>OX421895.1:58049454-58685922 GCA_949128065.1 Beris chalybata
ACTGTCCTTTTCCTTCATTCAACTTGTTCGTACGCACTATTTATTAGTTGTTTTTTTTTCTTGTAATTATGTTTGAGTATTCGTATTCTAATTCACTTTTTCCTTTACTTTTGTTTCGTTTTATGACTTCTTATATCGACATTTTTAATTCCCGAACTTTAACAAAGTCAATTCACCAACTGCTTTCTTCAACATCCAAACCTCGGAAACCAAAACCCCAAAATCCCTTGTAAATATTTTTTTTTTAAAAATTCACCTCACGAGTTTTGGCGCGCTTTTCATTGTTTTTAAATTGTTCTCCCAGAGGTCACTAATGCCAGTACAGCGGTTTATTTATTATCAAAAAAAACTCTTTAATTTAGTTATGTGTTACACTGGTAAAACTGTGAAAAAGAACTTTCAGGGCATTCTGGTTTGAGGAAAGAAAACTAAATACGGACCTATGAATAAAAATTTAACTTAAAATAACATGGCGACGGACGGAAGTTATAATAAAAAAAGTATAGACAATAAAAATATATATATATATATACATACATATAGACTTATAAAAAAAACAATAGAAAAAAAAATTGACAAGAAAAATAAATTCGTCACAATCGTGGGGACAACCCAGACCCAGGAGAAGAGTCTCATGTTCTTAGCCGGGCCAAGTCTAAAATTATTGGTGTTTGATGTCTTTGCCATGGTAGATACCTAATTTATTTCCCAGTTCATCTTCAAGTTCATATGAGACGTTACCGACTTTCGTACGCACTATGGCTTATACAACTTTAGGTGCTAATTTAGCAGCAAACCTATCAATTGCATTGCTTTGGACGAAATTCTTTACAAATACAGTCTGGCCTGGTGCATATTCCTGATCCCTACTCCGTAAATTGTACGTATGGGCAGATCTTTTATAAGCCTCAGCTAAACGCGCCTTTACATGATTTTGAGCTACACGTAAACGCTCTATGTGCGGGTTTAATTCCAACTCTCCTTCGGAAAGAGTAGTCAAAGATCGCAAAAGTTTATAATCGGAACCATGATTAATTCTATGGGATCCGAACATTAAGTAATGTGGTGAAAATCCAGTGGAATCATGTACGACATTCCGTATGGCAGAGCATATTTCGTGTAAATGATCGTCCCAATGTTTATGATCCGTTCCCAAATAAGCTCGAATTCCTACCAAAATAGAGCGATTTACTCGTTCCGACGCGTTAGCCTGGGGAGCATAGTAAGGTGATCGTGTATGATGTATTCCAAAGGTTTTCACGAGATTTTCAAACAACTTGGAGATAAACTGTACGCTATTGTCCGAATGGATATATGCTGGTACCCCATAAGTTAAGAATATATCGTGCTCCAAAAATTTGACAACATTTTCCGCCGTAGGATTTGGAAAAGGCTTCAGACACACAAATTTTGAAAACTGATCGAGCACAACGAATATAAAACGGTTGCTATGCCGAGAACGTGGGTAGGGCCCTAGGAAATCTATGTACAGCCTCTGTAATGGTTTGTCTACTTCAATTTGATTACCCATGAGCGGTCTCATATTGTAATTTGGTGGCTTGCATTGTTTGCATGTAACGCAATTGGAGATATACTGCATAACCTGTTGCCGAAGACCTGGCCAATAATAGTATCTTTGGAGCAACTCCACAGTCATTGCTATGCCGCAATGAGAGGATAGAGGGTTATTATGTCTGCTCTGAACAAGAGAATCTGTAAGGGACACAGGAACCCACAATTTCCATACTGGAATATCGGAATTCTCTGAAACCAAGCTGGGCTTCTTTATGTATATTTTTCCCTGACTAACTTTTAAGTTGTTGAAGCGATCCGGGGTCTCCTTTATCAGATTGATTCGATCTACATACTCTTCGTCTTCAAATTCTTTGGAGTTTAAATCTAGGATAGATAATTCCGGATCGATGGTGTCGATTTCGGAGCAAAAAACGCGTGATAACGCATCAGGAACTGCATTTAATGTGCCCTTGCGATGCTCAATGCTGAAATTGAAACCTTGTAATTTAAGGCTCCACCTTGCTAACCGGCTGGACAAATCTTTTTGACTCATAAGCCATTTCAAACTCGCATGGTCAGTTATAACAGTGAATTCCAGACCTTCAATATATGCCCGAAATCTCTTAACGCTTTGTACGGCTGCTAAACACTCTAATTCAGTCACCGTGTAATTGCGTTGCGCAGCGTTTAGTTTGGCTGACATAAATGCTATTCTGTTCTCCTCACCTGTCTCAGATCGTTGAAATAGTACGCTGCCAATGCCGGTAGCGCTCGCATCGCATTGAATAAAGAATGGTTTTTCAAAATTGGGGTTGACCAAGACTGGTGCTGAAGTTAACAAATCTTTAAGAAGTACAAATGCCCCTTCAGCCTGTTCGTTCCACAGAAATTTCATATTTCTTTTTAATAAATCAGTTATGGGAGACGCTACTGATGCAAAGTTAGGAATGAACCGCCGATACCAGCCAGCCATGCCTAAAAATCGTCGCACATCTCGCACGGATTTTGGAACCGGGTAAGAAGTTATAGCGGATAGTTTTTCCGGGTCTGTTTTGAGTATTCCGTCACCAACTACATATCCAAGATACTTCACCTCCTTGAGCAGGAATTTACTCTTCTCAACATTTATCGTTAGTTTGGCTAGTTTAAGGAGACGTGAGACTTCACGAAGCAGGTCGAAATGTTCCTCAAGAGTCTTTGAAGTAACCAATAGGTCATCAAGGTATACAAATACTCGATCATGAAGTTGATGTGGAATGACCTTATGCATCAATCTACACATGGTCTGCGGCGCGTTGCATATACCAAAAGGCATTACCGTAAATTGATACAACGGACGACCTGGTACCGAAAAAGCGGTTTTGTCCCGTGAAGCAATTTCAAGTGGAATTTGCCAAAAGGCATCCTTCAAGTCTAAACTCGAAATGAATCTTGTGGATTGTAGACGAGATAGCAAACCATCTATCAAAGGTAAGGGATAAGCGTCTTTGACAGTAGCTTCATTTAACCTGCGGGCATCCAGACATAATCGAACCTTACCAGGTTTGCTGACAATCTTTACGGGAGAGCTCCACGAACTAGAACTTTCTTCGATCACACCCAAATTCAACATCCGATCTAATTCTTTGTATAATTGCTCCTGCACAACCGGTGATACTGAATAGTGTCGTTGTTTAATCGGCGCAGTGGATCCTACATCAATATGATGTGCAAGAAAAGAAGTCTTTCCCAGTCCTAACCGATTAAATGATGGAAATTTTCCTATGATTTCGTTTAACTCCTGCCCTTCCTTTTCTTCCAATTGGTGTTCTAAGGATTTAAGAGGTGAAATCATACCACGTTTACCACAACGGGTGCCAAACCAAACGTGTCCCAAAAATCGATACCCAGATAAATTGCATTCTTAAGAGAAGGTGCTGTTAGAAAACGCATCATCTTGGTTTTACCGGAGAAAGAAACCAAAGTCCTAACATATCCTAACACGTCGCATTTCTGGCCAGATGCTGTCGATATTTGTGTGTGCAATGAATGCATTGGAAGCGAAAGTTGCTTAACAAGGGCAAGCGAATTTGCTCCCAATATGCTGGTGCTAGCTCCGCTATCCAATAACCCCTGTAAACAAAATCCCCCAATAAAAATTTGTGCTTATCTCCCGAAGCTTGAATAATTTCCGACAGAACCGTGTTTTTCAGTTGATGCCGTATTCTCCAGTTGAATCGCATAGGTGTACTAAATTGATCCGAAGAATCACTATGGGAGGGAGACGTTACTGATCGGAGTTCGTCTTCACTGCTGTCTAATTGGTACTCTGTGAGGGACTGCTGGAAGGAGTGCGATTCGTCCCTGATTGAACCACACTCTGCACACCGTTTCCCGTAACGCGACTTTGACAATTTGTACAGTTCCGCTTTATTACATTCTTGGTCCCACAACCGAAACAGAAAATGCCATCGATTGACCTAGGACAGTTCGTGAAACTATGTCCTAGGTCTGAACAGTTCCAACAAATTAGCATTTTACTTGCAGTCCGTGTTGGATTGTGCTGTGCTGGGTTTGACCACAAGGCTGCAACTTCGTTGTGAAATTGCCCTAAATCAACTTCAATTTCGTTCACTTGGCGGCGATTAGAGCAGTTTATGTCGGAGTCATATCCGATTCTGCGTCAAGTAGTTTCCACCGATACGCATTTTCTTTTCAGATGCTGAACGGAAATAAAATCAATTCCAGCGAGATGAGCTTGCAAACCGGGTCGCATGTTCCGAAGCAAAATTTGCTGATGATATTCATCGGTTAGCGGCGACCTCAGTTGCAAAGTGAGTTTATCAAACGCGTCAGCAAAATCACAAAAAGCTTCCCTGTGTTTTTGATATCGGGCATCAATCTGCCTACGCACATCCAAATCGGTAGTTTGCGTCTCAAAACGTTCCCGTAAAGCACCACAAAATTTAGACCACGTGAGGTCAGATGTGGTTTCGAGATACGTCCAATACCATTCCTCCGCAGCCCCACGTAACAAAAGAAATATTTCTGCTACGAGGTTTTCTCCCCCAATCTCGTTAGCCTTTGCCAAAGTTTCAACCCTGAAGATAAAACGTCCGACGTTTATACCAGAACTAGATCCATCAAAATGAACCCCCCATTTAGAAACTGGAATGAAACCTTTTCGATTCCCATTGCCTGTCGAAGTTACATTATCTGTTTGTCGCGATGGTGGTGCTGGTGGTAGTGGTGGCAATTCGTGTCGGGTACTACTTGGACACCATCTTTGTGACTGCCCCTGGAATAATGCGTTCCTCTCAGGATATACATTCGAAGGAGAATGGATTGGTTCCCCATTACCTGGGGCCTCCTGTTCTAATTGATCCAGAGGAACAGTTTGATTTTGACTTACCGCTGAGGTGGAAGTAAAATTTATTTCCGCCAATTTTTGGTAGAAGGGTTCCATATCGGTACCGTCTATTTTGCGAATTTCAGAAATCATAACTTGCAATTGGATTACTTTATCTATACAGACTTTTCCTAAGACTTTCAACGGGGTGGTTGCACATTTCACTAGACGACATAACCGCCCGTGATAATGCTCTAAACGGGTGGAACATTTGGCTATCTCTTCCTTATTTGCATCTTTGACCCACAGTAAAAGTGTTGATATTTCCCAAAAACCTTCGCAACAGGAATCGAGTTCTTTTGGGAGATTCTGTCGTACTTGCTCCGGCAAAGTCGAAGAGGATCGAAGAACGGGCCGATTCTCCTCTAATTTAAGCCTAGCCTCCAGCTTATCACATTAAGTCGGTGCATCCCCACTAATTTTCCGTATCAAACATTCCATTTCAGACTCATCTGGTTCCAGATGATCAATCAGGAAGCTTGACCTTTTTTTTTTTTTCTTTCCTTCCTTATATTTTTCAAAAGAACCACAAAAAGAAATTTCCGATAAAATGTATACTTATGTACCTATTACTCGTGTTATATATAGAAAGAATAACAATAAGATAATAAAAAAATAATGAATATACCGATGCTGAAGAGAAAAAAAAACCAAAATAAAGATGTACTAAATAATGTTATTGAAGAAAAAAAACGTAAAATTCGGAGAATCCTGAAGTCTCGATGCACCTCAGGCAGGCATATACGCTATCATTTCCTTGCTCACAAATTTATTACAAATTATCAGACTGCGTAGGTATATTTTCGAGTACGGTTGTTGTTGAGCGAGCTCTGCAGAGTCAGGGAATTAGGAAGAAAGGAAAGTATGAGAATTGAAATTCTTAAAGTATGTTTCTTCATACAATAACACGAGAGACGCTTCAGTGTGATCCCTTTTAACAAACAAAATTATTCCGGAGGCCTTGACCAACAATCATTGCCGACGGAATTAATCCGGATAAAATTTCGCGAGAGACCAAACCGAGTTCTTATACGCGGAGCTGAATCAGAATGTCTCAAACAACGACCTTCGAGAGATGATAACATTATTCATCGACGCCACTTGGTGGATAGTCGTCGCGAACAAATCAGATCAACTATTCTGAGGTAAGTGAGGCTTCGTTTTATCCCAGCTAGTTAGATTCCCAGCTAGTTAGATTCCAATAACGAATCTGCATTTAAGATGCACTAGCAAACCTCTTTAAACAAAAACACGCACGACATACAATAAAAATGCAATTCTCTGATACTTGCTAGTTACAGGATAAGCAAATGAAAAAAAAATTAATGCCGCAGTTTTCCCTCATTTACAGACAAGTTAAATATTAGGTTTGATAAAAAAAACTCAAGAACCTAAACGGTACGGTCGATGGATTATCACAGTCGATGCAATGAAACTACTAATAAAGATTTTTGTTATAACGCAAATACGTACATATTCTCTAAGCAATTCATCAATTAAAAGGCTATAATTTATTATTCGCCTTGCCATATGCAACCATAATGCCTTATGAAATTGTTGTTGCACTCATTACCAACTAAATGTAGTTATAAGCAACTAAAATCGTTCACTGTAAACTTTCTGTTTCTAACAGTCATATGCCTAACGCGAAAACTTAAAATTTTGACAATTAATCCGCGTAATGTGCATTTCTCTGGTGTCTCATTCGAAATTGACAAAGAAAGTAATCCATTCACTTGATATCATGATGGAGAGATCAAAGTACAAAGATGCATCGCACAATTCATTTTGTCAAGCTGTTAATAAAATTTTCACTGGCTACTAACAGCCTCTGTTTAACAGGCTGTTATTAACAGCAGATGAGCTAACGCAGGCCCGTGCCACTTAGAAAAAAAAATCACAATCATGCAAAATTATAGCACCTAATAAAGTTTGATGACCTACAAACGAATTCAATTCCTATCAATGTGTGTCCAATCGGTACTTTCAGCTGGTCAAAAGTAAATTGCTTTATTCGCCTACTGATTTATGCGCTCCTGTTAACGTAGAAATAACATATCTCGAGAAAACATAATGCTTTTCTTGTATCATCTAGAGTAAGACATGAAAAATTTTCCTTTTTCTTAACGAAGCGAATTGTAAAAGACCCAATGATTAGAACACAATGTCTTCGAAATATGGTCGGCACTGCAGAGCCGAACAGAACCATTCTTAGGTACTTGTCTGAAATTTACTAAACGAACATTCCGAGTCGTCAAAACCTCACACTGACTGCAAAATTGGGAATACTTCTTTTAAAAAAATTTAAAGTTATTATAAATCTTTATGGAATCCGTAAAGCCGATATTACGTTTGGGCGCCACTGTAACAGCACGCTTTCATGCTAGACGAATTTCGTCCTGTCTTCAGAATTAACGGGTCCCTGTGGGTCCTTACAGCACATTTTGCCGGCTAGTCAGAAACGTGGGAGTGGGTGAAAAAAAAAAGAATACGACCCAGAGGGAGTCACCGTCCTTGAGAGTGCTGTCTAAAATACATATAAATTGCACAAATGTAAGACAAAGAGAAAAAAAATTGTGGTGGATAGGAAAAGGTCATTGCGTGACCGGGAATGACCCTACAGCGCTCGCTCATCTACCGCTTCGCTTAATCAATCCGCTTAGTCATACCGCTAAAGTGCGGGACTGTACGCTGCATCTGTAATCGCACTGAAAGAAGGAAATGAGGCTAGCCCCGAAACGACCGATCCAGGATCTCCTTAATATCCTCTAGCCAATCGTCATCCTTGCTCTCTTATTTACCTAAATCAAAAAAAAACTAAAAAAAATAAAGGCACCGCTCTCAAACTAAAATCACCTGACATTTAACACACATTAAATAAATAGAAAAAAACTCATTTTTTGTTTTTGTAAATTTGTATTAAAAAAATAACCTAGTATATATATATAGAAATCAAATGTCTTTAAAAAAAAAAAACATATGGCATAAAAAATATTTTTTTTTTTTATCGAACTTAAAGCTATGGTACCTTAATAACGTTGGGGCCCTTGCTGCTTTCTTCAAGTTTTCTATTACCGGTTTTCCCAAATTCCTAATTACTTCCGATACCGTGAGACTAGTCCCTTTTTCTTCGCGTTTTGTTCTTTCTTCTTTAATTCGTCTCCTTAATTCTTAATTCACTTTTTTTTTTCTTAATTTCGGGTTCATACGCACTTTGTTCACTGTCCTTTTGTTCCTAATTCAGCTTGTTCGTACACACTTTGTTCACTGTCCTTTTCCTTCATTCAACTTGTTCGTACGCACTATTTATTAGTTGTTTTTTTCTTGTAATTATGTTTGAGTATTTGTATTCTAATTCACTCTTTCCTTTACTTTTGTTTCGTTTTATGACTTCTTATATCGACATTTTTAATTCCCGAACTTTAACAAAGTCAATTCACCAACTGCTTTCTTCAACATCCAAACCTCGGAAACCAAAACCCCAAAATCCCTCGTAAATATTTTTTTTTAAAAAATTCACCTCACGAGTTTTGGCGCGCTTTCCATTGTTTTTAAATTGTTGTCCCAGAGGTCACTAATGCCAGTACAGCGGTTTATTTATTATCAAAAAAAATTCTTTAATTTAGTTATGTGTTACACTGGTAAAACTGTGAAAAAGAACTTTCAGGGCATTCTGGTTTGAGGAAAGAAAACTAAATACGGACCTATGAATAAAAATTTAACTTAAAATAACAGGGCGACGGACGGAAGTTATAATAAAAAAAGTATAGACAATAAAAATATATATATATATATATATATACATACATATAGACTTATAAAAAAAACAATAGAAAAAATAAAATAAAAAAAATAGACAAGAAAAATAAATTCGTCACAATAGTCGAAGGGAAAAGTAAGTTATGGAAACAGTGGGCCAATTCCTCTTACGTCCGAATTGGTGGCTGAGTTTTCGCTGGTGCGACGCTCTTGCTAGCGGCCGGGACTGGCTACGGCAGTGTGGGGGATACTTGCTAAAACTCAGACCATTAGACACTTGGCCAGTACAACAAAAAATTATCAGCGCCGACTTATCCAAGGGAATCAAAAAAATTGGGTTTATTTTCATAGCAGGTCGTGAAAGACCAAGATGCGGTTGGATGGCGTGGCTCCGCGATTTGTCAGGGCGCTCTGGTGTTGTTAGCGCCCTGCTCTGCCCACCCTACCTCAGCCACGACTGACCTTTAAAAGATTTCGAGTCGTGGCCCCTTTTTGAGGTTCGGGGCGAAGAAGCTAAACGCTCGGGTTCATTCTTTAATCTGGCCTTCTAGCCGTTAGTCATCGTAAACAAAACCAATAAAGGGTAAAAAAAAAATACCAAAATAAATCGACTTACCCCATAATATATTTTTTTTTTCTCTTTCAGCTAATTTTTTTATTTATTTATTTTAAATTCTCAAGTTTTTTAATTTATTTTTGTGTATTATTCTTTCCTAATTCATTTGCTAATTCATTTTCGCTAGTATAATTATTATTTTCTGCGAATAATTCTTTCCTAATTTAATTTAAATCTAATTTTGTTTACTTCGTTCTTATTTTTAAATTTATTTATTTGGCGTAAAATTCATTTACTTTTTGTAAGTTTTTAGTTTTTATAAATTTAATTCATTTTTGTTTTGTAATTCATTATTTTGGGAATATACGAAGCGGATAAACAGGTGCAATCCGACAGAAGCAAAATTCAGTATCGTGTATGAATGTTTTAGATTATAAAAAGCGACAAGGTCGATTTTTCCCATTCGGATCAGCTACCACTCGATTAGCCACATATAATTGACGCGCAATCTTATTGATCCACACCCGTAGTACATCACTTCCGGTTAGATCAGGGAAAACAATTGTGGTTGTTGTTCGAATATGAAACGCAGTCAGGTTCAAAACAATGCGACGTAAACTGATTAGATGGCTCAATTAAAGTCTTGTTT
Source organism: Beris chalybata (assembly GCA_949128065.1). Classification (NCBI taxonomy): domain Eukaryota; kingdom Metazoa; phylum Arthropoda; class Insecta; order Diptera; family Stratiomyidae; genus Beris; species Beris chalybata. The sequence continues at coordinate 58,059,322 of OX421895.1, forward strand.
AGGATTCAAGTTTGCATCATGCAGCCCAGGCAAATTCTTCCGAACACCCACAACCTTTTTAGTTTTTTGTTTTCTTGCTTGTGTAACGCCGCGGACTTTCAAAGAGCACTTTTTCCGCCTGAATTTTGCACAATTTTGGCCACACTCAAGCCTGACAATTTTGTTTTCGAAGATAAATTTACACCACCCGTATTTATTTAGAACCTTTTTCTTTTGATGTTACACTATATATCTATTTTCTACTTCGAATCACAGTTAATTGAAAAAAACACGGTTTAAACTTCGCGTGATTTCACTTGCGTCGAACAAATTTCCAACCACATTTTTTTCCAAAGCAACAGCCCACGGATGATAGAAAAACAGGCTTGCAACAGATGTTCCGACGAAGTATTCCAAATACGGGTTACTTCACGGCCACTACCACTTAGCAACGCAGAGTCGCACAAAAATCCCCGAAAAGCAAAACTTTTAGGACACCATCTACCCAGGTTTCAGTTCTTCGCGCACGGAATTAGTTGAGGAAAATTGAAGAAACGAAACGAAGAAAAAAGGAACAGCAAAAACACAATATTCGGAAATTACGTTCAGCACCCAAGAAATTGCAAAAGACTCAGCCTGAATAGACGCGCGCTTCTCCTCGAGTACCAAGCCGTCCCGTAATCGAGCCGGCATCTATCAAGTAGCAGTACTCTTCCCAGCCAGCTGGTTTCAGGTCATTCCAGTGCTTGCTAATGCGTTCAGTATTTGACGAATTTTCAAACATGGAATGCATTGCAAGCACCGGAAGAAATATTTCGACTTCCGGCGGCAACTCAACACTGTAATACCCCTTGTTCCAATAAGTCATTTAACTCCTTTTCTATTTTAAGAAGGAGTGCAAAAGAGACGGATCTGTGCTTCATAAACACTGGCTTAGTATTTGGCCTTACATGTATACATAGAGGCCTCAAACCCCTCGATTTTCCCGCTCCTATCATCAAAAACCTCTTTATACTTGTTAATCAAATCAGATACCACGTGGTTAACAGTATTTACATTACCAAATTTCTAACTTTAACGTTCTTATCCATTTGCGACCAACTAAGGCTATTACTCAAAGGTTTAGAACATGCCGACTATTTTTGTATTGTACATTTACAGACGCGAATCCGTGAACTTTTAAATTTGTTCGACAGTAAGTAACTAATTGCATCTCTGTAAATCTTAATTCAATTTTTGGAAAGTAGCGTTTGAACATGTGAAATGGCATGATTGTTACTGCAGAACCCGAATCGATTTCCAATTTTAACAACTGGTTCTCAGTTTGTAATTTTATATGAAACTTATCGCGGCAGTCTGACAATTTCGAAATATGCGAAACCTCTTGTACTTCTACATTATTAATGTTATCTCTAGCCCTAGCCCTTAAACATACTTTTTGCAAATGGCCTCGGATACCACAAAATTTACAAATTTCATTTTTTACATTGCACTTATTCGCTAAATGATCCAAACTTCCACATCTGTAGCAGGTTGGCTTTTTATCAGACTGTCCCGTTTTGCGGGTTTTACTGTCATTACTAGCAAATTTATTAGTTTTCTTACTTTGAACATTTTTATTTACGTATTGTGTTGTGTTTAAGGCCTTGGAAGGACTATTTCGACTTGAAAAAGTCAAAATAGTCGAAAGGAAAAGGAAGGTTCGGGACAGAAGGGCCAATTTCACCTACGTCCGAATTGGTGGCTGAGTCTTTGCTGGTGCGACGCTCTTGCTGGCGGCCGGGACTAGCTACGGCAGTGTGGGGGGGTACTTGCTCCGACTCAGACCATAAACCCTTGGCCTGTACAACAAAATATTATCAGCGCCAACTTATCCAAGGGAATCGTAAAAATTGGGATTATTTTCCCAACAGGTCGTGAAAGACCAAGAAGCGGTTGGATTGGCGCGGCTTCGCGATTTGTCAGGGCGCTCTGGTGTTGTTGGCGCCCTGTTCTGCCCACCCTACCTCAGCCATATCTGTCCTGAAACAAATTTCGGTATGGCCCCTTGTTGAGGTTCGGGGCTAAGGAGCTAAACGCTCGGGTTCATATTAAGGGCTATTTCAGCCTTTAAACGACATCTTTACATTGAAAGTATTACAAAATAAAGGCCAACGCGAAATCAAAAAAAAAACCTAGATAAAAAGGATTATATATTGTTGCGAGCTAGGGGTTCGCCGGGATTTCAAGTGAAACAAACAATTCGGTTAAAATAAAAATAAGTGATTTATTAATTCGCACTTTAATTCACTAACACAAATAATTATCCGTACAATAATTCGCACTGTATGGATAAATACCCGCTTTGACTTTCGCTTTAACTCGATCACAGTCTATCGTACGCTAGATATCGCTTCGACGTAATCCACAAATTACAACTGTGTCTCCAGTGAAGTGGAGCTTCTTTTATACCAGTTCGGTGGAAAGTCTAGGGTGTGGTAGAACTTTCCAGGGTCTATGAAGGTTCATTCTGGAACCCTTTAGATTGTTCGATCATTGGTTGGTTCTCGAAATATTTAGAAAGCTCGGTCTACTCAGTCTGGTTGGTTGGTGTCTTTGATGTAGCTTTGAGTACTGGCCGCTAGGTGTCGGGTTTTTATTCCCAAGATCGAGTTGCGGAGCTGCCAGGCTTGCGCGTAACAATATAAAGAAAAAAGAAAAATCAAATTATATATAAAAGTAATAGATAAATGAACTCACCCCTATTTCTTTTTTCTTTTTTCTGGTGTGTTGTTAAGTTATTTGAAACCTTTCCTTTTATTTTCCTTTTTTTTTTCTCTTTTTGTTCCCCTAATTCATATACCTTTTCCTAACTAAATTTACTTCCTAAGTTATTTCATTCGTAAATTGAGTTTTGTAACATAATGTAATAATTTAGTTTGCATAAAATAAAAATATATATATTAATTATGAATTTGAAAAATAACAGAAATTAACGTAAAAAATGCCCTTCTGGCAGCACTATTGCTCAATTGAAATGTCAAATTGTTGTTGTAAGATTTTTGTATAAATACCGCGACTTTCAGCGAATAAAGCCATTCTATGCCTTTGCACTGCACTAAGAACAGCTCTCGGTCGGTCTTAGAAATAGAATCTTCCTAACAAACCTAAAACCTGGTGTTTTACTAATTTTACCCGAAACTCCCTTTCTCTACGCGGCACTATAAAAGCATAGTCTGCAGTCCTGCTCCATTTACCCTATCGTTACCTATGCTTCGAAAGAATAAGAAGACGAACCACACACCAGCCAAAGGTTACAATAGCGCCCAACTAGAGGCTAAAGGAAACCGTAGGGTAGCGAAAACAAATACATCGGAAGGCACTCAGACAAGAGAAAAATCAAGAGAATCAAAGTTGACTACAAGGTCACAAACAAAAAAAGAGATGGCGGTCGCAATGACTGACGACCAATTCAAAACCCTCATTGAATCACTTCAATTGAATTCGGCAGCGCGAGTGAACGCATACACACACAAGGGTAGCTTTACTACGTGCAACGCACGATACAGTGGAGCTCGATCAAATTCTGCTGTGAACGAGTTCATCAATAAAATCAAAATTTTTAAGAATTGTGAGAATATTGAGGACAAAGAGGCACTAGAAGGTATCACACTATTATTTGATGGTATTGCTGCAACATGGTGGAGCGGGGTAAAAAGCGAGATCAGCACGTGGGAAAGTGCGATTGATCGTATACGCAGCACATTTGCACCAAGCAAACCCGCATACCAGATCTACTTAGAACTTTTCAAGAACCATCAAGGCGAAAACATCCCAACAGACGTTTTCGTATGCGAAAAAAGGGCACTTATGACTCAGTTGCCAACTGACTGTCGATCGGAAAGACAACAAATTGATTTAATATTCGGTTTATTGAAAATAAGTGTTCGACAACATATTTCGCGAGATAAAATTCAAACATTCGAAGAACTATTGAGTAAGGCTCGCGAAGTAGAGAAAAACGAAATTGAAAAACAAGCCATAATAATGGAAGCAAAAAAGAAGAAATGTACTTTCTGCCATAGCTCAGGACATTTAGTACAAGAGTGTCGGAAAAAACAAACGACTGAAACAAAGCCAACACAAACAAAAATCGTGCCAAACATCGGTGCTAGTGAAATCTTTACTCCTAAGCTCAAATGTTATGGTTGTGGAAAGCCAGGAGTAGTTAAGAGTAAGTGCGACACATGCAATAAAAAGCCACCAATTGCTACCGAAGTCGGCTTTTGTGCCATAGATGCAAAACAAACAGGACTCCCTGTACGGCAACGACCAGCCATAGACGTCAATATAGGTGGAGTAGACGGATGCGCATACATTGATACAGGAGCTAGAATCAGTGTCGCAGGTTTCAATTTACACCAAATCCTTGTAAAGAAGGGATTCGCCTACCAAGAAACTGAAGTCACCATTATATTGGCAGATGGAATAAAAAAGAAACAAACAATTTTATATACTACAGTGGAAGTCAAGTTAAAAAAACGTTCTGTTAGCACGTGCTTTATAATTCTCCCAGAGTCCACTGAAAACCGAACTCTGCTTGGCGTAGATTTCATCGAGGACGCAAATATCATCCTGAATCTACCACAGAGAAACTGGCATTTCAGAGACGCACCAAAAGAGAAATACGACCTAATGCAAAGAGAGATCGTTAGATACACAGCAGACGATTTTCAACTGGCAAACCTTACAGTAAATCCAACACCCGTACGCCACTTCAGCGACGAAGAGATATGTAGTGCACCCTACAATATAATACTCAAATCATCACAATGAATTAAAACAATAATTTAAATTGTCATTTGTACGTACTTTTATCACGACCTGTACCTTCTTTGATTTTTGACGCACACTGTATACTTATATTATATCGGAATACCAGGTACATAATGTTTCACATTTAGTAACGGTATTGTATTCATTTTATGTTCAACATTCAACCAAATAAATTGAGTCTCGGTCACTTGTACGAGAACCATTTAACCGACAACAGCTCTGCAGTTTTAAATTATAATTTCAACGATTAGAGCCTAAATAAGGAATAAGACTCTAACAGTGGTGACCCCCGAACATCGAAACACGCAGAGTTTAACGATTTTGGAAGACATCACCGCTCATGCACGGTAATTTTTTTTTCCAAATACAACATATAAAAGTTCAGTACTTGCAATACAAGTCAAGGAAAAAAACTGATACCAAATTTATTTCCCGTCACGGAACAAGCATTTTGATAAAAAAAATCAGCGAGGCCGCGGACAACCTCAGGATCCAATTTTCAACAGCCTCAGCTGATAAGAAAGCAGAAGCAGGGAAAAGTAGAAACGAATCATAGGATTCGACAGCGCTGGACCATCAACAAATACATTTCTTCACATCTCAAAATTTTCTCGCATCGCAAAAAATTTTCTCGCCGATCGAACATCAATAAATTTCACCGCAACAAGGTCGCATCGTAAAATTTTTCGGCGACCGATCATAAAGAATTTCACGAACAATAGCCGCCTGCCGTTTTTCAAGTATCGCACGGCAATCACGCAAAAGTTCACCGTGGCCGAACAAACGACGTCCAAAACACCAAACATCCGAAGCAGCATCAACTTTATAAAATAATATATGTACATCTCAACCATATCCCAACTGTAACGTAAAAAATCATGTAAGTACCTAAAATTTTGATATGATATTATACAGACAGTGCATATATCGAAAAAAAATTATTGCCATACAAGTATCACGGTACGTTGCAAATGAAAATTCTAAAGAGCGATACAAATATTATTCGGAAATATAAAAATTTTTGTGTTAAGTTTTTTTTTTCATATAAAAGCGCGTTCAGCGAAAATAAAATTAACGCATAATTTGCCATACCAAATTGGGTACATTTTCTTAAAAAGTGATTAATACGCATATTATTCGAAAATATAAAAATTTTCGAATTAAATGTTTTCAAAAGTTTTCCTCGTGATTTTTCAAGAAATACAAGTGCGTTCAGCGAAAATAAAATTATCGCACGTATTTAAAACGGTTCGTCATAGCCACCGATTCAATTCCCTTATAACGGTTTATTTTATACAATAGCGAACACAGTGGACTATACAGAACGGTTGATATTCCGTTCGTACGGTTTTTTTTTCTCTTTTTTCTTTTGTCGATCAAGTACAACGGTGCAACACGCTTACAGTTTTTACTGTTTCTTTTTCTTTTTTCTCTTTGTTTTAAAAAAAAGAGGGCGAATTTTCTGGTTATCGGTAGTGTTCCTTCTAAGGTTTCAAATTAAATTTTAAATAATTAATCTCATATCATGGGAAGTGAAGATGAAGATGGGAAGGTATTGAGCCCAATGCACGTTCGCTTACCCACTTTCTGGCCTAATAGCCTTACAACATGGTTCATTCAAGTGGAATCACAGTTTGTAATAAGCAGAATAAGTAGCGATGTTTCTAAATAGAACTACGTCGTGTCAGCTTTGCCACAAGACGTTGCCGAATCGCTTACTGACATACTTGAGAATCCGCCAAAGGACAATATGTACACATCTCTAAAAAAAGCAATTATAGATCGTCACTCACTCAGCATTGAGTCACGAATTAAAAAATTAATATCAGTGGAAGAAATGGGTGATAAAAAACCATCCGAATTCTACCGCACAATGAAATTATTGGCAGGAAATTCAGGGACAGTTGGGGAAGACCTAGTAAAAAAACTTTGGGTATCGAGATTACCCAACTTAATCAATATTGCGCTGATTCCCAAATGAGCAACGATATGCAGTGTATTCTCGACACAGCTGACAAGATTTGGGAGGCGATGAAAGATAACGATAATTTCGTATCGGCTATTAACACACGACCAGAAAAGCACTCAAATAACTCAAATTTTGAAAAAATAGAAAAATTGGAGCGAGAAATTCAAGAGTTGAAACAATTAATTACAAACAAATGCAACCTTAGAACTTCAAGGTCGCCCACAAGAGGTAGAAGTTCGACTAGTTCGTCTAACAATAGATCCAGGTCAAGGGGAAGCAAATATAATCCAAACGGATCTCTTTGTTGGTACCACTTCAAATATGCAAGTGACGCAAAAAAATGTATAACGCCATGCAAATTTAGAAAATCTACCCCATCAACATCCGATTCAACAAACTAAATAATCCCACTATTCAAGCGGCCGATAGTGGGGTGTGGTTAAAAAGTCGCCGCCTATTCGTCAAAGACCAAAATAGCAATTTAAATTTTCTGATTGACACAGGTGCCGATCGTTCTGTAGTTCCTCGAAAATTCTGTACCAATACTACAAGCAATAACTCCGACTTGTGCCTGTTCGCCGCGAACGGGACAACCATAAATACATTCGGAACACGACTGATGAAAGTAGATTTAGGTCTTAGGCGAACATTCCTACATGTTTTTATCATAGCCCAAGTAAACCAACCCATTATTGGCGCGGATTTCTTGGAAAAATTCGCATTAAACGTTGACCTTAAAGGGAAACGCCTAGTAGATAGCAAAACAACTTTGCACATAAACGCGAAGTCTTCTAATACAAATACCCCAACTCCAACAAACTATTCAATAGACAACCCATTCGGTGAACTACTTCGCTAACCGCATCACCAGATTTTACGCTATCCACAAAACATAGCGTAGTTCACCATATATTAACAGAAGGCCATTTACCATACTCCAAACCTCGCCGACTTGAGCCAGCTAAATACAAAGCCGCCAAGTTGGAATTTCAGCATATGGCGAACATGGGAATTTGCAGACCATCCTCTTCCCCAGTATCTTCGCCGCTGCATCTAGTGGCCAAAAGAGGTAGTGACGAGTTACGCCCATGTGGTGATTACCGCAGACTAAATGCCGTCACAGTACCCGATCGTTACCCAATACCTCATATGCAAGATTTCACAATGAAGCTTGCAGGATGTGCTATTTTCTCCAAAATTGACTTGTTTAGGGCATATCACCAAATTCCAGTTGCAGTAGAGGACGTTCACAAAACCGCGATCACGACTCCTTTTGGACTATTTGAGTTTCCAAGAATGAGTTTCGGATTACGCAACGCCGGCCAGACTTTTCAGCGTTTTATGAACGAAGTCGTGCTCGGACTCGATTTCGTTTTCGTCTACATTGACGATATTTTGATAGCCAGTAAAGATATCACTGAGCACAAAAATCATTTAACACTCCTTTTCGAAAGGTTATCAAAATTCGGTTTAACAATAAAACCAAATAAATGTATTTTTGGAGCGACAACACTTGATTTTCTTAGCCACACCATTTCCAAAGATGGAATCACTCCGGCAGCAGATAGAGCTAAAGCCATACAAGACTATCCGTCACCTAAATCCATCAAACAAACACAAAGGTTCATTGGAATGGTTAATTATTACCATCGTTTTGTTCCACACTTGGCCGAATTTCTTGCACCAATATACTCGCACATCACTACATTACAAAGCCAAATCAAATCCAAAGAAAAACCAACATTTTCCTGGCCTGATGAATGCGAGACATCTTTTCAAAATATCAAAGACGCGCTGTGCAAAGCTGTTTTACTCGTTCACCCTGTCGAGGGTGCGGAGTTTAGCATAACGACAGATGCCTCTGACCACGCCGTCGGTGCTGTACTACAACAGTATCACAACAAACAATGCCAGCCTTTAGCATTTTTCTCTCGGAAGCTTTCACCCGCAGAAAAGAACTATTCGACCTTTGATCGTGAGCTCCTAGCTATATTCCTAGCTATAAAACATTTCAAATACTTCGTAGAAGGAAGGTCATTCGTTGTGTACTCAGATCATAAGCCATTAGTATATGCTATCAACTCAAAAAACGATAGAAGTCCTAGACAAATACGCCATCTCGAATATATCGCTCAATTTACAACGGCTATTTGTCATGTTAAAGGAAAGGATAATATCGTAGCCGATTGCCTTTCGAGGATAGGTACGGATATTTCTTCGATAAATTTTCATTTGGATCACACCACCTTCGTCAAGCACCAATCATCTGACACCGACTTGCAGAGATTGCTTAAAGATCCGAAACGACAAGATTCTCAAGTAAAAATGGAACAAGTTTCTACTCCATTATCTGACGACAAACTCTGGTGCGAAACGAGTACCGGAAAGCCTCGACCATTTGTCCCGCAGGCACTTAGACAACACGTTTTTCACAAGCTTCATTCTCTGTCGCACCCAGGAACAAAAGCCACAAGGAAGCTAATCTCAGCTCGATATTTTTGGACGAATATGTCCAAAGACATTAAAGCGTGGACTCAATCATGCATTTCATGCCAAAAAAGTAAAGTAAATAGACACACGAAATCAACACCCGGGAGATTTGAAACACCTGCTGGTAGATTTGACCATATCTATATGGATCTAGTTGGTCCGCTTCCCCCATCGGATGGAAACTCCTACATCTTAACAATTATTGATCGTTTCACTCGTTGGCCCGAAGCAATCCCTATACCAAACATGTCAGCTGAAACAGTCGCGAAAACTTTTGTAACGCATTACATTTCACGGTTCGGTGTACCTTTAACACTCACAACCGATCGAGGTTCGCAATTCGAATCGAAACTATTCCGCGAGTTATCAAACCTAATTGGCACAAACAAAATAAAAACCACCGCGTACCACCCACAGTCTAATGGGATGGTAGAACGTCTCCACAGACAAATCAAGGCATCACTCATGGCAAGGTGTAACACCATGCACTGGAGCAACGAGCTACCAATGGTGATGCTTGGGTTAAGAGTAGCCGTCAAAGAGGACCTAAGATGCTCCCCATCCGAAATGGTATATGGGCAAGCTCTTAGAATCCCCGGCGAATTTTTCGAAAATTCCAATTCATCAAACTTAACAGAAAACTTTGTAGAAAGGCTACGTAGCCATATGAGAGATATCAAAGCAACAGAACCACGTTCTTGCAGCAACTCCAAAGACTTTATACCGAAGTCACTAGACACTTGCACCCACGCATTCGTTAGGGTTGACAAAGTCAAACCACCCTTGAATCCACCCTATGAAGGACCTTTCCCGATAATTAGAAGATTCCGAAAACATTTTGTTTTAAATATCAACGGTCGTAACAAATCCATTTCGATCGACCGATTGAAACCCACATTCGGAATAGCCACAGAAAATACTATTAAAGAAGACAAGCGCAACCGCGAAGAACATAAGAAAGTAAGGTTCGCTAGTCAACCTGTAGATACGCTATGTATAAAATAAACAACATTATTTTTTTATTATTATCATTTTTTTTTTTAACTTTAGTTCTTTCTTTTATTTTATATTTATTTAATTTTTTTTTTTTTTTTTTTTATTATCAAAATCATAACCGCTTCACTAGAAAGGGGGTACTGTAGTGCACCCTACAATACAATACTCAAATCATCACAATGAATTAAAACAATAATTTGAATTGTCATTTGTACGTACTTTTATCACGACCTGTACCTTCTTTGATTTTTGACGCACACTGTATACTTATATTATATCGGAATACCAGGTACATAATGTTTCACATTTAGTAACGGTATTGTATTCATTTTATGTTCAACATTCAACCAAATAAATTGAGTCTCGGTCACTTGTACGAGAACCATTTAACCGACAACAGCTCTGCAGTTTTAAATTATAATTTCAACGATTAGAGCCTAAATAAGGAATAAGACTCTAACAGATACACTACGGTCCAGAGATTCCAAGTATTCAAGAGATAATCAAATCACTAACCCCAGCAAACCCGATTAGCCCATTAAAAGGAACACCCAAGCGAAAAAGAACACACAATCAAGAAGAACAGTCTGATGATGTATTACCTGACTTATCACAATTTATCGAACTAAACTCCTTGGACCTACAACCACACGAAGGGATAGAGCTTGATAAAGAAGAACGTATCAGCATAAACGCCATTTTAAGTAAAAACGCAGACCTTTTCGCTTCAAAAGGTCCGCCAGCAAAACTTGTTACGCATAGAATCAACACAGAAAACCATGAACCGATAGCTACTCCGCCATATCGCCTTTCAACTAAACGAAAGCAGGAGTTACGAATAGAACTCGATAAAATGTTGAACGCCGACGTTATTGAACCGTGCGAATCACCCTGGTGCTCACCAATAGTGATGGTTCCCAAAAAAGATGGAAGTATTAGGCTATGTATTGACTTCAGGAAAATAAATGCTATCACCATTGCCGATCGATACCCGCTACCGAGAATGGATGACCTTCTACATTCCACCGCGAAATTTCGATACATGACGACATTGGATCTACTAGCAGGATATTGGCAGATTGCTATGCATGAGTCAGATAGAGATAAAACTGCATTCGCAACACCATTCGGTACTTATCGTTTTAAAAGAATGCCGTTCGGACTGCGAAACGCAGCCGCCACATTTCAACGTTTGATAGACCGGATTAAAACGAAATGCTATACAATAAATATTATCGCCTACTTAGATGACATACTTATTTTAGCAGAATCGTTCGAAGAGCTAAAGACGTCAATATTAAAAATATTTGAGGTATTGCGAGAATTTCAGCTACGCATCAACAGGGGAAAAAGTCAATTCGGTTGTCCAAAAATTATTTACTTAGGACACATTATTTCAAAAGACGGAATACAAGTGAACCCAGAAAAAGTGACTGCTATATTGAACATACCACCACCGAAACACATAAAACATCTCATATCATTCTTGCAAATGTGCTCATGGTATAGAAGGTTCATAGCAAGTTTCGCCGAAATAAGTCGACCACTGTCCGATCTTACTAAGAAGAAAGCTCAATGGTTATGGGAAAAACCACAACAAGACGCCTTTAATACACTAAAAGAACGTCTAACGACAGCCCCAATACTTCAGCAGGCTGATGAAGATAAGCCATACGTCATACGAACTGATTCTAGTGGCTATGCGCTGGGAGCAGCTTTGCTCCAAGGGGAGGGACTTGACGAAAGACCAGTTGAATATGCAAGCAGACTCCTTACTTCAGCAGAAAAAAACTATTCTACCACAGAACGTGAAGCCCTTGCAGTTGTTTGGGCAGTAGCCAAGTTTCGAGGATACATAGAAGGGAATGAAGTTATTATTATTATTATTATTATTATTATTATCAAATAATTAGGCAGGCAGCAAGCTGATTATGCTTAATATCACTTACAGTGTACAGTGAATAAATAATTTATAAATTGTAAAATGAAATCAAAAGTATTAAGAGTAGGAAAAAAAAAAAGAAAAAAAAGAAAAAGAGTATACTAACTTACAGAATAAATGAAAATAGTGCAAAATTTAAAGTAGTTATGTGAGAAAGTGATTGTCTAGTCTATTTTTGAAGTTGTTGATTGACGTTGAGCTGATGACCTCACTGGGTAAAGAGTTCCATGTGTCCACAACTCGGTTTGGCAAAAAGTTGCGAAGTGGATCCTTACTCGATCTTGTCAAGGTTTTGTTGATTTTATCCTTGTGACCTCTCAACTGATGATTGATATTCCTCGTATATAAGTTAGGTAAATCTCCACAATCATAGTGACCATTAAGAATTTTAAATGTCTCAATGAGATCACCTCTTAGTCTCCTTTGCGCTAAAGTTGGAAGACCGAGATACTGCAGTCTTTCTTCGTAACTTAAACTACGTATTTCTCGAGGAATCTTAGTAGCTCGCCTTTGGACCTTTTCTAACAATTGGATGTCTTTCTTAAAATGTGGATTCCAAATTTGGAAACCGAATTCAAGTATTGGTCGCACGTATGTTTTAAAAATTTTAACGAACAGTTCCGCGGTTATAAATTTGAAAGTTTTTTGCACTAAGTATAGCAAGGAATTGGCCTTTTTTGTTATGTTAATAATATGTGCTTCCCATTTTAAATCACTGCTAACTGTTATTCCCAGATCATTTGCACTACTGACCGATGTCAGTTCAGCATCGTTTAGTTTATACTTTAATTGCGGATTATTTGGGCCGATATGAAGGACTGAACACTTCGAAACGTTCAACTTAATACACCATTTAGAAGACCATTCAATTATTTTATTTAAGTCCGATTGTAAGCTCAAACTAGACAAAGAGGGGACACCAAAAATCTTTGTATCATCAGCAAATGTAGTTAAACGCGAATCACAGCACAAGTCCAAATCTGCAGTATAAAGGATATACAAGAGGGGGCCCAACACCGATCCTTGTGGCACTCCGCTTAATACTTCATGTGACTTAGAAAAAGTATCTCCAATTCGAACACTAAATTGTCTACCGGTAATAAATGACTTGATCCAAGTGAGTAATGCTCCTCGAAACCCCAAAGTTAGGATAGCTTCAGATCATAAACCTCTGAAATGGCTGATGTCACTAAAATCTCCAAGCGGGCGACTCGCTCGCTGGGCTTTACAACTACAACCATACAATCTTAACATTCAATATATTCCTGGAAGAATTAACGTCATTGCTGACTCTTTATCAAGACCACCATGCGACAACAATAATTCTTCATGTGAAATATGCACAACATCTATTGATTTTCCTCGCGACAACGCAGAGGAAGTACGAAAGAAACAGATAGAAGACCCCGAAATTAAGGAAATAATAGACGCGTTTGAAAACTCAGCAAGAGAAGACTTCGCAAGATGGACATCAAGAGGTTATATACTTTCCAATGGAATTTTGTATCGATACGCGCCTGATCAGGACAACGATGAAGCTCAGCTGGTGGTACCCACAACTGACAGACCTGAGATTCTCCGGTCCTATCACGATGATCCAAGTGCAGGTCACTATGGTGTGGAACGAACACTGCAACGTATTTCTCATCGTTATCATTGGCCTGGTATGAGAAAAGATATCGCAGACTACGTTAAGAAATGCATCGAATGCCAACGATATAAAATAACAAATTTAAAACCGAGTGGCTTACTACAAACGCCTGTCATGCAACAAAGATTTGAAGTACTAGCAATCGATCTATTCGGTCCGCTTCCGGAAACTGACGATGGATACAAATGGATACTCATCGTAGAAGATCTAGCCAGCCGTTGGGTCGAACTTTTCGCTTTAATGGAGGCCACTGCCGAACAATGCGCCTTCAAATTAGTGAACGAGGTATTTTTTCGATTCGGACTACCGCGAAGGATGCTCAGCGACAACGGTACCCAATTTATTAGTGCCATCATGCAGCAAGTAACATATTGCTTGGGCATTAAGTAGACCTTCACACCTGTGTATCATCCACAAGCCAACCCTGTGGAGAGAAAAAATCGAGACTTGAAGCTTCAGCTATCCATTCTAGTAGGAAATGAACATCACGAATGGAAAAAACATCTTCCTATTATACGATTTGCCATGAATACCGCGAATTGTGAAACAACCGGACTCTCGCCCGCATATTTTACCTTCGGGAGAGAGTTACGTTCACCGGACGATACTAGAAGAGACTTACGACAGATCATAGAGTCGGACAACATGGTTTCGGTAATCACTCCATTCCTTTCCGCCTTGGCCGATAAACTTCACCAAGCTCGAGAAGTCGTAGAAGGAAAACAAGATCAACGCAAAAAAGTAGCCGACTCCAAACGAAGATCTGATCCCATATACAATCCAGGAGAAACAGTATGGGTGACCACTCATACTAAAAGTCAGAAAGGACGTCGCCTAACATCCAAGTTTACTCCGCGGCGAGACGGACCATACGTTGTTTTAGCGAATAAAGGTCCCACAAGTTACGAGATTGCCCACCCCGCAACTCCTAACGAAATCATCGGGACATACCATACTTCATCCCTCACAAGATGTCACGAAGCCAGCACTTCTACTCCATTGGTTCCCATAAGAAGAAGAGGTCGCCCCAAAAAGAATTGAAGGAAGAACCTATGCTATTCACCTCGTCGGGACGCCTTCAGGAATAGAAGGGGAGTTTGTAACATAATGTAATAATTTAGTTTGCATAAAATAAAAATATATATATTAATTATGAATTTGAAAAATAACAGAAATTAACGTAAAAAATGCCCTTCTGGCAGCACTATTGCTCAATTGAAATGTCAAATTGTTGTTGTAAGATTTTTGTATAAATACCGCGACTTTCAGCGAATAAAGTCATTCTGTGCCTTTGCACTGCACTAAGAACAGCTCTCGGTCGGTCTTAGAAATAGAATCTTTCTAACAAACCTAAAACCTGGTGTTTTACTAATTTTACCCGAAACTCCCTTTCTCTACGCGGCACTATAAAAGCATAGTCTGCAGTCCTGCTCCATTTACCCTATCGTTACCTATGCTTCGAAAGAATAAGAAGACGAACCACACACCAGCCAAAGGTTACAGTTTCTAGTATATTTTCTAAGTAAATTTACTTCCTAAGTTATTTCATTCGTAAATTTAGTTCCAAGTATATTTTCTAAGTAAATTTACTTCCTAAGTTATTTCATTCGTAAATTTAGTTCCAAGTATATTTTCTAAGTAAATTTACTTCCTAAGTTATTTCATTCGTAAATTTAGTTCCTAGTATATTTTCTAAGTAAATTTACTTCCGAAGTTATTTCATTCGTAAATTTAGTTCCTAGTATATTTTCTAAGTAAATTTACTTCCTAAGTTATTTCATTCGTAATTCCAGTTCCCTATTTTAATTCCTAGGAGAATTTTCTCTCACTGGTTCGTCTCCTCCTTTCCTTCTGTGTATAATTTTACAGGTACCACTTCCATTATTAAACTTTTCTTTTTCCGCTTATTTGTTTTTCCCTTTATTAATCCTTTTTTCTTTCCTTCCTTTCTTCTTTTCATTGGCACTTTAGGGTGGACGTTTGTCTCGTTTCAATTTTGAATTTTTTTCAACTTTACACCATTTTATTTTTTCTTTCTCGTATTTTCAAAACCGCACATTCTATTTAACTTTTTCCCGACATTTTTCCTTTTCTTAATTTTTCAATTCACATATCCGACTCAATTTTCTAATTCTCTACTCGTTTCAATTTTGAATTTTTCCAACTTTACACCATTTTATTTTTTCTTTCTCGTATTTTCAAAACCGCACATTCTATTTAACTTTCTCCCGACATTTTTCCTTTTCTTAATTTTTCAATTCACATATCCGACTCAATTTTCTAATCCTCTACTCGTTTCAATTTTTAATTTTTCCAACTTTACACCATTTTGAGTAAGACATGAAAAATTTTCCTTTTTCTTAACGAAGCGAATTGTAAAAGACCCAATGATTAGAACACAATGTCTTCGAAATATGGTCGGCACTGCAGAGCCGAACAGAACCATTCTTAGGTACTTGTCTGAAATTTACTAAACGAACATTCCGAGTCGTCAAAACCTCACACTGACTGCAAAATTGGGAATACTTCTTTTAAAAAAATTTAAAGTTATTATAAATCTTTATGGAATCCGTAAAGCCGATATTACGTTTGGGCGCCACTGTAACAGCACGCTTTCATGCTAGACGAATTTCGTCCTGTCTTCAGAATTAACGGGTCCCTGTGGGTCCTTACAGCACATTTTGCCGGCTAGTCAGAAACGTGGGAGTGGGTGAAAAAAAAAAGAATACGACCCAGAGAGAGTCACCGTCCTTGAAAGTGCTGTCTAAAATACATATAAATTGCACAAATGTAAGACAAAGAGAAAAAAAATTGTGGTGGATAGGGAAAGGTCATTGCGTGACCGGGAATGACCCTACAGCGCTCGCTCATCTACCGCTTCGCTTAATCAATCCGCTTAGTCATACCGCTAAAGTGCGGGACTGTACGCTGCATCTGTAATCGCACTGAAAGAAGGAAATGAGGCTAGCCCCGAAACGACCGATCCTCCAGGATCTCCTTAATATCCTCTAGCCAATCGTCATCCTTGCTCTCTTATTTACCTAAATCAAAAAAAAACTAAAAAAAATAAAGGCACCGCTCTCAAACTAAAATCACCTGACATTTAACACACATTAAATAAATAGAAAAAAACTCATTTTTTGTTTTTGTAAATTTGTATTGAAAAAATAACCTAGTATATATATATAGACATCAAATGTCTTTAAAAAAAAAAACATATGGCATAAAAAATATTTTTTTTTTTTATCGAACTTAAAGCTATGGTACCTTAATAACGTTGGGGCCCTTGCTGCTTTCTTCAAGTTTTCTATTACCGGTTTTCCCAAATTCCTAATTACTTCCGATACCGTGAGACTAGTCCCTTTTTATTCGCGTTTTGTTCTTTCTTCTTTAATTCGTCTCCTTAATTCTTAATTCACTTTTTTTTTCTTAATTTCGGGTTCATACGCACTTTGTTCACTGTCCTTTTGTTCCTAATTCAGCTTGTTCGTACACACTTTGTTCACTGTCCTTTTCCTTCATTCAACTTGTTCGTACGCACTATTTATTAGTTGTTTTTTTTTCTTGTAATTATGTTTGAGTATTCGTATTCTAATTTACTTTTTCCTTTACTTTTGTTTCGTTTTATGACTTCTTATATCGACATTTTTAATTCCCGAACTTTAACAAAGTCAATTCACCAACTGCTTTCTTCAACATCCAAACCTCGGAAACAAAAACCCCAAAATCCCTCGTAAATATTTTTTTTTAAAAAATTCACCTCACGAGTTTTGGCGCGCTTTTCATTGTTTTTAAATTGTTCTCCCAGAGGTCACTAATGCCAGTACAGCGGTTTATTTATTATCAAAAAAAATTCTTTAATTTAGTTAGTTAGTTAGTTAGTATAGTGTAACACACACTGGTAAAACTATGAAAAAGAACTTTTAGGGCATTCTGGTTTGAGGAAAGAAAACTAAATACGGACCTATGAATAAAAATTTAACTTAAAATAACATGGCGACGGACGGAAGTTATAATAAAAAAAGTATTGACAATAAAAATATATATATATATATACATACATATAGACTTATAAAAAAAACAATAGAAAAAATAAAATAAAAAAAATAGACAAGAAAAATAAATTCGTCACAATAGTCGAAGGGAAAAGTAAGTTATGGAAACAGTGGGCCAATTCCTCTTACGTCCGAATTGGTATCTGAGTTTTCGCTGGTGCGACGCTCTTGCTAGCGGCCGGGACTGGCTACGGCAGTGTGGGGGATACTTGCTAAAACTCAGACCATTAGACACTTGGCCAGTACAACAAAAAATTATCAGCGCCGACTTATCCAAGGGAATCAAAAAAATTGGGTTTATTTTCATAACAGGTCGTGAAAGACCAAGAAGCTGTTGGATGGCGTGGCTCCGCGATTTGTCAGGGCGCTCTGGTGTTGTTAGCGCCCTGCTCTGCCCACCCTACCTCAGCCACGACTGACCTTTAAAAGATTTCGAGTCGTGGCCCCTTTTTGAGGTTCGGGGCGAAGAAGCTAAACGCTCGGGTTCATTCTTTAATCTGGCCTTCTAGCCGTTAGTCATCGTAAACAAAACCAATAAAGGGTAAAAAAAAATAGCAAAATAAATCGACTTACCCCATAATATATTTTTTTTTTCTCTTTCAGCTAATTTTTTTATTTATTTATTTTAAATTCTCAAGTTTTTTAATTTATTTTTGTGTATTATTCTTTCCTAATTCATTTGCTAATTCATTTTCGCTAGTATAATTATTATTTTCTGCGAATAATTCTTTCCTAATTTAATTTAAATCTAATTTCGTTTACTTCGTTCTTATTTTTAAATTTATTTATTTGGCGTAAAATTCATTTACTTTTTGTAAGTTTTTAGTTTTTATAAATTTAATTCATTTTTGTTTTGTAATTCATTATTTTGGGAATATACGAAGCGGATAAACAGGTGCAATCCGACAGAAGCAAAATTCAGTATCGTGTATGAATGTTTTAGACTATAAATAGCCGACAAGGGCGATTTTTCCCATTCGGATCAGCTACCACTCGATTAGCCACATATAATTGACGCGCAATCTTATTGATCCACACCCGTAGTACATCACTTCCGGTTAGATCAGGGAAAACAATTGTGGTTGTTGTTCGAATATGTAACGCAGTCAGGTTCAAAACAATGCGACGTAAACTGATTAGATGGCTCAATTAAAGTCTTGTTTAGGATTCAAGTTTGCATCATGCAGCCCAGGCAAATTCTTCCGAACACCCACAACCTTTTTAGTTTTTTGTTTTCTTGCTTGTGTAACGCCGCGGACTTTCAAAGAGCACTTTTTCCGCCTGAATTTTGCACAATTTTGGCCACACTCAAGCCTGACATAAAGCCATTTTGTCCGTTTTGGACTCACTATAAGTTAAATTTTGTTTTCGAAGATAAATTTACACCACCCGTATTTATTTAGAACCTTTTTCTTTTGATGTTACACTATATATCTATTTTCTACTTCGAATCACAGTTAATTGAAAAAAACACGGTTTAAACTTCGCGTGATTTCACTTGCGTCGAACAAATTTCCAACCACATTTTTTTCCAAAGCAACAGCCCACGGATGATAGAAAAACAGGCTTGCAACAGATGTTCCGACGAAGTATTCCAAATACGGGTTACTTCACGGCCACTACCACTTAGCAACGCAGAATCGCACAAAAATCCCCGAAAAGCAAAACTTTTAGGACACCATCATCACACCCAGGTTTCAGTTCTTCGCGCACGGAATTAGTTGAGGAAAATTGAAGAAACGAAACGAAGAAAAAAGGAACAGCAAAAACACAATATTCGGAAATTACGTTCAGCACCCAAGAAATTGCAAAAGACTCAGCCTGAATAGACGCGCGCTTCTCCTCGAGTACCAAGCCGTCCCGTAATCGAGCCGGCATCTATCAAGTAGCAGTACTCTTCCCAGCCAGCTGGTTTCAGGTCATTCCAGTGCTTGCTAATGCGTTCAGTATTTGACGAATTTTCAAACATGGAATGCATTGCAAGCACCGGAAGAAATATTTCGACTTCCGGCGGCAACTCAACACTGTAATACCCCTTGTTCCAATAAGTCATTTAACTCCTTTTCTATTTTAAGAAGGAGTGCAAAAGAGACGGATCTGTGCTTCATAAACACTGGCTTAGTATTTGGCCTTACATGTATACATAGAGGCCTCAAACCCCTCGATTTTTCCGCTCCTATCATCAAAAACCTCTTTATACTTGTTAATCAAATCAGATACCACGTGGTTAACAGTATTTACATTACCAAATTTCTAACTTTAACGTTCTTATCCATTCGCGACCAACTAAGGCTATTACTCAAAGGTTTAGAACATGCCGACTATTTTTGTATTGTACATTTACAGACGCGAATCCGTGAACTTTTAAATTTGTTCGACAGTAAGTAACTAATTCCATCTCTGTAAATCTTAATTCAATTTTTGGAAAGTAGCGTTTGAACATGTGAAATGGCATGATTGTTACTGCAGAACCCGAATCGATTTCCAATTTTAACAACTGGTTCTCAGTTTGTAATTTTATATGAAACTTATCGCGGCAGTCTGACAATTTCGAAATATGCGAAACCTCTTGTACTACTACATTATTAATGTTATCTCTAGCCCTAGCCCTTAAACATACTTTTTGCATCTGTAGCAGGTTGGCTTTTTATCAGACTGTCCCGTTTTGCGGGTTTTACTGTCATTACTAGCAAATTTATTAGTTTTCTTACTTTGAACATTTTTATTTACGTATTGTGTTGTGTTTAAGGCCTTGGAAGGACTATTTCGACTTGAAAAAGTCAAAATAGTCGAAAGGAAAAGGAAGGTTCGGGACAGAAGGGCCAATTTCACCTACGTCCGAATTGGTGGCTGAGCCTTTGCTGGTGCGACGCTCTTGCTGGCGGCCGGGACTAGCTACGGCAGTGTGGGGGGGAGGGTACTTGCTCCGACTCAGACCATAAACCGTTGGCCTGTACAACAAAATATTATCAGCGCCGACTTATCCAAGGGAATCGTAAAAATTGGGATTATTTTCCCAACAGGTCGTGAAAGACCAAGAAGCGGTTGGATTGGCGCGGCTTCGCGATTTGTCAGGACGCTCTGGTGTTGTTGGCGCCCTGTTCTGCCCACCCTACCTCAGCCATATCTGTCCTGAAACAAATTTCGGTATGGCCCCTTGTTGAGGTTCGGGGCTAAGGAGCTAAACGCTCGGGTTCATATTAAGGGCTATTTCAGCCTTTAAACGACATCTTTACATTGAAAGTATTACAAAATAAAGGCCAACGCGAAAACAAAAAAAAACCTAGATAAAAAGGATTATATATAAAGAAAAAAGAAAAATCAAAATATATATAAAAGTAATAGATAAATGAACTCACCCCTATTTCTTTTTTCTTTTTTCTGGTGTGTTGTTAAGTTATTTGAAACCTTTCCTTTTCTTTTCCTTTTTTTTTCTTCTCTTTTTGTTCCCCTAATTCATATACCTTTTCCTAACTAAATTTACTTCCTAAGTTATTTCATTCGTAAATTTAGTTCCAAGTATATTTTCTAAGTAAATTTACTTCCTAAGTTATTTCATTCGTAAATTTAGTTCCTAGTATATTTTCTAAGTAAATTTACTTCCTAAGTTATTTCATTCGTAAATTTAGTTCCTAGTATATTTTCTAAGTAAATTTACTTCCGAAGTTATTTCATTCGTAAATTTAGTTCCTAGTATATTTTCTAAGTAAATTTACTTCCTAAGTTATTTCATTCGTAATTCCAGTTCCCTATTTTAATTCCTAGGAGAATTTTCTCTCACTGGTTCGTCTCCTCCTTTCCTTCTGTGTATAATTTTACAGGTACCACTTCCATTATTAAACTTTTCTTTTTCCGCTTATTTGTTTTTCCCTTTATTAATCATTTTTTCTTTCCTTCCTTTCTTCTTTTCATTGGCACTTTAGGGTGGACGTTTGTCTCGTTTCAATTTTGAATTTTTTTCAACTTTACACCATTTTATTTTTTCTTTCTCGTATTTTCAAAACCGCACATTCTATTTAACTTTTTCCCGACATTTTTCCTTTTCTTAATTTTTCAATTCACATATCCGACTCAATTTTCTAATTCTCTACTCGTTTCAATTTTGAATTTTTCCAACTTTACACCATTTTATTTTTTCTTTCTCGTATTTTCAAAACCGCACATTCTATTTAACTTTCTCCCGACATTTTTCCTTTTCTTAATTTTTCAATTCACATATCCGACTCAATTTTCTAATCCTCTACTCGTTTCAATTTTTCCAACTTTACACCATTTTGAGTAAGACATGAAAAATTTTCCTTTTTCTTAACGAAGCGAATTGTAAAAGACCCAATGATTAGAACACAATGTCTTCGAAATATGGTCGGCACTGCAGAGCCGAACAGAACCATTCTTAGGTACTTGTCTGAAATTTACTAAACGAACATTCCGAGTCGTCAAAACCTCACACTGACTGCAAAATTGGGAATACTTCTTTTAAAAAAATTTAAAGTTATTATAAATCTTTATGGAATCCGTAAAGCCGATATTACGTTTGGGCGCCACTGTAACAGCACGCTTTCATGCTAGACGAATTTCGTCCTGTCTTCAGAATTAACGGGTCCCTGTGGGTCCTTACAGCACATTTTGCCGGCTAGTCAGAAACGTGGGAGTGGGTGAGAAAAAAAAGAATACGACCCAGAGGGAGTCACCGTCCTTGAGAGTGCTGTCTAAAATACATATAAATTGCACAAATGTAAGACAAAGAGAAAAAAAATTGTGGTGGATAGGGAAAGGTCATTGCGTGACCGGGAATGACCCTACAGCGCTCGCTCATCTACCGCTTCGCTTAACCAATCCGCTTAGTCATACCGCTAAAGTGCGGGACTGTACGCTGCATCTGTAATCGCACTGAAAGAAGGAAATGAGGCTAGCCCCGAAACGACCGATCCTCCAGGATCTCCTTAATATCCTCTAGCCAATCGTCATCCTTGCTCTCTTATTTACCTAAATCAAAAAAAAAACTAAAAAAAATAAAGGCACCGCTCTCAAACTAAAATCACCTGACATTTAACACACATTAAATAAATTGAAAAAAACTCATTACACTCACGCTTAACCAATCCGCTTAGTCATACCGCTAAAGTGCGGGACTGTACGCTGCATCTGTAATCGCACTGAAAGAAGGAAATGAGGCTAGCCCCGAAACGACCGATCCTCCAGGATCTCCTTAATATCCTCTAGCCAATCGTCATCCTTGCTCTCTTATTTACCTAAATCAAAAAAAAACTAAAAAAAATAAAGGCACCGCTCTCAAACTAAAATCACCTGACATTTAACACACATTAAATAAATAGAAAAAAACTCATTTTTTGTTTTTGTAAATTTGTATTGAAAAAATAACCTAGTATATATATATAGAAATCAAATGTCTTTAAAAAAAAAAACATATGGCATAAAAAATATTTTTTTTTTTTATCGAACTTAAAGCTATGGTACCTTAATAACGTTGGGGCCCTTGCTGCTTTCTTCAAGTTTTCTATTACCGGTTTTTCAAAAATTCCTAATTACTTCCGATACCGTGAGACTAGTCCCTTTTTCTTCGCGTTTTGTTCTTTCTTCTTTAATTCGTCTCCTTAATTCTTAATTCACTTTTTTTTTCTTAATTTCGGGTTCATACGCACTTTGTTCACTGTCCTTTTGTTCCTAATTCAGCTTGTTCGTACACACTTTGTTCACTGTCCTTTTCCTTCATTCAACTTGTTCGTACGCACTATTTATTAGTTGTTTTTTTTTCTTGTAATTATGTTTGAGTATTCGTATTCTAATTCACTTTTTCCTTTACTTTTGTTTCGTTTTATGACTTCTTATATCGACATTTTTAATTCCCGAACTTTAACAAAGTCAATTCACCAACTGCTTTCTTCAACATCCAAACCTCGGAAACCAAAACCCCAAAATCCCTCGTAAATATTTTTTTTTAAAAAATTCACCTCACGAGTTTTGGCGCGCTTTTCATTGTTTTTAAATTGTTCTCCCAGAGGTCACTAATGCCAGTACAGCGGTTTATTTATTATCAAAAAAAATTCTTTAATTTAGTTATGTGTTACACTGGTAAAACTGTGAAAAAGAACTTTCAGGGCATTCTGGTTTGAGGAAAGAAAACTAAATACGGACCTATGAATAAAAATTTAACTTAAAATAACAGGGCGACGGACGGAAGTTATAATAAAAAAAGTATAGACAATAAAAATATATATATATATATACATACATATAGACTTATAAAAAAAACAATAGAAAAAATAAAATAAAAAAAATAGACAAGAAAAATAAATTCGTCACAATAGTCGAAGGGAAAAGTAAGTTATGGAAACAGTGGGCCAATTCCTCTTACGTCCGAATTGGTGGCTGAGTTTTCGCTGGTGCGACGCTCTTGCTAGCGGCCGGGACTGGCTACGGCAGTGTGGGGGATACTTGCTAAAACTCAGACCATTAGACACTTGGCCAGTACAACAAAAAATTATCAGCGCCGACTTATCCAAGGGAACCAAAAAAATTGGGTTTATTTTCATAACAGGTCGTGAAAGACCAAGATGCGGTTGGATGGCGTGGCTCCGCGATTTGTCAGGGCGCTCTGGTGTTGTTAGCGCCCTGCTCTGCCCACCCTACCTCAGCCACGACTGACCTTTAAAAGATTTCGAGTCGTGGCCCCTTTTTGAGGTTCGGGGCGAAGAAGCTAAACGCTCGGGTTCATTCTTTAATCTGGCCTTCTAGCCGTTAGTCATCGTAAACAAAACCAATAAAGGGTAAAAAAAAATAGCAAAATAAATCGACTTACCCCATAATATATTTTTTTTTTCTCTTTCAGCTAATTTTTTTATTTATTTATTTTAAATTCTCAAGTTTTTTAATTTATTTTTGTGTATTATTCTTTCCTAATTCATTTGCTAATTCATTTTCGCTAGTATAATTATTATTTTCTGCGAATAATTCTTTCCTAATTTAATTTAAATCTAATTTTGTTTACTTCGTTCTTATTTTTAAATTTATTTATTTGGCGTAAAATTCATTTACTTTTTGTAAGTTTTTAGTTTTTATAAATTTAATTCATTTTTGTTTTGTAATTCATTATTTTGGGAATATACGAAGCGGATAAACAGGTGCAATCCGACAGAAGCAAAATTCAGTATCGTGTATGAATGTTTTAGATTATAAATAGCCGACAAGGGCGATTTTTCCCATTCGGATCAGCTACCACTCGATTAGCCACATATAATTGACGCGCAATCTTATTGATCCACACCCGTAGTACATCACTTCCGGTTAGATCAGGGAAAACAATTGTGGTTGTTGTTCGAATATGAAACGCAGTCAGGTTCAAAACAATGCGACGTAAACTGATTAGATGGCTCAATTACAGTCTTGTTTAGGATTCAAGTTTGCATCATGCAGCCCAGGCAAATTCTTCCGAACACCCACAACCTTTTTAGTTTTTTGTTTTCTTGCTTGTGTAACGCCGCGGACTTTCAAAGAGCACTTTTTCCGCCTGAATTTTGCACAATTTTGGCCACACTCAAGCCTGACATAAAGCCATTTTGTCCGTTTTGGACTCACTATAAGTTAAATTTTGTTTTCGAAGATAAATTTACACCACCCGTATTTATTTAGAACCTTTTTCTTTTGATGTTACACTATATATCTATTTTCTACTTCGAATCACAGTTAATTGAAAAAAACACGGTTTAAACTTCGCGTGATTTCACTTGCGTCGAACAAATTTCCAACCACATTTTTTTCCAAAGCAACAGCCCACGGATGATAGAAAAACAGGCTTGCAACAGATGTTCCGACGAAGTATTCCAAATACGGGTTACTTCACGGCCACTACCACTTAGCAACGCAGAATCGCACAAAAATCCCCGAAAAGCAAAACTTTTAGGACACCATCTACCCAGGTTTCAGTTCTTCGCGCACGGAATTAGTTGAGGAAAATTGAAGAAACCAAATGAAGAAAAAAGGAACAGCAAAAACACAATATTCGGAAATTACGTTCAGCACCCAAGAAATTGCAAAAGACTCAGCCTGAATAGACGCGCGCTTCTCCTCGAGTACCAAGCCGTCCCGTAATCGAGCCGGCATTTATCAAGTAGCAGTACTCTTCCTAGCCAGCTGGTTTCAGGTCATTCCAGTGCTTGCTAATGCGTTCAGTATTTGACGAATTTTCAAACATGGAATGCATTGCAAGCACCGGAAGAAATATTTCGACTTCCGGCGGCAACTCAACACTGTAATACCCCTTGTTCCAATAAGTCATTTAACTCCTTTTCTATTTTAAGAAGGAGTGCAAAAGAGACGGATCTGTGCTTCATAAACACTGGCTTAGTATTTGGCCTTACATGTATACATAGAGGCCTCAAACCCCTCGATTTTTCCGCTCCTATCATCAAAAACCTCTTTATACTTGTTAATCAAATCAGATACCACGTGGTTAACAGTATTTACATTACCAAATTTCTAACTTTAACGTTCTTATCCATTCGCGACCAACTAAGGCTATTACTCAAAGGTTTAGAACATGCCGACTATTTTTGTATTGTACATTTACAGACGCGAATCCGTGAACTTTTAAATTTGTTCGACAGTAAGTAACTAATTCCATCTCTGTAAATCTTAATTCAATTTTTGGAAAGTAGCGTTTGAACATGTGAAATGGCATGATTGTTACTGCAGAACCCGAATCGATTTCCAATTTTAACAACTGGTTCTCAGTTTGTAATTTTATATGAAACTTATCGCGGCAGTCTGACAATTTCGAAATATGCGAAACCTCTTGTACTTCTACATTATTAATGTTATCTCTAGCCCTAGCCCTTAAACATACTTTTTGCAAATGGCCTCGGATACCACAAAATTTACAAATTTCATTTTTTACATTGCACTTATTCGCTAAATGATCCAAACTTCCACATCTGTAGCAGGTTGGCTTTTTATCAGACTGTCCCGTTTTGCGGGTTTTACTGTCATTACTAGCAAATTTATTAGTTTTCTTACTTTGAACATTTTTATTTACGTATTGTGTTGTGTTTAAGGCCTTGGAAGGACTATTTCGACTTGAAAAAGTCAAAATAGTCGAAAGGAAAAGGAAGGTTCGGGACAGAAGGGCCAATTTCACCTACGTCCGAATTGGTGGCTGAGCCTTTGCTGGTGCGACGCTCTTGCTGGCGGCCGGGACTAGCTACGGCAGTGTGGGGGGGAGGGTACTTGCTCCGACTCAGACCATAAACCGTTGGCCTGTACAACAAAATATTATCAGCGCCGACTTATCCAAGGGAATCGTAAAAATTGGGATTATTTTCCCAACAGGTCGTGAAAGACCAAGAAGCGGTTGGATTGGCGCGGCTTCGCGATTTGTCAGGACGCTCTGGTGTTGTTGGCGCCCTGTTCTGCCCACCCTACCTCAGCCATATCTGTCCTGAAACAAATTTCGGTATGGCCCCTTGTTGAGGTTCGGGGCTAAGGAGCTAAACGCTCGGGTTCATATTAAGGGCTATTTCAGCCTTTAAACGACATCTTTACATTGAAAGTATTACAAAATAAAGGCCAACGCGAAAACAAAAAAAAACCTAGATAAAAAGGATTATATATAAAGAAAAAAGAAAAATCAAAATATATATAAAAGTAATAGATAAATGAACTCACCCCTATTTCTTTTTTCTTTTTTCTGGTGTGTTGTTAAGTTATTTGAAACCTTTCCTTTTCTTTTCCTTTTTTTTTCTTCTCTTTTTGTTCCCCTAATTCATATACCTTTTCCTAACTAAATTTACTTCCTAAGTTATTTCATTCGTAAATTTAGTTCCAAGTATATTTTCTAAGTAAATTTACTTCCTAAGTTATTTCATTCGTAAATTTAGTTCCTAGTATATTTTCTAAGTAAATTTACTTCCTAAGTTATTTCATTCGTAAATTTAGTTCCTAGTATATTTTCTAAGTAAATTTACTTCCGAAGTTATTTCATTCGTAAATTTAGTTCCTAGTATATTTTCTAAGTAAATTTACTTCCTAAGTTATTTCATTCGTAATTCCAGTTCCCTATTTTAATTCCTAGGAGAGTTTTCTCTCACTGGTTCGTCTCCTCCTTTCCTTCTGTGTATAATTTTACAGGTACCACTTCCATTATTAAACTTTTTTTTTTCCGCTTATTTGTTTTTCCCTTTATTAATCATTTTTTCTTTCCTTCCTTTCTTCTTTTCATTGGCACTTTAGGGTGGACGTTTGTCTCGTTTCAATTTTGAATTTTTTTCAACTTTACACCATTTTATTTTTTCTTTCTCGTATTTTCAAAACCGCACATTCTATTTAACTTTTTCCCGACATTTTTCCTTTTCTTAATTTTTCAATTCACATATCCGACTCAATTTTCTAATTCTCTACTCGTTTCAATTTTGAATTTTTCCAACTTTACACCATTTTATTTTTTCTTTCTCGTATTTTCAAAACCGCACATTCTATTTAACTTTCTCCCGACATTTTTCCTTTTCTTAATTTTTCAATTCACATATCCGACTCAATTTTCTAATCCTCTACTCGTTTCAATTTTTAATTTTTCCAACTTTACACCATTTTGAGTAAGACATGAAAAATTTTCCTTTTTCTTAACGAAGCGAATTGTAAAAGACCCAATGATTAGAACACAATGTCTTCGAAATATGGTCGGCACTGCAGAGCCGAACAGAACCATTCTTAGGTACTTGTCTGAAATTTACTAAACGAACATTCCGAGTCGTCAAAACCTCACACTGACTGCAAAATTGGGAATACTTCTTTTAAAAAAATTTAAAGTTATTATAAATCTTTATGGAATCCGTAAAGCCGATATTACGTTTGGGCGCCACTGTAACAGCACGCTTTCATGCTAGACGAATTTCGTCCTGTCTTCAGAATTAACGGGTCCCTGTGGGTCCTTACAGCACATTTTGCCGGCTAGTCAGAAACGTGGGAGTGGGTGAGAAAAAAAAGAATACGACCCAGAGGGAGTCACCGTCCTTGAGAGTGCTGTCTAAAATACATATAAATTGCACAAATGTAAGACAAAGAGAAAAAAAATTGTGGTGGATAGGGAAAGGTCATTGCGTGACCGGGAATGACCCTACAGCGCTCGCTCATCTACCGCTTCGCTTAACCAATCCGCTTAGTCATACCGCTAAAGTGCGGGACTGTACGCTGCATCTGTAATCGCACTGAAAGAAGGAAATGAGGCTAGCCTCGAAACGACCGATCCTCCAGGATCTCCTTAATATCCTCTAGCCAATCGTCATCCTTGCTCTCTTATTTACCTAAATCAAAAAAAAACTAAAAAAAATAAAGGCACCGCTCTCAAACTAAAATCACCTGACATTTAACACACATTAAATAAATAGAAAAAAACTCATTACACTCACGCTTAACCAATCCGCTTAGTCATACCGCTAAAGTGCGGGACTGTACGCTGCATCTGTAATCGCACTGAAAGAAGGAAATGAGGCTAGCCCCGAAACGACCGATCCTCCAGGATCTCCTTAATATCCTCTAGCCAATCGTCATCCTTGCTCTCTTATTTACCTAAATCAAAAAAAAACTAAAAAAAATAAAGGCACCGCTCTCAAACTAAAATCACCTGACATTTAACACACATTAAATAAATAGAAAAAAACTCATTTTTTGTTTTTGTAAATTTGTATTGAAAAAATAACCTAGTATATATATATAGAAATCAAATGTCTTTAAAAAAAAAAACATATGGCATAAAAAATATTTTTTTTTTTTATCCAACTTAAAGCTATGGTATCTTAATAACGTTGGGGCCCTTGCTGCTTTCTTCAAGTTTTCTATTACCGGTTTTTCCCAAATTCCTAATTACTTCCGATACCGTGAGACTAGTCCCTTTTTCTTCGCGTTTTGTTCTTTCTTCTTTAATTCGTCTCCTTAATTCTTAATTCACTTTTTTTTTCTTAATTTCGGGTTCATACGCACTTTGTTCACTGTCCTTTTGTTCCTAATTCAGCTTGTTCGTACACACTTTGTTCACTGTCCTTTTCCTTCATTCAACTTGTTCGTACGCACTATTTATTAGTTGTTTTTTTTTCTTGTAATTATGTTTGAGTATTCGTATTCTAATTCACTTTTTCCTTTACTTTTGTTTCGTTTTATGACTTCTTATATCGACATTTTTAATTCCCGAACTTTAACAAAGTCAATTCACCAACTGCTTTCTTCAACATCCAAACCTCGGAAACCAAAACCCCAAAATCCCTCGTAAATATTTTTTTTTAAAAAATTCACCTCACGAGTTTTGGCGCGCTTTTCATTGTTTTTAAATTGTTCTCCCAGAGGTCACTAATGCCAGTACAGCGGTTTATTTATTATCAAAAAAAATTCTTTAATTTAGTTATGTGTTACACTGGTAAAACTGTGAAAAAGAACTTTCAGGGCATTCTGGTTTGAGGAAAGAAAACTAAATACGGACCTATGAATAAAAATTTAACTTAAAATAACAGGGCGACGGACGGAAGTTATAATAAAAAAAGTATAGACAATAAAAATATATATATATATATACATACATATAGACTTATAAAAAAAACAATAGAAAAAATAAAATAAAAAAAATAGACAAGAAAAATAAATTCGTCACAATAGTCGAAGGGAAAAGTAAGTTATGGAAACAGTGGGCCAATTCCTCTTACGTCCGAATTGGTGGCTGAGTTTTCGCTGGTGCGACGCTCTTGCTAGCGGCCGGGACTGGCTACGGCAGTGTGGGGGATACTTGCTAAAACTCAGACCATTAGACACTTGGCCAGTACAACAAAAAATTATCAGCGCCGACTTATCCAAGGGAACCAAAAAAATTGGGTTTATTTTCATAACAGGTCGTGAAAGACCAAGATGCGGTTGGATGGCGTGGCTCCGCGATTTGTCAGGGCGCTCTGGTGTTGTTAGCGCCCTGCTCTGCCCACCCTACCTCAGCCACGACTGACCTTTAAAAGATTTCAAGTCGTGGCCCCTTTTTGAGGTTCGGGGCGAAGAAGCTAAACGCTCGGGTTCATTCTTTAATCTGGCCTTCTAGCCGTTAGTCATCGTAAACAAAACCAATAAAGGGTAAAAAAAAATAGCAAAATAAATCGACTTACCCCATAATATATTTTTTTTTTCTCTTTCAGCTAATTTTTTTATTTATTTATTTTAAATTCTCAAGTTTTTTAATTTATTTTTGTGTATTATTCTTTCCTAATTCATTTGCTAATTCATTTTCGCTAGTATAATTATTATTTTCTGCGAATAATTCTTTCCTAATTTAATTTAAATCTAATTTTGTTTACTTCGTTCTTATTTTTAAATTTATTTATTTGGCGTAAAATTCATTTACTTTTTGTAAGTTTTTAGTTTTTATAAATTTAATTCATTTTTGTTTTGTAATTCATTATTTTGGGAATATACGAAGCGGATAAACAGGTGCAATCCGACAGAAGCAAAATTCAGTATCGTGTATGAATATTTTAGATTATAAATAGCCGACAAGGGCGATTTTTCCCATTCGGATCAGCTACCACTCGATTAGCCACATATAATTGACGCGCAATCTTATTGATCCACACCCGTAGTACATCACTTCCGGTTAGATCAGGGAAAACAATTGTGGTTGTTGTTCGAATATGAAACGCAGTCAGGTTCAAAACAATGCGACGTAAACTGATTAGATGGCTCAATTACAGTCTTGTTTAGGATTCAAGTTTGCATCATGCAGCCCAGGCAAATTCTTCCGAACACCCACAACCTTTTTAGTTTTTTGTTTTCTTGCTTGTGTAACGCCGCGGACTTTCAAAGAGCACTTTTTCCGCCTGAATTTTGCACAATTTTGGCCACACTCAAGCCTGACATAAAGCCATTTTGTCCGTTTTGGACTCACTATAAGTTAAATTTTGTTTTCGAAGATAAATTTACACCACCCGTATTTATTTAGAACCTTTTTCTTTTGATGTTACACTATATATCTATTTTCTACTTCGAATCACAGTTAATTGAAAAAAACACGGTTTAAACTTCGCGTGATTTCACTTGCGTCGAACAAATTTCCAACCACATTTTTTTCCAAAGCAACAGCCCACGGATGATAGAAAAACAGGCTTGCAACAGATGTTCCGACGAAGTATTCCAAATACGGGTTACTTCACGGCCACTACCACTTAGCAACGCAGAATCGCACAAAAATCCCCGAAAAGCAAAACTTTTAGGACACCATCTACCCAGGTTTCAGTTCTTCGCGCACGGAATTAGTTGAGGAAAATTGAAGAAACCAAACGAAGAAAAAAGGAACAGCAAAAACACAATATTCGGAAATTACGTTCAGCACCCAAGAAATTGCAAAAGACTCAGCCTGAATAGACGCGCGCTTCTCCTCGAGTACCAAGCCGTCCCGTAATCGAGCCGGCATTTATCAAGTAGCAGTACTCTTCCTAGCCAGCTGGTTTCAGGTCATTCCAGTGCTTGCTAATGCGTTCAGTATTTGACGAATTTTCAAACATGGAATGCATTGCAAGCACCGGAAGAAATATTTCGACTTCCGGCGGCAACTCAACACTGTAATACCCCTTGTTCCAATAAGTCATTTAACTCCTTTTCTATTTTAAGAAGGAGTGCAAAAGAGACGGATCTGTGCTTCATAAACACTGGCTTAGTATTTGGCCTTACATGTATACATAGAGGCCTCAAACCCCTCGATTTTTCCGCTCCTATCATCAAAAACCTCTTTATACTTGTTAATCAAATCAGATACCACGTGGTTAACAGTATTTACATTACCAAATTTCTAACTTTAACGTTCTTATCCATTCGCGACCAACTAAGGCTATTACTCAAAGGTTTAGAACATGCCGACTATTTTTGTATTGTACATTTACAGACGCGAATCCGTGAACTTTTAAATTTGTTCGACAGTAAGTAACTAATTCCATCTCTGTAAATCTTAATTCAATTTTTGGAAAGTAGCGTTTGAACATGTGAAATGGCATGATTGTTACTGCAGAACCCGAATCGATTTCCAATTTTAACAACTGGTTCTCAGTTTGTAATTTTATATGAAACTTATCGCGGCAGTCTGACAATTTCGAAATATGCGAAACCTCTTGTACTTCTACATTATTAATGTTATCTCTAGCCCTAGCCCTTAAACATACTTTTTGCAAATGGCCTCGGATACCACAAAATTTACAAATTTCATTTTTTACATTGCACTTATTCGCTAAATGATCCAAACTTCCACATCTGTAGCAGGTTGGCTTTTTATCAGACTGTCCCGTTTGGCGGGTTTTACTGTCATTACTAGCAAATTTATTAGTTTTCTTACTTTGAACATTTTTATTTACGTATTGTGTTGTGTTTAAGGCCTTGGAAGGACTATTTCGACTGGAAAAAGTCAAAATAGTCGAAAGGAAAAGGAAGGTTCGGGACAGAAGGGCCAATTTCACCTACGTCCGAATTGGTGGCTGAGTCTTTGCTGGTGCGACGCTCTTGCTGGCGGCCGGGACTAGCTACGGCAGTGTGGGGGGGGGAGGGTACTTGCTCCGACTCAGACCATAAGCCGTTGGCCTGTACAAAAAAATACTATCAGCGCCGACTTATCCAAGGGAATCGTAAAAATTGGGATTATTTTCCCAACAGGTCGTGAAAGATCAAGAAGCGGTTGGATTGGCGCGGTTTCGCGATTTGTCAGGGCACTCTGGTGTTGTTGGCGCCCTGTTCTGCCCACCCTACCTCAGCCATATCTGTCCTGAAACAAATTTCGGTATAGCCCCTTGTTGAGGTTCGGGGCTAAGGAGCTAAACGCTCGGGTTCATATTAAGGGCTATTTCAGCCTTTAAACGACATCTTTACATTGAAAGTATTACAAAATAAAGGCCAACGCGAAAACAAAAAAAAACCTAGATAAAAAGGATTATATATAAAGAAAAAAGAAAAATCAAAATATATATAAAAGTAATAGATAAATGAACTCACCCCTATTTCTTCCTTTTTTTTCTGGTGTGTTGTTAAGTTATTTGAAACCTTTCCTTTTCTTTTCCTTTTTTTTTTCTCTTTTTGTTCCCCTAATTCATATACCTTTTCCTAACTAAATTTACTTCCTAAGTTATTTCATTCGTAAATTGAGTTTCTAGTATATTTTCTAAGTAAATTTACTTCCTAAGTTATTTCATTCGTAAATTTAGTTCCTAGTATATTTTCTAAGTAAATTTACTTCCTAAGTTATTTCATTCGTAATTCCAGTTCCCTATTTTAATTCCTAGGAGAATTTTCTCTCACTGGTTCGTCTCCTCCTTTCCTTCTGTGTATAATTTTACAGGTACCACTTCCATTATTAAACTTTTCTTTTTCCGCTTATTTGGTTTTCCCTTTATTAATCCTTTTTTCTTTCCTTCCTTTCTTCTTTTCATTGGCACTTTAGGGTGGACGTTTGTCTCGTTTCAATTTTGAATTTTTTTCAACTTTACACCATTTTATTTTTTCTTTCTCGTATTTTCAAAACCGCACATTCTATTTAACTTTTTCCCGACATTTTTCCTTTTCTTAATTTTTCAATTCACATATCCGACTCAATTTTCTAATTCTCTACTCGTTTCAATTTTGAATTTTTCCAACTTTACACCATTTTATTTTTTCTTTCTCGTATTTTCAAAACCGATCATTCTATTTAACTTTCTCCCGACATTTTTCCTTTTCTTAATTTTTCAATTCACATATCCGACTCAATTTTCTAATTCTCTACTCGTTTCAATTTTGAATTTTTCCAACTTTACACCATATTATTTTTTCTTTCTCGTATTTTCAAAACCGCACATTCTATTTAACTTTCTCCCGACATTTTTCCTTTTCTT
Source organism: Beris chalybata (assembly GCA_949128065.1). Lineage (NCBI taxonomy): Eukaryota > Metazoa > Arthropoda > Insecta > Diptera > Stratiomyidae > Beris > Beris chalybata. The sequence continues at coordinate 58,094,105 of OX421895.1, forward strand.
AATTTTTCAATTCACATATCCGACTCAATTTTCTAATTCTCTATTCGTTTCAATTTTGACCGGTTCCAATCTCCATCTCCTCACCTTCCTCGATTTGCTCTCGCACCCCGACTCCCTCGCGAAATTCACAACGCCCGATCCCCCCCCTCTCCCCGCGCTTTACCCTTCAAGTCCCCGTGCATCGATCGCCGTGCAACGATCGCCCGTTCTACGCACCCGGCCATCACCAAATATGGTATCGAATTTCGGCCTCCATTCCGTCGTTGTGTGAGTTTCTGCCTTGCAGCCGGTCTCCATGTACATAATGGTGTACATGGAACACAGCTACAACGTCACTCAGCCAAGTGCGATTCTTGTCGCTAAGGTTGAAATGGTGAAGGTCGAGAGCATCGTGATCTCGATCATGCACCCAACTAGATGCATAAACGAAAACACGGTGCTGCGCGAAATTTAAGCGTCGCTTGTTTTTTTTTTTTTCTTTCCACGACTCAACACCATTAGTCGGTTCGCCGTTGGTTTCCCAGCGCCGAACAGACTAAAAAAAGTCGTCGTGTTCTAGAGTCTCGTGCGCACGACTGAGTGCCGGGCAATTGGTGACATACTCCTCGGATCACTGCCTAAGATCCTTGGAGTGGTAAATCCCCACACGCTTGCCTCCTAGATCTTCCAATTCGTATCGTGAGTTGCCTAGCACATGGCGAATTCTGCACTTGAGGAACTTCTTTGCCAGCTTGGCGTTATAATTCTGCGCGGCTGTGGACAAGGAAAAATTTCTTCGGAATACTTCTTGACCTACACGAAATTGTGTTCTAGCGGCACGCAGATTATAACGCCTGCTAATGTCCTCATGTGCGACCCTTATTTTCGTCTGCGCCAGTTGCCTCACGATAGGAATTCCCTCGCGAGGTCGAAGCTGTACATTTGACTCTCCCAACGCTCGCAAATGCTTCAGCAGTTCGTAGTCCTTCCCGTGCAACATCATGTGATTCCCAAACAAAACCTGATAAGGAGAAAATCCAGTGGCTTGGTGAAGTGAGCTACGAAGAGCACATCCAATTTTGCTTAGACTCTCATCCCATCGTGTTTGGTCATCAGTGATGAATGCTCGAATTCCGGCCAGGATGTTCTGATTGACACGCTCCGAAGCATTCGCTTGCGGTGAGTAGCTCGGGGTGTACAGGTGTTTAACTCCGTATATGTTCAGCATGGTGTTAAACACATTCGACCTAAATTGAGAGCCGTTATCGGAGAGGATCGTCTCGGGTGTTCCAAACGTATGGAAGACCTGCCCCTCCAAAAAGTTGGTGATCTCTTCAGCAGTGATCCGCCCCAAAGGATGTAAAAGTGGGAACTTGGTGAAGTGATCCAAGACGATAAGAATTGCGATTTTACCCCGTTTGGTACGCGGATATGGTCCAAGCACGTCGATGTAGAGATGTTGGAATGGCTGATCCGTCTGGAACGGTTCTCCCATTGGCGCTCGTAGAGGTCTGTTCGGGGACTTTGTTTCTTTACAAGTGTCGCACGCCAGAACGTAGGTGCGTACTTGTGTAGCCATTCCGGGCCAGTACAAAAATCGCCTGACTCACTCTAGCGTTTTGGCATAACCACCATGGACCGTGGTGTCTGCCTCATGCGCCTGAGCGATCGCAGCTGACGTAAGACTCGATGGAATCCATAATTTCCAGGCCCTGTCTTCAGCAATCGGGTCACCGTTGTGAGGCTCTGTGCGCTTATACACGAAACCATCCCTCACGCATACGTCAGGAAGCCGATCGGCGTTCGCATCGACAGTGGACACTAACTCTTTATATTCTTTGCCAGAGAATTCTGGAGAATCCATGTCCACCATCGGTGCCACGTCGATCAGCGCATTTAATCCCTCTTCGTATACACGAGAGAGAGCGTCGGGTACAACGTTCAGGCTCCCTCGTCGGTGCTCGATTGTGAAGTCGTAACCCTGAAGTTTCAAACTCCATCTTGCCAACCGTCCTTGTAGGTCTTGCTGCGACATGAGCCATTTGAGACTTGCGTGATCCGTAATGACTTTGAACGCAGTCCCTTCTACATAGGCCCGAAATTTTTTCACGCTCAACACAGCTGCATAACACTCGAGTTCGGTTACGCTGTAGTTGCGTTGAGCGGAAGTGAGCTTCTGCGACATATACGCCACTGGAGATTCCGATCCGTCGTCGTTTTCCTGAAAGAGAACGCTACCCACACCTGACTTACTGGCATCGCATTGAATTACGAAAGGCCTCTTAAAATCAGGATTGATTAATAAGGGGGCTTTCGTCAACAAGTCTTTCACTAATAGGAAGGAAGCTTGTGCCTCTGTAGTCCAAGCAAACTGGTTGGACTTCTTTAGAGTGTCTGAAATTAGTGAAAGTTGGGAACGAATCGTCGATACCAGCCTGCCATACCAAGGAAGCGTCGTACTTGACGTGCGAACTTAGGCGAAGGGTAATCGACGATGGCTGAAACTTTGTTGGGATCAGTTTTCAAGCCTCCTTCTCCAACAATGTATCCGAGATATTTCACCACTCTCAGACAAAACTTACTCTTGTTGACGTTAATAGTCAAGCCAGCCTTTCGGAAACATTCTGCGACTTCAGCCAATAAAACCAGATGTGAATCGAAATCTTCAGAAATTAACAGCAGATCGTCCAAATATACGAATACCTGCTCCTTCAGCTCGGCTAGGATGACTTTGTCTATCAAACGACACATCCTTTGCGGCGCGTTGCATAACCCAAATGGCATGCGAGTGTAGTGGTATAGAGGCCGGCCAGGAATGGTAAACGCTGTATACTCCCTGGATTTGTTCTCGAGAGGAATCTGCCAAAAGGCGTCTTTGAGGTTCAGGCTAGTAATAAAATTGGCTCGCGGCAAACGACTTAAGATACCATCAATGTGTGGTAATGGATATGCATCCTTCTTCGTCATACTATTGACTTTGCGCGAGTCCAAACATAGCCTGACCTTGCCTGGCTTCCTCACGAGAACCACAGGCGAGCTCCATGCACTCTGGCTGGTCTCTATAACGCCTAATGCTCTCATGCGATCGATCTCGTCATACAAGAGTTTTTGGATCGCAGGAGACACAGGATAATGTCGCTGTTTGATGGGACTTGCATCACCAACTTCTATACTGTGTTGTTCGACGTTGGTCACACCGAGTCCGTATACTTCGTATGATGGAAATTTGGACTTTACCATTTCCAACCTCTTTACATCTGTGGGCGTTAAATGGTGAGCATCCGGAGCTATCAGTTGCGATGCAGTATCGGGAGTATCGACCGCGCTGATAGTTGAAATGATCGCCAGTAATCTACCCCCAGGTACAATTCCTGCGACAGGCTCGGCACTATGTATAGCGTGATAGACTTGGTAATACCGCGAAAAGTAATATCTGTGGTCACTGTGCCCAATACCTTTTGTGCGGCACCATCAGCGGTCTTCACCTCTTGACAGACCGGTCGATACGTCACCTGTGCATCATAGAGACTTTGTAGAGCGTTAGCCCCCAGGCAACTGATGCTCGCCCCACTATCTAGGAGTCCTTCAACGTCCACTCCGTACAAGGATACCATGGCGTACGGACGTATGTCCAACGGATTGGTAATAATGGTTGACAGAATCGCTTTCTTTTTTTCGCGCACCATCCTCCAGAACATACGAAGACGCAAGATTGACTTTCTGCGACCGGATCCACTCGTTAGTGCTGATACTTGATCAACACTTGCGACTGGAGTGGGTGAAAAAATTCGCTCTCGAGCCTTCATATATTCTTTTAGCCGAAGATGGTATGGCTTGAGAGGATGGCGGGAATGTCGCCTTGGATTTTTGTTCTTTATAGGGTCTTCTTCAGATCTAAAAACAGCCGGCTTGGTAGTAGCGTTTTCTCTCGCCAATATCGTGACATGCGATGTGTTTGTTGTTGGAAAATTATGGGAGGATGATTTTACGCTAAAAGGAGGGGAGTTTGGTTCAAAAAGGGATGATGAAGGTGTTGTAAAATTTGGAGGGGTTATTAAAGGGGTAACAAAATGAAAGGGGGATTGGGAATCGCTGACATCCTGCTTCGAACCTTCTTAGATGGTCGGGCCGGTGGATTGTCTGTCACTGGGCGAGAAGGCCCCGGAAACCTTTCGTCCTTCGATCCGTTTTACTTAATTGGTAATAATACAGTATTGTTATTGATTTAAAAAAAAAAAAAATTTGCTGCCCTCAAAATTTTTTTTTCCACGTTTCATGACTAGAAGACACGAAAAAGCAATAAAAATTTTCACTCCGTCTGTCCGCCGTACGCCGTCCGCCGTACGCCGTACGTCGACCGCCAAAATCCTTTGAAGGCTTGTAGCTCTCAAACCAGTGGAGCTATTAAATTAAAAATTTTCCTAAGAACAGACTGGGTAGACCCCATGAATTGACATTATTTTCAGGGGTGGGGGTGTGAGGGGGAAGGTGGGGGACGCGTTTTAGACGAAAAATTTTGTTTTCTAGATCTCAGCAACCACTTATGTTAGGAGACTGAAACTTGGAACTCTTATAAAGCTTTGATAGTGAACCCATTTGCAATAAAAATTGATGATATGGGTGAAGGGGTGTGGGAGTGGAGGGGGAAGCAATGCGTCCGAAACGCAAAAAAGTCGAGATCGACACATTCTAAAATCCATATCTCCTAAACCGTTAATAGCAAGCAATTAAAACTTAACAAATATCTGTAGTTATACTAGGAGAGTAGATTGAAACAAAATTTTTGGGTGGGGTAGTGGCGTACGGGGGTGGGGGTTGAAATACTTAACATTACGATATCTCCCAAACCAGTGGCACCAGAAAAACAAAATTCGGTTTGGATATAGAACTTGATAAATAAAGATTGCTCAAAGTAAAATCTTTGAAGGGGGCGGGGGAGTACGTAAGTGGAGGGGATAAGAATTTTTCAAAAATAACACGTTTCATATCTCAATAACAGTGTAAGATGGATGCTTCAAATCTTTACCAGAAGTAGGCCTAATAGAACCCTAGTAGGGAAAAAAAGTTTGGGGGTGTGGGTGTAGAGGGTGAGGGTGGGGAAGGGTGAGAAAGAAAAAGTTCCGATGCTTATATCTTAAGAATTTATATTGATAGGAAGCTGAAACTTGGTATTTAGATAGAGCTATAGTAGTGGCATGGTGGAAAAATATATTTTTTAGGGGTAGTATGGTACGGGGGTGGGGGGTGTTTTTCCTAATTTTAGAAATAAAAGTAATTCTGATAAAAAAAATTTGAATATTCATTGGCGTTCAGAAGAGGGGGCAAAAAAAATATCAGTTAATATAGAATGCATATATTTTCACGATTTTCGTCATATCTACTAGGTCTTTCGAAATATTGAATTCATTTTTATTCTACGGATTCTTCAAATGAATACCTGGAATGTGTTTTCAAGTTTTTTTTAAATTCAACCCCTAAGAGGGTGTAAACTGGTTGTATACTTTTTCATGAATTCCACCATGTTTCTCAGGTCTGATCAGATATCGAATATCTTTTCACTTCCCCAGGCTTGTTTAATAATCACCTGTTTTTAAGTTTTGTTTTTTTCAACCTCTAGACCGCATCCCGGAATATGACCCAATTATTCAATTCATATTTTACACCCTTTTCTAAACGCTTCCCGAATTTTTTGTTAGGTTTTCGGTCACATAGTAACATACACTGCATCCCCGAATTGAACACGTTCCAAACTTCTGCCGGAAAAATAATAAAGTTGTGCGTTTTTTTGTTTGGCATCGAGTACATTTCGGCTTGATCACGTCTGCTTTCCCGCAACCATAGCAGAAGATGTTTCTTGGCGTCTCTTCGCAGTCTCGGTAACTATGGCCTTCCCTTCGGAAGTTCCAACATTTAAGCGGAGTGGATATGCCAGCTACGTCGGCGGTTTCTTCGACGTCTTCGGGAGCGACCAACGGCGGTTCCAGCTCGTGAACACGAGGCTGTTGCCAGGTTGCTACACGATTAGCCTTCCTGACCTCTTCGTATCTCGACACCAACGCACGAAGATGAGCCTGATCTCGGATCTCATGAAAGCAGATTAGCTGTTGGATACTGCCCAAGAGATTGCCGCTGACCAGCTCAAAAAATTCTGAATCTGGAATCGGGGTGCGTAATTGGGTCCGAAATCTGGTCATCTCCTGCTCGAACACCAGGTACGGTTCATTAGGTGCTTGCCGTCTTGTAATCATTTTTTTTCGAACTTCGAAATCGGTGCTACGGTCGCCCCAGTATTGCAGGAAGGTGGTTTTAAGCGCATACCACGTCGAATCTGGGTTAGTTCGTCGCCATAACCAATACCACTGGTTTGGCAGGCCATCTAACAGCAAATGAAAGTTCGCGACCAACAAATCCATGCGCCCGCCCAAATCAGACAAAGCCAATGACTCCGCTCGGAAAATTAGCTCTTCGGCGCGTAGTGACTGGCCATCACCGTTAAATCGTACTCGCCAATGGCGAATAAGGCCGCCAGCGTTATGGTGAATATAATTCGAGCCGTTGTTATCGCGAATGGGCATTTGGGCGTTCGCATGGGTCTGTCGGTCCCGAACCTGCTCACGTTGTGGTTGTCGAATAGGCGGATACAGTGGTGGCGGAAATTGGTACGCAGTCGATACGCTTGGTCTAGACAAGAATTGTGGCGGTTGTGCGGGGTGAATAACAGGCGGTGGTTGAGGAGTGTTTGACACAATTGGCCCTTGCTCTCGTTCTTCTCGTATAACCGAACGAATCACTCGAATTAGGTCACTCAGTCCTAAACTGCTAAGACCCCCCCCCCCCCAGAAACTGCTGGTGTATCGACGGGTGTCTGAACGTCATGGATCTCCGCCCACCTAACTCTGTGCGGCTGATCGGTTTCCAGAACATCCGATGGCCTACTACCTAGCACTTGTGTGCCTCGTTCCTGGATGACTGTCCCATCCGGAGTGTAAAGAGTGCGTCCACCCGCAGTCTCTAGTGCAGAATCCAAATTTAACCTACCAGGAGAAACTACATCACTTAGAGACCGTGCGACATCCTCGCTAGTCTGTCTTCTGGTTCTCACGCCGGATATAGCGGTCGCACCCTCCACACCCCGAGTGGGCCAATAATCCCCCGGACTCAAATGACCACGACAGTTCGGAGAGTTGTGATTGTCCACAATCCACCGCTCCAGACAGTCTCTGTGGAACTGGTGACCACACTTGGTGGTCATACCCTGGTCCGGATCTACCTTGCTGATGCACGGCGTACAGATCACCTCCGCCTCCCTAGTTGGAGAGTGTTCTAACGGCATTTTGAAGAAATTGTGGGTGCGATGAACGTAGGGATGAAGGAATGAACAATTGAGTGAACGAGTGCGTGAATATCCGAGTATGTGACTGAATGAATGACTGTGTACGAGTGAGACGAATGAATGTCGAGAGAAAAAAAAATGAAATAATCGAGTGAGTCAATAATTGAAGAATGAACGATTTAATGTATGATTGAATGAAAGAACTATTGTGCGAATGCGTAATGAATGAATGATCGTATGTATGAACTATTGTACGAATGAATTATGAAGCAATTATGATGCACGAGTGCAATAAAAAAAACGAATGTTAAATGACACAAAAAAAATTCAGTGAATGTTTGTACGAACAACGAATGAACGAATAAATGCTGTGTACAGATATATCTACATAAATGTATGCTGTATGCAAAAAAAAACGACGAATGAATGATGAAAAAAATGTTTATAAAGCGATTGAATAAATGATTAATTGTATAAATGGATGCGTAAATGCTTCAACGAATGAAAAAAATTTAAATTGTATGTGTGTTTGACTTCAAAAAAAAAATAAATGAACCCTCACGTCGTCGCAACCTTTCTCTAATGCAGATCAAATCGCGATGCCGATCTTGTTCTTTCCCGACTCACTGGGAAAATCCGGAACGCGATTAAATTGCAAAGTGAAAAAAAAAATTGGGAAAATTTAGCAAACAAAATCAAAAATCAGCAATAAAAAAAAAAATCTGCCAACAGTCTGGGCGCAACTGTATTATTTTTCCGGCACAAGTTCAGAACGCGTTCAATTCGGGGATGCGGTGTATGTTACTATGTGACTGAAAACCTAACAAAAAGTTCGGGAAGCGGTTAGAAAAGGGTGTAACATATGAATTAAATAATTGGGTCATATTCCGGGATGCGGTCTAGAGGTTGAAAAAAACAAAACTTAAAAATAGGTGATTATTAAACAAACCTGGGGAAGTAAAAAGATATTCGATCTCTGATCAGACCTGAGAAACATGGTGGAATTCATGAAAAAGTATACAACCAGCTTACACCCTCTTAGGGGTCGAATTTCAAAAAATCTTGACAACCCATTCTAGGTATTCACATGAAGAATCCGTAGAAAAAAAATGAATTCAATATTTCGAAAGACCTAGTAGATATGACGAAAATCGTGAAAATATGTGCATTTTATACTAACCGATATTTTTTTTTGCCCCCCCCCCTTCTGAACGCCAATGAATATTCAAATTTTTTTTATCACAATTACTTTTCTAGTTAATTTACATATACGTACCGAGTTTCAACTTAACAGCATAAGCCGTTCTAAAGTTAGGAAAAACACCCCCCACCCCCGTACCATACTACCCCTAAAAAAAAAATTATTTTTCCACCATGCCACTACTATAGCTCTATCTAAATACCAAGTTTCAGCTTCCTATCATTATAGATTCTTAAGATATACGCATCGGAACTTTTTCTTTCTCACCCTTCCCCACCCTCACCCTCTACACCCACACCCCCAAACTTTTTTTCCCTACTAGGGTTCTATTAGGCCTACTTCTGGTAAAAATTTGAATCATCCATCTTACACTGTTATTGAGATATGAAACGTGTTATTTTTGAAAAATTCTTATTCCCTCCACTTACGTACTCCCCCGCCTCCTTCAAAGATTTTACTTTGAGCAATCTTTATTTATCAAGCTTTGTATCCAAACCGAATTTTGTTTTTCTGGTGCCACTGGTTTGGGAGATATTGTAATGTTAAGTATTTCAACCCCCACCCCCGTACGTCACTACCCCCACCCAAAAATTTTGTATCAATCTTTTCTCCTAGTATAACTACAGATACTTGTTAAGTTTTAATTGCTTGCTATTAACGGTTTAGGAGATATGGATTTTAGAATGTGTCGATCTCGACTTTTTTGCGTTTCGGACGCATTGCTTCCCCTTCCACTCCCACACCCCTTCACCCATATCTGTTTTTTTTTTGCAAATGGGTCCATTATCAAAGCTCTATAGAAATTCTAAGTTTCAGCCTCCTAACACAAGCGGTTCCTGAGATCTAGAAACCTAAATTTTTCGTCTAAAACGCTTACCCCGCCTTCCCCCTTACACCTCCTCCCCTGAAAATAATGTCAATTCAAGGGGTCCACCAAGTCTATTCTTAGAAAAATTTTTAATTTAATAGCTCCACTGGTTTGAGAGCTACGAGCCTTCAAAGATTTTGGGGCGGTCGACGTACGGCGTACGGGGTACGGCGTACAGACGGAGTGAAAATTTTTATTGCTTTTTTCGCGTCTACTAGTCATGAAACGTGGACAAAAAAATTTTGAGGGCAGCAAATTTTTTTTTTTAAAAAATCGATAACAATACTGTATTATAAGTAATACAGTAAATCTACGTTAATATTTTGGTCAAGAGACTTGTCAAAAGAAAATTTTAAAGTACAACAAAAAAAAACTCTACGTTATTTTAAAAAAAATTATACTACGTTACAAGGTACTCTAAAAGGAAGGATAAGGATAAAAGGTACTTAACAAATTTTCGACAAAATTTCCTATCAGCAAGCTCACCAATATTTCACAAGTATTAGTCCCGATAGTCTGACGACACGCCCGCCAAGACAGGGCATGCCCAGCACTCAAAAGGGTACTTGTAAAACAAAAGTGGAATGAATCAGGAAAATTAAGTTTTGTCACAACTTATATCCATCAATCCGGCATGCAGACAATGTTTCCCTTTCCTATGAAACCGAGTTGGCGCCTAAAGGTTGCCAAAACGGTTTGTCAATAGGATCGTTCCGCATTGACCACATACAAGATTTTCAGGATGATTTGCTTTGAAGTTCGAAAAGCTTGAACACTTGGACTGTTGCCGTTCAGGCGAAAAAATGATGTCGCAGAACGACGAAATTATGTCCTTTTGCCCACCAACTTTTTGCACGGAATTTTTCCGTACTCGCGCGTGTTGATGGGCTACGCTTTGTGCTCGAAGCGTAGTTTAAGGCCTTGGAAGGACTATTTCGACTTGAAAATTCAAAATAGTCGAAAGGAAAAGGAAGGTTCGGGACAGAAGGGCCAATTCCACCTACGTCCGAATTGGTGGCTGAGTCTTTGCTGGTGCGACGCTCTTGCTGGCGGCCGGGACTAGCTACGGCAGTGTGGGGGATACTTGCTCCGACTCAGACCATAAACCCTTGGCCTGTACAACAAAATATTATCAGCGCCAACTTATCCAAGGGAATCGTAAAAATTGGGATTATTTTCCCAACAGGTCGTGAAAGACCAAGAAGCGGTTGGATTGGCGCGGCTTCGCGATTTGTCAGGGCGCTCTGGTGTTGTTGGCGCCCTGTTCTGCCCACCCTACCTCAGCCATATCTGTCCTGAAACAAATTTCGATATGGCCCCTTGTTGAGGTTCGGAGCTAAGGAGCTAAACGCTCGGGTTCATATTAAGGGCTATTTCAGCCTTTAAACAACATCTTTACATTGAAAGTATTACAAAATAAAGGCCAACGCAAAAACAAAAAAAAACCTAGATAAAAAGGATTATATATAAAGAAAAAAGAAAAATCAAAATATATATAAAAGTAATAGATAAATGAACTCACCCCTATTTCTTCCTTTTTTTTCTGGTGTGTTGTTAAGTTATTTGAAACCTTTCCTTTTCTTTTCCTTTTTTTTTCTCTTTTTGTTCCCCTAATTCATTTACCTTTTCCTAACTAAATTTACTTCCTAAGTTATTTCATTCGTAAATTTAGTTCCTAGTATATTTTCTAAGTAAATTTACTTCCTAAGTTATTTCATTCGTAAATTTAGTTCCTAGTATATTTTCTAAGTAAATTTACTTCCTAAGTTATTTCATTCATAAATTTAGTTCCTAGTATATTTTCTAAGTAAATTTACTTCCTAAGTTATTTCATTCGTAAATTTAGTTCCTAGTATATTTTCTAAGTAAATTTACTTCCTAAGTTATTTCATTCGTAAATTTAGTTCCTAGTATATTTTCTAAGTAAATTTACTTCCTAAGTTATTTCATTCGTAAATTTAGTTCCTAGTATATTTTCTAAGTAAATTTACTTCCTAAGTTATTTCATTCGTAAATTTAGTTCCTAGTATATTTTCTAAGTATTTTACTTCCTAAGTTATTTCATTCGTAATTCCAGTTCCCTATTTTAATTCCTAGGAGAATTTTCTCTCACTGGTTCATCTCCTCCTTTCCTTCTGTGTATAATTTTACAGGTACCACTTCCATTATTAAACTTTTCTTTTTCCGCTTATTTATTTTTCCCTTTATTAATCCTTTTTTTCCTTCCTTTCTTCTTTTCATTGACACAGGGTGGACGTTTGTCTCGTTTCAATTTTGAATTTTTTTCAACTTTACACAATTTTATTTTTTCTTTCTCGTATTTTCAAAACCGCACATTCTATTTAACTTTTTCCCGCCATTTTTCCTTTTCTTAATTTTTCAATTCACATATCCGACTCAATTTTCTAACTCTCTACTCGTTTCAATTTTTAATTTTTCCAACTTTACACCATTTTATTTTTTCTTTCTCGTATTTTCAAAACCGCACATTCTATTTAACTTTTTCCCGACATTTTTAATTTTCTTAATTTTTCAATTCACATATCCGACTCAATTTTCTAATTCTCTACTCGTTTCAATTTTCTAATTCTCTACTCGTTTCAATTTTTAGTTTTTCCAACTTTACACCATTTTATTTTTTCTTTCTCGTATTTTCAAAACCGCACATTCTATTTAACTTTTTCCCGACATTTTTCCTTTTCTTAATTTTTCAATTCACATATCCGACTCAATTTTCTAATCCTCTACTCGTTTCAATTTTTAATTTTTCCAACTTTACACCATTTTAATTTTTCTTTCTCGTATTTTCAAAACCGCACATTCTATTTAACTTTTTCCCGACATTTTTCCTTTTCTTAATTTTTCAATTCACATATCCGACTCAATTTTCTAATTCTCTACTCGTTTCAATTTTGACCGGTTCCAATCTTCATCTCCTCGCCTTCCTCGATTTAAAATAAAGTAAAATATATTTGATATCAGTGGCAGAACCAGACCTTACTGTTGGGGGTGCCAGAATTTTTTTTAATTTTTCTATTTCATTTGATAAAGTTCTGTCTGAATTTAGCTACATAGCTACCGTTAGCAAAAAAAAAGGTCATCTGAAGAAGGGGTCATATTGTTTTCATCTCATTATGGGTTATTCCATCAAGAATCGCCAAAGTTGTGACCTCACCATTTCGGATTCTTTTCAAAATTTTGTACTTGAAGAATAAGTGAAAAAAATAATTGAAATTCAAGGTTTGGTTTCTCATTTTTTAAATAACAAAAACAATAACAATCTTTAAATAAGCCCGACTTTATTATTCAAAGATAAAAATTACCAGAGATATGAACTTTCAAACAGTGGCGGCCATGCCCCCCCCCCCCCCTAACAGATCCGTCACACATAATTATTTTATCACGTCTTCTTTAAAGAAAAATTATATGAGACTATTAGATTAATGGATACACTTAATAAAGTAACATATGATGCAATTAAATCTGATTTTCACTTATGTCTTTCTAGAATCTTCTTTTGTCTTTCGTCTCTTGATTGAAAAGAAAGTAATAAAATTTCGAATATGAATATGTAATCAATCTTATGGTTATGTTAAGGATTGAGTTTTACTTTATTATTTTTTAATAATAAAGTATTTATGTACTGTTTCAAACTAATTTTGAAAAATTTGGATTTGGATTATTCTAGGACAGTTTTCACTAGGTATTCTATTAATTTTCCCATATCTGGATGAATTTGAAATCTTCTTAGGGAAAAAAGGATACTTCAAATCCTAGTTAAAGCTAATAAATAAATAACACCATTTAAAAATTTTTTTCACAGTACCCATCAAAAACAAAAACTCGTTTTAAGTTTCATCTCGACAATGGGTATTACGTGCCTCAAGAACCTTAAAGAAAGATTGTACACATATGTGTAAGATTCCGTAAACTCACAAGATAGCGACATAGAGCCTATATAGTATCATTCTGTGGATGATATATGTAACTCTAAATATACAGGTGGTTGGTATACTATCGAAAATGCCATCTATGCTTAAATTCAGAAATTGAAGTTTTTCTTAAAAAGTAAATTTTTGAGCGTAACTTTGTAATGGTAAATGACACGAAGTTAGTGACATAAGTAGGTGCTCAATGTTGTGAAAAAAAGTCCTTCAGCAAGGTAGAAAACGATGATTTTTAACATTTAATCACTAATCCATTATAGCTTTTACATAGTACTTAGTGAAGGACTTTCTGAACCATTTTTTCTTTCTATAACATAATATTGAGTATTAGAAAACAGATATTTTTGTCCACTATACTAGCTTCGTATTATTAACCATTATCAAAATACAGTCGAAACCGATTGAATATGAAAAACTCCACTTTCTCATTACGACCATTAGATGGTATTTCCGATGGTACATAACCCATATACGAGTGTTTAAAATTACAATCATCCCCAGATTAATATTATTTGGCCGTTTAATCAATACATCGGGGCTAATTTCTCGGGATCTCAAATTTTTATTTTTATTTTTTCTGTTCGGGGTAAAACTTAAAACATAATTTTTTTACATTAATTAGAACCATAATAAGAGGTACTACGGAAAAAATCTCTTGAGGAAAAAAATTTCAATACAAATAATAGTCACTAAACAGTTCTAAAATTATCTGTCACCACAACTACCTGTATAAAATATTACAAAATTTCAAATTGCATGATAATGCAAGCTTTCGACTCCTGTTCATTCAATTTAAATGTTCTCCTTTGCAAAAGTTAACTCTTACAAAATAAATTAGTAATTTTGTTGTAGACTCTTTTCGAGATTTCAAAATCTACTTGCCAAAATTATGCGATTGAAATCAGTAGCTCAGTTCTGTAACTTATGAGTGAGAAATTTCTCACCAAAAAGTCAAAATGAGGACGAATTAATGCAGTTTTCTCTATGTATTCTCACCAAATGAGAAAGCACCGTACTACGGACCGCACCGTACTACGGACTACGCATTTGGCAATCTTTCATTTCCCATTTGGTGAGAATACAGAGAGAAAACTGCATTAATTCGTCCTCATTTTAACTTTTTGGTGAGAAATTTCTCACTCATAAGTTAAAGAGCTGAGCTATGTATAGGTATAAGATACTGCTATTATAAAGTTATAATAATTGAAAATAGTTTTAGAGAATTTCTAAATTTTTAAAGTGATTAAATTAGGAGAGTAGGTTAGGTTGGGTTATGGTGGTAGTCATCTAAACTATAGATCTAATCAGTAAGGAGACTATGTGAATATGTAGGGGAAGGTGGGGCAAAGTGGGCCAGCAAGGCAAAGTGGGCACCCTTAAAATTTCTAGTTTGCAATAGCGCAAAATGTTCGGAAAAAAATTATTTGATAAAGCTTCAAGCATTGATTACAATGCACTATAAAAGAAATCCACTTTAATTACAGTTCCTCGAATTTTCTCATATTACGATTTTGTCACTATTTCATGTAAATATCAGTGTTTAATATTTGGATTAAAAAAACTTGTTAGCGATTGAGGATTTTTTTGGAACAGTATCCTTGAGATCGGGGTACGGATTGTGAAACTTGCAAAGTAAGATTTGATGATTATATAAAAAGTATTTTAATTTTAGCAGATGCTTACTATTTAGTGTTCATTCGGAGTAAGGTGAGCCCCGGGCAAATTTTACCGCATGCCAATATAATTTATTTGATATTTAAAATAACAATTTTAACATGGCTAGAACATACAACAAATGCAAATGCAACAACAGTGGACTCAAGTCGCGAAGAAAAATGCAATAACTTCTGTTGCTGAAAAAAATAACAATACTGTATTATTACTAATAAAGTAATTGACCTAAAGAAGGCCAGTAAATATTTTGGTGTTCTCAGGGCTACTCATCAAAGCAGAGCACGCTCTCAACACACTTAATTTCATTTCAATTTATTAAAATCATATTGTTTGTCTTAATTGATCCATTGCCATATTTCTTTGCTCCAGTTTTGGATGAAATTATACTATACCCCTTGGAAAGGCTCACTTTGCCCCAGTAGTGGGGCAAAGTGGGCCCTTTCAAGTTTGTATAGCAAGAAGTAGATAACTTTCTTATCAGCATCAACAATTTAATTTCACGAATACATGACTAAGCTAACATCCTAAGCTATCGAGTTTGCACGAAAAGGACTTTATAACTATTACCCATTTCACAGAATCTCGGTACAAACCTTAGGGGGCTCACTTTGCCCCACCTTCCCCTATACATACCTAATAAATTATTATGACATGTAGAGTTCGGATCATAATGCGCAATATATAGTTTTACCAAATATGTATGATAGTAGAACTAATAAAACTTAAATATCCTACTTTTCTGATGGTCTCAAAAAACAGCTAATTTACATCCAAAGATTTCAAATTGGATTTGGTGAAATCTCGAAATTTTTATGGAAACTCTTAAAATCTACTACATTTTTCATGCATATGAGAGATCTCTGTTTGTTTGGGCTTCTAAATTTTGTAGAAATCAAGACCGGCATCGACTTCTACTAAAATCAAAAATTATTTTCATTAGGCTTTGGAATCAATTAATATTATTTTCTAGTTCCTGCTATTAAATTTCCTATTACTTAAAGACTTACAATCATAAAAAACAGGTTTAAGTTTTTAATATCATACTATACAATCAGCTAATAAATTGAACGATTTTCAAGAAATGCCTTCAGAGCTATGTTAATGCTTTTTAATATTCTGAATTCGGTTGCCGAAATCTTGCGATCTAGATGCGAAAACGAAAACTTGATATTTTTAAGCAGTAGGTACCAGCCGAAGCTACCATAGGATTTACACATTTTCCGTCCACGCTGCTAAGGGATACTGCACCAATTTTCTATACAGTAGCCACTGAACTTCAATGCCCCCCCCCCCCTCCCCCCTTGGAAGAGCAATATGACCGCCACTGCTTTCAAAGAGGATTCGGACATCGTTTTTGGGAAATTTTAAACATAATATAACTAACAAAAAAAATCTGCCAACAGTCTGGGCGCAACTTTATTATTTTTCCGGCAGAAGTTCGGAACGTGTTTAATTCGGGGATGCGGTGTATGTTACTATGTGACTGAAAACCTAACAAAAAGTTCGGGAAACGGTTAGAATAGAGTGTAATATATGAATTATATAATTGGGTCATATTCCGGGATGCGGTCTAGAGGTTGGAAAAGAAAAAAACTTAAAAATAGGTGATTATTAAACAAGCCCGTGAAAGTGAAAAGATATTCGATATCTGATCAGACCTGAGAGATATGGTAGAATTTATGAAAAAGTATACAACCACCTTACACCCCCTTAGGGGTTGAATTTCAAAAAATCTTGAAAACACATTCTAGGTATTCATATGAAGAATCCGTAGAATAAAAATGAATTCAATATTTGGAAAGACCTAGTAGATTTGACAAAAATCGTGAAAATATATGCATTTTATATTTACTGAAATTTTTTTTGCCCCCCCCCCCCTTCTGAACTCCAACGAATATTGAAATTTTCTTTTATCGGAATTACTTTTCTAGTTGATTTACATATATGTACCGAGTTTGAACTTCCTAGAATAAGCCGTTCAACAGTTAGGAAAAACACCTTCCACCCTCGCACCATGCTACCCCTAAAAAAAAATTTATTTTTTCACTATGCCACTAATATAGTTCTATCTAAATACGAAGTTAAAGGTTTATATCATTCTAAGTTCTTAAGATATAAGCATCGGAACTTTTTCCTTCTCACCCTTCCCCACCCTCACCCTCTACACCCCCACCACCAAATTTATTTTTCCCTACTAGGGCTCTATTGGGCCTAGTTCTTGTTAAAATTTGAACCATCTATCTTACACTGTTATTGAGATATGAAAAGTGATATTTTTGAAAAATTCTTATTTCCCCCACTTCTATGCTCCCCCGCCCCCTTCAATTATTTTACTTTGAGCAATCTTTATTTATCAAGCTTTATACCCAAACCGAATTTTGTTTTTCAGGTGCAATTGGTCTGTGAGATATCGTAATCTTTACTATTTCAACCCCCACCCCCGCACGCCACCACCCCCACCAAGAAATTTTGTTTCAATCTACTCTCCTAGTATAACAACAGATATTTGTTAAGTTTTAATTGCTTGCCGTTAACGGTTTAAGAGATATTGATTTTAGATTGTGTCGATATCAGCATTTTTGCGTTTCGGACGCATTATTTCCCCCTCCACTCCCACACCCCGTCACCCAAATCAGCAATTTTTTTGAAATCGGTCCACTATTAAAGCTCTATAGAAATTCTAAGTTTCAGCCTCCTACCATTAGCGGTTGCTGAGATCTAGTAAGCAAAACTTTTCGTCTAAAACGCTTCCCCCACCTTCCCCCTCGCACCCTCACCCCTGAAAAAATTCTCACTTCAAGAGGTCGACCATGTCTATTCAGAAAAAAAAATCAATTTAATAACTCATAGGGCTTGGGAACTATAATTCCTCAAACGAGTTTGCGTACGGCGTACGGAGCACAGACGGACTGCAAATTTTTATTGCTTTTTTGGCGTTTATTAGTCATAAAACGTATAAATTTTCAGGGTAGCAAATTTTTTTTTTTTAAAAGTCGATGACAATACTTTATTATTTTAATATGAGATAGAAACCAAAAAATTGAAATCAAGTTTTTTTCACGAATTCTTCGAGTACACAAAGTTTCAAAAGAATCGGCGATGATAAGGTCACACTTTTGGTGATTCTTGATTAAATTACCCTTTTTCTATAAAATAATTGAGAATCACTATAATGTTTTTTAATTTTTTGACCATTGACATTTATTTGTTGGTATGTTTTGAAAAACAGTATAACCTACAAAATTTAAAAAAACGTACTTGGAAATATTTAAGGATAAATGACAAAATCGTTATGATTGAAAAAAATTTTAGTTCTTAAAGTACAAAAACGTTAGAAAAAAGTAACGAAAAATCTTGTAAAACATAGGCTTGGTCGTTCGAAATATACTGCGGTCTGCTATGTTGTGCCAGATTCTTCTTCAGTACACGACCTTAGTCAATTCCGAAAAAGGGATTATTATCTAATTCTAAGGCTTGATTTGATATTCATTTTAGTATCATTACTAAGAACTAAAGTCGAGGCATGAAAGATGTGTACAATAATGGTAATGGTAAAATAGTTGCAACAAAGTTTGGTATATAAAATATTTGATTTGTCTCAACTTTAAGTGATGGTCAAATCCAGGGGGGCAAGTGCCCCTTCTTGCCCCTTCTTGCCCCTACCTGTGGGCGCCCATGTATACTGATTGCTTCAAAGAATAAACATGATCATTTGGAACATATTAATGTAATTTTGCATAAATTGGCTCTAAATGGTTTAGTATTAAATTTAGAGAAATGTAATTTTTTACAGTCACAAATAGATTTTCTTGGTCATAGTTTACACTCTAAAAAATTTTGGTTGAAATTTGCTGTAATTATTATAGGCAATAGGTTACCTATTATAATCACAGCAAAATTCACCTAGAGACTAATTTTCTTTTTTACTCTCTTAATATAGTTGTTTTCTTACTTAATTTTGAAGCAAAAGTTACTCCAAGTTTAGAGTAATTTTTAGTAGACCAATACGTAAAAAAGGGTAATTTCATTCCGCAATTTACTCCAAGCTAGAGTAATTTATGTATTCGTTCTAACCTATTCCTAGAAAATGGAATTGATATAAAAATCGACGAGCACTTTTAAAGTGAAATGTAGGTATATTAGGTTTAATCATTGGCGATAATTTAGCTGTAAATAATATTTTAGGTTTTGTTGGTAAACGGTTTTCTAGAAATTGTACGAGAACTCAAACAGAAACTAAAACTGACTGCAGAAAAGAAGTCAATTTTCTAAGAAATATTCAAAATTATGAGCCTCATTTAGCAGACAGAAATTATTTACAATCAGATATAAGGTCCAAATGCATAACTCAATGAACTGGAAGGATTTCGTGTCACTTCTAATTATTATTTCAACTTAATGCACGATGGGTCTGAGGGAGTTTTTGCTTATGATCTTTGTAACATTTTGTTAGGACAAATTAATGATGGTTCTAATTCCCAATACAATAAATTCTAGAAAACGATTTTTCAATTACGAGGAATCTGATATCGCTTATTAGATACCGTTTATTACATAAAAGATATTGATTACTTTAGTGGTGGTCCATTATACTTACATCCGGCAAATAATGGAAAATTCTTTGTTAGAAACAAGGAAATTTAATTTCATATTATCATTATTATAATAATATCATATAAAAAAATTTATTTCTAAAGTACACATTTTTAATAATTATGAAATATTTTTAAGTTCTTTATGGTATATTATCAATTGAATTTTTCACGTAATAAAAAAATGATGTAACAATATTAAATATATTCGTTTTGTTCTAAAATCAAGATTGTTTATTCTTAGTATATTAACTCCTTTAAGAGTTACAGGAAGAAAAAAAAAATATTTAAAATTAAGAAAATGCGTTCTTATCTTATACGCTTTCAGAATTAAATCAAACATGAGTGTCATTAAAACTTATAACTGTTTCAGAGTTAAATCAAATACGTTCATGTTCAATTTAATCACTTTTTTACTTATTGAATATTTAAATCGTAAAATGATTGAACATAGTAATTCCATGATAACAAGAAAATTATAGCCGATAATTCTTACATCTAGAACGTTTCTTATTAATACTATTCTGTTTTTCTCTCAGTGTTGTAATTGCTTATATTCAAAATAAATTTATTAATTTTATTTATATTATTAATATTTTTTTTTATGCCTCTGGCGCTTGTAGTGTAATGCTTGTGAATATATCGCACTAAGAAATCCATTGTTAGTGATATGGACTTCGGATAAATCATATTGAATGCGAAGAAGTAGCAAATATTTTCTGCTATAAGGTCCATAATATTAAATTTATCATATTTTGACACCAATATTTTTTCGATGAAAATGTACCCTGTTGAGTTACCGTCACCGGAATCTGGGAAAAGGTTAAATTTATAGATAAGCACCAACATAATATACCTAAACGTTTTCAAACAGACCTTTTACTGCTGCCCAGGGAGTATTAGTTGGATTGGATGATTGTATTACGTTCAAAGTATATCCAAATTTTGTTTTGAGTTTCAGAAATAAATCACTAAAAGTATTTTCGTTTCGTAAAGATGGAAGTTGTTTTAAATATGATACGAGTTCAGTTTTTAATACAGCGTTATTATATTGAAAGGATGTCACTACAGACAAATTTTCATGATGATTAACTAATTCATTTCTTGAATAGGAGCTGTCGTGCTTCCTAAATATATGACTTCTAAAAGAATTTTTTGTTTTAAATGTCTTAGCACAACATGGACACGTGATTTCGGTGCCTTTGACAGATAGATGGTTTGCTGCATGGCCACATATTTCGCGGAAACTTGAAGATTCGAAAAAAGACTTATTCACATTACAATTATAGTTTCTATGAGAAATTAATGTCTTTTGTTCACATTGAATTAAATTGCTTTCATTATGCCTCCACCAATGCACTTTATAAGTATTATAACCTTTAAAAGTCTTTTTGCAACTTTGTATTGGACACTTAAATTCCACATTTATTTCGTACCGATGTACATAGAAATGTTTATCTAACACGCATATCATGTCACAAGTAAAAGTACACCCACCTACAGAACACATGAACATTTTATTTATTATCTAATTAATTAACAAATTGATTAACGCCTGACACGACTGTTTGTCCAAAAGACTTTGCACGATTTGCGTCACGTTGTGAAATACAAGAAAGTTCTCTGCCGTGAAGTAAAGCCGCTCTATTGTAAAGTAAAGTTACTCTGCTTGATAGTAAAATTAATACATACACAATCATTTTCATTTTTTAGAGTGTAGGCATGAATGGAATTCACCCTATTAAATCTAAAGTTAACGCTATATTGTCATTTCCGCGTCCAAAGAATGTTTTAAAATTGAGAAAATTTTTGGGTATGATAATTTTTATAGAAGATTCAATCCGAAAGCAGCTTCATTCCAAGGAGAATTAAATAACTTTACCCGAGGTAGTAAAAAGAAAAATTATTTAACTTTACTAACTTGGAATGAAACGACAATACAGGCTTTTGTTTCGCTCAAGAATCTTCTTGCAAATGTGACATGTTTAGTTTTTCCAGCTGTATCGTCACCTTTATCGCTATCAGCTGATGCTTCAGATTATGCAATAGGTGCAGCCCTTCAACAACGTGTTGGTAAAGATTAGAAACCATTAGGTTTTTTTTCACGGAAGCTCTCATCAACTGAACGCAATTACAGCGCATACGACAGAGAATTATCGGTTTTATGTTGGAGGGTCGCAGTTTTATTTTATTCACAGACCATAAGCCACTAACTTTTGCTTTCCATCAGAAACCCGACAAGGCATCACCTAGACAGTTAAGAGGGTCATCCCGTGTACAGGCTCTTTTTTTACGCCATTTTTGGGAATTTGTTCTGGCGAACTTAATAATGATAGAACTGTGAAATTTTTACCACATATTTATGAACATGTCGAGCATACTAAAGAAATTTTTCAGCCACAAAATTGTCGATCATTGCTGAGGTGTATGCCAACTTAGCCACCCATTTTCGAAAAACCTTGTTTTCGGTAGACACGATTGCAGGCGTTCTGCTTATCTCAAATAAAAAAATCAAACGGCATTTTATTCTGGGAAGTTTGAACTAGTCCTGGCACTAGGATTATCAAAAAATATTGAACAGTTAATTTTTGGCAGCGTGCTGAACTTTTTATCGTCAATTTTGGTGTGTTCTTATAACTTCTTCAGGTTGCCAAAAAAAAACGGCTTGATGAATCAGAATTATTCTAGTTTGGAGACTGTATATATTAGTACTGAATAAGTTTACCAAATTTCAAAGAAATCCGTTAAATAGATTTCGAGACATCGTGTCTACCGATTTCAAAACTACCGTTTTGAGAAAAACGCGACTAAACTTTTCATTATATTCGAAGGAGCTTTAAGAATATAACGGCCTGTAACTTCCAAACGGCTTCGAATATCGAAATATGACTTCGCCCACATATTCTACACTATATTTGGATGTAATTTATGCAACAAAAAAATCGATTTTTGGAAACCGTCACACGGGATGACTGCATTAAGGGGCTCGTTTCAAATTTCGAGCTCCCATACATTTTGTATGGCGAAACACGTTAACTTTCGGTAACTGAATCTAAGGTTCTACTTAACTCACAACAGTCAAATTTTTTACACTTATTGTTTAGTGTATTGAAAAGCCTAGTAAGTGAGTAAACTAATAAAATTTCACTTAAAGTGGAGATATTTAAGTAAAAAGGAATGAACAATTTTTTTTAACGTTTTTCTTCATTCATAATTGAAAAAATGATAGGCCGCTATTCACAGTCGTCATAAAGTTGGCTTTGAGTTAAAGCTGACTTTAGTGTCGTATAATTTATATGACACTAATGTCAGCTCTAACTTAAAGCCAACTTTATGACGACTGTGAATAGCGGCCATAGTTTTTAATGAGATATTTAAATTGGCTCACGTATGAAGCAAGTCAATATGTCAATGAAAAATTTAAAAAAGACGCTACGATGTGTGGTTACTGAGAAACGTGTACCGAAAGTTGAAAAAGCACTACTTTTCAGGAGAGCCAAAAAAGAATATATATCTCGCAGTAACTTATTCGACTTCCCCGACTTCAGAGCAAAATTTGAGGCACTTCCTGTTATCCCACAAAGGTGCGGTGTTTTGTGTGATGTGCAGAAATGAGTGCAGACAAATAATATGAAAAAAAAAATCGATTATTTTTCAATATTTCTTGCAACGAGGCCCTTAAGGCAACTGGATTTCATTTGCCAATTCTCTACTAACATTAGACATATGTACCATATATCCGGCAAAGAGAATGTAGTTGCAGATGCTTTATCGAGGATAAATGAAATAAATTTACCTTCTTCAATTGATTTTTGTAAAATTGCACAAGCTCGATTAGTAGACCCTCAATTAGAACAAGTTAAATTAATGCCAAATTTACAAATGATTGCGATTCCGCTTATGAATACAAATCATCAAATATGGTGTGATTCATCTTTACCTGTCCTCAGTCCGTAGGTATATTCCTGAGCCAAAACGCAAATCAGTGTTTGAGAAAATTCATAATTTTTCGCACCCTGGAATCAAAGCAACGGGGAAATTGCTGATTAGTAAAGTAGTTTGGCCTTCTATAAAAAAAGATGTACATAGGTATTTGGACGAGAGAATGTATTAATTGCCAGAAAGCCAAAATAACCAGATCAGTCCAAAGTCCCTATGGCAATTTTGATAAAGTAGTTCGACATTATTCACATCGATTTGATAGGACCTCTTCCAATTTTGAATGCATTATATTTTAAATATATGCATTATATTTTCACAGAAAAAATTTTTTTGCCCCCTTCCGAACGCCAATGGATATTAAGTTTTTTTTAATCGAAATAACTTTTCTAGTTGATTTACATATACACACTGAGTTTCAACTTTCTAGCATAAGCCGTTCTTAAGTTAGGAAAAACACCCCCCACCCTCGCACCATGCTACCCCAAAAATAAAAATTTTTTTTTCACCATATTATAGATCTATCTAAATACGAAGTTTTAGGTTTATATCATTCCAGGTTCTTAAGATATAAGCATCAGACCTATTTCCTTCTCACCCTTCCCCACCCTCACCCTTCCCCACCCTCACCCTTCCCCACCCTCACCCTTCCCCACCCTCACCCTCTACACCCCCACCACCAAATTTTTTTTCCCTACTAGGGTTCTATTGGGCCTACTTCTGGTAAAAATTTGGAGCATCTATTTTACACTGTTATTGAGATATGAAAAGTGATATTTTTGAAAAATTGTTATCCCCCCCACTTCTATGCTCCTCTGCCCCCTTCAAAGATTTTACTTTGAGCAATCCTTATTTATCAAGCCTTATACCCAAACCAAATTTTGTTTTTCTGGTGCAATTGGTTTGTGAGATATCGTAATCTGAATTATTTCAACCCCCACCCCCGTACGCCACAACCCTCACCCAAAAATTTTATTCCAATCTACTCTCCTAGTATAACTACAGATATTTGCTAAGTTTTAATTGCTTGCCATTAACGGTTTAGGAGATATGAATTTTAGAATGTGTCAATCTCGGCATTTTTGCGCTTCGGACGCATTATTTCCCCCTCCACTCCCACGCCCCTTCACCCATATCAGCAATTTTT
The DNA here is from genome assembly GCA_949128065.1 of Beris chalybata. Lineage (NCBI taxonomy): Eukaryota > Metazoa > Arthropoda > Insecta > Diptera > Stratiomyidae > Beris > Beris chalybata. Next base: position 58,118,785 of record OX421895.1, read on the forward strand.
TCGCAGATGGGTCCACTATCAAAGCTCTATAGAAATTCCAAGTCTCAGTTTCCTACCATAAGGGTTGCTGAGATCTAGAAACCAAAATTTTTCGTCTAAAACGCTTCCTTCACCTTCCCCCTCATACCCTTACCACTCAAAAAAATCTCACTTCAAGGCGTCTACCATGTCTATTCAGAAAAAAAAATCAATTTAATAGATCATAGGGTTTGGGAACTATAATTCCTCAAACGAGTTTGCGTACGGCGTACGGCGCACAGACGGACTGAAAATTTTTTTTGCTTATTTGGTGTTTATTAGTAATAAAACGTGTAAAAAAAAAATTTCAGGATAGCAAATTCTTTTTTTTTAAAAGTCGATAACAATACTTTATTATTAAAATATGACTTGGTCTCCAAATATAAAATATTTAGGCATTCACTCATAAAACTTCATTCAAGAAACTTACTTTTCAATTTCACACTACTGAAGCTTGTTTAAAAACCAGGAAAAGCATACCAATTCTTTATCCCCTTATAAATAGAAAATCTGTATTATCGAAGGAAAACAAACTCCTTCTGTATAAATCGATAATGCATCCTATTCTTTTGTATGGTGCACCTGTTTGGAATCCCTGTGCCAAAGTGCATAAGGAACAGCTTCAAATTATCCAAAATAAGTGTCTTAAGATCATCTTGAACAAGCCTTGGCATTTTTCCACAAGAGAACTTCATGTACTAGCTGACTTACCTCGAATAGTTGACACCATTGCTGACTGCAAACTTTAAACAAAAATGCGAAAGCTCCGAAAATCCTCTAATTCTCTCTCTGTTTCCTGAGTAACATTTAGTTTTAGTTGTTTGTATATGCATATAGCTTAAGGTTAATTTTAAGGTTAAGCGTAAGTTATTTATACGGTTTTTTAACTCCCTTTTCCGTAAATGAATTAATACCAGAAGAAAACGATTAAAAACAAATATAAATTCAATTATTACACATAAATTATTAAGGATGTATAGATTTCGAATTAGTCTCACCACCGAACCATTAAAACTAGCTTAAGTTAAAAAAAAAAATGTGTATATTGAAGGAATAGATACAGTTACAGTTACAGTTAAAATAATAAAGTAAAATACGTTATTGTCCAATGAATATAAAATAAATATTTACAACGAAGTCCTATTCGAGTTAATATAATAATAGATTATCATACAACAATAATAAAGGATCAAGTTTTATTTGAATTTATAAATGTAAGGAAGTATCCTTACACCATCATGGAATTTTTATGTTGTGCAGGTCCTGCAAGCTTCGGACGTAGTTGTACCAAGTCGATTCAGTTTCAACTGAAACTTTGTCATCCCAATCCAAGTTCTCGAGCCATAACTGACGCAACAATATTTTAGCTGGGAGAATAATCGGTGTGATAAATCCAAGTGGGTCGAAAAGTCGTTGGACCGTTGACAAAATATTGGAGTTCACTCTGAGCAGCGAAAGCGAGCAGATGTGCCTTAGAACTGTGAAACAGCCGCATTTTTGACTGCGAATACGTCACGTGTTCCTAACCTAAAAAATTTTGTATCTTTCCAAAATTGTTCTGGTGTGAACGAATTGCAGAAATCGTTCCGCATTAATTCAAAGTGAATTGGTACGGAGCGGGTTCGAGTTCTTTGCTAACATAGCTACACTGTTTTGCCCAAAAGAAGATATACGCTCAGTCGCCCTCACTCAAACGAGGCCATCTTGAGCCAAAACGTCTCGGATTACAAATTCTGCAGCTTTATTGAGGTTACCTGGTGTTAAATAACGCTACACTGGACCCCGGAAACCCGGAAGTACCACCGCAGGCCAATTGACCGGCATCCGCCGCAACTTCCCAACCTGTAACTAAAAACGACAAAGATGTCACGAAACGTGCTGGACATCCTTACTGTGTCACAACTATGAAGCCCATGAGGAAGCCAAACCAGAAGATGGGACCAGCGGAAATGATCTTGTTACTGCGAAGGCTCTGATTGAGTTAGCAGGACCCAATTCTGCCTATCTTTCGCCGCAGGCAGGGGCCGGCAGTCAACTTACTGCAATCCAGGAAGCTGCTAATGCAACACCCAGCAGTATTAAGTGCCACACTGACAATCCGAGTGCGGATTTTCGAATTACTTCTGAACCATCAGGGGTTTCCGGAACAACACAAAACAGTCAGGACGGTCGTCCTCAGACCTCTCAGCGCGTTGTAGACACTCCACTAGTCTTCCAGGCCTCAACTCCGAAGCCAGTGAGTCTCCTTGCCGCAAACTACGAGGCGTCTTTACCGGATGATCCATCGCTAGATGTCCCAATGGCGGAATCCTATTAAATTGCGGATTCCCAAATAATCAGGCCATACTCTGGTCAAACGGAACTAGTAACTGGTAATTTAATGGTAGCGAGTCAAAGAAACTCCGATGTCGAATTTGAACGAAGTGATATCATATTAGGGTCTATTAATCTAGATAGTCTTTATAGTGAGTGCAGCGAGGCCCGCGGGCGATTAACCTTTTCTAACAAAAAAAAAATAAAAATAGCTTACCCTCCGCAGCCCCAAATTTAATCGAGTTTCCCACCTCGGACAACTATTACGCTACTCTGGAGAATCATTCATCAGAAACCCCGGTCCGCAGACCCCTCTTGGGAACCCCGGTGGCTAACGTAACTCGGAACCCCCCCGCAAACCTGTTTGGGGCCCAATAATTCGTCTCAAATATATCACACCCAAAGGTGTTTGCAAACTGATGGGAAGCTGGCCCACAACAAAGTTTAAAATAATATCCTCAAATCTAGAGTGTGTCTCGCTAAAAGTGGACTCACTTTCAACCCTTGCGGCAATAATAAAGGTAATTCAATCCCAACCTCATTCACCAACCAAGCCTAGCCTGGCAAAGTGGGCCACTCCTTCACCCCAGCCTCTCTTAGAAAGCCGACAGTGATCCTTAGAGGTGTTAGTGCCGAACTTTCGCCGGAAGAAATTGAGAGAGCCTTGCGGGATCAATTCTCAGACTTAGGCCCCGTTCATGTGTCACCTCTTTTGACTCCGTGGTCCAGAACCAATGGTCGTCCGTTGGACCTCTTCAGATTAGCCCTTTCTTCTCAGGATGTTCTTAAAAAAGTTTGTAAGGTTAGATACCTTCTACACCAGAAGGTAACTTCGGAGAGACAAAGAAAGAGCGACGTGACACAGTGTTTCAAATGTCAACGTTACGGTCACGTGTCTGCTAATTGTGGCTACCCACCTAGGTGCGTTGCGTGCCTCGAGAGCCACGCATCAATTGATTGCCCACGGAAACATTCGGCCACTCCTGAGGATCTGCCCCCCCCCCTCCGAGCTGCGTGTCATGTGGCGCAGAGGGCCATCCGGCTAACTATTTCAATTGCCCCGTGAAAATTCGTAGTAGGGAACGTCTTCTCGATGCTAAAGCAAGAGCTAGGAACCCGGTAAGCCAGGAACCTATGTCTGGAAAACAACCCCCATCTCACATCACGCAAAACCTCATTTCTCCTGGTATTTCCTTTGCTGACACAGTGCGAGGCCTCCGAAATAAGGGCACCAACTGGTCTGACATGGGCTGGCTCGACCAGCAAGCTTCTGATTATTTTGGATCGCCCATCAGTGAAATTTGCCACAGTATTAGTATCTTTAAAAAAAAGTTTCTTTCACTCAAGGAAGTTGATAAGCCTCAAGTCCTATTGTCATTTCTATTCACAACCCTTTCGAAGCAGCCATGTTCTCGCTAAAATGCTTGACTTAAACGTCAGTTCGCTAATTAGCAATGTAAAGCAGTTAGCACTAGACAAACTTTTACAAGATCTAAGAGTCGACGTGGCCTTTCTAACTGAAACAAGGCTGGGGTCTAGAAACAAAAGACGCCTTAATAATTTCAATATCTTTAGGAACGACTTTGGTAGGGGCACTGCCATCTTAGTTCATAATAAAATCAGGGCCGATCAAATCTAATTTGATTGCACTCATTGCTCAGGCACGTTAACATCTATAACACTCTCCAAAGATAGGAGGGCCTTTAAAATTCTCTTGGGAGCATTATACTTCCCCTCTGGATCGGGACACAATATGGCCTCGGAGCTTCAATCCATTGTTAACCTGTCGCAGAACTTTGACGTGGTTTGTCTAGGTGGGGATTTTAACGCCCGCCAGCAGTTCTGGGGCGACTCAACTCGTAACTTTAATGGTCCACGCCTTCTAAGGTGGTAGCTCTCCGAAGCATACACCGACATGGCTTTTATCAACGCGACCACTCCTACCTTTCCAAGGGGCTCCTCCTTTTTGGACCTCTTTTTTATCTCTAGAAATTTAAATTTAGCAAATAATAACTCATATCACTGCTGCACAATACCTGGCTTGTCCGACCACTTTGGTCTATTGTTAACCATAAGCCTGGTGGACAACCTTCCTTTCCCTGTAGTCCCCGGATCCTTCAGGTCATATAAATCTATCAATTGGGAGGACTTCCTAGACCACCTCGAAGACAACTTCCCGCCGGACCCGCCAGAGGATAGGATCCTTTCGAAGCTGGAGATTGAAGCAGCTATCAAGGATGTTACATCTGCCATAACCCACAGCATCAACACCTTTGCTCCCTTGAAGCAAGTAAAATATTCACGTCTCTGCTATCTCGAGGAGACTACCATCGCCCTCATATAATCCAGGGATTATCTTTTGCAAAAAATTAAAAATACATTCCATAGACTCCTGAACAGAACCTGCAGGGAATATATCGAACTAAAGGCGAGAATAAATAGAATAAACAAGATTATATCAGAGCGTATTAGGCTAGATCTAAACAACCACTATAAGCAGCGCCTGCGTGCTCTCAAGTCTAATACATGTGTCGGAAATAAACAAAATCACAGGCAGAAAATTCTCTCAATTAAATACCAATGTGGACAGCATAAGTTGTGGCAATCAAACGTACTCTTCCGCTGAGGAAAAAATATCAATTTGCCCTTCCTTTTATAGCCAGTTATTCTGAGCCAGAGCTTTCCCTAACACCGATCTAAATGATCGCGCGTCTGCCTCTCATGAGGCGTTAGTGCTAGGCCACCAGGGCTCACTATTGGGTATACTCTCAGAATCAAATAAAGCTAGCGCACCTAGTCTGACACATTTTGCTGATTTCTTCACCTTCCCGGGTGAAGTTGAAGGCGTCCTAGCTAGAACAAACGGGAAAATGTCTTTGGGCCTGGATGGCATCCCAAACAAAATACTCAAGAAGAGCAGAAGCATCATAGCTAAAACCCTAGCCATTATATTTAATAATTGCCTCAACCTCGGGTTATTCCCTGATACATGGAAAAGGCCGTTCTTATTCCCCTCCCTAAAAGAGCTAGTAACCAGTTGGAATCATTTAGACCTATCTCTCTGCTTCCCAATATGGGGAAAGTCCTAGAGAGAATAATGCTCTCCAGATTCAAGGAAATCGTTAAGGATCTTATCCCTGAAGCTCAGTTCGGTTTTGAGTGCCTAAAGTCAGCGGAACAAGCCGCTATGATCCTCCACAAGCACGTAACTGAGAACCTGAGGAACCAGAGGGGCACGTTGGCTTGCGCTTTGGACCTGGGGAAGGCGTTCGACTCGGTGTGGATGGATGGCCTGGTCCTGAAGCTCACTGAGTCTAATTGCCCACCCATTACCAGAATGCTGGTTGACTTTCTCTCTTCTAGGAAATTCTGTATTAAAATAGTGGGATTGACATCCGAGGAACTTCCATCGCTATCAGGTGTCCCCCAGGGGTCAATCCTGAGCCCCGCTCTCTTCAATTTTTTTATTTGGGACATTCCCATAAGCTCGGACGTCACTCCGCCTGGTTCATCATCAACAAACAATCAATGCAGCCTACTTTTGCTAATGACATAATAGTTATGGCAAGCGACGCACTGCCATCAAGGGCTCAAGTAAGTGTTCAGCTTATGGTTAATAACATCTCGGTCTTTTTGGACAAGTGGGCTTTGAAAATTAATACAACAAAATCGGAAACAATCTTGGCTGCTAAAGAGAGTATGGAGGTTAAAATCCAGGTGAATGGAGTCGATATCCCACTTAGGGAAAAAAATCAAATATCTGGGTGTGTCCTTTCACCACAGGTTCAAGTTCAACCCCCATGCAAGACATATCATCAACAAGCCGAAAGCAGCAGCGTCCGCAGTAGGCCCTTTGCTATCTTCTAAGTCGGAGTACTAAGACACTCATTTAGAAATCGCTAATTAGACCAATTATTACCTATTGCTTCCCAGCCTGGCTTGGAATTTCACCCACGGTGGCTAATGAGATCAGTGCCTTGGAATGTAAGATCCCTCGAAAGTGCACCTCCAAATACAGGAGGCCGAACAAAAAATATTATAAAAATTCCACCCTGTACAGGGACACCAATGGTACTGCCAAGAGCCTTTTCTAGAGGTGGTGCAAGTGGTGCGGCGCACCAGGGCGCCAACGTACTAAAGGCGCTGAAGGCGCCAACGTATTGAAAACGCCGAAGGCGCTCTGGCGCGCTTTGGAAATTCAGTGCTCAAGCCCGCGGCTCGTGCATTTCCGTGACACTCCCCATGTATGAAAAGCAGAACGGCACAGCACAGGTTAGGCTTAGTACTGGTGCCAGAGTTGCCAGTACTAGCAAATGTTGCGGGTCCAATATGTGCCCTTGGACCAAATCACTCCCGATTCTTGGTGAAACTCTGGATACTGGGGCGTCAGTACAAAATAAAGTAAATAATAAAGTGTTTTTTTTTTGTAACTACGATTTTATTTACGATTTTATTTCCTTGTAAATATTTATTATTTATTTTTTAAATGTGAATTGGTTTTTCTTACACCTTGCATACTTTTGGATTCGAACCGTGATCATGTCGCACATAAGTCCGCTACGCTACCCACTAGGCTAATCTGCAACATTCTTGTGATAGTGTTAAAGCAGAATCAAAATTGATTTTGAGAAACGAAAAATATTTTTGCCAATATGTGCCCAATACAGGGCCGACAGTCAAGCCAATGCCGAAAGAGCTTAAACACCAATAATAAGCCAATTCTTGGCCCGACATTGGTCTGATAGTTTGTCAGTACCAAAAGAATACCGATACACAAGTCTTGGCGGACAATACGATACCAATTCTGGGCAATGTGCATAACTCCGTTGGACTCCGGCATTTCGCACATTGGTCTCCATAAATGAACATAATGTCCCCATATTCTTCATTAGAGTACTCAGGCTTTTCGAAATTATTTTTTAAATTCTACTAACACCTTCTTCTTTTAGCAACGGCGATACGCTATTCTTTTGATGGTTTTCCACCAAACAGACAAGTAAGTTTTTGTCTTGATCATGTTTTCGAATGCACGGAAAACAAAAACTCAAACTCCAACAAATTCAAAACACTGTATCAACCAAACCGACAGTGTTTTATCGCCGTTTTGTTTTTGTCTTGAGCCTGTTTCAACTGAGCGAATAAAGGCTTGTTTATATGACGACTGCAAACAATTTTTACTAAGATTGTAAGGGAGCTAGCTTATCGATTTTACAATGGAGTAGAAAGCAACCACTGCACAAAATAACATTCACACAAATATGCTGGATATAATATCTGTTCGTTTCACTCCTGATCAGTGTCTCATTAGAGATCTTCCTTCTCCCTCACAATCTTAGTGAAAATTGTTTGAAGTCCCCATGTAAACTGGCCATTACATGCCGACTGCAAACAATTTTTACCGAGATTGTGAGGAAGCTAGCTTATCGAATTTTTAATGGAGTAGAAAGCAGCCACTGCAAAAAACAAACTTCAGAGAAATATCGTCAACATTCAGCATTCGTCATGTAAACCAGCCTTTACATGACGAATGCAAGCAATTCTTACTGAGATTGTGTGGGAGAGGAAAATCTCTAATGAGAAACTGATCAGGAGTGAAACGAACAGATATTATATCCAGCAAAAAATATTGACAATATTTGTGTATGATACTTTTTGCAGTGGTTGCTTTCATCAACACTGCAGTGTTTCCACGAAGTGGACTCAGCTAGAAAACACTCCAAAACCTTTGGAGCTACCCAACGGGAAATGAAGCGCTTGCAAATGCATTAACGAGCGCGTTTTTGCAGCAGGGAGGTGATCCAAAGACTCTCTTCGTTCATATAAATTTAGCATTTTTTTTTTTTTAAGGATACTGAACTGGACTTAGGTGGTTAGCCTTTAATACACTGGTAGTGTACAATCCAGTCAGCTTAACGATGGGAGGTCAGAAATCGGGCCGGGTATGGCAGTGTACTAGTTGGTGTTAATAATTTTGAGTGCTGTTTGGCTTTTTGATGTGATCTACCAGAACAGCAATGTTGCCTACAACAAATCAACTACTGTCTGGTATCTCTGATTGTGTTAGTGAATCTGATAAGAATGTCAACAGAACTCATCTGCTCAGTGTTAAATCCTTTAGTAGTGATCCTTATTAAACATTCCGCACTGTTCACTATTTATATTAATAATTTCAAAGCCAATAGCAACTGAAAAAATTCTTATAAATAATTTATGCGTAGAGTGGGAATTGAACCCACGACATCGCGGTTATAAGCCTAGTACGCTACAACTGGACTACACCCGGCTCAAAATCAGAATGCTTTCAAATCACTTTGCATTTATATGAGAGAGTAATACAACTTGCTACTTCTTTTTTCCAGTAGCAAAATAAAAACGAGAATACATAAATTAATCTTGCATCTCTCTAACATCTTTTAGAGCACTTCTAAACCGCCTTTAAGGACACTTTGTATGGCAGCTACCCAAAGAAGTAGAACGATTTTGCCCGTTAACGAACTTAGCCTTACAAATTCAACCAAACACCAAGATTCAAAATTTCAAGAGCCTAGGTGAAGGCGTTCTTGAGTTATCGTGCTTACGGACAGACACACGGACGGACGGACGGACGGACGGCAAGCGGATTCGAGGTTTTTGGCCACAAATAAACAAAAAAAACTATAAAAATTTTTTTCGTCCGAAGCTTGGTTCTATGCGTTACATATTTTTCGGCTGGATCAAACTTATAATACTCTATATGATTTCATCTAGAGTATAAAAATCAGCGAATTATCCATCCTCTCAATCGAAAAATAAGCCGCAAATTCAATTGATTATGATGATATAGTAAATGAATTTTCAACTTCTTAAGCACGAAGGAAGATAATTGTTAAATACACATATCTCATCTCCATAAGGCTATTTTTATACTCTAGATGAAATCATATAGAGTATTATAAGTTTGATCCAGCCAAAAATTATGTAACGCATAGAACCAAGCCTCGGACGAAAAAAAGTTATACAGTATTTTTTGTTTATTTGTGGCCAAAAACCTCAAACTCACTTGACGTCCGTCCGTTCGTCCGTCTGTCTGTCCGTGAGCACGATAACTCAAGACTTCACCTAGGATTTTGAAATTTTGAATCTGAGTTTTTGGTTGAATTTGTAAGGCTAAGTTCTTTAACGGGCAAAATCGTCTAACTCCTTCGGGTAGCTGCCATACAAAATGTCCTTAAAACACGTGTTCAAGAGTATTGGCCGATAACTTCATAACGGTTTAAGCTACGACTTGGAAATTTTTTTAATGTGTTATTTTTTAATACTTAAAGCTAAATGTATGATTATGAAGAAAATCCTATCAGTCCTTCGAGTGGCTGCCATACAAAAATCCTATTAAAATATCTTCATTCAATTCACGAAACTCACTATTACTCAAGTAATCGTTTAGCTATGAATTCAGAATTTTGTACAAATTAGTTTTGAGTGAATACAAAGTTCGAGTTTACTAATCAGCGAAATCATTTTACTCCTTCTGGTACCTTCCATATAAAATGTCCTCAAAACATGTGTTGAAGAATATTGACCAATAATTTCGGAATGCCTAAAGCTACGACTTTGAAATCTTGTATACGTTGGTTTTTCAATAGTTGGAGCTATGACTATGATTATGAAAAAAGTCCTTTTAGCCTTTCGTGTAGCCGCCATACAAATATCCTACCAAAATGTCTACACACAATTTACGAAACTCACTATAACTCTAGTTATCTTTTAGATGCGAATTCGAAATTGTGCACAAATTAGTTTTGAGTGAAAACAAAGTTTGAGCTTACTAGGCAGATAAATCCTTTTGCTCCTTCTGGTACCTGCCATGTAAAATGTCCTTAAAACAAGTGTTCAAAAATATTGGTCGATAGCTTCAGACAGGTTTAAGCTATGGTTTTAAAATTTTGTATGTTCTAATTTTGCAATAGTTGATGCTAAATGTATGCTTATATAATTTGAAATTTTGTACACATTAATTTGTGAATGGTTCCAAGAAAAGGGATAAATATATAAGAAATCGAATGTGTCCTTCCTGCACCTACATGTGAATGTCCTTCAAAAAATACATTTTATTCCCGATGCGATGGCACACCCAGTTCAAGAAATGATTTTAAACATTGATGATATTGTTTTTAAGTTTCAAGTAGCAACTGAATGGAGGTCCTTAATAAAGGACATACAACATGCACATACATAATTCTACTTTAACCCCAACTACAATATAAATCGGAGTTCAGCATCATCTAGAGTATTATACGATTGGCTTACAGCCGATCGTGACTGCAGTATGTTTATACTCTAGATGAACATATTATAGAGTATTATAAGTTTAATCCAGCCCGAAACGCATTGAACCGAGCCTCGGACGAATAAAAATTATATAGGAATTTCTGTTTATTTTTGGCCAAAACCCCGAAATCCGTTTGCTGTCCGTTAGCACGATAACTCAAGAACGCGTTGACCTAGGAAGTTGAAATTTTGTCACAACTTGTAAAATGGAAAAAGTAAAGCTAAGTTCGGTAATGGGCGATATCCTTACACTCCTTCGGGTACCTCCCATACAAAAGTCCTTAAAACACGTTTTCACAATTATTGCTCGAATGCTTCAGTTTAGGAACTTAAAATTTTGCATACTTAAGGTTTACAATGTTTGAATCAAAAGTTCCGAATATGATGCAAATCGAATGAGTCCTTCGTGTATCAGCCTCGAAAAGTCCTTCAAAAATGTATGCTTGTTACTGAATCCACTATAACTCCAGAACGAGTTAAAGCAGGAATTTACAATTTTACAGGAAGTAGTTTTATACCAAAACCAAGACGAAGTTCACTAATTAGCGCCATCTGTTGATTCCTTCGGGTAGCTGTCATAAAAAAGTACTTAATAAACATGTTCACCAATATTGAACGATGACTTTAGAACGCTTTAAGTTACGACTTTGAAATTTTATACACATTAATTTTATAATAGTCGCAGCTGAAACTATTAATATGAAAAATATACCATAAGTCCTTCATGTAGTTGCCATACAAAAATTCTGTAAAATGTCCTAACTTACTTTATGGAACTCACTATAAATCAAAAAATCGACTAGCCACTATACAATAGTTTCTACCTGTAAGTAAAAGGTCATGTAATAATTGCTTGTGCTCTTCTCATTCTTTTGATATATTTCCAACTAAAATATAAATCGGAGTTCAGTATTTCATCTATAGTATCATACGATTGGCTTGGAGCCGATCGTGACTGCGTTATGTTTTACCATTGAAATCACAAGTATATCCTGAGCCTGAGCAGGAAAGATGGTAGCACACTAATAGGAGTGCTGACAGGGCACTGCCTAATCGGTAGACATGCTAGACGACAGGGAGCCGACGCAAATGATCTTTGTCGTAGCTGCGGGGATCCAGAAGTGGAGGAGTCTGGAGGAGTGTATTAAATATTCTGGATCTTTCACGTCCTATGTGAGAGTCCAGGCCTATCAAAAACGAGAAGGAACCTCGGCGCTTATTTCCTCGATGACCTCGGTGATATCGATAAAGGAAAGCTATGTAACATAGCAAACTTTACAAAATTCACTAAATGGTTTTAGGTTCCAGGAGTTCTTCAAACTCAAACGGGGAGCACAATGGACGAACAATAACGTCTAAGTGAAGGAGGATGATAGCATCACCACCCTGTATACCATACCATACCATACCTTTGAAATAAATTTCGATACATAACAGCATTTATAAATCAATATTATTTTACGATTCTTTACAAATTTAAGAGGCGCCACTGAAAATCTGCACCAGGGCGCCAAACGATAACGAAAAGGCACTGTGCCTATTATACACTATTTTCTAACCGGCAGTAAAAAAAGAACAAGCAGCTGGCGACATCACCCACTCCGGTTAGTCCGTGATCTGTTCCCGGAACCTCCATGGCTTGGTGACCGCTACTATCTATCTCCTCTCAAGGTGCTTGATGAGTATATTCCTCCTCAAGAAGGGGTCATCCCGGACCCTAATCCTGATTTCTATGTCGCGTCCTTAGTGATGGGCTATAGGGGGTGAGTGAAGCTACGCGAGTAAAATGAATAAATACACATGGCTTCAGTTGCCACGCTCTGATTTCACACTTAATTCCTACCTAGTTTATTAATAATGTTAAACTAAATAATTCTATAATTCTGAATGTAAATAAACATATCCATAAATATGAGTAGACCCAAATAATTATTTAAGAAAAAGGATATAATTATACACTATGTTAAAATCATTATCCTATAACCTCATAAATCGGTCGACTTCGCTACCATACGCACTAATGTAAGTTAACATAATCATACGTGATTATTTATCTATGTACTTACTTCAAGGATCTATCATATTATTCACTATGCAATTTGTAAATATATTTGTTATCTTTCTGTAACTATTATACTATGTAATTGCATAAATTGTTAAACTATGTCACCTTTATATAAATGTTATTATCATAATCATTAATTTGCGAGTACTAACTATGTATATATTATAAACGATATAATTGTTCATTATGTAAATATGTATGTAAATTCATTCGATTTCTTACGCCTATATTATAAATTCGTTTACTTCATAATCTTTAGAATGTAATCTTCTAAAATGTTAAGTTATGTATTTAAAACCCATAACTATATACAATTTGTAACATTCTAGTTAAATGATCTCATTAGAGACATAAGAAGTGGATCCCAGTTCCTATGCTAGGTAGGTACACGTGGCTGTCCGTGAGAACACGGACACACTTAGACCTAAAAGGTCCGTTGTAATACCACAGGATCTTCGACTCCGGTCCTACTCGTCGAACCATTTAGAGCTTATAATAAAGCGTTGGATTCTCGCGACCTCCATTGTGGCAAGTTCACCAAGCCAGTTGAAGAAGTACGCTCCGAGATGAGCTTTCCTTCTGACGGACAGAGCTGGACAAGTGCAGAGAAGGTGAAGGACTGTCTCCTCCTCCTCCTCGTCCTGGCAGCTTCTACAGAAGTCGTTTGAGAAAAGTCCAAGCCTTTCTGCATGCCGACCTATAAGACAGTGTCCGGCTAGGACACCGACTGTTTTGCTGATGTCCGCCCTTTTGAGCAGAGTCAGCCTTTTAGAACGATTAAGATCCAGCTTTGGCCAGATCTGTCTCGCAGTGTGACATGTTGTACCCTTCGCCCATCTTGAGTTGGTTTTCTCAATTGAGTCCAGTCTCAGTAGCAGTTTACATGTGGAGAGAGGCACACCCAGGTTCTGATATACCGGCGAAGTATGAAGGGTGGTGCCGCGCTGAGCGAGTTCGTCAGCCATACAGTTCCCTGGAATATCCATGTGTCCTGGCACCCAGCACAGAAGAATATTGAACTGTTCGGCCATCTCCTTAAGAGATGATCTACATTCTACGGCGACCTTTGATGTTGTCGAGGTCGATTCCAGGGATTTTATCGCCGCTTGGCTGTCTGTGAAAATGCTAATATCCTTAGTAGATATTACATTACACCTCAGCCAGAACAGGGCCTCCTTGATCGCCATAAGCTCCGCCTGATAGACACTACAGTGGTCCGGAAGGCAGAAAGAGCTGCTAATATTAAGCATTTCAGAGAAAACACCTCCACCTACCCCGTCTTTAGTTTTGGAGCCGTCCGTATATATGTGGGCGGACTCTTTCTTCGTTCGTACCAAGTCCCTTTCCCACTCTAGGCGGGTTGGGATGGCTGTTGAGAAGTTTTTATCGAAGTCATAACTGGGAGGGGTGTAGTCGGTGTTTTCAGGAATGTTGAAGTGACTCAAAATTGTTGAGTGGCCTGCACATATGTCAGTCCACAATGTGGAGGCCTTAAGTCGAATGGCTGCACTGGCTGCCATTTGCTTGCCAAAGATGTCTAAGGGTGGCAGACTGAACAGCATGTCCAGTGCTGCAGAGGGAGTTGTTCTCAGAGCTCCGCTGATGCATATGCATGCTGTTCTTTGTACCTTTCCCAGTGTGGTGCGGTTAGCCGCTTTGTCTAAGGCCGTCCACCAGACAACAACACCGTACATGAGTATCGGTCTGATGACGGACACGTAGAGCCAATGAACTATCCGGGGTTGCATACCCCATTTATTGCCAATGGCCTTTTTGCATGAGTAGAGCGCAACTGTTGCTTTCCTTACTCGTTCCTGAATGTTAGGTTTCCAGTGAAGCTTCCTGTTCAAAATAAGACCCAAGTATTTTGCACTATCGGTGAAAACTAGACTGGTACCATTCAGAGAAGGAGGGTCTACGTGAGGAATTTTGTATTTCCTGGTGAAGAGGACTAATTCTGTTTTGCATGGGTTCACGCCCAGTCCGCATTCAGAAGCCCAATTAGAAAGAATAGAGAGAGCATTCTGCAATATCTCACTCAGTGTGTTTGGGTGCTTCCCCGAGACGGCAATTGTAACGTCGTCGGCATAAGCAATCACTTTGCAGCCCGCCCCTTCCACTCTCAATAGTAGTTTGTTGACCACTAAATTCCACAGAAGAGGGGAGAGTACGCCACCTTGTGGTGTACCTCTGCTGACAAACCTTCGAGAGGAGGACTCGCCCAGCTTTGTGTTCACAATCCTGGATGTTAACATCAGATTGATCAGCGCGCCAAGCGAGGACTCCACTTTCAGGGTAGAAAGTGCGTCAGTGATTGCCTCTGGTCTGACGTTGTTGAAAGCCCCCTCGATATCAAGAAAAGCAACCATGGTGTATTCTTTAATGCTAAGAGATTTAATTTAATTCCTATGCTAATAACGTTATCTTTTTTATATAATTTTTTTTTTTTTTTAATTCCTTTATGAACTTGTCAATTTTGGTTTTTTTTTGGACCATTAGTCAATAAGCTCATTGTTGCACCATTCTGGTAATAAGTTTTAGATATAAATAAGCCTCGGGCAGCCAAATAAAAAGAAACAAAGAACAATGAATTAAAGTATAATTTTAAAATTACCGAACTTCCTTGGGCATTTTGCCAAATCGGTTAGTTTTAAGTTAGTTAAGAAGCATCTTAGGTTAAGTCTTGTCAAGCTTTAAGCCACACGAGCAGGTGGTAAAAATTTCGTAAAAATGACAAACACATTAAATCAGCTTCGTCGAAAATATTGTTAAGCTGACTTTGTAATTTTTGGCAGATTGAATGTCATCTGCACCAGCAAAAACATTGTCCACATAGATGGAATGAAGTAGAACTGGAGCTGCTAGTGGATATTTATGTTCCAAGTCCTGGCCAATTGTTGTATTGTGTGGAAAGCCAGGAACGGAGCACATGTGGTCCCGAATGTTGCGACCTGAATGTAATATTCTCTGAGCGGTTGTGTTGGGCTATTTCGCCATACAACTCGTTGAAATTGTGCGTCTTCGTAGTTCATCGAAATTTGTCGGAACAATTGTTTCAAATCGGCTGTAAATGTAATTCGATGAAACCTCCAATTCGTTATAACTGATGGTAAGTCGTTGTAATGCTGGCCCCGGAAACAAAATGTCGTTGAGGGATTTTCTATTAGTAATTTTCCTGTAAGCATCGAAAACGATTCTCAATTTGGTTGTGAGTGAGCTTATTCTTACCACTGAATGTTGCGCGAGATAACAGCAATTGACGACGGTCTTCCCATTGACAGTTGAAAAGTGTTCTTCTTCAGAAGTGGAGACTAGCTTCATTTGTCCTGACGGTAAATATTCATTAAAGCATTCACTATATTGCGCATGGAATTGTGGATCCTGCTGGAACTTGCGCTCAAGTTCATTGAATTGTCGGATGGCAATGTCGCGAGATTTTCCTAAAAGGGCATCGTTGTTTCGGTATTTTTTAAATGGTAAACGCACTGAATATCGTCCGCGCTTATCTCTCGAGTGAGTTTCGTTGTAGAAAGTTTCGCACTATTTCTCTTCCAGTTTGGATTCACGTTTCGATCTCCCAAAACCGCTGAAGCAATTTGTCGATTTCGATTTCTGTCGTTAATGTTGTGAAGTTAGGATATGAGCCCACTTTGAATCCGTGAGAGTCTTATTATCGAAGTGATCCACATTGGAACCAAAGAGCAGTTGGCAGATATAATGACGAAGGGATTATCAGCTGATACACATGCCAACTTACGAGAGAAATTGGAATTGGCCTAACCAATCCAATTATTCCGATTAAAAATAAAAATCTGCCAACAATCTGGGCGTAACTTTATTATTTTTCCGGCAGAAGTTAGGAACGCATTCAATTCTGAAATGCGGTGTAGGTTACTATGTGACTGAAAACCTATCAAAAAGAACAAGCCTCTGGAAGTGAAAATCTGATCGGATCTGAGAGATATGGAATAATTTATGAAAAAGTACACAATCACTTTACACCCCCTTAGTGGTCAATTTTCAAAAAATCTTGAAAAACTTTCTAGGTATTTATATGAAGAATCCGTAGAATAAAAGTGAATTCAATATTTAGGAAGACCTAGTAGATATGAAGAAAATAGTGAAAATATATGCATTCCATTTTGACTGAACATTTTTTTGCCCCCACTTCCGAACTCCAATAAACATTCGTATTTTTGTTTAGTCCAAATTACTTTTCTAGTTGATTTACATACACACACCGAGTTTCAACTTTCTAGCATAAGCCGTTACACTGTTAGGGAAAACACCCTCCACCCCCGTACCATACTACCACTATAAAAAATTATATTTTTTAAATATGCCACTACTATAGCCCTATCTAAATACCAGGTTTCAACTTTTTATCATTATAGGTTCTTAAGATATAACCATCGGAACCTTTTCCTTTTCACCCTCCCCTACCCTCACCCTCTGCAATAACACCCCCCACTTCCATGTTCCACCAACCCCCTTAAAAAATTCTACTCTCAGCAATCTTTATTTGTTGACCTTTCTACTCAAACCGAATTTCATTTTTCTAGAGCAATTGGTTCGTGAGATATCGTAATCTAAGGTTTTCACCCCCCCACCCCCGCCACTACCCCACTCAAAAATTTTTGTTCAATCCTTTGTCCTAGTATAGGTACAGATATTTCTTAAGTGTGGATTTCGCGCCATCAACGGTTTAGGAGATATGGATTTTAGAATGTGTCGATCTCGGCATTTTTACCTTTCGGACGAACTATTTTCCACCCACTCCCACACTCCTTCACCCATAGCAATATTTTTCTTCTCAAATGGGTCCACTATCGAAGTGCTCTGGAAATTCCAAGTTTCAGCCTCCTAACGTAAGCGGTTGCTGAGATGTAGAAACCAAAATTTTTCGTCTAAAACCCTCCTTACTCCTCCCCCCTCTTACCCACACCCCTCTAAAAGATACCAGTCGTAGAGGTTCACCCAACCTACCCACCTCAAAAAATTTCATGATAATACCTCAACGGGTTTGGGATCTCTGCGCCTTCAAACTATTTTTGCGTACGGCGTACAGACGGACATTTTTTTTATTGCTTTTTTGGGGCCTACTAGTCCTAAAACGTGAAAATACAAAATTTCACGGTAGCAAATTTTTTTGAAATTTCAGGTCGATCACAATATTTTATTATAAAATAATAGTAAAGTAATAATTTATTTAATATTTATTTTAATTATCTAATTAGTGAATCTTTGTAATGAATTCTTTTTTTTACTTAACCCTCCGTGGTCACACCTCTGAACTCAATCACGGTGGTCACACTGGGTGGAATCGACCCAGTTTTATTTTCAAAATGGTATTGTGTCAAAACTATCCGTCCGAAGTGCTTCAAAAAATTCAGGAGCATGCAATAAACGCTCTAGATGATGTACGAACAATTTATTTATAAAAAATAAAATGGCGTGATGTTAAAAAAAAATCATGAAGAGGTGAAAACGTAAAAAAAGGTACTTTTCGCTAAAGAAAATCACAACTTCGTCAATTTTCAAAATTTGTTCATAAAATTTTGGCGTTTCACTCCTTAGATATGCTACTCCTTGAAAAAAAATAGTTGTATGATGCGCGTTTTCAAAAAGGTAGATGGCGACTAAATTTCCATTTAAAGCCATGGACTAAGACGTATTTACGCTCAATTTTTCCTCGGGTCGATTCTACCCAGTGTGACCACGGAAGGTTAATGTACATAAATTGAATTACACTAGTGATTTTTTGCTTGAAAAACTTTTGAGTTGTTAAACTATTTTTAATTCTAAAATCGAGGCGGAGTGTTAACAGTGTACTGTAATAGCAATTCGAATAAATCCACCGACTGCACTTCTGTGTTGGCAGTCAAACTTACTAGACGTGTTTGCCATTTAGCTCCGATAGAACTTTACTCGTAACACAATATTAACTAATCGATTATCTTACAAGTTCGGTATCCTTAAAAGAATATATCCCTTGAAAAGGAAAGTTTTACTTATGGTGATTTGGTAGCACACTTTGTAATTCAATACTTATTCACCTTTTTTCTATATTAACTAGAAAATGCAAACTGGGTGGAAATGGATGAGACAAGGAGATGTTGGGGTAACTGCGGTATACAGTTCTGTGATGGATACGGAATGTTCCTTCTACTAACATGTTTTGTATATTTTGGGCTATGCTATTTCTACATCTTTAAGCCTTATTTTGGGGAAATCATATACAAAAGCTGCATAGTTCCTGTCAAGCGCAGAATAAAATACGTTACAAGTTACAGGTAAGATTGAATCGCATGTCCCATTAAATGAAAACTAATTTCCCATTAACACATATTTTACGAATATGAATTTGAATATTTTAACAACTTGATTCTTACAGATATATTCAATTTCTATTCGTATTAGTAGTATTGATTGCATTCGCTACGTTTCTGTACTTCGAGACGAATGATGCGCCTGAAAAGTTAACATCTATAACAGGTCCTCTTGCTTTTATTGGCCTTGGCTATATATTTTCCACAGACCGCAAAGCCATTAAATGGCGGCCTATTATACTTGGAATAATTGCACAATTTCTGCTTGGTGTGATTTGCATAAGATGGGAAGTAGGACGCAGGATCTTTCAATGCATTGGTGATAAAGTTGCCACGTTTCTTGCTTACACAAACAACGGAAGTCGCTTCGTTTTCGGAGATGAATTGATAGAGAAGCAAGTATTTGCTTTTGCCATTTTACCCGTCATATTTTTCTTCAGCCTAGTTATTTCGGTATTATACTATTTGAAAGTGATGCAATGGGTTATTCTTAAACTTGGATGGATTCTACAATCGTTATTGGGTACAACGGTTTGTGAAAGCGTTATTTCAGCTGCAAATATTTTTCTTGGAATGAGTGAAAGCCCACTTTTAATTCGTCCATACCTCAAATTGCTAACAAAATCGGAGTTACATGCAATTATGGCGTCTGGATTTGCTACTGTCTCGGGTACCGTTTTAGCTGCCTATATGTCCTTTGGAGCGGATCCTGCACTGCTTATAACTTCAAGTGTTATGGCTGCACCAGCTGCACTTGCAATGTCGAAGCTATATTTTCCTGAAAATGAAGAGAGTAAAACAAAGTCCCAAAATATCGAATTCGAGAAATCGTAAGCATGCTACTTTATTTGTAAGCAATATTTTAATTACTATATCTATTTCAGCCCAGACTCTTCACTTTTAGATGCTGCTTCAAAGGGAGCAGCAAACGCCATTGAAATTGTTTTGGGCATCATTGCGAATCTGGTAGCATTCGTATCGTTTATTGCTTTCATAAATGGAATTGTAAATTGGATCGGCTATTTAATTGGCGAAAAGGATATAACATTTGAGTGGATATTTGCAAAACTTTTTATACCACTCAGTTGGTCGTTAGGTGTTCCATGGGAAGATTGTGATCTTGTAGCGAAAGTTATAGCAGCAAAAACTATTATTAATGAATTTGTTGCTTATGAGCGGCTTGGATATTACAAAAATATGACAATGATAACGGTATGGAAGAACACTATTTATTAAATTTATATAAATATCAAATTGCGAATATATAGCCAAGGAGTGCGGGGATCGCGACATTTGCAATATGTGGATTTGCTAATCCAAGTTCGCTGGGTATACTCATAGGTTCCCTCTCTGCAATGGCTCCACAAATGAGGCCTACAATAACAGCTGTAGCATTCCGTGCATTCATCGTTGGCTGCATTGTTTGTTTTGTTTCGGCAAGTTTCGCAGGTATTTGCTATTGAACATATTGTGATATCCTTACTATCATTTTAAACTTTTTTATTTTAGGTTTATTAATGCCGCAAGAAATGATCGATGGAGTTCGCTTTACCAAACTTCCGATTGATTTAAATAATATAACAACGAATAAATTTTATTAATGAAGTATTTTAAAATATTAATCGCTATAACTTATATTTAGAAGGTTATAATTCTTTTATTATACATGTGGGTACTACCCATAGAGATATATGTAGTGGATATGACGAGCAACAACTGTTTTGAAGCTGGAGGATTTCTCGCAAAGGACCGGCGATATTCAATATGCTACTATCAGCCTCTTACTCACATGTTTATATGTTAGATTCCGGTCTTGAAAAGAAAAATAGCCCAACCTTTGAATAGTAGGTTACAATTTGCATTTCACTGTCTCTTGGCATGAAACGCTCCATACAAAAAAACTTCAATTTTGTATCAAAATTCTTCAAAGCGCTTTATACAGAAACGGCGTCTCGCCGTCTCCATTATTTATATCTCTATGGTACTATCATACTCGGTACTATTATCCCAGCAAGATTTTTTAGACAACATTAAGAATAGATTAGATTTAGATTTGAGTAGATTTCAGAATACTCGAAAGAGTATCCTCGTTGAGATCACTCTCTTATCGCATTAAACATTCTAAGTGTAGCTATTGAGGTGTGTCTCATATTGGACAATCACAAATCGATTGAGACCTGTCTTTTTAAAACTTATCTCATTGAGATCAGCAAGTCTAATCAATGCGTTAACTTGCGATTATGACAACTGACAAACGTTAGTCTTTTGTTGACGTAAGAATTTCAAGGAAAAAGTTTATTGTGTTTATTTCGAACAGACAAGTGTTTGTGAAAAGTAAATATCCAAGTAAGTCAAACTAGGATAATATTTTTTAGAAAACTTTTTATTACATATTTCATTTCAGATTACTGTTGTTGGTGCTGTTTATTAGATTAAGGTTAAGTTTTTCTTTAAGAATTTGAACTTTTACTGATTTTACTTTATTACTTATAATATTACTGATTTTACTTTATTACTTATAATACAGTATTGTTATCGATTTTTAGAAAAAAAAATATGCTGCCCTTAAAATTTTTTTTTCCACGTATCATGACTAGTAGACAAGAAAAAAGCAATAAAAATGTTCAGTCCGTCTGTCCGACGTACGCCGCGCCGTACGTCGACCGCCCCACGCAAAATCGTTAGAAGGCTCGTAACTCTCAAACCAGTGGAGCTATTAAACTAAATTTTTTTCTATGAATAGACAGGGTAGACCTCTTGAATTGACATTATTTTCAGGGTTGGGGTGTGAGGGGGAAGCATTTTAGACGAAAAATTTTGGTTTTTAGATCTCAGCAACCGCTTATGTTAGGAGGCTGAAACTTGGAATTTCTATAGGGCTTTGATAGTGGACCTATTTACATAAAAATTTGATGATACTGGTGAAGGAGTGTGGGAGTGGAGGGGAAATAATGCGTCCGAAACACAGAGATTGACACATTCTAAAATCCATATCTCCTAAACCGTTAATGGCAAGCAATTAAAACTTAACAAATATCTGTAGTTATACTAGGAGAGTAGATTGAAACAAAATAGATGGGTGTGGGTGGTGGCGTACGGGGGTGGGGGTGAAAAACTTTAGATTTAAGCCAATTGCACCAGAAAAACAAAATTTGGTTTGAGTATAAAGCTTGATAAATAAAGATTGCTCAATGTAAAATCTTTGAAGGAGGCGGGTGAGAACAGAAGTGGAGGGGATAAGAATTTTTCAAAAATAACACGTTTCATATCTAAATAACAGTGTTAGGTAGATGCTTACCAGAAGTAGGCCTAATAGTGGTTTTAGGGTACGGAGGTACGGAGGTGGGGGTATTTTTCCTAACTTTAGAACGGCTTATGCTAGAAAGTTGAAACTCGGTACGTGTGTATATGTAAGTCAATATCCATTGGCTTTAGGAAAGGGGGGGGGTGGTAAATGATCAATGAAAATTATGTGCCTGTACTTTCACGATTTTCGTCATAATTACTAGGTTTTTCCAAATATTGAATTCAGTTTTATTTTACGGATTCTTCACATGAATACCTAGAAAGTATTTTCAAGAGTTTTTGAAATTTGACCCCTATGGGGGTGTAAAGTGGTTTTATAATTTTTATCTTATGAATTTCGCAATATCTCTCAGGTCTGATCAGACATCGAATAGCTTTTCACTTCCACGGGCTTTTTTAACAATCACCTATTTTTAAGTTTTTTTCCTTTGCAATCTCCCGGAATATGACCCAATTATGTAATTAATATGTTACACTCTATTCTAACCACTTCCCGAACTTTTTGTTAGGTTTTCAGTCACATAGTAACATACACCGCATCCCCGAGTTGAACGCGTTCCGAACTTCTGCCAGAAAAACCACAAAGTTGCGCCCAGACTGTTGGCAGATTTTTTTTCTTGGATTAGTTGCAATTTTTTTATTTTTAAGGAATTAATTGTTTACATTATTTTTGCTGTAAAATAATCTTTTATACATATAATTGTATATAATTAATACGTTGTGTTTTTCTCCACAAAAACATCTCTCACTTTTGGATCGTAGATCTTGGGTCGTGCATCTGCTATTACTCGAATCCTTTATTGCCTTTACCTATTATCCCCAATAAAGGCAATAAAATATTGCATTAATCGCACTAAAGTTTTCTTACGATTATCGCAGTGGGGTGCTTTTGCGTTTACCACAATGAGATGAACGAGCGATAATCGCGTAAAGATATTCTGTCGATTTTCGCAGTGCGATGTGCTTGCGATATGACTTGCGAATGGACAAAGTTAATCGCAAGATACGGTTTGCGATTAATTTGAGATCGAGCGAATATTCTCAATAAGAATACACGCCGACTATTCGGCGGGTATTCCGCGCGCTTGTTGGGATAGCTCCCGTAGCTGGAACTAGCTTATCGAGGAGGGTATCAAAAACTAAAACCCCGTTTTCACGGCAATAGTTTTGTACGATAGTACTTTCGCTAAAGTGTAGCACGATTGTGTGATAGTGCGATAGTCTGACAGTCGGCGCGATAGTGCGAAAGTGAAATTAAACATGTCACTTCTCTAATCTATCTTGTTAAACGTCATTATATAAAATGTATCAAATAGAGTTGGTTGAGACAGCACAGTATGGTTGATTGAGCTAAAGTTGAATACGATGTCTTTGCTCCCGGGCAAGCTATTTCGTTAATTTTGAGGAACTATCATTCGCTTTGTACCAAGACGCCTAAACCCAGTTGCCTACAATGCCAGATGCCACTTACCATCGAGCAAATCCTTACCCACTGTGGGAAATGCCGTCGCTTCTTCCGCTACGCCGTTCCCCCCTGAGTTCCCTTCTATCTGCTTCCGATCCCGACTTACTCCTCCAACTCCTTAACCAACATCAAATCACCCACCTCATCTAATATAAGTTTAACCAATTGAATTATGTAGTTTCCTTCAACATGGTTTAGCGTATAATCCTTACGAAATTAATTGTATGTTAGTTATTAAATTTTGCACTAATCTTAACTCTAGATTTAAGTCAGAATTGAGAATGAATTGTACCTGAATTAAAATTAGTTCTGGATTTACGCTTAACGTCTTCCATATCCAAGCCTGATGTGCTTTTGATTTTAGTTTTTTCAATTTCTTTTTTCCAACTTGAACTTTACTTTTGCATAGAATTAGCTCTACTTGATCCTTATTATTTTTTATGCTAAAAAATACTATTATTAAATTTATAAAAATTGTAACGCGACGTGCCCCCCGGGCTTGGCCGAAATTATGATGGGCCCCATCTTTTATGATTGTGCCGCATTGAAATATCTATCTATATATATATATAAAAGAGGATGTCTGTGGATATGTATGTATGTATGTATGGATGTATGTATGATCCCTATAAGCTCCTAAGCCGCTGAACCGATTTTGATGAAATTTTCAGGGAACGTGTAGAGTAGTCCCGGGATGATTCCTGTAAAGTTTGGTCCAGATCGAATGAAAAACAAAAGTTTTTTTTAACATTTTGGTTTTTTGGATTCAAATTTTTTCACGATCTTAGTACCGTGGTACTCCAATGCGCTTTTCTATACTATTCATCCGATTATGATGATAGATATAGGATGGTAGAAGATGAATTGTGGATGATGGATGGTGGATAGAGGATGGAGGATTTTAGATGGAGGATGGAAATGGATGATGGAGGATGGTGGATTTTGGGTAGTGGCTGGTGAATGGTGGATGGAGGATGGTTGATAGGTGATGGTGGAAAGAGGATGGTGTTGATATAAGATGGTAGATGATGGATAGATGATAATGGATGGAGTATGGATGGATGAAGGATGGAAGATGGTGGATATAGGATGGAGGATGAAGGATGATGGATAAAGGATGGAGGATGGAAAATGGCGGATGGTGGATAGAGGATGGAAGATGGCGGATGGTGGATAGAGGATGGTGGATGGTGGATAGAGATTGGGAGATAAAGGATGAGGATAGAGGATGGGAGATAGATGGTGAAGGGTGGAAGGTGGTAGATGGAGGAGGTGGATAATGGCACGAAATGAAATTAAAACTTAACAAATATCTGTACCTATACTAGGAGAAACAAAATTTTGAGTGGGGGTGAAAAACTTTAGATTACGATATCTCACGAACCAATTGCTTTAGAATAATGAAATTCGGTTTGAGTAGAAAGGTCAACAAAAAAAGATTGCTTGAAGTAAAATTTTGAAGGGGGTGGTAGAACATGGAAGTATGGGGGTTAAGAAATTTTCAAAAAAATCACGTTTCATGTCTCAAGACCAATATAAGATAGATGCTCAAATTGTTTACTAGATGTAGACCCAATAGAACTTAAGCAGAAAAAAAAATTGGGGAATGTGGTTTAAGAGGGTGAGGGTGGGGGAGGGTGCAAAGGAAAAAGTTCCGATGTTTATGTCTTAAGAACCCATAATGATAAGAGGGTGAAACTTGGTATTTAGATAAAGCTACAATAGTGGCTTGTTGGAAAAAATAAAATTTTTTCTTAGGGGTAGTATGGTAAGGGGATGGGGGGTTTTTTCCTTAACTATGGAACGGCTTATGCTAGAAGGTTGAAACTCTAAAAGTAATTTGAATTAAAAAAAATATCGAATATTCATTGGCGTTCGGAAGTGGGGGCAAAAAAAATGTTCAGTCAAAAAATAATGCATATATTTTAAAGATTTTTGTCATATCTACTAGGTCTTCCAAAATATTGAATTCACTTTTATTCTACGGATTCTCCATATTAATACCTAGAATGTGTTTTCAAGATTTTTTGAAAATTAACCCCTAAGGGGGTGTAAAGTGATTGTATACTTTTTCATAAATTCTTCCATATCTCTCAGGTCTGATCAATATCATTTCACTTAACGGGCTGGTTTAATAATCACCTATATTTAAGTTTTTTCCTTGTTCAACCCCTAGACCGCATCCTGGAGTATGACCCAATCATGGCATTCATATATTACGACCTACTCTAACCGGTTCCGAACTTTTTGTTAGTTTTTCAGTCACATAGTAACCTAAACCGCATCTTAGAATTGAACGCGTTCCAAACTTCTGCCGGAAAAATAGTAAAGTTGAGACCATTGGCAGCTTTTTATTTTTGTCCTAAGAGTGTTGTTATTTGCTTTAATTTTAAACGCATATCTTCTTTTTTCCAATTCTTTTTCTATGTATATAGCAATATCGTGAACTTCATAAGATCCCATTGGAATCCCAATTTCTTCATTTGCAATATGAAAAAGGTTATTTTCGTTATCAACATTCGGAATTTAGTTATATGTTTGAAAGTCAACCAAACCGCAGACATGAGCGCCATCCAATTCTAATGGAGGAAAATATACTGCGGTTAATCTAGAAGTGTTTCCATTTTAAGTCAAGGTTATCGACATGCTGATTATAATATTGAATTAGTCAAACAAAACAAAAAGTTGTATATATTGCAATATTTATATTTATTTTTCATAGAGTTCAACACAATCATATCACTGAAAGAAAAACTATATTTATTCCAAGGTTGCATTGACCATATTAAGGTTCTTCTAACTATTGTAAAACAGACATGATTCCAGTGATCATGGTTATGATGGTACGAGCCATAGCATATAATTCGTAAAAACATAATATGGTTGCATTAAACATATATCCCTACTGAAATTTAATATGGTTGTACCAATCATTCTCGTTACATGATGTAATTGTGTATTATAATCACGACAACAATATTCTATGATCAGTGCAACCATATAATTTGATAAAATAATTCCCACACCCATACCTCTCACAGTACGAAAAGGATCGTTCGCGGTGTAAGTTCACTTCTTCCAATTTCATGTGTGTTTTGTTCGAGAGTGTTTAACTGTTGTTCAAGTAATTTATTTATGATCGAAAGTGTTTTCTTTGTGAATTATTTCAGCGTCACATGTATCTTATGATTGAGTTAACCATCATATTATAAAAGAAGGTTGCGTGAATCATACACCAAGGTTCTGAATTCAGAACTATGATTCAAGCAACCATGTCACATAAATTTTATGATTGACTCAACCATTATTATTATTAAAGAAGATTGCGTGAATCATACACTAAGGTTTCCACAATCATAATTTTGTTTGAGCTAAACATGTTATATGTTGTAACATAGTTGTGCCAACTATAACCTCAATCATAGTAAGGTTCTCCCATAATATTGTTGCCACAATCATATTTTTTCTTTGAGTGTAGAAATCTTAAACATAAGTGTCCACATAAAACTGAATCAAAGTCTTGATATTGATTATTATTGGAACCAAGATACCTAATAACTTCCTTTGGCGGCTGTTAGTTTCCAAAGCTATCAAAATATTCCACATAATTTTGATGTTTGTAGTACGCTACCCAATGTGTACCGGGACCCGATGAAATATCCAAATTTATTACTCCACATTCCGTATACCAGGGATGTTTTGGAAGCTCATCACACATAAATACACCACGAATAAGGGAATATTTTTAGCCAATTTAAATATATCGATCTCAGTTAACGCTCTATTGGGTAGCTGTCTTAGAAGTTTGCCCTAGTTCCTTTCTATACGGTTTCAGACAAAGACCCTTTCCGAGAGCAAAAACTTCCATTTGCCTATTATGTCTCACACTTTCTGCCAGTTGTTCTTTTACATTTTTTGCGGTATTAACAGCATTTGCGATCTGTGATGCACCGCACATACGGGTATTTGAACGATCTACGCGGCCAAAATTATTTTAATGTCTACATCGATTCTAACCGACATTACTAAATAAAAAATTTGCCAACAGTGTGGGCGCAACTTTATTATTTTTCCGTCAGAAGTTTGGAACGTGTTCAATTCGGGGATGCGGTGTATGTTACTATGTGACTGAAAACCCAACAAAAAGTTCGGGAAGCCGTTAGAATAGAGTGTAACATATGAATTATATAATTGGGTCATATTCCGGGATGCGGTCTAGAGGTTGAAAAAGACAAAATTTAAGAAAAGGTGATTATTAAACAAGCCTGGGGAAGTAAAAAGATATTCGATATCTGATCAGACCTGAGAGATATGGTGGAATTCATGAAAAAGTATACAACCACTTTACACCCTCTTCGGGGTCGAATTTCAAAATATCTTGAAAACACATTCTAGGTGTTCATATGAAGAATCCGTAGAATAAAAATGAATTCAATATTTCGAAATACCTAGTAGATATGAAGAAAATCGTGGACATATATGCACTTTATATTTACTGATATTTTTTTTTGCCCTCCTTTCTGAACGGCAATGAATACTAGAATTTTTTTATCAAAATTACTTTTCTAGTTCATTAACATATACACTGAGTTTCAATTTTCTAGCATAAGCTGTTCTAAAGTTAGGAAAAACACCCCCCACCCTAGTACTATGCTATCCCTAAGAAGAATTTTATTTTGCCACCATGCCACTACTATAGCTTGTGACGACGGAAATTTACGGGATAAATTTCCACACACAAACACTGAACTAAATACCGAGTGGTAAAAGAAACAGCACGGTAACACGGAATTCCAAGCCTAAAGACATACAAACAGCACACCGAACAAGCATCAGGAGGTCAGTCGGCAGTAGACAGTCTGCGTTCTAAGGTATTGTGGACTTACCAGTTCCTCTTGGACGTAACGTAGTTTACTAAGCCGGCAGGGGTTATCACCTCTGATTAGCCTATAAACTGGAGAAGGTATTGTGGGCTTACCAGTTCCTCTTCGAAGGTTTATAGCTATCAGTTCGTGCCCCAACCTAAGTGCCCAGACGTCCTAGAGCCAAAGACGACAGCGAGCAGAGCAGAGCTGAGCCAAGCGGAAGACGTGCCTAGCAGTACGAAGACCAGCGTTTCCAAGCAGGATGAGCCAAGCAGAGCAGTGCTAAGCAACGCCACGAAGACACACGGGGCAACGCAACGAAGACGCTCAGAGCAACGCCACCACGACGCACAAACAACGCACGAAACCGCGCAACGCAACGCAACGCATGAAGCAACGCAACGCACGAAGCAACGCAACGCACGAAGAAACGCAACGCACGAAGCGACACAACGCAACGCGCGGAGCAACGCAACCATGACGCACGGGCAAACGCAACGCACAGAGCCACGCAACGCAACGCAACGCACAGGACAACGCAACGCGCAGAGCACCGCAACTACGACGCATAAAGCAACACAACGCACAGAGCCGAGCAAACGCAACGCACGAAGCAACGCAACGCAACGCACAGAGCAATGCGACGCACAGAGCAACGCAACGCACAGAGCAACGCAACGAACAGAGCAATGCAACGCAACAACGACGCACAAAGCAACGCAACGACAACACACAGAGCAACGCAGCAAGACACACAGAGTAATACAACGCACAGAGCAACGCAACGAACAGAGCAATGCAACGCAACGACGACACACAAAGCAACGCAATGCTCAGAGTGACACGGCAACGACAGAGCAACGCAACGCACAGAGCAACGCAACGACGACGCACAAAGCACACAGAGCACGAGACGACACACAGGGACCGAAGGAAGGCAGGCAGAGGCGTGCCAAGAACCAAATGACAACCAGCCACGGTCAGTACGTCGAACAACACCAGTACTACGGGACCAATCGCAGAACGAAGGCCATCACCGCAATGCGCAGAGAGCATCGAGAGCAAGGGGTACCAAGACGACATGGACCACAGGAGGCGCTAGGCGACACGAAGAGACGTAGACAGGGGATGTCGAGGCAACACTAAGAGACGGAAGCACAGAAGCAACGCGGTTGATGGTGAGTTGAGCGAGAAGCATCAAACGTGTAAAAGAAACCAGAGATGAAGCGGAGCGACGACGGTCAGCGCGACGCGACGTAGTCAATGCGAGAGGAGCCGAATGGGGCGACGCAAATCAGCGTAACGCAGCGTGGCCAGTACAACAAGAGACGGAAGAGAACGACAGAAGTCAACACAGTAAACGAGCAGAGAGCAAACACGGTCGCAAAGACGAGTAAACTAACCAACAAAGTGATTGAATTTAAATTAAATAGTGGTAAGTTTTAACGAAATAATACGAAATAACTTGTACACGATTCTGGCACCCGATGAGCCTTACCCCGGATTCGAGTCGTTACAAGCTCTATCTAAATACCAAGTTTCAGCTTTATATCATTATAGGGTCTTAAGATATAAACATCTGAACTTTTTATTTCTCACCCTTCCCCACCCCCACCCTCTACACCAACACCTCCAAAATTTTCGCTACAAGGGCGTACTTCTGGTAAAAATTTGAAGCGTCTATCTTACACTGTTATTGAGATATGAAAAGTGTAATTTTTGAAAAATTCTTATCCCCTCCACTTCCGTGCTCCCCACCCCCTTCAAAGATTTTACTTTGAGCAATCTCTATTTATCAATTTTACTTTATTATTTTAATAATAAAGTATTGTTATCCATTTTTTTTTTAAAAAATTTGCTACCCTGAAATTTTTTTTTACACGTTTTATTACTAATAAACACCAAAAAAGCAAAAAAGGACCGTCCGTATACTCAAACCGAACTTTGTTTTTCTGGTGCAATTGGCTTGTGAGATATCGTAATCTTAAGTTTTTCACCCCCCATCCCCGTACACCACTACCCCCACCAAAAAATTTTGCTTCAATCTACTCTCCTAGTATAAAAACAGATATTTGTTAAGTTTTAATTGCCATTAATGGTTTAGGAGATGCCCCCCACACCTTTACCCCTTAAAAAAATTTTACTGCGAGTGGTCCACCATGTCTATTCAGAAAAGGAAATTCAATACATTACCTCATAGGGTTTGGCAACTATAATTCCTCAAACGAGTTTGCGTACGGCGGACGGCACACAGAAGGACTGAAATTTTTTTTAGCTTTTTGGCTTTCTGCTATTGATCAAGACATATTTATTGGCAAAAATTTTTGACACATTAAGACTTGACAAATTAAGATTTGACAAATTAAGATTTGACAAATTAAGACTCTGCATACGGTCGAATAAGTATATACGGTCACAATTTTTACTCCAGAGGTACCTTGTGAACCTAAACCAAAAAAAAAAATTTTTTTTAAAATGCTCTTAACTTCAATTAGATTTTTTGGCCATTTTAGTCAAAAAAAATTCAAAGTATCGAAATAATACTTATCCGCGCTTTTCCGCGGCAAGTTTTTTATGAATTACTACTGAAAGCTTCAAACCTTCGACTTTATTATAGTCTGGGAGGTAGCGTATCATTTGAGTGAGTCATTTCATACCAACTGAAAATCAGGTCAATAATAGTTTTCTCCTAATACATAACAGATCTGATCGTCAGCTACTCCAGTAGCGGTGGAGCTTAGGGTGAAAGCAAGTGAAAGTGGTAAAAAAAAGTTGTGTTACAAGGAATTTCGTACCACTCCAAAATTTAGGGGATGATTGCTTAGATCATTTTCAACCAAAAAGTAATCGTCAGCTGCATTGAAGATGGTGGAATATACGTCAGCCGCCTATATGAACATGTTAAAAATTTTGAATTTTAAAGTCATTTCATACTTAATGAAATTTATGCAGGTGAATTTTCATACTTTACAAACAGTCAGGGTCATAAACATGGTACGTGCTCAGTGCATATGAGCATTCTATAGTCTTGAAATGGCGATCTTTACACCCACAAGTATCCTGCTGACGTCGACTGTTATTTTTCTTAACAATTAAAGTAGGGGAAGGTGCTGCACCTTGGACCAAATGTACCTCGGTCCAAACGTCAATTCTAACTAAACTTTAGCTGCTGGAAAAAAAGTTTCATCAATGAAAGATTGCCAAATGCCGTAGGCTTTAGTTTCAGTTCATTAAAGTGATCCTAGAAGATAAATTAATTCAGATAAAACAACAGAAGTGATTTTTTGACATAAAAGTATTTATTTGTTAGTTCAGTTATTTTTTTTTTCTAAGTCGTGTATAATTACTTGTACTATACAGGGTGCTTGGTACTCCGTCCATGACCTTGTAAGGGGTTATTCCTTGATATATTTAGAAAAAAAAATTGTTCCACAGGGTGGGTCAATTTTCAATAACAGTGGAGATAGAGAAGTATTTTTGACCGGTACCCTTACTCACTTAAAACGTTATATCTTAAAAACGAATGATCACAAGGCAAAGTGTTATAACTCGTTTTTTAGGCAATCGAATTACCTTTTATTTGATGTAACAGTCTAAATTGTAACTGCACCCAATCTTGAGATATTTACTCAAAAACACAAATTTTTGATACGTGAACCCTTAAAATTCAGTGATCAATGTAGTTTTTCTCAGAAAACCCCATTATAAACATGTCATTTTAATTTTATTTTTTTATGAGCCGTATTATTACCTACAAAAGCTGCATACATATGTATGAGTTACGATTAACATTTTGGAAGTAATAGGTAAAAATACATATCGCATAAAAATTAAATATTTCAAAAGTCAGTGCATGTTCATGTTGATCTACACTACTTGCTTGAACTAAAAGAATTTAATAATGGTTTTTATGTTTTATTTAAAAAAAATTTGTTATAATAAATGTTCAAATGTTCATTTTGAATGCACGATAAAGCTCGTTTTTCAAGTGTTCTCTTGGTATTCATATTCCTCAACTGCTGTCCTACTTCTATTGCTGCCGCATCGATCCTGATATTTAGATCTTCCAATGTTTCTACTGGCGTTGCGTAGACAAGGTCCTTCATCCGTCCCCATACAAAGAAATCCATAATAGTAAGATCAGGAGCTCTTGCAGGCCATGTGTGTTTTCGTATCGGAGGTGATCGTAGGTTCGATTGTTCTAAGGTTCCTCATATTTGGTCTTAATTTTTCTATGAATCCTTCTTTAAAATAGTTTTCGCTTGAATTAGTATCATAGAGAAATTCGCCTGGTATACGGAGCACTTGACCGTAGACCATCTCAGCTGGTGAGGATTTTAGGTCTTCCTTGACAGTGACTCGGAGTCCCAACATCACAAAAGGCAGTTCGGTACTCCAGTGTATAGTATTGCACCTTGCCATTAGGGATGCTTTTAGTTGGCGGTGTATTCGTTCTACCATGCCGTTCGATTGGGGGTGATAGGCAGTAGTTCTTATCCTTTCTGACCCTATCAGATTTTTTAGTTCTGAAAACATTTTTGACTCGAACTGTGATCCCTGATCGGTGGTAATAGTTAATGGTACACCGAATCGAGAGATGTATTGGCTTGTGAACGTTTCTGCGATGGTTACTGCAGATTGGTCTAGAATCGGGTAAGCTTCTGGCCATCTCGTGAACCTGTCTACAATGGTGAGTATGTTCGCGTATCCATTTGAAGGCGGTAGCGGGCTATGTCTAAATGAATGTGGTTGAATCTGCCGGTTGGTATCTCAAATTTTTCAACCGGTGATTTCGTGTGTCTATTGATTTTTGATTTTTGGCAAGGTATGCAAGCCTTGACCCAATTGTTGACGTTTTGGTTCATATTTGGCCAGAAATAACGTGAGGATATTAATTTTTGTGTGGCTTTCATGCCAGGATGTGATAGTGAGTGAAGTTTCTCGAAAATCTGAAGTCGAAATGTGAGTGGTACATATGGTCGAGTTTTGCCTGTGCTTGTTTCACACCAGATCTTTTCGGATAATAGAGCAATGTCCATAAATTCCACTATTACCTTTGAACCTTTAGGAATTTTTCCTGAGATTATGTTTTGTAGCTCGGCGTCGGATTTTTGATTCTTGATGAATTCGTTATAACCCAGATTTGAAACAATTTGTGAAATTTCGGGATTGGCTCGTGACAAGCAATCTGCTACGACATTCTCCTTACCGCTTATATGGCGGATGTCTGCAGAGAATTGCGTTATATATTCTAAATGGCGTGTTTGAATATTGCTTCTCTCGGATTTTGAATTTACTGCGAACACCAATGGTTTGTGATCGGTATATATAACAAAGATTTTTCCCTCAACAAAATATCGAAATTTTTTGATTGCAAGGTAAATGGCGAGTAGTTCGCGATCAAAAGTGGAATAGTTTCGCTCCGCTGGGGTTAGTTTCTTTGAGAAGAACGATAGTGGTTTCCAAGATTTGTCTTTGTCGGCCCACTGTTGCAACACACCACCCACAGCGATGTCCGAAGCGTCTGTTGTGATACTGTGTGAGGTATCAGTGAAGAGATGTACAAGCAGTACGGCGCGGACTTAATGCGGACTTAATTCGTTCGAATGCTAGGTTGCAGTTTTCAGGCCATGAGAATTGAGTTTTTGTTTTAGTTTTCCTATTATTTTGTAATTCAGTTATATGTTCGTATATTGGAGCTAATAGATTTGCTAAGTTTGGCACGAAACGGTGATAGTAGTTCACCATGCCAGCAAATCTTTGGGTTTGCTTTATGGATTTAGGCGCCGGAAAATCGCTGATTGTTTTGACTCTATCGTCCGTCGGAAGTATTCCTTCGTGTGATATAATGAAACTTAGAAATTTTTTTTTCACAAACCCCAAATACACACTTTTGTGGCTTAATATTTATGCCATATTTCTTTCGAACAATAATAGCAAGAGATTCTTGTGTTCGTCTTCGCTCTTGCTGGCTATTAGTAATTCGTCGATATATACAAATACGAAATCCAGCCCGGTTACGACCTCATTCATGAAGCGCTGAAAGGTTTGTCCAGCATTTCTGAGCCCGAAACTTATTCTCTTAAATTCGAATAGGCCAAAAGGGGTAGTTATGGCAGTTTTATAAGTATCTTCAGGAGCAATCAGAATTTGGTGGTATGCTCTGAATAAATCTATTTTGGATAAAATTGTGCAGTTTGCTAACTGCAAAGTGAAATCTTGCAAATTGGGAATAGAGTAACGATCAGGTATAGTGGCTGCGTTAAGCTTGCGCAGTCTCCGCATGGTCTTAGCTCTTCGCTTCCTTTTTTCTTTGCAAGGTGTAGCGGTGATGAGACCGGGGAACTTGAGACTTGCCTAAGTTTAACATTTGTTGGAACTCTAATTTGGCTGTTTGAAATTTTTTCGGTTCTAGCTGTCGTGGCTTTGAATACGGTAAAGGTCCTTTGGTGGTTGAAATTAGGTGGCGCAGTCAGTGACGGAAATTTGGACAAAAGTTTTCCAAATGCGTTCGTTGTGATGAAGTGTACTGGGATTGGTGTGCTGACTACTGCGCTGATTGTAATAATTGAAAGATTGGTAGCACTATCGCTAAGTTTTTTGTTTTTTAGGTTTACCTACCGTAGGTATCGATATTTGAACCATTTGCAGCTGAGAGGCAGAATTCTGAATCTTTTTTTAAATTGTTATTGAAGTTGGAATGGGGTATCACCGAACGGTCCGCGCCGGTGTCTATTAGAAATTTCATTTTTGTTTTGTTGCATTTGACAAAAAGACGACGACTATTATTATGCGCCGCACTGTTTGTCGTCGAAACAGTCTGGCGTCTTAGTTTAACGACTGGGTGGTTTGGGTATTGGGATCAGTTTTTTTGAGAGCATGGTGCAATACATTTCTTCGCATCAGTACCGAACTTAAAATGATACCAGCATAGCGGCCCTTTCTTATTGAACCTTCTACTGCTGCTTCGCGGGCGATACCGCGTGGAGTTGTTGTCTTTGCTCTTTGATTGTGACCTTCTGGGTGACGAATTCTTGTTTAACTGTACTCTGAGCTCACAAATTTTCTTTTCCAGCATGGCTATTCTATGAGAATCTGAATTTTCGGTGGGTGATTTAGGGTTGTTTTACTTTATTATTTTAATAATTAAGTATTGTGATTGATTTTTAAAAAAAAAAAATTTGCTACCCTCAAAATTTTTATTTTCACGTTTCATAACTAGTAGACGCGAAAAAAGCAATAAAAATTTTCAGTCCGTCTGTCCGCCGTACGCCGTACGCCGTACGCCGTACGCCGTACGCCGTACGGCGTCCGCCGTACGCAAGATCGTTTGGAGGCTCGTAGCTGCCAAACGCTTTGAGATATTAAATTGAAATTTTTTTAACGAATAGATGGGGTAGGCGCCTTGAAGTGACCAAATTTTTTGCGGAGGGGGTGTGAGGGGGAAGGAGGGGGAAGTGTTTTAGACCGAAAATTTTGGTTTCCAGATCTCAGTAACCCCTTATGTTAGGAAGCTGAAACTTGGAATTTCTATAGAGCTCTGATAGTAGACCCATTTGCAGAAAAATTGTCAATATTGATCAAGGGGTGTGGGAGTGGGGGGAAATGTAATGCGTCCGAAACCCAAAAAAGGTGAGATAGACACATTCTAAAATCCATATCTCCTAAACCGTTAATGGCACACTATTCAAACTTAAAACATATTTGTAGTTATACTAGGAGAACAGAATGAAGAAAAATTTTGGGTGGGGGATGTTGTGTATGGGGGTGGGGGGTGAAAATCTTAAGATTACGATATCTCATGAACCAATTGCTCCAGAAAAATAAAATTTGGTTTGGGTGTAAAGGTTGACAAAAAAAGATTGATCAAAGTAAAATTTTTTAAGTGGGAGGTGGAGCATAGAAGTGGAGGGGATGAGAATTTTTCAAATCAAACACATTTCATATCTCAAGAACAGTTTAAGATAGATGCTTAGAATTTTTACCAGAAGTAGCGCTAATTAAACCCTAGTAGGGAAAAAAGTTTTGGGGTTGTGGGTGAAGAGGGGGAGGGTGGGGGAGGGTGAAAAGGAAAAAGTTCCGATGCTTATATCTTGATAACCTGTAATGATATAAGCCTTAAACTTGGTATATAGATAGAGCTATAGTAGCGGAATGTTGGAAAAATAAAATTTTTTTTAGGGGTAGTATGCTACGGGGGTAGGGGGTGTTTTTCCTAACTATTAAACGGTTTATGCTAGAAAGTTGAAACTCGGTGTGTATATGTAAATCAACTAGAAAAGTAATTGTGATAAAAAAAAATTTAAATATTCATTGGCGTTTAGAAAGGGGGGCAAAAAAAATTATTTGTAAATATAATAGATATAAAATTCATATATATTCACGATTTTCGTCATATCTACTAGGTCTTTCCAAATATTGAATTCATTTTTATTCTACGGATTCTTCGTATGAATACCTAGAAAGTGTTTTCAAGGTTTTTTGAAATTCGACCCCTAAGGGTAGTGTGGTACAAGTGGGGGTGTTTTTCTTATATATGGAACGGCTTAAGCTACAATGTTGAAACTCGGTGTGTATATGTAAATCAACTAGAAAAGTAATTGTGATAAAAAAAAATTTGAATATTCATTGGTGTTCAGAAGGGGGGGGGGGGGCAAAAAAAAACTTTGTAAAAATAATAAATATAAAATGCATATATTTTCACGATTTTCGTCATATCTACTAGGTCTTTCTAAATATTGAATTCATTTTTATTCTACGGATTCTTCGTATGAATACCTAGAAAGTGTTTTCAAGGTTTTTTGAAATTCGACCCCTAAGGGTAGTGTGGTACAAGTGGTAGGTGTTTTTCCTATATATAGAACGGCTTAAGCTACAATGTTGAAACTCGGTGTGTATATCTAAATCAACTAAAAAAATAATTTTGAATAAAAAAAACGAATATCTATTGGCGTTCAGAAGGGGGGACAAAAAAAATTATCTGTGAAAATAGAATGCATATTTTCCCACGATTTTCGACATATCTACTACCTCGTCCCAAATAATGAATTTAATTTTATTCTATGTATTCTCCATATGAATACCAAGACAGTGTTTTCAAGATTTTCTGAAAATTGACCCCTAAGGAGGTGTAAAGTGATTGTGTACTTTTTCATAAACTATTCCATATCTCTCAGATCCAATCAGATTTTCACTTCTATGATCTTGTTCTTTTTGATAGGTTTTCAGTCACATAGTAGCCTACACCGCATTTCAGAATTGAACGCGTTCCCTACTTCTGCCGGAAAAATAATAAAGTTACGCCCAGATTGTTGGCAGATTTTTTACTTTATTATTTTAATAATTAAGTATTGTGATTGATTTTTTAAAAAAAAAAATTTGCTACCCTCAAAATTTTTATTTTCACGTTTCATAACTAAAAAAAGCGAAAAAAGCAATAAAAATTTTCAGTCCGTCTGTCCGCCGTACGCCGTACGCCGTACGCCGTACGCCGTACGCAAGATCGTTTGGAGGCTCGTAGCTGCCAAACGCTTTGAGATATTAAATTGAAATTTTTTTAACGAATAGACGGGGTAGGTGCCTTGAAGTGACCAAATTTTTAGGGGTGGGGGTGTGAGGGGGAAGGAGGGGGAAGTGTTTTAGACCGAAAATTTTGGTTTCCAGATCTCAGTAACCCCTTAGGTTAGGAAGCTGAAACTTGGAATTTCTATAAAGCTCTGATAGTAGACCCATTTGCAGAAAAATTGTCAATATTGATCAAGGGGTGTGGGAGTGGGGGGAAATGTAATGCGTCCGAAACCCAAAAAAGGCGAGATAGACACATTCTAAAATCCATATCTCCTAAACCGTTAATGGCACACCATTCAAACTTAAAACATATTTGTAGTTATACTAGGAGAACAGAATGAAGAAAAATTTTGGGTGGGGGAAGTTGTGTATGGGGGTGGGGGGTGAAAAACTTAAGATTACGATATCTCATGAACCAATTGCTCTAGAAAAATAAAATTTGGTTTGGGTGTAAAGGTTGACAAAAAAAGATTGATCAAAGTAAAATTTTTTAAGTGGGAGGTGGAGCATAGAAGTGGAGGGGATGAGAATTTTTCAAATCAAACACATTTCATATCTCAAGAACAGTTTAAGATAGATGCTTAGAATTTTTACCGGAAGTAGCGCTAATTAAACCCTAGTAGGGAAAAAAGTTTTGGGGTTGAGGGTGAAGAGGGGGAGGGTGGGGGAGGGTGAAAAGGAAAAAGTTCCGATGCTTATATCTTGAGAACCTGTAATGATATAAGCCTTAAACTTGGTATTTAGATAGAGCTATAGTAGCGGAATGTTGGAAAAATAAAATTTTTTTTAGGGGTAGTATGCTACGGGGGTAGGGGGTGTTTTTCCTAACTATTAAACGGTTCATGCTAGAAAGTTGAAACTCGGTGTGTATATGTAAATCAACTAGAAAAGTAATTCTGATAAAAAAAAATTTGAATATTCATTGGCGTTCAGAAAGCGGGGCAAAAAAAATTATTTGTAAATATAATAAATATAAAATGCATATATTTTCACGATTTTCGTCATATCTACTAGGTCTTTCCAAATATTGAATTCATTTTTATTCTACGGATTCTTCGTATGAATACCTAGAATGTGATTTCAAGGTTTTTTGAAATTCGACCCCTAAGGGTAGTGTGGTACAAGTGGGGGTGTTTTTCGTATATATGGAACGGCTTAAGGTACAATGTTGAAACTCGGTGTGTATATGTAAATCAACTAGAAAAGTAATTGTGATAAAAAAAAATTTGAATATTCATTGGCGTTTAGAAGGGGGGGGGGCAAAAAAAAATATTTGTATATATAATAAATATAAAATGCAAATATTTTTACGATTTTCGTCATATCTACTAGGTCTTTCCAAATATTGAATTCATTTTTATTCTACGGATTCTTCGTATGAATACCTAGAAAGAGTTTTCAAGGTTTTTTGAAATTCGACCCCTAAGGGTAGTGTGGTACAACTGGGGGTATTTTTCCTATATATGGAACGGCTTAAGCTACAATGTTGAAACTCGGTGTGTATATGTAAATCAACTAGAAAAGTAATAGTGATAAAAAAAATTTGAATATTGATTGGCGTTCAGAAGGCCGGGGGGGGGGGTACAAAAAAAAATATTTGGAAATATAATATATATAAAATGCATATATTTTCACGATTTTCGTCATATCTACTAGGTCTTTCTAAATATTGAATTCATTTTTTTTCTACGGATTCTTCGTATGAATACCTAGAAAGGGTTTTCAAGGTTTTTTGAAATTCGACCCCTAAGGGTAGTGTGGTACAAGTGGAAGGTGTTTTTCCTATATATAGAACGGCTTAATACAATGTTGAAACTCGGTGTGTATATCTAAATCAACTAAAAAAATAATTTTGAATAAAAAAAACGAATATCTATTGGCGTTCAGAAGGGGGGCAAAAAAAATTATCTGTGAAAATAGAATGCATATTTTCCCACGATTTTCGACATATCAACTACCTCGTCCCATATAATAAATTTAATTTTATTTTATGTATTCTCCATATGAATACCAAGACAGTGTTTTCAAGATTTTCTGAAAATTGACCCCTAAGGGGGTGTAAAGTGATTGTGTACTTTTTCATAAACTATTCCATATCTCTCAGATCCAATCAGATTTTCACTTCCATGATCTTGTTCTTTTTGATAGGTTTTCAGTCACATAGTAGCCTACACCGCATTTCAGAATTGAACGCGTTCCTTACTTCTGCCGGAAAAATAATAAAGTTACGCCCAGATTGTTGGCAGATTTTTATATCTGAGATGGTACTGTTGCTATGCATTGCTTCATGAATCTTATCAGTGGTTTCTAAAAATTGTTTCTAGTTCGCTTTCTAGCTGTGGAATTAACGCTATGTTAATTAAGTTGGGTAGGCGACCCAACCATACCTTTTTTATGAAGTCTAGTCCGACTGTGCCGGATGGTCCCGCCAGCATTTTTAAATATCGATAGAAATCCGAGGGTTTTTTGTCTCCTATTTCTTCGTCAGATATTAGCCGTTTGATGCGCCTTTCTATACTAAGGGAATGACGCTGAATTATGCTTTTTTTAAGAAAGGTATATTGGCTGTCGGTTGGTGGACTTTACAATATGAATCCTACTAGGTGATTATATTTCGTCAGTTCGTTCGTGACACGACTAAGCGCGAATTGAGCCTCTACTAACCAGGTAGTAGTATTATTTTGCCAAAATGGTGGCAGTCTAACGTTGCATTCGTGTCAAATTTCGTTGATGAAGTTTCATCTTTCTCCGCATTATTCATGTTTGAATGTATGTATAATGTGAGATGGTTGTTGTGACCGTTAGGTTATTGATTTTCAAAATGAAATTGGATATTTGAAAAGTATTATTATTATTATTAAGATATAATTAGGCAGGCAGCATGCTGATATGCCTAATATCCAGCATGGCATACAAATTCATATTTTAGATAAAATTTTATGAATTAAAAAGTAAAATGAAAAAGAAAAAAAAAAATTTTAATGAAAATAATTAAGAAAAAGTCAAATAAAAATTCAAATTTAAAATGCAATTTCAAAAAAAAAAAAATTATGACCAAAGATAAATAAAAACTATGTAACATTAAAGAAAGAGTTGTAGTTATCCAAACGATTTTTTAAGCTGATAGTGGTAGATGCACTGATTACTTCACTTGGTAGGTTGTTCCACATGTCCACTATTCGATTGGGTAGAAAATTGCGAAAAGGATTTGTACTCGAACCTTGGATTGACCTTTTAATTTTATCTTTATGTCCTCTTAGCTGACAATTGGTGTTTTTGGTATACAACCGCGTAATATCTTCCCAGTTGTAGTGTCTGCTTAAAATTTTAAAAGTTTCGATAAAACCGCGTCGCGTTGACGTCTGTGCTCCAGCGTCGGAAGACAAAGATACTTCAATCTTTCTTCATAGTTCAAGTTTTTTACTTCCCGAGGGATTTTGTCGCACGTCGTTGCACTTGTTCTAGTAGGTATATGTCCTTCTTAAAATATGGATTCCATATTTGGAACGCAAATTCCAGAATTGTTCTAACGTAACCTTTGTAGATTTTTAGAAACAAGTCCACATTAATATTCTTAAGTGTTTTTCTAACTAAATATAGCACTGAGTTCACCTTTTTCGTTATGTTCTCTATATGGTCTTCCCATTTTAAGTCACTTCGAATAGTTACGCCAAGAACATTTACACTGTCCATTGACGCAAGTATAACTCCATTTAAAAAGTACTGTATTTGGGGATTTATTACACCAATATGGAGCACTGAACACTTTGAAGAATTTAAACTTATACACCATTTGTTTGGCCATTCTATTATTTTGTTTAAGTCCGATTGTAACTCAACACTGGCTACCAGCGGATTTCCCAAAACTTTCGTATCATCTGCGAAAGTGGTCAACTGACAGCAATACTGCAGGTCAGCTGTGTACAGTATGTACAGCAAAGGACCTTACACTGAGCCTTGTGGTACGCTACTTAATACTTCATGCGTTGTTGAAAATTTTTCTCCGATTCTCACTGAAAAATGCCTCTCGGTGACAAATGCCTTAATCCATTTTAAGAGGGATCCTCGAAGTCCTAAGTGTTCTAATTTTGCCAGCAGCCTGTTCAATGGAACACGATCAAACGCCTTTTCAAAATCCGAATAAAAAAATCTGCAGTCTGGGCGCAACTTTATTATTTTTCTGGCAGAAGTTTGGAACGTGTTCAATTCGAAGATGCAGTGTATGTTACTATGTGACTGAAAACCTAACAAAAAATTCGGGAAGCGTTTAGAAAAGGGTGTAACATATGAATTAAATAATTGGGTCATATTCCGGGATGCGGTCTAGAGGTTGAAAAAAACAAAACTTAAAAACAGGTGATTATTAAACAAGCCTGGGGAAGTGAAAAGATATTCGATATCTGATCAGACCTGAGAAATATGGTGGAATTCATGAAAAAGTATACAACCAGTTTACACCCTCTTAGGGGTTGAATTTAAAAAAAACTTGAAAACACATTCTAGGTATTCATATGAAGGATCCGTAGAATAAAAATGAATTCAATATTTCGAAAGACCTAGTAGATATGACGAAAATCGTGAAAATATATGCATTCTATATTAACTGATATTTTTTTGCCCCCTCTTCTGAACGCCAATGAATATTC
The DNA here is from genome assembly GCA_949128065.1 of Beris chalybata. Taxonomy (NCBI): domain Eukaryota; kingdom Metazoa; phylum Arthropoda; class Insecta; order Diptera; family Stratiomyidae; genus Beris; species Beris chalybata. Next base: position 58,161,666 of record OX421895.1, read on the forward strand.
AATTTTTTTTTATCAGAATTACTTTTCTAGTTAATTTACATATATGTATCAAGTTTCAACTTGCTAGCATAAGCTGTTCTAAAGTTAGGAAAAACACCCCCCCCCCCCCCCGTACCATACTACCCCTAAAAAAAAATATATTTTTCCACCATGCCACTACTATAGCTCTATCTAAATACCAAGTTTCAGCTTCCTATCAATATAAATTCTTAAGATATAAGCATCGGAACTTTTTCTTCCTCACCCTTCCCCACCCTCACCCTCTACACCCACACCCCCAAACTTTTTTTCCCTACTAGGGTTCTATTAGGCCTACTCCTGGTAAAAATTTGAAGCATCCATCTTACACCGTTATTGAGATATGAAACGTGTTATTTTTGAAAAATTCTTATCCCCTCCACTTACGTACTCCCCCGCCCCCTTCAAAGATTTTACTTTGAGCAATCTTTATTTATCAAGCTTTATATCCAAACCGAATTTTGTTTTTCTGGTGCCTCTGGTTTGGGAGATATCGTAATGTTAAGTATTTCAACCCCCACCCCCCTACGCCACTACCCCCACCCAAAAATTTTGTTTCAATCTACTCTCCTAGTATAACTACAGATATTTGTTAAGTTTTAATTGCTTGCTATTAACGGTTTAGGAGATATGGATTTTAGAGTGTGTCGATCTCGACTTTTTTGCGTTTCGGACGCATTGCTTCCCCCTCCACTCCCACACCCCTTCACCCATATCATCAATTTTTATTGCAAATGGGTTCACTATCAAAGCTTTATAAGAGTTCCAAGTTTCAGTCTCCTAACATTGCGGTTGCTGAGATCTAGAACCAAAATTTTTCGTCTAAAACGCTTCCCCCACCTTCCCCCTCACACCTCCACCCCTGAAAATAATGTCAATTCATGGGGTCTACCCAGTCTATTCTTAGGAAAATTTTTAATTTAATAGCTCCACTGGTTTGAGAGCTACAAGCCTTCAAAGGATTTTGGCGGTCGACGTACGGCGTACGGCGGACAGACGGAGTGAAAATTTTTATTGCTTTTTTCGTGTCTACTAGTCATGAAACGTGGACAAAAAAATTTTGAGGGCAGCAAATTTTTTTTTTTTTGAAAATCAATAACAATACTGTATTATTACTAATAAAGTAAAACATCAGTAGGCTGCGTTGCATCAAAATTTCGAACCCAGTTGTCTAGTGAACAAAGCAGGTTAGAAATTACTGATCGTCCGGGTGTGAAACCATGCTGGTTTTTAGGAAGTATGTTTTGTTCGTTCATGAATTGTCGCATTTTCGAAACTATACTTTTTTCCATGCTTTTGCATACTGCTGAAGTGTTATTGGTCTATAATTTGATGTCAACATCTTATCGCCCTTTTTAAATATAATAGTGATATTAGCAACCTTCCAATCATATGGTAAGATACCTGATGAGAAAGACGTTTCCATTAGGTTTGAGATGGTTGGAGCAAGTGCAGCTGTACATTGCTTCAGTACAATCGTTGGTATCTCGTCTGGCTCAGCCGCTAATCGTTCTCTCAGACCAAGAAGTGTTTGGTATACAATGTGTTCAAGAAATTCTATGGTCTCTAATGATGCCTGGATTCTCTCAGTCTTTGTTATTTCAGATATGTTCCTATCTGGTTCCAACGTAAAGGTTGTTTCAAAGTATTGTGCAAACTCATCTACAATAGTATTTGGCTCCGTAAATAATTCTCTCCTGATTGAACGTCACGAATTGTTGGGGGAATGGAAATTCTGATGGAAACATTCTTCCGGACATAACCGTAAAACGCCTTATTACCCATTTTGACTATATTTGCTTCAAATTCCATTCTGGCTAATCTTCTACCGATATTAACAACATTATTTTGGTACATGTAACTTTTATAATCATCTATTGATCCAGTTTGCCTATATATATCTTCCATAATTTAGCTTTCGTGGATATTTCAGTAATTAATGTCTTACTCATCCATGGTTTATTATTAAGGATAATTTCCTTTCTTTGGTAATCGGGGTATACTGCTTCGTTCCATCCAAGACGATTTGCCTGAAAAGCTTCCATTACTCCTCTATTGGTTTATTATAATTAGTAGCTGATAAGTTAGTGACGAATGCGTTTGATATAGCTTCAAAATTAGCTTTAAAATAATTAAGACGAGGTTCGAAAGTACTGGTTCTTTTCTGCATTAGTTGAAATTGTAATGTGCATATTATTACGATGTGGTCGCTTTTTCCTAATGGTGGACGGTAATCTACTTCAGACACTAAATCAGCATCATTAGAAAAAACTAAATCAAGCAGTGATGGTCTATTGCCCTGACGGAATCGTGTTGGCACCTGAACAAATTGCGTTAAGTTGCTTTCTAAAAATATTTGTTCAAACTCTTTTGCAGAACTAATACCGGGATTGAAATTAATAATAGGCCATGTAATTTGTGGATAGGTAAAATCACCGATTTTTTTTACAGCCGTCGTTATAACTTAGGGGGTCACTCTTTAATGCGATTGCACAGCTATACCGACATAGGTTGAGGATAAAATGGTGTGGTAGGGGATTTAGGGCGGTGGAACAGGAGGGAAGCGTCTAAAGTGTCGGTGGACGTTGTTTTTGAACCGCTGAAGGTCATATTTATCAGGGATTAGATCGGCAATGCGTTCCACATTACTGATGTTCGGGGAATAAAGGACTGCCTAAATTTCACTGTTCTCCACGAATGGGACTAAACGGTATACTCGTGGGCGCGTGAAGCTTGGCGAGTGTTATGGGGGGCGACTAAAAGTGGGGGAATAAGTTCTTTTAGTTCCTGACTACATTTACCATGAAAATATCGGTAGTAAATACTGAGTACTCCGACATTACGGCGATGCTCAAGGGAGTCTTTAGAAGCTGCAATGACTTCGTCTCCAATTAGTCGGAACGCATGTTTTTGAACACGATTGAGCAAGGCTAAATGGGATTTAGGGGCCCCAGCCCAGATATGGGAATTGTACTCAAGACGTGGTCTGATATATGCCTTGTAGATTGTAGCTAAGTCGAACGCTGAAAATTATTTCTTACACTTCCGTAGAATTCCAAGGCGTTTAGAAGCATCAATTGCGATATCAAAGATGTGCTGGCTCCAGTTTAGGTGGTTGTTGATTTTTACACCTAGTAATGTGAAGTCATCGGAAGAAGAAATTTGTACGCCACCAAAGGATATACTTGAGACCGACGTCAGAACATCACGTTTAAGGGATAGATGACAGGACTGTGTTTTCGAGGCATTGAACTCTACTCTATTTTTCTTGCCCCAGTCCAAGATGAGATTGAGGTCTGAGTTCAATGAGCTGAATAACTCAGTGCGTTGCAAGGCCACCGAAGTCGGACGTGCCTCTGCAGCCGAGTCGAAATTAAAGACATTCTCCAGTGTACTGTCATCTGCAAAACTATGGATTGGATTGAGAGTTGACGACAGAAGGTCGTTGATAAAGATGAGAAATAGGGTGGGAGATAGAACTGAGCCCTGGGGTACACCGGAATCAATTGGAAAAGAGAATGAAGTTATTCCGTCTAATACGACTCGTATTGAACGTTTGCAGAGAAAACTCTCAATCCATTTAAGAAAGGTTGAACTAAAGCCGAATGCTTTAAGTTTTACTAAGAGACATTGGTGCCAAGCTCTGTCAAACGCTTTAGCAATGTCAAGGGCTAGCACTTGACCTTCACCAAATTTGTGAATGCACGAGTTCCAGCGTTCCGTTAGGTAAACTAAAAGATCACCTGTGGAACGACCGGAACGGAACCCATATTGGCGATCGTGGATCAGATCTCTGTCTATCAGGTATTTCATTATTTTGCGATTGACAGCAGTTTCCATTACTTTTGCGAGCGCGGATGTAATGGCTATTGTATTGGGCGGTAATTAGCGGGATCCGCTTTTCTTCCTTTCTTGGGAATTGGTTGAACATTCGCAACTTTCCACATTTGAGGAAAAGAAAATTATTGGCTTCATGCTGTTAGAAATTGTCCTAATAGCTTCTTGTAGTAGTGAATTTTCTTTTTTCTGCAACGTATCAGGTCAATAAACACAACCACAAATAAATTCAAATGAGCCTATGCGAATATCATACCAGAGAGAGTCCACCTTTAGTGGTAAACAGTAATCGCTAATTTTCGTGAATGAAATTGGGTGTTCTAGTATTTTGTTCGCAAAGTAGACTCCACTCCACCACCCTGCTGACCCTCGCAATCTTTTCTGGATAAGGTATAACCAGGAACATTGATAATTGAATCGGTAATTTTCTCGCTCAGCCAGGTCTCAGTAATTGCTATTATTGCTGGTTTCGTTTTTTGTATTTCGAGTAGTAATAAATCAAATTTGGGAGTAATTGATGCAACATTGGTGTATAATATTGGAAAATTTATTAATGTGGTATTATTGCTTAGTTTTTTGTAACGATCTTCGGCAGCCCTCTGACGTAGCGGATAGCTAGGTTTTTCTCGCCCGACTGCATTCGATCTGTTAATTCGGTTCGCAATTTGTTTAGAGACTCGCGTTGTATTGGAGTGAGATCAGCTTTAATTGATATTGTACCATCAACATTCTTTTTGTTCCTTAGAAGTTGACGAGCATAGTATGATGAAGACAAAATCAGTTTAATGGGACGAGGTTTATTTGTATTGTTTATAATTTTTCCTAGCCGTATTTCTTTAAAGTCTACCTGTGCGTTTTCTGTAGCTGGTGTACATTTGTTTACGATCTTTTGACACTCGGCTGTGTCATGCTGGATCCGATCAGCTGTAGTAGATGAACTACTCTCCGCAATACCATAAATAGTAATACTATTTTCGCGTTGCCTTCTTTCCAAGAGGAGCTCTTCTGTTTCATTCATGGTTTGACGATTTTTCATTTTGACGATTTCCTCTTGCAGTTCCTTTATTAATTTTAAAATTGTTGGTATTTGCTGCAGTTCAGTCTCGCATTGGGCGCATAAGAATTTTAAAACTCGTCGTGATTTAAGTTCAACACATCTGACTTCTGTTGCTGACAACTCAGAACATATCACACACACAATGGAATTGCAGCTATCGCAAGTAGCAATACTACCGGGCTACGACGTGTCTTTATTGCACTTCGAACACTTGCTCATTTTTAGCGGTTTTACCAAAATGTTTGCTTTAGGTAAAAAAAATAATAATCCAAAATTTTCTGTCTTTTCGATCGGAATCTTTTATATTAGTTTTCTGACATTGTTTTACTTTATTAGTAATAATACAGTATTGTTATTGATTTTCAAAAAAAAAAAATTTGCTGCCCTCAAAATTTTTTTGTCCACGTTTCATGACTAGTAGACACGAAAAAAGCAATAAAAATTTTCACTCCGTCTGTCCGCCGTACGCCGTACGTTGACCGCCAAAATCCTTTGAAGGCTTGTAGCTCTCAAACCAGTGGAGCTATTAAATTAAAAATTTTCCTAAGAATAGACTGGGTAGACCCCATGAATTGACATTATTTTCAGGGGTGGAGGTGTGAGGGGGAAGGTGGGGGAAGCGTTTTAGACGAAAAATTTTGGTTCTAGATCTCAGCAACCGCTTATGTTAGGAGACTGAAACTTGGAACTCTTATAAAGCTTTGATAGTGAACCCATTTGCAATAAAAAAAATCTGCCAACAGTCTGGGCGCAACTGTATTATTTTTCCGGCACAAGTTCAGAACGCGTTCAATTCGGGGATGCGGTGTATGTTACTATGTGACTGAAAACCTAACAAAAAGTTCGGGAAGCGGTTAGAAAAGGGTGTGACATATGAATTATATAATTGGGTCATATTCCGGGATGCGGTCTAGAGGTTGAAAAAAACAAAACTTAAAAATAGGTGATTATTAAACAAACCTGGGGAAGTAAAAAGATATTCGATATCTGATCAGACCTGAGAAACATGGTGGAATTCATGAAAAAGTATACAACCAGTTAACACCCTCTTAGAGGTCGAATTTCAAAAAATCTTGAAAACACATTCTAGGTAGAATCCGTAGAATAAAAATGAATTCTATATTTCGAAAGACCTAGTAGATATGACGAAAATCGTGAAAATTTATCCATTTTATATTAACCGATAATTTTTTTGCCTCCCCTTCTGAACGCCAATGAATTTTTAAATTTTTCTTATCAGAATTACTTTTCTAGTTAATTTACATATACGTACCGAGTTTCAACTTCTTAGCATAAGCCGTTCTAAAGTTAGGAAAAACACCCCCCACCCCCGTACCATACTACCCCTAAAAAAAATATATTTTTCCACCATGCCACTACTATAGCTCTATCTAAATACCAAGTTTCAGCTTCCTATCATTATAGATTCTCAAGATATAAGCATCGGAACTTTTTCTTTCTCACCCTTCCCCACCCTCACCCTCTACACCCACACCCCCAAACTTTTTTTTCCTACTAGGGTTATATTAGGCCTACTTCTGGTAAAAATTTGAATCATCCATCTTACGCTGTTATTGAGATATGAAACGTGTTATTTTTGAAAAATTCTTATCCCCTCCACTTACGTACTCCCCCGCCCCCTTCAAAGATTTTACTTTGAGCAATCTTTATTTATCAAGCTTTATATCCAAACCGAATTTTGTTTTTCTGGTGCCTCTGGTTTGGGAGATATCGTAATGTTAAGTATTTCAACCCCCACCCCCCTACGCCACTACCCCCACCCAAAAATTTTGTTTCAATCTACTCTCCTAGTATAACTACAGATATTTGTTAAGTTTTAATTGCTTGCTATTAACGGTTTAGGAGATATGGATTTTAGAATGTGTCGATCTCGACTTTTTTGCGTTTCGGACGCATTGCTTCCCCCTCCACTCCCACACCCCTTCACCCATATTTTTTTTTTTTTTTGCAAATGGGTCCATTATCAAAGCTCTATAGAAATTCTAAGTTTCAGCCTCCTAACACAAGCGGTTCCTGAGATCTAGAAACCTAAATTTTTCGTCTAAAACGCTTACCCCACCTTCCCCCTCACATCCCCACCCCTGAAAATAATGTCAATTCAAGGGGTCCACCAAGTCTATTCCTAGAAAAAATTTTAATTTAATAGCTTCACTAGTTTGAGAGCTACGAGCCTTCAAAGATTTTGGGGCGGTCGACGTACGGCGTACGGGGTACGGCGTACGGCGTACGGCGTACGGCGTACAGACGGAGTGAAAATTTTTATTGCTTTTTTCGCGTCTACTAGTCATGAAACGTGGACAAAAAAATTTTTAAGGGCAGCAAATTTTTTTTTTTTAAAAATCGATAACAATACTGTATTATAAATAATACAGTAATTGATGATATGGGTGAAGGGGTGTGGGAGTGGAGGGGGAAGCAATGCGTCCGAAACGCAAAAAAGTCGTGATCGACACATTCTAAAATCCATATCTCCTAAACCGTTAATAGCAATCAATTAAAACTTAACAAATATCTGTAGTTATACTAGGAAAGTAGATTGAAACAAAATTTTTGGGTGGGGGTAGTGGCGTAGGGGGGTGGGGGTTGAAATACTTAACATTACGATATCTCCCAAACCAGAGGCACCAGAAAAACAAAATTCGGTTTGGATATAAAACTTGATAAATAAAGATTGCTCAAAGTAAAATCTTTGAAGGGGGCGGGGGAGTACGTAAGTGGAGGGGATAAGAATTTTTCAAAAATAACACGTTTCATATCTCAATAACAGTGTAAGATGGACGCTTCAAATTTTTACCAGGAGTAGGCCTAATAGAACCCTAGTAGGGAAAAAAAGTTTGGGGGTGTGGGTGTAGAGGGTGAGGGTGGGGAAGGGTGAGAAAGAAAAAGTTCCGATGCTTATATCTTAAGAATTTATATTGATAGGAAGCTGAAACTTGGTATTTAGATAGAGCTATAGTAGTGGCATGGTGGAAAAATATATTTTTTTTTAGGGGTAGTATGGTACGGGGGTGGGGGGTGTTTTTCCTAACTTTAGAACGGCTTATGCTAGCAAGTTGAAACTTGATACATATATGTAAATTAACTAGAAAAGTAATTCTGATAAAAAAAATTTGAATATTCATTGGCGTTCAGAAGAGGGGGCAAAAAAAATATCAGTTAATATAGAACGCATATATTTTCACGATTTTCGTCATATCTACTAGGTCTTTCGAAATATAGAATTCATTTTTATTCTACGGATTCTTCATATGAATACCTAGAATGTGTTTTCAAGTTTTTTTTAAATTCAACCCCTAAGAGGGTGTAAACTGGTTGTATACTTTTTCATACATTCCACCGTGTTTCTCAGGTCTGGTCAGATATCGAATATCTTTTCACTTCCCCAGGCTTGTTTAATAATCACCTGTTTTTAAGTTTTGTTTTTTTCAACCTCTAGACCGCATCCCGGAATATGACCCAATTATTTAATTCATATGTTACACCCTTTTCTAAACGCTTCCCGAATTTTTTGTTAGGTTTTCAGTCACATAGTAACATACACTGCATCCCCGAATTGAACACGTTCCAAACTTCTGCCGGAGAAATAATAAAGTTGCGCCCAGACTGTTGGCAGATTTTTTTATTTTACTAGGACTCCTCAATTAAATGATCACTTTCTTGAATAATTTCGAGATAATAACAACTTCAAACGTTTATATAATTCAATATTAACTTCAATACGAAAATTTGCACAACCAACACATTGCACTCACGATTTTTTTTTTGTCTATCCACTTAATTTTGATGAAATTTGTTTTGACCGTTAGTTATCGAATTTCCAAAATGAAATTGGGTTTATGAAAAGTACCCACGTGTTTATTTTAGAGCTTAGGTATCACTTGTTGAAAAATAATAGTATCCTCATAAATGATCAATTGAAAAGAAAATTTGTTTTGAAATGAATGATGAATGCGAGATTGATGCAAAGTATGTGTTACTTTAATATTTTAATAAAAAAGTGATGTTATCGATTTTTTTTTAAAAAAAATTTGCTACCCTAAAATTTTTTTTTACACGATTTATTAAACACCAAAAAGCAAAAAAAAAATTCAGTCCGTCTGTGCTCCGTACGCCGTACGCAAACTCATTTGAGGAATTATAGTTCCCAAGCCCTATGAGCTATTAATTTGATTTTTTTTTTATGAATAGACATGGTAAACCCCTTGAAGTTAGAATTTTTTAATGGGTGAGGGTGTGAGGGGGAAGGTGGGGAAAGCGTTTTAGACGAAAAATTTTGGTTTCTAGATCTCAGCAACCGTTTCTGGTAGGGAACTGAAACTTGGAATTTCTATAAAGCTTTGATAGTGGACCAATTTGTAAAAAAATTGCTGATATGGGTGAAGGGATGTGGGAGTGGAGGGGGAAATAATGCGTCCGAGATTGACACTTTCTAAAATCCATATCTCCTAAACCGTTAAAGACAAGTAATTAACACTTAACAAATAACTGTAGTTTTACTGTGGGGTTTCGGCTACTTGTGGGCAACATTAGTTGCAAACACCCCACACAAACCGAAAATCGAGTAATCGGGCATTGTAAAAAATGAGAAAATCAATTTGAAAAATGGCAGTTCAAATAAAGATACTGAATAGAGCACTATAAAATTAAAGCGAATATTGAATAGCAGATAACTAAATTGGATGGATAAATATTATATATAATTAAATACAAATTAAATCAACTTATTTCAATTACCAAATTCGATAAAGAAAATATTTATAAAAATAATAAAGTTGTGTTATCAAATATATATGGTAAACGCATTATAATAACACGACAATTGGTGACCCACGACTACAAACTAATTGGAAAGCAAGTTTCAACGATTTTATACGGTTCTGCCGCAACGCACAATAGCAGAGACATCAACGATTATTCATCACGGTTCTGCCGCAACGCTCAAGCAATAGCAGATACGAAATCAATCATCGTACATCAGTTTAAGATTACCGCAAGCTTATCCTTTCAAGTCCGAAGCAACAAACTCATCATTCGCAAACTTATTCTTTCAAGTCCGAAGCAACAAACTCATCATTCGCATACTAAAGGAACATACCTATATATATATATATATAATAGGTATAGGTATATATTTTCTTTGTTTAAAAAAATTTATGTGAATTGTGGTATTAACAATTATTGAAAGTGTACTATCACATCTTTACTTGTTTTTCTGCTACTTTGATTCCGCGAATTATTATCATCACTTTTAATTGATTATAATTTTTGACAATATGTCTGAAATCCGTTGGCACGAACCAATGATGATACAGCAATCCAACTTGATATCGGAACATCAGTTAATCCTATTCCGCGACTGGCTGCGGTCGCGATCCAAAAGTTGACTCGATGATTAAGCGATACGGGGAATCCGAGGACGCCAAATTGAAACGTTTAGTTATTGGTTTGGATTTGGGCGAACACACACCATCCCAACTGTTAGGCCAAATGCGTTCTCTTGCCGGAAGTAATTTTTCGAACGACATTTTAAAAAAATTTTGGTTACAACGTCTTCCCTTGCAGACTTAAGCGATTTTAAAGGTGTCTACGGGCCCCCTTGATGAGTTGAGTGAGATTGCCGATAAGATAGCTGTCATGACGCAGACTTAAGCGATTTTAAAGGTGTCTAAGGGCCCCCTTGATGAGTTGAGTGAGATTGCCGATAAGATAGCTGTCATGACGGCTCATCGAAATTCGGAACGGCACAGATTGCTAGTGCTTCTACAACCGCATCGTCAAACACGCAGCAGTTTGGTTTAGAAGCACTTCAAAAATCAATTGCTGCGTTAGCAAGTACTGTCGGCGATCTCGCTCAGATCACTAGACAGAGTCGAAATTTGGAACGGCAATCCGACAAACAACGCGGTAATAGAAGCAAATCACGCGGTCGATCCAGAAGCACTTCAGAAAATGGTTATTGCTTCTACCATGAACGTTTTGGTGATAAAGCTTATAAATGTCGCAAGTCGTGCAAACATCCGCACGCAAAAAACTGAATCAAGTGTTGGAAATGGCGACTTCCATCACATGTCCAAGCTCGAGTCGCCTTATTATTTTGGACGCCGATAATTCGGTTGTCCGCAGGCATCGTGACAATCACAGTACTGCGAATCCAAACTTGTTTCTGGCTGCAGCGAACTGCACTAAAACTAAGACATTTGGTCTTAAGACTCTTAAAGTTTCACTCAAACTTCGACGGAATTTCGAATGGAATTTTATCGTCGCTGACGTTGATCGACCAATACTAGGAGCCGACTTCCTATGACATTTTGGTTTGGTTGTTGATCTCAGACAACGCTGTCTAATCGATCCACTCACCAACGTCAGTTCAACCATAGGTCAAGTTTTAAAGGGACCTTCTACAGAATTATCTGTTCTAGCAGCATCGCACGAAAACCCTCGGGTTTCAGCACTTCTTAACAAACACCAAAACATTTTATACTCAAGCACAGAAAATACACTTTTGCATACAGTCCCGCATTTCATTACCACGGAAGGGCGACCCACATTTTCTAAACCACGACGTCTTTCGCCCAATCGTTTATCAATTGCTAAAGCTGAGTTTGGCAAAATGGTGGATCGCGGCATTTGCAGACCATCTGATAGTCCTTGGGCTTCACCACTTCATATGGCCCGCAAAAAGGACGGAAGTTGGAGACCTTGCGGGGATTATCGGGCGCTCAACGCGCAAACAGTACCTGATAAATATCGGATCCCACATATACAGGACTTCGCTCAACAACTAGATGGTTGTTCTGTATTTTCAACAGTCGATTTGGAACGTGCGTATCACCAGATACTTCTAAACAAGGATGACGTTCCAAAAACGGCGATCACGACACCTTTCGGACTGTATGAGTTCGTGCAAATGACCTTTGGATTGCGCAATGCTGCACAAACCTTTCAAAGGTTCATCTTTTCAATTTTAAGGGATCTACATTTTTGTTTCGTCTACATTGACGACATCTTCATCGCCTCAAAATCAGAAGAGGAGCATTTGGTTCACCTCGACACACTATTTCCACGTCTTGAAAACCACGGTTTGGTGATCAATTTTGCGAAATGCCACTTCGTTAAGAATCAGGTTGATTTTTTGGGGCATTTCATTGACTCGAGTGGAGTTCGTCCAATCGATTCTAAAGTCGAAGCAATTATCTCCTATTCGCAACCAGCTACTGTTCACGAATTGAGGCATTTTCTAGGTATGATCAACTTCTACCGAAGGTTCATACCTCATGCTGCCACATCTCAGTCCATTTTAGATAAGTTTACTGAGGGTAGCAAGAAAAAAAGAGATAAGACGGAACTTAAATGGAGTCCTGATTCATTGAAAGCTTTCGACTGTTGTAAAAAGCAATTAGCGCAGGCTGCGATTCTAGCCTTTCCTTCTTTCAATGCAGCACTTTCGCTTGTGGTTGACGCTTCTGACACAGCTGTCGGAGCTGTGTTGCAGCAGAAAGTTTCGGGTGCCTCGCAACCTTTGGCATTCTTTTCAAAGAAACTTTGTGCGGCACAGCGAAAATATAGTGCATACGATCGCGAGCTTTTAGCAGCTTACATTGCTATAAAACACTTCAAATTCATGCTGGAAGGCAGAACTTTCACTCTTTTTACCGACCACAAACCATTAATTTTCGCTTTCAGACAAAATTCTGAAAAAGCATCTCCACGTCAACTTAGGCAGCTGGATCTCATCGGTCATTTCACAACGGATATTCGACACATATCTGGCACAGATAATGTTGTCGCTGATGCATTATCTCGTATCGATGAACTTGTAATTCCATCAACTGTGGATTACGTTCAGATAGCGAATGCACAACTAATCGATGATGAATTAGCTACCGTTAAAAAGTTAACCAGCCTTAAAATGTTACCTATTAACATTGAAAACTCTTCCCAGCAACTTTGGTGTGACGCTTCGCAAAGTACTTTGCGGCCTTACATACCTGCGACGTTGCGTAGGAAGATTTTCGATGTTGTTCATGGTACGGCTCATCCAGGTGCTAAAGCAACAACTAGGCTTCTAGCTCGGAAGTTCATCTGGCCATCCATCAACAAAGATTCTCACAGAGAATGCATAGCTTGTGGTAAGGTCAAAATTTCACGCCATGTAAAAAGCCCTCTCGGTAAGTTCGAACCAGTAACTGAAAAATTCACCATCATACATATTGATTTGGTTGGTCCACTTCCTACATCGGAAGGTTTTTCTTACTGTCTTACCATCATTGACCACTTCACAAGATGGCCAGAAGCATATCCAATTGCGGACATTCGTGCAACAACCGTTGCAACCTCGCTGGTCAGAGAGTTCATTCCTCGTTATGGAACTCCTCTCACAATTGTGACTGATCAAGGAGCGCAATTCGAAGCTCAACTGTTCGCAGAGTTGGGCAGGGTTTTGGGTTTTAAGCGTAGCAGAACGACTGGGGTAGGTGATGTTTTTCCTAACTATTAAACGGTTCATGCTAGAAAGTTGAAACTCGGTGTGTATATGTAAATCAACTAGAAAAGTAATTGTGAAAAAAAAAATTTTAATATTCATTGGCGTTCAGAAAGGGGGACAAAAAAATTATTTTTAAACATAATAAATATAAAATGCATATATTTTCACGATTTTCGTCATATCTACTAGGTCTTTCCAAATATTGAATTCATTTTTATTCTACGAATTCTTCGTATGAATATCTAGAAAGTGTTTTCAAGGTTTTTTGAAATTCGACCCCTAAGGGTAGTGTGGTACAACTGGGGGTGTTTTTCGTATATATGGAACGGCTTAAGCTACAATGTTGAAACTCGGTGTGTATATGAAAATCAACTAGAAAAGTAATTGTGATAAAAAAAATTTGAATATTCATTGGCGTTCAGGGGGGCAAAAAAAATTATTTGTATATATAATAAATATAAAATGCATATATTTTCACGATTTTCGTCATATCTACTACCTCCACCGCATTTCAGAAATGAACGCGTTCCTAACTTCTACCGGAAAATAATAAAGTTACGCCCAGATTGTTGGCAGATTTTTTTATATATTACAAAATTTCAAATTGCATGATAATGCAAGCTTTGGACTCTTGTTCATTCAATTTAAGTTTCCTCCTTTCCTAAAGTTTTCTCTTACAAAATGAATTAGTAATTTTATCATAAAAACTAAATCGCATTATTTGGGTATAAAATACTGTCTATGAAGCTACAATAATTTAAAAAAGTTTTAGAGAATTTTCGACTTTTTAAAATTTTTAAATTGGGAGTAGGTTAGGTAAGGTTATGGTGGTAGTCATCTAAACTATAGATCGACCCAGTAAAGAGACTGTGAATATGTTTATATACCTAATTCAATCATTATGAGATGTAGGGCTCGGATCATAATGCCCAATATTCAGTTTAAACAAATATGTATGATAGTAAAACTAATAAAAAATAAATATATTATTTTTCTGGTGGTCTCAAAAAATAACTAATTAACATTCAAAAATTTCAAACTGGATTTGGCGAAATCTCGAAATTTCAACAAAACTCTTAAAATTTACTAGATTTTTCATTGAAAATTATGTTCACCAAGCTTTGGAATCAATTAATATTATTTTCTAGTTCCTGCTATTTAATTTTCTATTACTTAAAGACTTACAATCCTACAATACAGGTTCAAATTTTACTTTATTATTTATAATACAGTATTGTTATTGATTTTCCAAAAAAAAAAAATTTCCTGCCCGCAAAATTTTTTTGTGTACATTTCATGACTAGTAGACACGAAAAAAGCAATAAAAATTTTCACTCCGTCTGTCCGCCGTACGCCGTACGTCGACCGCCAAAATCCTTTGAAGGCTCGTAGCTCTCAAACCAGTGGAGCTATTAAATTACAATTTTTTCTAGGACTAGACTGAGTAGACCCCTTGAATTGACATTATTTTCAGGGGTGGAGGTGTGAGGGGGAAGGTGGGGGAAGCGTTTTAGACGAAAAATTTTGGTTCTAGATCTCAGCGACCGCTTATGGTAGGAGACTGAAACTTGGAATTTCTATAAAGCTCTGATAGTGGACCCATTTGCAAAAAAAAATGATGATATGGGTGAAGGGGTGTGGGAGTGGAGGGGGAAGCAATGCGTCCGAAACGCAAAAAAGTCGAGATCGACACATTCTAAAATCCATATCTCCTAAACTGTTACTAGCCAGCAATCAAAACATAACATATATCTGTAGTTATACTAGGAGAGTTGATTGAGATAAAATTTTTGGGTGGGAGTAGTGGCGTACGGAGGGGGGGGGGGGTTGAAATACTTAACATTACGATATCTCCCAAACTAGTGGCACCAAAAAAACGAAATTCGGTTTGGATATAAAGCTTGATAAATAAAGATTGCTCAAAGTAAAATCTTTGAAGGGGGCGGGGGAGTACGTAAGTGGAGGGGATAAGAATTTTTCAATAATAACACGTTCCATATCTCAATAACAGTGTAAGATGGATGCTTCAAATTTTTACCAGAAGTAGGCATAATAGAACCCTAGTAGGAAAAAAAAGTTTGGGGGTGTGGGTGTAGAAGGTGAGGGTGGGGAAGGGTAAGAAAGAAAAAGCTTCGATGCTTATATCTTAAGAATCTATAATGATAGGAAGCTGAAACTTAGTATTTAGATAGAACTATAGTACTGGCATGGTGGAAAAAATTTTTTTTTTAGGGGTAGTATGGTACGGTGGTGGGGGGTGTTTTTCCTAACTTTAGAACGGCTTATGCTAGGAAGTTGAAACTCGGTACGTACATGTAAGTTAACTAGAAAAGTAATTCCGATAAAAAAAAATTTGAATATTCATTGGCGTTCAGAAGGGGGGGGGGGCAAAAAAAAAATATTACTTTATACAAAATGCATATATTTTCACGATTTTCGTCATATCTACTAGGTCTTTCGAAATATTGAATTCATTTTTATTCTACGGATTCTTCATATGAAGACCTAGAATTTTTTTTCAAGACTTTTTGAAATTCGACCCTTAAGAGGGTGTAAAGTGGTTGTATACTTTTTCATGAATTCAACCATATTTCTCAGGTCTGATCAGATATCGAATATCTTTTCACTTCCCCAGGCTTGTTTAATAATCACCTATTTTTAAGTTTTGTTTTTTTCAACCTCTAGACCGCATCCCGGAATGACCCAATTATTTATGTAATTCATATGTTACACCCTTTTCTAACCGCTTCCCGAACTTTTTGTTAGGTTTTCAGTCACATAGTAACATACACCGCATTGAACGCGTTCTAAACTTCTGCCGGAAAAATAATAAAGTTGCGCCCAGACTGTTGGCAGATTTTTTAATATCATACAATCAGCTGAAATTCCTTCAGAGCTATGTCAATGCTTTTTAATACTCTAAAATTCGGTTGCCAAAGTCTTGTGATTTAGATGCGAAAATGAAAAGTTGATATTTTTAAGCAGTACCCGGTTGGTACTGCCCATTTGCATTTGCCCATTTTCCATCCACGTTGCACTAAGGGCTACTGCACGAATTTTATATACAGTAGTTACTGAACTTTAATGACCCCCCCCCTTAAAAGAGCAATATGACCGCCACTGTCTTCGGGGATGTTGTTTTTTCCGATGATATTTATATGATATGATATTTAGGTGGATATAGTTGTTCACGAACTTGTTGTTCGAGGAGTTGAAACCCGTACTTAGGTTTTTTAAGGCACTTTTCAATCTGTACTTTGTATTTAACAACTTGACTGAACTTGATATAAAGCAACCGGCTTCTTTCAATGCTGAATCGAGAGTGACATTTTATTTTCTCGTGCCACGTTTCCGTGGCGTGTATACATTTGAGTGTGTGTGTTTTTGTTTACAGGGTATTCATAAAGTTATTTATATTTACAGGGTGTTCATATGTATGTGTTATATATATTATATTATATTTTATATTTGGTTCATAAAGTTATTTATATTTACAGGAGGTTCATAAAGTTATTTATATATACAGGGTGTTCATATGTTTAGCTAGTGGGCACTACATGTCCACTCATTATCGACAAACTCATCGATGAAAAACTCAGCTGTAAGTTGATTGCAAATTGGTCGCAGGTTACAAAGTTGGTTGGAAGTTGGTGATAAGTTGGTTGCAAATTGATTACAGGCTGTTTGCAAGTTGGTTGCGAATTGGTTGCAGGTTACAAAGTTCATCACAAGCTGGTGGCAAGTTGGTTGCAAGTTGGTTACAAGTTGATTGCAAGTTGGTTACAAGTTGGTAGCAAGTTGGTTGCATCATATTTTGAAATACCGTACAGAAGACTGGTTTCAACTTGTTATGAACTCAAAACTTCTCGAAAACATTATAAAATCAACATATGATATACGAAAAAAATATAAAGCATAAAAAACCAGAAAAACTGAACGAGAGCTAATGTTGGAGGAAACATTTAAACCAATTAGTGAACCGTTGAAAGAAATCAAAGAGAAGGCGGGCGAAGAACTTAATAAAAAGATTAAAAACGAAGTGAAGAAGGAACTATCTTCTATCGATCCACAATTACAAGTCAATGCTTATGATGATGATAATGATGATGATGATGATGATGATGAGGATAACAAGAATGCCGATTCATTCAGTCAACATTCCTCAAGATCAGGCAACCTGATCTGGGCCATGTCTGGATGTAACGCTCTCGCAGATCTGGGCCGAACATGGCGCCTGACGTACGCCGGACTTCTGGCCCGGATCTGGGCCGGATCTGGGCCGGATGTGGGCCGGACTTGGGCCGGACATGGGCCGGACTTGGGCCGGACTTGGGCCGGCCTTGAGCCGGACTTGAGCCGGAAGCTCAAACATGAATTATTAAAAAAAAAACAAAAAAATTTCACAAGTTGAAAAAAAAAAAAAATTTAACAATTTTTTTTTTTTCTTACTACGAGTTTATTTTGATATTTTTTTTTTTTGACAAATGCGAATGGATTTTTTCTTACAAGACACTCTCGGATTCGAACCATGGACCCCTCGCACGTAAGTCCGACACGCTAACCACTCGGCCAAAGTTGTAACTGCTGGAGCATGCTTAAATTTCATGAAGAATAGCCAAGAATGACGTAATTTGAGACACTCGGATTCTTTTGAAAATTTTGGTACTTTTAGAAGTTTTGAAAATTCATATCTCTGGTAATTTTCATCCTAGAACAATAAAATAGGGCTTATTTTAAAGAGGAATGTTGTCGCAATAGAAAAAATTGATCAACGGTCTGGGTGCAACTTTATTATTTTATGGGTAGAAGATAGAAGTCCGAATCGAACAAATTTTTGGCTGGATTTATGAAATTTCGACACACTATTTCCACGTCTTGAAAACCACGGTTTGGTGATCAATTTTGCGAAATGCCACTTCGTTAAGAATCAGGTTGATTTTTTGGGGCATTTCATTGACTCGAGTGGAGTTCGTCCAATCGATTCTAAAGTCGAAGCAATTATCTCCTATTCGCAACCAGCTACTGTTCACGAATTGAGGCGTTTTCTAGGTATGATCAACTTCTACCGAAGGTTCATACCTCATGCTGCCACATCTCAGTCCATTTTAGATAAGTTTACTGAGGGTAGCAAGAAAAAAAGAGATAAGACGGAACTTAAATGGAGTCCTGATTCATTGAAAGCTTTCGACTGTTGTAAAAAGCAATTAGCGCAGGCTGCGATTCTAGCCTTTCCTTCTTTCAATGCAGCACTTTCGCTTGTGGTTGACGCTTCTGACACAGCTGTCGGAGCTGTGTTGCAGCAGAAAGTTTCGGGTGCCTCGCAACCTTTGGCATTCTTTTCAAAGAAACTTTGTGCGGCACAGCGAAAATATAGTGCATACGATCGCGAGCTTTTAGCAGCTTACATTGCTATAAAACACTTCAAATTCATGCTGGAAGGCAGAACTTTCACTCTTTTTACCGACCACAAACCATTAATTTTCGCTTTCAGACAAAATTCTGAAAAAGCATCTCCACGTCAACTTAGGCAGCTGGATCTCATCGGTCATTTCACAACGGATATTCGACACATATCTGGCACAGATAATGTTGTCGCTGATGCATTATCTCGTATCGATGAACTTGTAATTCCATCAACTGTGGATTACGTTCAGATAGCGAATGCACAACTAATCGATGATGAATTAGCTACCGTTAAAAAGTTAACCAGCCTTAAAATGTTACCTATTAACATTGAAAACTCTTCCCAGCAACTTTGGTGTGACGCTTCGCAAAGTACTTTGCGGCCTTACATACCTGCGACGTTGCGTAGGAAGATTTTCGATGTTGTTCATGGTACGGCTCATCCAGGTGCTAAAGCAACAACTAGGCTTCTAGCTCGGAAGTTCATCTGGCCATCCATCAACAAAGATTCTCACAGAGAATGCATAGCTTGTGGTAAGGTCAAAATTTCACGCCATGTAAAAAGCCCTCTCGGTAAGTTCGAACCAGTAACTGAAAAATTCACCATCATACATATTGATTTGGTTGGTCCACTTCCTACATCGGAAGGTTTTTCTTACTGTCTTACCATCATTGACCACTTCACAAGATGGCCAGAAGCATATCCAATTGCGGACATTCGTGCAACAACCGTTGCAACCTCGCTGGTCAGAGAGTTCATTCCTCGTTATGGAACTCCTCTCACAATTGTGACTGATCAAGGAGCGCAATTCGAAGCTCAACTGTTCGCAGAGTTGGGCAGGGTTTTGGGTTTTAAGCGTAGCAGAACGACTGGGGTAGGTGATGTTTTTCCTAACTATTAAACGGTTCATGCTAGAAAGTTGAAACTCGGTGTGTATATGTAAATCAACTAGAAAAGTAATTGTGAAAAAAAAAATTTTAATATTCATTGGCGTTCAGAAAGGGGGACAAAAAAATTATTTTTAAACATAATAAATATAAAATGCATATATTTTCACGATTTTCGTCATATCTACTAGGTCTTTCCAAATATTGAATTCATTTTTATTCTACGAATTCTTCGTATGAATATCTAGAAAGGGTTTTCAAGGTTTTTTGAAATTCGACCCCTAAGGGTAGTGTGGTACAACTGGGGGTGTTTTTCGTATATATGGAACGGCTTAAGCTACAATGTTGAAACTCAATGTGTATATGAAAATCAACTAGAAAAGTAATTGTGATAAAAAAAATTTGAATATTCATTGGCGTTCAGGGGGGCAAAAAAAATTATTTGTATATATAATAAATATAAAATGCATATATTTTCACGATTTTCGTCATATCTACTACCTCCACCGCATTTCAGAAATGAACGCGTTCCTAACTTCTACCGGAAAATAATAAAGTTACGCCCAGATTGTTGGCAGATTTTTTTATATATTACAAAATTTCAAATTGCATGATAATGCAAGCTTTGGACTCTTGTTCATTCAATTTAAGTTTCCTCCTTTCCTAAAGTTTTCTCTTACAAAATGAATTAGTAATTTTATCATAAAAACTAAATCGCATTATTTGGGTATAAAATACTGTCTATGAAGCTACAATAATTTAAAAAAGTTTTAGAGAATTTTCGACTTTTTAAAATTTTTAAATTGGGAGTAGGTTAGGTAAGGTTATGGTGGTAGTCATCTAAACTATAGATCGACCCAGTAAAGAGACTGTGAATATGTTTATATACCTAATTCAATCATTATGAGATGTAGGGCTCGGATCATAATGCCCAATATTCAGTTTAAACAAATATGTATGATAGTAAAACTAATAAAAAATAAATATATTATTTTTCTGGTGGTCTCAAAAAATAACTAATTAACATTCAAAAATTTCAAACTGGATTTGGCGAAATCTCGAAATTTCAACAAAACTCTTAAAATTTACTAGATTTTTCATTGAAAATTATGTTCACCAAGCTTTGGAATCAATTAATATTATTTTCTAGTTCCTGCTATTTAATTTTCTATTACTTAAAGACTTACAATCCTACAATACAGGTTCAAATTTTACTTTATTATTTATAATACAGTATTGTTATTGATTTTCCAAAAAAAAAAAATTTCCTGCCCGCAAAATTTTTTTGTGTACATTTCATGACTAGTAGACACGAAAAAAGCAATAAAAATTTTCACTCCGTCTGTCCGCCGTACGCCGTACGTCGACCGCCAAAATCCTTTGAAGGCTCGTAGCTCTCAAACCAGTGGAGCTATTAAATTACAATTTTTTCTAGGACTAGACTGAGTAGACCCCTTGAATTGACATTATTTTCAGGGGTGGAGGTGTGAGGGGGAAGGTGGGGGAAGCGTTTTAGACGAAAAATTTTGGTTCTAGATCTCAGCGACCGCTTATGGTAGGAGACTGAAACTTGAAATTTCTATAAAGCTCTGATAGTGGACCCATTTGCAAAAAAAAATGATGATATGGGTGAAGGGGTGTGGGAGTGGAGGGGGAAGCAATGCGTCCGAAACGCAAAAAAGTCGAGATCGACACATTCTAAAATCCATATCTCCTAAACTGTTACTAGCCAGCAATCAAAACATAACATATATCTGTAGTTATACTAGGAGAGTTGATTGAGATAAAATTTTTGGGTGGGAGTAGTGGCGTACGGAGGGGGGGGGGGGGGGTTGAAATACTTAACATTACGATATCTCCCAAACTAGTGGCACCAAAAAAACGAAATTCGGTTTGGATATAAAGCTTGATAAATAAAGATTGCTCAAAGTAAAATCTTTGAAGGGGGCGGGGGAGTACGTAAGTGGAGGGGATAAGAATTTTTCAATAATAACACGTTCCATATCTCAATAACAGTGTAAGATGGATGCTTCAAATTTTTACCAGAAGTAGGCATAATAGAACCCTAGTAGGAAAAAAAAGTTTGGGGGTGTGGGTGTAGAAGGTGAGGGTGGGGAAGGGTAAGAAAGAAAAAGCTTCGATGCTTATATCTTAAGAATCTATAATGATAGGAAGCTGAAACTTAGTATTTAGATAGAACTATAGTACTGGCATGGTGGAAAAAATTTTTTTTTTAGGGGTAGTATGGTACGGTGGTGGGGGGTGTTTTTCCTAACTTTAGAACGGCTTATGCTAGGAAGTTGAAACTCGGTACGTACATGTAAGTTAACTAGAAAAGTAATTCCGATAAAAAAAAATTTGAATATTCATTGGCGTTCAGAAGGGGGGGGGGCAAAAAAAAAATATTACTTTATACAAAATGCATATATTTTCACGATTTTCGTCATATCTACTAGGTCTTTCGAAATATTGAATTCATTTTTATTCTACGGATTCTTCATATGAAGACCTAGAATGTTTTTTCAAGACTTTTTGAAATTCGACCCTTAAGAGGGTGTAAAGTGGTTGTATACTTTTTCATGAATTCAACCATATTTCTCAGGTCTGATCAGATATCGAATATCTTTTCACTTCCCCAGGCTTGTTTAATAATCACCTATTTTTAAGTTTTGTTTTTTTCAACCTCTAGACCGCATCCCGGAATGACCCAATTATTTATGTAATTCATATGTTACACCCTTTTCTAACCGCTTCCCGAACTTTTTGTTAGGTTTTCAGTCACATAGTAACATACACCGCATCCCCGAATTGAACGCGTTCTAAACTTCTGCCGGAAAAATAATAAAGTTGCGCCCAGACTGTTGGCAGATTTTTTAATATCATACAATCAGCTGAAATTCCTTCAGAGCTATGTCAATGCTTTTTAATACTCTAAAATTCGGTTGCCAAAGTCTTGTGATTTAGATGCGAAAATGAAAAGTTGATATTTTTAAGCAGTACCCGGTTGGTACTGCCCATTTGCATTTGCCCATTTTCCATCCACGTTGCACTAAGGGCTACTGCACGAATTTTATATACAGTAGTTACTGAACTTTAATGACCCCCCCCCCCCTTAAAAGAGCAATATGACCGCCACTGTCTTCGGGGATGTTGTTTTTTCCGATGATATTTATATGATATGATATTTAGGTGGATATAGTTGTTCACGAACTTGTTGTTCGAGGAGTTGAAACCCGTACTTAGGTTTTTTAAGGCACTTTTCAATCTGTACTTTGTATTTAACAACTTGACTGAACTTGATATAAAGCAACCGGCTTCTTTCAATGCTGAATCGAGAGTGACATTTTATTTTCTCGTGCCACGTTTCCGTGGCGTGTATACATTTGAGTGTGTGTGTTTTTGTTTACAGGGTATTCATAAAGTTATTTATATTTACAGGGTGTTCATATGTATGTGTTATATATATTATATTATATTTTATATTTGGTTCATAAAGTTATTTATATTTACAGGAGGTTCATAAAGTTATTTATATATACAGGGTGTTCATATGTTTAGCTAGTGGGCACTACATGTCCACTCATTATCGACAAACTCATCGATGAAAAACTCAGCTGTAAGTTGATTGCAAATTGGTCGCAGGTTACAAAGTTGGTTGGAAGTTGGTGATAAGTTGGTTGCAAATTGATTACAGGCTGTTTGCAAGTTGGTTGCGAATTGGTTGCAGGTTACAAAGTTCATCACAAGCTGGTGGCAAGTTGGTTGCAAGTTGGTTACAAGTTGATTGCAAGTTGGTTACAAGTTGGTAGCAAGTTGGTTGCATCATATTTTGAAATACCGTACAGAAGACTGGTTTCAACTTGTTATGAACTCAAAACTTCTCGAAAACATTATAAAATCAACATATGATATACGAAAAAAATATAAAGCATAAAAAACCAGAAAAACTGAACGAGAGCTAATGTTGGAGGAAACATTTAAACCAATTAGTGAACCGTTGAAAGAAATCAAAGAGAAGGCGGGCGAAGAACTTAATAAAAAGATTAAAAACGAAGTGAAGAAGGAACTATCTTCTATCGATCCACAATTACAAGTCAATGCTTATGATGATGATAATGATGATGATGATGATGATGATGAGGATAACAAGAATGCCGATTCATTCAGTCCACATTCCTCTTCAAATAGAACACCAAATAAGCCTTTAAAACGATTGCGGATGCCGGTTCTGCACAGCACACCCTTAAAAACTTAAAAACATCTCCAATTACAACCCAAACGATTTAGAAAACTACAAAGATATTTTACAAAAATCAAACGTTTATCGCACTGTTATTCATGATGTTAATAAAAGAACCAAAGGTAATGGAGGAGAAAAGTATAAACACATAGTTAGCAAGCTCATCGGAGGAAAAAGGGGAAGCGGACTAATGCTTTTGAATAATCAAAAACCCAATAATGTGTATTGGGATGATTCAAATGAGTTAGTGGAAAGACTGCGGTTACTTATTTCGTCACAGCAAGCCGGCCATTCCAATCACAATAACGAAATAGTGTTAATTATTGAAGAACTGAGAGAGGTCAATTTACCCGAGTAGAAATTTTATCCGGCCCAGATCCGGCCCAGATCAGGCCACCGTAAGATAAATCCGGCCCAGATCAGGCAACCTGATCTGGGCCATGTCTGGATGTAACGCTCTCGCAGATCTGGGCCGAACATGGCGCCTGACGTACGCCGGACTTCTGGCCCGGATCTGGGCCGGATCTGGGCCGGATGTGGGCCGGACTTGGGCCGGACATGGGCCGGACTTGGGCCGGACTTGGGCCGGCCTTGAGCCGGACTTGAGCCGGAAGCTCAAACATGAATTATTAAAAAAAAAACAAAAAAATTTCACAAGTTGAAAAAAAAAAAAAATTTAACAATTTTTTTTTTTTCTTACTACGAGTTTATTTTGATATTTTTTTTTTTTGACAAATGCGAATGGATTTTTTCTTACAAGACACTCTCGGATTCGAACCATGGACCCCTCGCACGTAAGTCCGACACGCTAACCACTCGGCCAAAGTTGTAACTGCTGGAGCATGCTTAAATTTCATGAAGAATAGCCAAGAATGACGTAATTTGAGACACTCGGATTCTTTTGAAAATTTTGGTACTTTTAGAAGTTTTGAAAATTCATATCTCTGGTAATTTTCATCCTAGAACAATAAAATAGGGCTTATTTTAAAGAGGAATGTTGTCGCAATAGAAAAAATTGATCAACGGTCTGGGTGCAACTTTATTATTTTATGGGTAGAAGATAGAAGTCCGAATCGAACAAATTTTTGGCTGGATTTATGAAATTTAATGCGAAAGCCGCTTATAGCTCTGAAACTCTATGAGCTATTAAGCTAATTTTTTTTTGTTGGTAGACTGAGAAAACATCTTTATGTGGCCACCTTTTAGTTGGTGTAGGTGTAAGGGGGGAGTGAGGTGGGGAAGCGTTTTAGACGGAAAATTTTGGATTCTAGATCTCAGTAACCGCTTAGGCTAGGAGGCTGAAACTTGGAAGTTATATAGAGCATCGTCTGTCGACCCATTTAAAAAAAAAAAAATGATATAGGTAAAGGGGTGTGGGACTGGGCGGAATAATCATGCGTCCGAAACACTCGCAAGCCGAGATCGAAACATTCTAATCGGTTAATGTCACGAGACTAGAACTTTATGAATAGCAGTGGGTATACTAGAAGAATACATCGGAAACAAACTTTTGAGTGGGGCAGTGGCGTACGGGGGTGGGAGTTGAAAGTCTTTAGACTACGATATCTCACAAACCAATTGCACTGGAAAAATAAAATTCGGTTAGAGTATAAACCTCGACAAGTAAAGATTGCTCAAAGTAAAATCTTTTAAGGGGGCAGGGGAGCATAAAAGTGGAGGGGATAAGAATTTTTATGGGCCCGACATGACGCCTGATGGAAACCGGATTTAGCTTATAATTCTAAGCCGAACTTGAGTGTGATCAAGCCCAAACGTGAGCCAGAACTAACCCAGATGGTGATAAAAAAGAAATGTGTTTCCAAGAAAAAAAAATTTTTATATTAAAATAAAATTACATTTCAGAACACATTAATTAAATTCATAACGATGAACACATTTCATTAATTCATACATTTTTTATATAATAAAACTTATTATTATTCTTGGTGTCTTTTTTTGCGGATCTCGCGATATCCGTCCCAATCAAGAGCGTTGTTGATGACGTGGCCAATTGCATCGGTGATGCTTTTTTCGGTTATGAGCTGTGATGACCCCCCAGGGATTCCCGACAGTACCGCATCTGTAATTTGATGAATTTAATTGTGACTAATAATAAATATATAAAGATTTAGATACCTACCTCGTATACAAGTGTAAAACACCGTATCACTTTTCCGCACTTTTTTATTGCTGGATCGCTTTACCGCCGTAAATTGCATAATTACTTTTCTTCCCATGAACTTTTGAATAATGTCAAGGACTGTTCTTGGCATAAGCTTCGGATCTGAGTTGACCAAAAATGACATTCCACTTATCTGAAAAGGAAGAAATGCAAAAATCAGCATACTGCAACAATCTAATCATGCCAATGTAGTAAAACTTACGATCTCCGATCGAAATGATGGGACCGACTTCAGTTGCTCGTCGAAAGCCTCGAACTCGCTCATACTTTCAAATGGCAACTGCCCCATGCGATATTTTGCCATGCAAATTTCAATCGTGCTTTGTGCATTTCGCGGTTTCGAGCTACTACTCAGAATCATCGCTTCTAATTGATTCTGGCGAATCCTTGCGTCAGTAAGCTGTGCTCGAATTTGTGTTAATTGCATACACACACTGCGGTGGCACTTCCATACAACGGTTTTGAAATCGTCTGAATCTGAAATATTAAAATTAAGTTAATAAATAGATGTGTCATAAGCATAAGAGTAAGAAAAATTGTCAAACTAAAAAATTTCGTACTCACCATTTATATCCAGGCCAATTTCATTTTCACTCGACTGGTCCGGAAGTGAAACTTGCTGTACATGCTAAATTGCCGAGGTGACACCCAAATCCTTGGGTTGCAATTTAGAATTGCCTTTGCGCTCCGATGGCATGATATCGGACATTTCGGGCAATGTTTCATCGTCTGTACAGAGTTTGCCCTCGTCAAAAGCTTCATAACTGGAATCGGTATCAATTCCTTGTTCTGTTGACGTAGAAGGTTGTGCTGGGTCGGTTTTTCTTAATTTTCCTCTCGGCGTCATAACTGCGCATAAGATAATATCAGAATTATTATAAAATTAACGCAGACAAATTTGTCGTAAAGAAAGTTTTTTTTTTTTTTTTGTAAAATGAAATTGTGACTACTCACTGAATTCATTTGGTAGCTTCACAGTATCAATACCTCTAATCTTTCGCGCACTTATATTTGTCGATGAAATTTTCCGATCACGTTTTGGAGGTTCCTTAACAGACGATGGTATATCAAAATTGAATGCAGCGTCACTCAACATTTTGTCCACAGGTGCTTCGTCACGCGGTCTTTTAGGATTCTTTACTATGCTTCGGGTTATTACTTTATTCTTTTCATTCGTTGCCGTTCCGAGTTTTACCAACATCTTCTTGGCTTCTTCGAACGTTCCTGTGTGATAGACACGAGAAAAACTCATATAAACCATATACATATCTCGAAAATATTGTTTAAAACACTGGAGGGACTTTACTTGCGGATCCTCGAATCTCAACTCGAAAAGTTGGCCATGTGTCTGGTGCCTTCTTTTCAGACTTCACCAACTTAGTTAATAATTTTAAATTGATCTTCGCTGCGGTCGGAATATAGGGCGTGACGAGATGCTTTTTGTTGGTATCGAAATAGATCCAGTTGACTGGGACGAAATCCACACGCAACCTTTCTTCGGGATCATCGACGAAGACCACCAACATAAATTTTGTGTCACGAGCCATCTCAATGACTAGGAAAAAAGCCCAGTCAAAATTGAACTTATTATCGAAAGTACTCTGAAGCGCAAGCGGCTTATTTAGTCTTCAATGGTTAGGGTTTAGTTACAATGGCTCCGATCCGATCCGGAAAACGGAGAGTATTGAGTTTCTCCATCCGACACACATTTAAAGGGAAATTCGGAAACCCTAGTCACAATCATTCCGGTAATTAGCCAAGACACAAAACGGATGGGTAAAGTTGACCAACTTTCAACTTATATCCGTTCCGACGGTAAGAGGTGAGTTATTGAATTTCACCACCTCCTTCCCCACACTAGAAATCACTATTACACCTCGATAAAGTCACTTTGATGGATGTCGGAACGGAATCATCGTGACTAGAAAATTTTCTCCTCCGAAGTTGCCGGATCGGATCGGAACCATTGTAACTGAGGCTTTACTCGTATAACAAAAGACACAGCGTTTTCGACGTCCAGTACTCTTCGGCACGAACTCAATGTCCACTCGACACCACACACGCACACGCGTACAGAACTTGTGAATAAGAAAAAAAATCCTGAAAAACACTTGAAAGTCGTCGCGATAATCGATCTTGTCAATATGAGAACTACCGGATGACTGTGATATTTTAATTGCTTGTCGAAGAGTTTTCAATTCTTCCGCCGCAACATGAAACGGGTAGTTGCAACAAAGTTTTAGGCCAGGCGAGTAGGGCTGATGCTCGGCAGGTAGCAATTGCCCTTAGTATTTTTTTCGAACGTTTAAATCCTTGTTAAAAAGTTTGTTGACCCGCATGTCGCAGAGGCGCCGCGCCATCGAGTAAGTTTATTACCTAAAAAATACATTCGGGTTTTTCCGTGACGCGCCTCGGTCTTACCATAAAGTTTATTGCCCCAGATGTTCATTCGGGTTTTTCCGTGTTGTAAAATCGTCCTTTGCAACACGGACTGTCTTTAGTGCGTCGACATCTGGTCGTCATAAATTTTAGACTCGTTTGTTCCTAACATCCTTTTGCGATAATTTCGCATCTTCTTTTTCTATACATACCTGTCTTTTACATGTTTCTTGCGAGATCCTTTTTTCTAAAACTCCCAGTCGTGTATCGAACTCTCCGTTGGTTGATTTATCTTTAATTAGGAGTTTGCATAGTCGCAAACAAGGTTCAAGTGCTTCTTGTAAAAACAATAGAGTTATCGCAATTCGTGGAAAACAGTAAAATATTAGTGCACAAGGTGGCATACTCTTTTGCAATAACAGAATTATGGATGAGAATCAACGAAAAAAAAACGTATGCTTACCCGCTTACGCGTCGAAAGACATCGTGAAACAAAACGACGCAAAACGGATGACGTCAAGGCTAATACCGATGAGGGATATTTGCAACACCCTTCGTGCTCAAAATCTTTTGTACTGGAGAATGCATCACCGTGTGATAATAACACTTTCGAGGACTCGGTAAATAACATAGAAGCAGAAGCAAGTATATTATCTGAAGGAGTTAGCGGAGATGAATCAGGAAATATTAGCGGTACTAATTTCGATGATGAGGATAGTGAAGCCGAGTATGATGAAGTGGAAGAACTTCGTCAGTGGGTGCACCGATCAAAAATACCTCACGAACAACTCGACGATCTTCTCGGTATTTTACGAAGGAGGTTACTTACCCAACTACCCAAATCATCGAAAACATTTCACGGAACAGCATTCATCGAATACACAATTCAAAAGCTTGACACACCAAACAGAGATGGCGGTGAATTTGTATACTTCGGTATGACTAACATTCTTCAAAGAACGGTATCCTTACATAGAGAACATATCATTTATTTACTTTTCAATGTAGACGGTTTGCCTTTGTTTAAATCAAGCTCGAAACAATTCTGGCCAATACTGTGCAAAGTTTACTCAGAATCCGATTTATACAAAGTATTTCCGGTCGCAATATACAGTTGGGGACAAAACTCTCCATACACCCTCAAAATTTCATAAATTTAGTAGAAAATGCAAATATTTATGAGAATTTTATATGCAACTTTATTGCAAATGTATTTTTATTAACATAAATTTAAAAAAAAATTGCATTAATTAACTTTTAACCGTAAAAACACCAGAAAGAACGAAATTCAGTAGGGACAAAAGTGTCCATACATTGATCTGATAGTGTACTCTGGTCTTCATTGCATTGCTTGACTGTTGTTTTACTTCAAAGAACCGTTGTATTTCCTATGAAATGCGTGAATACGATCTAATGATTAGTTTGTTTTAGTAATCTATGGGCAAAGGGAGTGAAAAATGAGCAAGCGTACGGAAGTAAGTGTTGAAATAAAAAATTTATTAATTGCTGAGCACAGAAATGGAAAATCATACCGCGCAATTGGAGTTTTATTTAATTTATCCCATGCCACTGTCCAATACATTGTTCAAAAGCATAAAAACACAGGATCAGTGGAAAATAAGCCAAGAAATGGACGACCAAAGAAACTTTCCAGGCGGGATATCAGCATGATCTTAAAAGAGGTCGACAAAAACCCAAGGATCACCGGTCGGCAACTGGCGGAACATGTCGCTAATACTTCGAATAAGTGTGTTCATCCTAAAACCATCCAAAGAGTCTTACGTTCCGATGGATATGCAAGCAGAGTTCCTCGTAAAAAACCGCTAATATCTGAAAAGAATAGGCAGCTTCGACTTGAATTTGCGAAGCGATATTTAGGAAAGGATTTAGAGTTCTGGAAAACTGTCTTATTTACTGATGAAAGCAAGTTCAACTTGTTTGGTAATGATGGCAAAGATAGAATCTGGCGAAAAAAGGGAACAGCATTGCAACTGAAGAATTTGATACCAACAGTAAAACACGGCGGTGGCAATGTGATGGTGTGGGGTGGAATTGCAGCTGGTAGGGTTGGCAGATTGGTCTTTATAGATGGTATTATGGACCAATACTATTATAAGAGACTGTTAGAAGAAAACTTGCAACCTTCCGTGGACAATTTGGGTCTTGGCCGGCATTGGATATTCCAACAGGACAACGATCCCAAACATACTGCACGCTTTGTAAAGAACTGGTTGCTTTATTATGCACCAAGGCAGCTGTATTCTCCTCCTCAGTCGCCAGACCTAAACCCAATCGAACATATTTGGGAACTTATGAAAAGAAAAATCTCGAAAATTCACACCAGCAGCAAGGAATCACTCAAAACTGCGAGAAATAACTCCGAAAGTCACTAAAAATTTGGTGGATTCAATGCCACGACGGTTGCAGGCTGTTATTGATGCCAACGGTGGCCCAACAAAATATTGAAATATAAAATTATATTAAATAATGTGGAATTTTCAGTTCAATTACGTAATGTATGAACACTTTTGTCCCTTCTGAATTTTTTTTTTTTGTGTTTTTACGGTTATAAGTTAATTAATGTAATTTTTTTTTATTTTATGTTAATAAAAATATATTTGCAGTAAAGTTGCATTTAAAATTCTCATAAATATTTGCATTTTCTACTAAATTTATGAAATTTTGAGGGTGTATAGAGAGTTTTGTCCCCAACTGTATGTAGGAGATCAAAAGCCATTAAATTTGGAGGAGTATTTTAAAGATTTTATCTTAGAATTAAACCAGATATTACAGAATGGTATTATGATCGACAACACGTTGCTCCAGATCAGGATCAAATCTTTCATTTGCGATAGGCCTGCTCGATCTTTGCTTAAATGTATAATCAATCACGGAGGATATTATGCATGCGAGCGCTGCATTGTCAAAGGAGAGAGAGTTGAAAATCGGACGCTCTATCCTGCAGTTGATTCTCATAAAAATTTATTTAAACAACGAAATGGAGAGACATTTCGAACGCAAGACAATCCCGAACATCACACCGGAATATCGCCTTTGCTTCGCATTGAACCGTCGATTAACATGGTGACTCAATTCTCGCTTGACTTCATGCACCTTTGTTGTCTCGGAGTCATGAAGAAAATGCTTGTGGATTTTTGGTTGAATAAGAAAGCGGCAACGCAGCTGAGTCTATCTAGTAGACAGAATTTGTCGAATGCCTTGATTTTGATGCAATCACAAATTCCAGACGAGTTTCAACGCACAACTAGATCATTGCATGATATTGCGAAATGGAAAGCAACTGAATTTCGGTTTTTTCTCTTATATTCCGGTCCAATTCTGTTGAAAATGGTTTTAAACAGGCGATTGTATCGCCATTTTATGCTTTTCCATGTTGCATGCCGTATATTGTGCAGTGCAAGCTTGGCGTTGCGGCACAAAGATGAAGCTAAAAAATTGCTGTTGCAATTCGTGAATATTGCAGCCATCTTGTACGGAAGCCGGTGTCAAATAATGAATATGCACAATTTAATACACCTCTCTGACGACGTAATAAACATGAATTGTTCTCTAAGTCACCTGACAGCGTTCCCTTTTGAAAGTATGCTTGGGAAACTCAAAAAAATTATTCGTAGCGGTAATCGACCATTAGCACAGGTCTGTAGGCGGTTATACGAAATCCGCGATTCAGAATACGCACAAGCGATATTGTCACCGGACATTATGATATTGAAAAAAACAAATCGAAATAAAGATGGCTCACTAAAAATCAAGAAAGTAAGATATAAAGACTTTATCATCTCGAATAGTCCTCCTAATAATACGGTTCTTCTGTCCGATGGAACTATTATTGAAATCTCCCATCTATACAAAAGACCAGAGTCAGACGATATAACATTCTCAGGAAAGATTTTGCACACAATTGAATCAATCTTCAAGTATCCATGTGACTCAGAAATGCTCAAGATGTGGCAAGTAAAAAAAACTAAAATTTCGAAAACGCGTTCAATAACATCAATCTATGTAAAACTCGTAATGCTTACGATAACGACTGGCGCAGAAGAAAAAATATATGCTATTTCCCTTCTTCACTAAAAATATTGGCTGTACCGTAACGTAGTAATAATAATAAATAATATATTTACAAATATAATAATATATGCTTTTTTTAATAAAGTAATAATATTATAAGTAATAACAGTATATAACGCAGAGAAAAAATATTTATTTCTAAAATATAATAATATCTATATGTTTATATCGAAATTTTTTGTTTTAAAAAAAATTATTTTTTAAGTATATTTTGTTGCATTATACCAAATAAATGAATATTATTTTAAAAAATATGATTATTTAATTGTTTCAAGTTATTTGTTATAGTATTTATTTTTATTTAATTATTTATTAGTATTTATTTTTATCTATTAGTATTTATTTTTATTTAATTATTTATTAGGTATAAAACATATACACAACCCATATACTATATCTGCAGTACTGTTATTTTACAGCGACTACATAATAAATTGAATGTCATTTGTGAAATGTAATTCTTTTACAAAAATTACACCAAACGTAGCCCAGTCCGGTTTAAAAGTGCGACGAGACTCTGAACTTACGTTTTATGCCTTTTATACTCATACAGCAGATTATGGCCCTATGATCCGGCGCAAAGTTGGCTTTGTAAGCAGGCGTGAAAGACCTATGCGGGGAGAGCGCGGTCTTCCAGGCGTTGCATTCAATATAAACACAAACGGGAACTTTGATTTAGAGTCTAAGCTAATTGAAAACTTGGGAGATCCCCTACAGTTGCAAGATGTTGTAACAAAAGCCTATGTTGATAAAGAGATTTAAAAATTAAAAAAAGAAATAGAAAACGTCGTTCAAAAGGCAAGCGATAATATTTCTCAAAACACAAAATCTATTGATGTGATGTGATGTGATTGAATTAAAAGTTAAAAAATGGTCGGGTAGAGATGAAGAATTCTTAGTTATTGGTCGAAATGATGTAGTTACATACGCAAAACTAAATGTAACTTGCACTCAACGAGTAAATTTGTATGAAAGTTTCAAAAACGATGTCCGAATCCTCTTTGAATGTTCAAATTTCTGGTAACTTTTATCCTTGAATAATAAAGTTGGGCTTATTTAAAAATTGTTATTGTTTTTGTTAGTTAAAAAATGAGATAGAAACCAAACCTTGAATTTCAATTATTTTTTTCACTTATTCTTCAAGTACAAAAATTTTGAAAAGAATCAGAAATGGTAAGGTCACAACTTTGGCGATTCTTGATGGAATGACCCATAATGAGATGAAAACAATATGACCCCTTCTTCAGATTACCCTTTTTTCGCTAAGTGCAGCTGTGTAGCTAAATTCACACAGAACTTTATCAAATGAAATAGAAAAACTAAAAAAAATTCTGGCACCCCCAACAGTAAGGTCTGGTTCTGCCACTGATATCAAATATATTTTACTTTATTATTTTAACAATAAAGTAATATTATCGATTTAAAAATTTGCCAATAGTCTGGGCAAAACATTATTATTTTTCCGGTCAAAGTTCGGGAGCGATCAAAATCGGAGTATATGGTATAGTATCATCAATTGCTTCGAGATTATGACTCTTCTTGGAAAATTGATTTTATTTTAAAAATAAAAATACATAGGTAGTTAAAATAGAAATAACTTATTTCATATCTCATCAGAATGGCAAAAATTGGGATGGCAAAAATTGTAAAAACATTTGCAAGCCCTAGGATCTTGAATACCGAAAAATTGTGAAGTGGGTTTGTAGGCGATTATATAAAAAGTCTGTGGAAGTGAAAAGCGATCAAATATTTCATCAATATTAAGAAATACGTCGAAGCTTTGAAAATCATACAGCCCTCTTACATCCCATAGGATTGAATATCTAAAAATACTGAAATTGATTTTTTGGCATTTATATAGGAAACCAAAGGAATTAAAAAGGAATTTAATATATCATCGTGAAAACGTGTTCAAAACTAGTTTTAGGCGATTATTACGCAAGCCCATGAAACTGAAGAATAAATCGATATCATATCAGGGCTGGGCGATATGGCAAAATTACTGAAAAAGTATACCTCCTTGCACCCACCTCCAGAGGTGGGGGGTGAGCGACTTTTGATAACAATATCTCACGAACCAATTGCACTTAAAAAATAAAATACGGTTTCTGTATAAAGTTTGGCAAATGGAGTAAAATTTTTTAGGAGGTGATGAAGCATGGAAGTGGAAGGGATAACATATTTTCGCAAATACAGAAACTACGAGTATAGGACGAGAAATAGCAGCAATCTATAAAAACATTGCCACATTGTGGAAATATTGCCGCAACTAGCATGATATTGCCCTCTACTGCTCCATTAATCGCTCCACTAGTTTTGGCAATATTCGTCGGACAATTAATTGTTTTAAAAATTACTCGTGTACAAGCACCTTACTGAGATTTGAGCGATTTAAGCGTTCCGAAGTTATCATATTCTTGAACGCATGTTTTAAGGCCTGTGTTTGGACCCGAAGGAGTATAACGATTATGCCCGTTAACGAACTTAATTTAAAAATTTCAACCATAAGTTCAGATTCTAAATCGAGTGGGGCGTTATTTTATAAAACTTTTGCCTTGCCCCTCCCTGGAAGAAGTTCTATGGCCGCCCTTGCCCAGAACTGAAGATGTTTTAAAAGGTGCTTTATTTGCCGCAAGTTCTTAATGCTAATAGGTTTTCTATCTTAATCCTAAAGCTAAGATTAGTCTATATCTAAGCTGCTACCGTTCTTAATGGCCTCAATGGGCACTCTAAGATATACATTTTATCGGGGGGATGTTTTTTGGGGGGGGATCAGAGTCTCTTTATTTAATTACGTTCTTAATGTATACTTATCATTAAATAAAATAAACTATTGGGATAATGGCAAAAAAAACTCCAATATTACATCAATTTCACTCTACTCTACTTAAACTATATACAATTCTTACATACTAACTTAAAACTAGGGTTTGAGCCGAACTCTCCGCCGCCGGGATAGGAGCAGCATCATGCTCCACTATTCGAGAATAGTAGAGCAGAAACCACCGTTCCCGGCCGCGGACAGCTCAGTCCAGTATACAATAATTGCATTTAAGAATGCATCGAGAAGGGAATATTTAGGTGGGATACGAATCACTTTATTTAATTTATTACAATGTTCCTTAAATATATCATACATAATTTTTCCTTATAACTATTCCGGGCCGAGCCATTCGTCACCTGGACCGATAGCTGAAGGCCATCAGTTCCTGTAGCAATTGTCTCGGTCCGGCATGCCTTATAACTAGGGAAGCTGCAAGGTTAGTACTTATTCTAGTTTCGTTTATATTTTTTTTTGGTTAGCTTAATTACTTAATTAACCTATACTTGAAAAACTAACTAAATGTCTTGTTGATTAAGCCACCAGTATCGCGTAGCCTCACGCTCATGTCTGTCAATGTCAACATAGTTCGCGGTGGAGTAACGCCATAAGGGCAGGGGGTCGCTGGTTTCGAGATTGGGGTCGTATTCTATTTTTTTATCGGTCGCGCGCCTATATGCGTGATAAGTGTTTGGTACGTAGTCGGAATCTAAAATGTAGCCGTTTTCGTCAAGGTGGACGAAGGCTTCAGGTGGAATAAAACCAGTTGACATGGTTTTTTCAATATATTGTGGGTTTGGGAAGAAGGGTTGGTGGATCCATGGGTTAAGGTCTGGATCTGAGGTGGTTCCAGCTATATGGTTCCTAATTAATTTTATGATTGTCGTATCAACCCGGGAGATTTCTGCCGTTTCATATATTTCCTCGTTCGATATGTAATGCAGAAAATCTGTCTCCGCCTTTCTATAGATGCCAGTACACGCGCGTAGACATTTTCTTTCGAACAGTCTAAATTTTTCCATATAAGATGGACTTATATTGAACCAGATGGGGCAGCCGTAAGTGAGAATAGGTCTCACCAAAGCTTGGTAACAAATGATTTTAACGCGAGGGTATAAATGTTTCGCGTAAAAAAGCCATTTTAGAGCCATGAATGCGTTACGCGCCTTTACAATCTGGATATTAGAGTGTTGGTTGAAGTATAAGTGTTGATCTAAGCTTACTCCTAGATATTTAACACAAGTTTTGTGCGGAATTTTATCGTGGCTTCCCTCCCCAGCTACAATATGGAATTTCTTCCAATTGCGCTTCAAATCTCTATTGGCATGCGCTAAAGTGGTGCGGAATAGGATAGTCTCACATTTCTGTGAATTAATTTTCATCTTCCAGGAGTTCGTGTAGAACTGAACATCATTAAACATTTTCTGAAGTTCCTCTTGGGCTTTAGTCGCTTTAGAATGGGGTGTGTATATAATAAGGTCGTCTGCAAAGGCTACAATAGATCTCTTGGGTGATTTATTAAAATCAAATGCTTCCAAAAGATCGCTAATGTAGATCGCGAATAAAGTGGGTGCAGTTACTGTTCCCTGTTGGAGCCCTTCCCTAACATTAAAGGTCTGTGTGGTAACAATTTTCCCGTTTGGTAGCACAAAGTTTTTGTTGTATATCATATGTACAAGGATATTTATCAAGTGTTTGGGGAATTTTTTTCGGATTAATTTAAAGATCAGACCGTCAAGCCAGACTGTGTCGAAGGCCTTCTCCATGTCTATTAGACAGGCACCTACGCATTCTTTATTATTCAAATGCCAGCAGATGTCGGATGTAACCTTCGTTATGGCGTGTATGGTAGAATGTCTATTTCAAAAGCCAAATTGACAATTCGGTATCAGATCATTCTGTCGAATATGGGAATTCAGGGAGTCATTGAGGATGGATTCAAAGACTTTGCTTATGTTGGGTAGAAGACTAATGGGTCTGTAACTTTTTGGATCTGAAGGATCTTTCCCTTTCTTATGGATCGGAAATGTTTCCGCGCGTTTCCATTTTTCAGGGTAGTGAGAGTTGTTTTATAGGTTATTAAAAAGGGTGCAATATTCCTGAATAATTACATCCTGTTTTACCTTCCCAAGTTGGAGTTTTGTGTATGAATTCCCTCTAAGTGGGTCCCTATTAGATCTAGCTTTTGGGGTTCGTCGATTATCACGAAGTAGCCGTTTGTATCACGGGGGAGTCGCTGGGTTTAACACATTGAATTTTTTCCCTCCATTGCCTATTACTTTCGTTCGCGAAGTTTTGTCGAATTAGAGTTTTAACATTTTTTAAGATTGATTTTAGTCTACTCAAGTTGGGTTATTGTAATCTAAAAATCTACGATAAATGTTGTTAATTCGCGTGAGCAAATGACTTTTAAGTCTTTGGAGTTTTCGGATAATAGGGTTTTCGTAATTGTCTAAGGTATTTCGGATTTTTCTTTTTGGGACAGTTCGTTCTATTGTGGCAATTGTGAGATTTTCTAATATTTGGAGATAGTGTTCTATCTCCGAGTTTGTTAGGTTCCTATCTGTGGGGGTCACGAATTCTTCTTCTTTTGAAATTGTTTCAGAGTGAGCTTTCGCTATTCTCTTTCGAAACAATTTCCAGTTAGTTTTTTTATAATTAAGGATAATATTTTCCGCTTGAGAATTAATGACGAAATGATCGTCTTTCTCATGACCAAATGTCATGAGTATGGCTTGGTGGTCGCTATTTATGGTTTCTAATTTATTTTGGCTTCCTGCGAACGTGAAGTTCAATCGGGCATCTGCTATGCAAATATCAAGGTATGAATTTGCTCTTGGTAGGGTGGGCGAGTCGGGGCCGTAGAGTACAGATTTGAATTCTATTTGGTTGTCTAAGACCCAGCTAAACAAAAAATTTCCACGTGTGTTATTATCTCGGTTAAGCCAGGATTTGTGTTTCGCGTTGAGGTCCCCTGCTATTACATAGTAGTTTCTAAGGCTATTTAATTCAAGGGTCTGGAATAGTGAATGAAATTCTTCATTGAATTTTTCGGAATTTCTTTTTGAGGCATAGGTGCTAATAACGAAAAGATTATCATTATTCTGCAGGGAGATTTTTATACAGGTCAGTTCTAAACATTCAAAAAGGGCGAATTCCGGCCGGTTTATTGTAGTGAAGTTTAAAGGTTTTTTTTATAAGAATACCCGTGCCGCCTCCACCTCCGGAGTTCGGTCGGTCCGTTCTTATAAAGTCGTAATTAGTGAATTAAAAGGAGGAGATCGGGTTTTTCTTTTTTTAGGAGATCGTCTTAATTCATGCTTCTATTTAGGTACACAATGGAGTTGACATTGACAGAGATGAGCCTGAGCTTGGTCATCTGAAGGCTTTGTGTTACCTGGCCATCAACAGACATTGGACAAGTTGAGAGCGTTACTTATAAAGCTAAGTTGTTGAGTGTGAGCGCCAATGGCTTGTTCGAAACGCTCAAACTTATTATTTAATAACTTAATAAGGTTGTCCTGGAAAGATTTAAAGGAATTTTGATTAGCATTATTGTCCTTACCTGTGTGCTCTCGTACGCAATCCTGGGTTGGTAGAGCTTTCGTATTTTGATTTTTTCC
The DNA here is from genome assembly GCA_949128065.1 of Beris chalybata. Classification (NCBI taxonomy): domain Eukaryota; kingdom Metazoa; phylum Arthropoda; class Insecta; order Diptera; family Stratiomyidae; genus Beris; species Beris chalybata. The sequence continues at coordinate 58,200,712 of OX421895.1, forward strand.
TTTCACGGCATCTGCGAAGTTTACTCCAGGTCGAACTACACTTTCGATGATACGCTGATACTGTTGATTTGTTGTTGCTGCCTTCGTTGTCGCTGCTTTCTCTTGCTGGGCTGTGGTCCTCCTGGATTTCGCTGCTTTATGCGCTGGGCATCCTTTGCACGATGCTGGGTGTCCATGAGTGTTGCAATTTACGCAAAACGTCTTAGTCTTCTCCGCTGTGGACTCCAACTTGCACTCGCCTGGTGAGTGGGATTGGTCGCATTTCACGCACCGGAATTTCATGCTGCAGTTTGCCGCTGAGTGGCCGTACCTTTGGCATCGGCGGCATTGCGTGATTTCCGTTTTCTTCAATTTCTCGAAACGCACCACCTGGTGGTTTAGGTAACGGATTTGGTGCAAGTCCGTTGCGCAACTTTTGTGTCCGATTTGGACCATAAAGATCGGCAGCATTCTACGTTCTAGCGCTGATTTTCGCTATGAGAAGCGCGATACGGTTAATATATCCATTAATGGGAGTTGTGCCTTCATTTCAGCCATGATTTCAGCCGGATCTGCATGGCTACTGAGCCCCTTCAATAGGAAGGTGCTCGTCTTTTCTTCGCGGGCGGTATAAGTAAAGAAGTTGGACTCCGACTTCCCAAGTACTTCTTTCGCCTTCGTAAAGTCCTCGATATTGGCCGTTTTTATCGATATCTTTTTATCGGAGATGTTTTTCACTTCGAAGTTTTCGATGCCAGCGCTTTTTTTAAGCAGTTTAATAATATCCGCCGGGTTTTGGTTGAAGGTCTGGATGGGTGGCATTTTAAACGCGTTCTTTTTACTCGTCCTTTTGGCTTCTCATCTCTGGTGTTTTACCGTTCGTAGTTGTTGTTGCCGAAAACACTTGTTTTGGCTGGATCACAGCCGATTTTTCTCGATTTTTCCTGCGTACAAATTCGACGAGATCTGTCTCGCTCGAACTTTCGGTTGTAGCCATCTCAACCACGTTCTCCTTCTCCTCGGATGGTTTTTTATTTGGCAAGAGCTTATCAAGCGCCGCCTGCATTTTCTGCATTTGGATCTGCAGACTTTCGATTATACGATCCCTTTCCGTGATCTGGCTTACCAATTCAACCTCTCGAATCGAAAGTTTGTGTCCAGTCTTACCAGCATTGGCGCTTTCCATCTCACTCTCACTTCCGTCGAGGGCGCTGTAGGCACCGCCCTCGTTATCACTTCTATCCATCTTATCCTTTTTGGCCACAGCACCTTCACTGTCTGTGTCGGTTGTCGAGAGATTTTTGTCCCTAGACCGCACTCTCTTCTGTTTCCGTCCTTGTTTTCCGACTGTTTCTTTGCCCATTGGGGCTATCACTCACTTTCAGTATTTTTCCTAATTGTCACTGTCAATTCTACCTGCACTGTCACTGTCAATTCTACCTGCACTGTCACTAACACAATCACAGCGCGCCAGGTTTAAATAGGTTTTACCCTATTAAAGAATTCTTACGTACCTGTCGGTGCAGGGTATCCGTACTTCTTAGGTTTTCAGTATATTTAGCGGAGCTCGGTTAATAACACGTCTGAACGCTTCAGTTGTCGAAGATCGACTCCCCAGAACTGAAGATGAGCAAGCGAGATTTGGTTGAAGAGTTACATAAATCAGAAAGAAAAAGTTTTAAACAAAGACGAGTTATAATCAGGGGTCTTGACGACTTGTGACAAATTGATTTAGTAGAATTGGGTGCATACTCTCTCGATAATAAAGGATATCGCTATTTGCCTACCGTAATCGATTCATTTTCAAAGTTTGCTTTGGCCATTCCATCAAAAACTAAACGTGGAAATGAGGTGACTAGAGAAATGGAAAGTATATTTTCTGAATCATCACAAGTCCCAAAAAATTTACAAAGCGATCTTGGAAGGAATTTTATAACAAACCATTCCAAACATTAATGCAAAACTACAAAATCAATCATTATTTAACATACAGTTCGCTAAAAGCTTCGATAGTTGAGCGATTTAATCGAACCCTAAGGGGAATAATAGCTGTGTTTTTTATTCCCGGTTGAAAAGCTCAAATAAAAAACGCTCGCGGTTACCAGTTTACGATATTCAAGCTTCATACCATTTTCGCTTGTCAATGTGTAAAAACCTAGTACCCAGTTGGTAAAATCTGCGAGAATCTCGCAGATTTCCCGGAGACATGTCGCTCTGTCTGCGAGAATCTCCGAGACGTTGTATGAAAAAAAATACACGTATCCGATACGATCGGTGCGCATTTGTCTCGATACGACGTATGGAGACAAATGCGCACCGATTCTCGGAGACATTTCGGCGAAACTCGCGATAGCTAAAAATTTTATTGATCCGCGCCATCTTTTGTAGAGCACCAAGTGCACCAAGCGGCGAAGCTTTAAATATCGTAAGTATCGTAACTATAATTTTTCTTACCCGAAGCTCCGATCGAATGAACCGCGCTTGAACTGTTGGTAACCGCACTGTTGTTGTTTTGCCGTGCAATTTTTTCGAGCTTTATGGTTAACCGGAAATAAAAAACACTGCTAATGTGGAAGGAGTTAAGTCTAAATGGGTTCTATAAATGGATTGATAAAGTAGAAAATTTGGTAGAAAAGTATAACAACACAAAACACAGAACAATCGAAATGAAGCCCTGCGATGTAGGTAAATTCTTCAAACGAAAAGCATTTGATAAAGACGGTTTATAATAATTTAAAAGTATTCTCAAAACCGAAATTTAGAAGAGGTAAATTTGTGCGCATCAGCAAATTCAAGACTAAACTCCTTCCACATTTTTTTGAGAAAGGGTATACTCTAAATTAGACAACTGAAATATTCAAAGTGCAAGCTGTTAACAACACAAGTCCAACAACATATTTGCTTGAAGATTGTAAAGGTGATCCCATACAGGGAGGATTTTATGAAAACGAATTGCTTAAGCCGAAACATCCTGACTTATACTTGGTAGAAAAGGTTTTAAAACAAACAGGAAATGAATTATATGTTAAGTGGTTATTCATTATTCATTTACTAGAAAAACAAATTTATCTTAATACATTATACTTTGTTCTTTAATAAAGACAAACGTTTTAAAACAACAAATTTTTTCAACTTTCATTTCTTAATTTATAGTAAAATTTTATAAGTCTTTCGATGTTGTTACATTTTTGATAAACACTATGGCAAGCGCATGTATCCGGACCGGATGTTGCGTCTTGCGTCTTGCGTCTTTAGACCAAGGACAATTGATAAAGTGCCTTCCATATTTTGAATTTGTTTCATCCATTTTATAATATGGCATTAAAAATAACATATCTTTGAGAATTTCTTCGCGGTGTTCTTCTTGCAAGATGCAATTATATTTATTTAAAAACGTTAAGTAGTTTTCAAGCTTCATTTTAGCTTTATATATATGAATGGTCGTCACTGGTGGACAGCTTCTCCTTTACTAGAAACTTTATTTTTGTTCAACACCTACTTCATGAAACTCATTGGTTAGTGTTAAATCCATTTCCATTAAAATCTCAACAACTCTCTTGGAATTGAAAACATTTAATTTTCACCTCAAATTCTGTTCAAATCTTTTTTCTTCTTCTTCTTCTCTATTCGATTCCATATTTATTAACTTCTCGTTTAAAGCCCAGTCTTCTTCAGAACCGAAAGAACATCCTAGTGGGAAGCCACTTGGAGTTTTATAGCTAGTGAAGTCATCAATGACTTTCCCTAGAATTGTAATTTCTCCGCCTGAAGTTATAGTTTTATTATAGATAAGTTAATTCAACTAAAACAAAAATGTTCACCTATCACTTCAATCTTAACGTGTTGAAAGGATTTGAGTATGAATTCAAACTGACAACTGACAACTTCGGGACCTCTTCAACTCTTGTTGACAATATGAGATTTCTTATTCCATTTTCGGTGGTTATATATACTTCCAAGTGTCTATTATAAATCATTATATTATTAACAATTCTAAACGAACACCACCCCGATCCACAAATACAATATTTCCGATTTCGTGATAGTGTGTCCACCAAAAATCTTTTCCCATCCATAGTTGGTAGCCTTGTGTGGCGGCGTGTAAGTTAGCTCAGACTTATAAATTTATATCATTAACACATTTTATAATACTTTAAAAAAAACATAATTTCATATCTATGTATGTGTGTGTATTAGTGCAAAGCTAATCTACAATTGATGACGTCATGAGACTAACCACAAGTCACTTCTGTCCCAGAAACACCATATCCCTAGAACCTACTACTGAAAAAAAAATTAGAGATACATATTTTGAGATATTCAAGGATGAATGACAAAATTGTTATCCTTGAAAAGGAAATTGTATTTCAATTATTTTTCTCACTAGTTCTTCAAGTACACAAAATTTTCAAAAGAATCCGAGATGGTAAGATGGCAAGATGGGGATTCTTGGTGGAATGATCCATTTTACTTTATGATTTTATTATAACAAAGTGTATAGTGTTCGAAATAAAAAAAAAAAAAACATGTGTGCAGTGCACAAGCGGTAGAAGTGAAACCTTCGGAAAACTAAACAGCGAGAGAATGAAACGGATGCAGTATCAGGAGTGGGATAGTTATAAGGTTTATTTATTATAATATTGGTACCACGTTTTAAAATTATTGTACATTTTATTATTCAGTCTCCATGTTTTCCATTTCAATATATGACACACACAAGCCCCCATATGTACAACGCTTGGTAGACAAGAGTAGGGAGGCTTGAGTTTTTTCAATGTGTCGTAGGAGGGGGTAAGGGGTAGAGAGGAGGGGGGGGGGAGGTGGTTGGGGGTGGAGGGATAGAGAAAGTAGGTAAGGGGAACAATATGTAGGGTGTGGGGTAGAATGATAAGGGTACACAGAGGGAGGGTATACAGTGCGGGTGTGAAGAGTTGAATTTTTGAGGGGCAGAGAGGAGGGTGGGGGTGTGGGGATAGACAAAGTAGTTGAGGGGGACAATTTGTAGGGTGAGGGGTAGAGTGATAAGGTTACACAGAAGGGGGTATACAGGGGGGGGGGGGGGTGAAAGGTTGAATTTTAGAGGAGTAAAGGGTAGAGAGGAGGGTGGGGGGATAGAGAAAGTAGATGAAGGGGAACAATATGTAGGGTGAGGGGTAGAATGATAAGGGTACACAGAAGGGTGGTATACAGTAAGGGGGGAGGGGAGTAGTGAACGGTTGAATTTTGGAGGAGTAGGGGGTAGAGAGGAGGGTGAGAGAGGAGGGATAGAGAAAGCAGATGAGGGGGAATAATATGTAGGGTGAGAGGTAGAATGATAAGGGTACACAGAGGAGTGGTATACAGTGGGGTGGTGAAGGGTTGAATTTTGGAGGGGTAGGGGGTGGAGGGATAGAGAAAGTAGGGAGGGTATACAGTGCGGGGGTGAAGGGTTGAATTTTGGTGGGGTAGGGGATAGAGAGGTGGGTGGGGGGATAGAGAAAGTAGATGAGCGGGAACAATATGTAGGGTGAGGGGTAGAATGATAATGGTACTCAGAGGGGGGTATACAGTGGGGGGTAAAGGGTTGAATTTAGGAGAATGGGGTGTAGGAAGAAAAGTAAGGGGTGAGAGAGAGGTGAGGGAAATCAGTACCATGCAGGTGTTTTGTTTGTCTCTTTTTACTGTCACTTTTTCTTTTTACTGTTCACTGTCGCTTTTTTTTCGTTTCAATGTTTCTTGACACTTTTTCGTTTCATCATTCTTCTTTTTCTTTTATTGTAGTATATTAGGTGTGTTTTTTTGCAATTTATCCAGATCGAGAGTAGTGATTCAAATTTGTATAGAAAACACCAAGAATACTGTCGTTTTTTTATTTTTTTATTGCTTTTTCCTATAGATAGTAGGCTAAAATATAGATTTTAACCGGAATAGTAGCCCCAGTAAGCTTACTGGGCTAGCTTTTCGCGATAAACTCTCAAATCTAGCCTACTATCTACAGGATAAAGCAATAAAAACATGAAAAAACAACAGTATTATCGGAGTTTTCTATACGAATTTGAATCACTACTCTCGATCTGGATAAATCGCAAAAAAAACACACCTATTGTTGTTAACTTATTTTGATTATACAATAGAATCAAACAACTAATTTCAATTATGTTCGCCTTTGTTTATTTAATTCGCTCAAATCATATCTCCTTTTTATGCAAAAACTACATGAACATGAACAAGAGAAAAGAACATCAAAACTAGAGAAAAGAACATCGCCTCCTCCAACAATCTAGTCGTTTTTTGTTACGCCATTTTCTTCCAACATTTTCTTCTTATTGCGCCAAACGACTTTTGACAAGGGTCGTAACAATATAAGATCTACTGCTACTATTATTAATAACTACATACTTGTAGATAAAATCGAACTTAACTGGTAAAGTTGAAGTTCAAATTAATCAATATTAAAATTTTGGTGCTAACCAAACCTCCCCCCCCCCAAGAAAATTTCTAGCTACGCCACTGAGTAAACTCAATAAGAACAAGAGACAAGCTACGGAAAAAACTAGTGAAAGATCCAAATAATGACAGACTGAAAGCTCGTGTAAGTAAATTCAGGAATAAACTGTGTGCTTTACTGAAAAATTAAAATCAGACTATTTCAAGAAAATTGATAAGGCGGGAAACAATGACAAACAAGTCTTGAAGACGATTAACGCTTCTACCGGTAGAAAAAGTAAGCCCAGTACAATAAATAAGCTAATTCATAATGAAATGCACATAGTCGTTAAAGACAATTCCCAAGAAATAGCGAACATGTTCAACAACCATTTTGTCAACATAGGCACGAACCTTGCGAAAAATATAGAACAGAACAGTAGAGACGCTGAAGAACCACCGGAACAAGCAACAGCAGCTGAAGTAAAAACAATTATCGAAACCAGTGGCGTAGCTGGACATGATTTTCAGGGGGGGGGGGGGGGTCAGCAAAATTTGTTTAATATTGATCAATATGAACTTTAAATTGACCAGTTTGGTTCGATATTATCTACAAGTAGTTATTAGTAGTAGTAGTAGTAGATATTATATACTACAATAAAAGAAAGAAATTTGTAACTACATAGTGGAACTCTCTTTCGAGCTCTAATGAAGCGATTCTCGAGATATCAAACTCGGAAGTTCTACATATTTTTCCCGTATAAATTCTATCTATCAATCAATATATCTCGAGCAATTCGGAAGTATTGTTTTTTCTCACTCCCCCACTCTTCACCAATATCGAAAACTTTTTGCGAACTATTCAAGTTTTATATTGAATTAAATTCAAGTTTCATCTTTCTATGTAGTATAAACGACTGAGAATATCTAAGATCTCCGCTTACAATTGACCACAGTCACTTAAAGAGAATCCACCTGGCTTACACACTGAAAAATTTCAGCTAACAAGGAATACAAAACGATTCCACAACCAGTTTTCGAACTGAGTGTGACTTAAGGGGGATCATCTAAGTAGAAAACAGAAAAAATAGGTGAATTTTAGAAATTATTATCTCAAAAACTGTAAAACCTATCCAAAAATAATGTGTGAAATTTTTAAAAAAATCGGTTCAGCCGTTTTCCGAAGATTTTGGGAACGGTCTTTGAAAAGTATGCTTCTCGATATTCGCGTTTAAATGACGAAGAATTCACGGAGAGCCCATCCCGGTTAATTGCCCATAGCTTCCACAATTATTGAAATTTTAACATGAAATTTACAGACAACATTCCTAAGACTATAAACTTTGAGATGAGTAAAAAAAAATTTCTACTCAGATAATCCCCCTTAAAGAAGGGAGATGGTCTAGCACCCATGCTTTTCAACTTGGCACTAGAGAATGTCATCCGAAAAACCTGGTCGACACTAATGGGGCACTACTATTCAAGTCCACCCAATAGCTAGAACACCTCCTGTGCAACTGCCCAGCTCTCGCTAGAAGACGGCTGAAAGCTCTGGGTGCTTCGACCTTCGCAAACCTTAAAGAAGTCTCTTTTAACAGCATGCAGAGTCTAATCAACTTTGCTATGGTTACAGGAACCTTTGAATTAAACGAGGAACTCTCAACACAGATCGAAACGCAAGCGCACCTACCATAAGTACATTGGGTCTCCTATTTTTTATGTGGTATCACTATGAACCCTCGTGGGTCTATGTGAGGCCTTTGGCCGCCACTCAAACCTAAACCTAAACCTAACCATCAAATAGCTAAGGCTAACGATATATGTATGAAAACATCCTCGCAAAATCCTTCCCTAGTGCTGAGAAGGTATTTGTCAATCTTGACTCTGCCAAATAGTATACCAATTTTGGAATATAATGTGGAGAGTATAAATAATTTCATATATCGTAAGACTAATCTAGAAAAAAATGACTACGAAACGGACAAAATCAATCGACGATGATTCATCGATAGCAAATAAAACGTATTATACTCGGTTAAGGAAGATAGCAAAGCTATCTTAAAACTTAGCTACGACCAGGATTTAGGATCTCAAGGAGATCGGGGTCAAGGAAATTTAATATTATTATTAAGAACTACACTAACCTTAATTGAGAATCACAGATTTTCTTAAATTTTTTTTAACACGATCCCCTAGTTGAGATTGAGATATTTAAGGGAAAGACAAAGTCGTTATCCTTAAAAAAACTTGCAAGGATAAGTTTTATTCGTATTATTTTTATTTTGCGACAATCTTGAACTTTAAAATAAGTCCGACCTCATTATTCTACGGTAAAGACTAAGTACCAGAGATATGCATTTTCGAAGAGGACTCAGAAACCGTTTTTGTGAAATCTTTAACATACGTAACTAACAAAAAATGAGATGGAAAAAAATTGAAATCATATTTTTTTCTTCACTAATTCTTCGAGTACATAAATTTTGAAAAGAATCGGCGATGGTAAGTCACAAATTTTGACATTTTTGGCGATTATTGATGGAATAACCCAAACGTTTGAATTCATAAACTTTAATAGTTAAAACCATAGAGATATACATATGTAGGTAGTGGAGATGACGAGCATCGACTGTTTTGAAGCTGGACGATTTATCGCAAAGGACCGGCAATAAACAATATAGTCCAATAATCAGAGACAAAATTTCTGTAAATAAATGAAAAAAATAACGAAATATTTTGACGTAGTTAGGTTCCAATGATGGAGTAGAGTAGGGAATCACAGTTTTACACCAAAATTTGATATGGTGTGTGCCCGAAATTTTGAGATTTCTTTTAGTGGAAACCAAGTTTTTAGAGAATTAAATTCTCTATCTTTTTTATCTGAGCAACTTTTTTGTAAAATCATTATTTATTGCTTTATTAAGTGTACATAAAACTTCTATGGAGTTTAGTCCTCTACAACTTTGCCATGTAAATATGCCACCTATTTTTAATAAAAATGGTCCAAAAGTTTAAAAAACTGGGACAATCTCCTAATTTCTTGCACTTTACGCTTAATAAAGCAAAAAATAATGATTTTACAAAAAAGTTGTTCAGATAAAAAAGATATAGAATTTAATTCTCTAAAAACTTGGTTTCTTACTATTCTTAGCGAGAAATGCAAAATACGGCTACAAATCGACATAACAGAAAACTCAAAATTTTGGGCACACACCATATCAAATTTTGGTTTGGTTAATTGATTCTGTGATTCCCTACTCTACTCCATCATTGGAACCTAACTACGTCAAAATATTTCGACTTTTATTTTTTTTCCGTTATTTACAGAAATTTTGTCTCTGGTTACTGGACTATATTGTTTATTGCCGGTCCTTTGCGATAAATCGTCCAGCTTCAAAACAGTCGATGCTCGTCATCTCCACTACCTACATATGTATATCTCTATGGTTTTAACTATTAAAGTTTATGAATTCAAACGTTTGGGTTATTCCATCAATAATCGCCAAAAATGTCAAAATTTGTGACTTACCATCGCCGATTCTTTTCGAAATTTATGTACTCGAAGAATTAGTGAAGAAAAAAATATGATTTCAATTTTTTTCCATCTCATTTTTTGTTAGTTACGTATGTTAAAGATTTCACAAAAACGGTTTCCGAGTCCTCTTCGAAAATGCATATCTCTGGTACTTAGTCTTTACCGTAGAATAATGAAGTCGGACTTATTTTAAAGTTCAAGGTTGTCGCAATATAAAAATAATACGAATAAAACTTATCCTTGCAAGTTTTTTTTAAGGATAACGACTTTGTCCTTCCCTTAAATATCTCAATCTCAACTAATGAGAGAGAATTTAATTCTCTATAAACTTGGTTCTTACCATTCTTAGCGAGAAGAAATTTGATATGGTGTGTGCCCGAAATTTTGAGATTTCTTTTAGTGGAAACCAAGTTTTTAGAGAATTAAATTCTCTATCTTTTTTATCTGAGCAACTTTTTTGTAAAATCATTATTTATTGCTTTATTAAGTGTACATAAAACTTCTATGGAGTTTAGTCCTCTACAACTTTGCCATGTAAATATGCCACCTATTTTTAATAAAAATGGTCCAAAAGTTTAAAAAACTGGGACAATCTCCTAATTTCTTGCACTTTACGCTTAATAAAGCAAAAAATAATGATTTTACAAAAAAGTTGTTCAGATAAAAAAGATATAGAATTTAATTCTCTAAAAACTTGGTTTCTTACTATTCTTAGCGAGAAATGCAAAATACGGCTACAAATCGACATAACAGAAAACTCAAAATTTTGGGCACACACCATATCAAATTTTGGTTTGGTTAATTGATTCTGTGATTCCCTACTCTACTCCATCATTGGAACCTAACTACGTCAAAATATTTCGACTTTTATTTTTTTTCCGTTATTTACAGAAATTTTGTCTCTGGTTACTGGACTATATTGTTTATTGCCGGTCCTTTGCGATAAATCGTCCAGCTTCAAAACAGTCGATGCTCGTCATCTCCACTACCTACATATGTATATCTCTATGGTTTTAACTATTAAAGTTTATGAATTCAAACGTTTGGGTTATTCCATCAATAATCGCCAAAAATGTCAAAATTTGTGACTTACCATCGCCGATTCTTTTCGAAATTTATGTACTCGAAGAATTAGTGAAGAAAAAAATATGATTTCAATTTTTTTCCATCTCATTTTTTGTTAGTTACGTATGTTAAAGATTTCACAAAAACGGTTTCCGAGTCCTCTTCGAAAATGCATATCTCTGGTACTTAGTCTTTACCGTAGAATAATGAAGTCGGACTTATTTTAAAGTTCAAGGTTGTCGCAATATAAAAATAATACGAATAAAACTTATCCTTGCAAGTTTTTTTTAAGGATAACGACTTTGTCCTTCCCTTAAATATCTCAATCTCAACTAATGAGAGAGAATTTAATTCTCTATAAACTTGGTTCTTACCATTCTTAGCGAGAAGAAATGCAAAATACGGCTGCAAATCGACAAAACAGAAAACTTAAAATTTCGGGCACACGCCATATCAAATTTTGGTGTAAAACTGTGATTCCCTACTCTACTCCATCATTGGAACCTAACTACGTCAAATCATTTCGACTTTTACTTTTTTCTTTAAGAAATCCTAGATTTACTGGACTAAATATGCTACTGTCAGATTCTTACTCACATGTATGGTATATTATATTCTGGTCTTGAAAACAAAAAAAGACAAACCTTTGAATATGTACTAGGCAACTATTTGCATTTCACTGCCACCTGGCATGAAACGCTTCATACAAAAATGTTCAATTTTGATTCAATTCATTTGTTTCGAATTGAAGCATTATTATTGTTCGTAGAGAGATTCAACGTTTTTTATCGATCACCGGTCCATAATTTTTGTCCCCAAACCCCCCGTTTCTACGCCAGTGATCGAAACCATGAATGGTGGCTCTAGCCTTGATTTGACGGAACTACTATTCAATGCTTAAAAATACTAAAGGACTTTATTTCAAAGTTTGTTACACATCTAATTCACCTTAGCCTCTCAACGGGTGTATTCCCTAAAATATATTGAACGGCCATTGTAACACCAATATTTCAAAGTGGAAATAAGAACGAAGTTGATAACTATAGACCGATTTCCTTAATATCCAATATTGGAAAAGTAATTGAAAAGGTCGCAAAAAACAGACTATTAACTTTTTACGAAACTCATAAGATATTAAACGACAATCAGTTTGGTTTTCGTGCAAAACGCAGCACGCATGATGTAATAGCGTATAATGTATGCTGTAGAGATTTGGAGCGCTATACTAGGACCTACATCCCAGTATAGTATCCGTCCATCTAAGTCATCACTCAATCACGACCCCAAGTAATCCTCTTAGCCGTCATCTTACGTGTATATACCCATTACCCTGCCTTAGAACAATCGACTGGAGTAAGTCTCCCTAATCAATTGTCCCAAGTTAGTCAGGACATATACTGGTTGCGAAGAAGATTATCAGCCGGTGACCAAGCCACAGTTGGGTGACTTTAGTCCCATGGTTTCCCGATAGGTAGCGTGCATCTAGCTCTAACACGTGCTTAGCTCGTCGGAAGGGGCTACCTTTAACCATATTTAACCGGAAGTGGCTACCTTTAACCATGGACAAAACGTATTATGCACGGTTGGGCTGTAAGTTCGAATTGAGGAGTTCGAACTCTATCAACAGCGGGCTGGAGATGGTAGGAAAAGGGAGTAGGGAGGTTACAGTCGAAGGAAGTAGACAGGAAATGAAGGTGGATAGCACCAAAAGTGTCGAACTTCGTCGGGAAGGCCGATGCCATTCTCAATATTATTAATCTCAGATTTTATTAATTGTACTCTGAAGAGTATAAGTATCTGGAAACTCAGCAACTCCTGGAATAGAGCGTAGATTGCCTGTATTCCTCGCAAAATAGTTACTACTTTGACAAAAAAAAAAAAAAATACGCACAAGAGGGGTGCCATATTGCGAACTGCGCCGACTACTAAAGCTATTGCGTTGGGCCCCCATATACTGTGTCCAACACATGGTGGTGTTCACCGCATGTGTGGCGCTGAATAATGACGACGTAGGGCGCCATATAATGTCTGTTTTACAACCCATTCGCGCCGGTTTCGGACGTAATGACGTAGGGTGCCATGTAAGGTCGGCTGACGGTTCTGACGGCCCAAAACAAAAAAAAAACTGGGTGCGCCATGTTCGCCGCGATGAATATACTTTCAACGTCGCCTTCTGCCACTGTGTCGTAGAGGAAAGAGAAGAACAAAAAAAACTTACAACGTCTTTACGTGGTATGGCATGCGCTGGGACTTAATCAATCAAACTAAAGGAAGTCTCACTTATCTTCTAATTTCCGATGGCTAATCGTTGAGCCAGCCGTTGAATTATTATGTTTCCCTCCGGACATCACAACCTAGAATCTGTCAGAACAAAAAACAAAAAAAAAAACTACACAAAACCATTACTGTACCTGTAAACAATCAAAGGATCGCAAAGCCTGGGCTCAATCAGAGTACCAGTCAGAATTGTGCAGAAATAAATTAAGCACTCCACGAGGCATCTCATAATGGAATATGTTTGCCTTGGCAACAGAACAAAATAAAAGAAAATTTCTTTCGCACTTCAATAAAATGCTATTGGTATCACATGCGAGACAAAGACGCCACATGGACGTGGAAGCCCTGTTAGCTTTATTGGTTTCCTTTTTCTTGCATTTCTCCGTTCTTTTCTATTTGCACGAAAGCGAAAACGCGGTCTAGCTTCCTAAAATTACCTAACGGTAACGATACCAAAGCGAACAACACACAGAAAAAAAAACCATGATCGTAACTGTACAACCAACGGTACAGGAAAACCAAATCCCGTAATTGGTGTACCCCTCATGTCACCATATTTCCATACGAGTGGTGTTTAAAATAATAATGCACTCAGAAGAAACGTACCGGGTCCAAACAATAAAAAAAATCTGCCAACAATCTGGGCGTAACTTAATTATTTTTCCGGTAGCAGTTAGGAACGCGTTCAATTCTGAAATGCGGTGGAGGCTACTATGTGACTGAAAACCTATCAAAAAGAACAAGATCGTGGAAGTGAAAATCTGATTGGATCTGAGAGATATGGAATAATTTATGAAAAAGTACACAATCACTTTACACCCCCTTAAGGATCAATTATGGAGAATACATAGAATAAAATTAAATTCAATATTTGGGACGAGGTAGTAGATATGTCGAAAATCGTGGGAAAATAAGCATTCTATTTTCACAGAGATATGGAATAATTTATGAAAAAGTACACAATCTCTTTACACCCCCTTAGGGGTCAATTATGGAGAATACATAGAATAAAATTAAATTGAATGTTTGGGACGAGGTAGTAGATATGTCGAAAATCGTGGGAAAATATGCATCCTATTTTCACAGATATTTTTTTTGCCTCCCTTCTGAACGCCAATAGATATTCGTTTTTTTTATTCAAAATAATTTTTCTAGTTGATTTAGATATACACACCGAGTTTCAACATTGTAGCTTAAGGTGTTTTTCCTATATATAGAACATATATAGGAAAAACACCCCCCACTTGTACCACACTACCCTTAGGGGTCGAATTTCAAAAAACCTTGAAAATATTTTCTAGGTATTCGTACGAAGAATCCGTGGAATAAAAATGAATTCAATATTTGGAAAGACCTAGTAGATATGACGAAAATCGTGAAAATATATGCATTTTATATTTATTATATATACAAATAATTTTTTTTTGCCACCCTTTCTGAACGCCAATGAATATTCAAATTTTTTTTTATCACAATTACTTTTCTAGTTGATTTACATATACACACCGAGTTTCAACATTGTAGCTTAAGCCGTTCCATATATAGAAAAAACACCCCCACTTGTACCACACTACCCTTAGGGGTCGAATTTCAAAAAACCTTGAAAACACTTTCTAGGTATTCATACAAAGAATCCGTTGAATAAAAATGAATTCAATATTTGGAAAGACCTAGTAGATATGACGAAAATCGTGAACATATATGCATTTTATATATATTATATTTACAAAAATTTTTTTTTGCCCCCCTTTCTGAACGCCAATGAATATTCAAATTTTTTTTTATCACAATTACTTTTTTAGTTGATTTACATATACACACCGAGTTTCAACTTTCTAGCATGAACCCTTTAATAGTTAGGAAAAACACCCCCTACCCCGTAGCATACTACCCCTAAAAAAAATTATATTTTTCCAACATTCCGCTACTATAGCTCTATCTAAATACCAAATTTAAGGCTTATATCATTACAGGTTCTCAAGATATAAGCATCGGAACTTTTTCCCTTTCAACCTCCCCCACCCTCCCCCCTCTACACCCTCAACCCTAAATCTTTTTTTCTACTAGAATTTAATTAGCGCTACTTCTGGTAAAAATTCTAAGCATCTATCTTACACTGTTCTTGAGATATGAAATGTGTTTGATTTGAAAAATTCTCATCCCCTCCACTTCTATGCTCCACCTCCCACTTAAAAAATTTAACTTTGATCAATCTTTATTTGTCGACCTTTATACCCAAACCAAATTTTATTTTTCTAGAGCAACTGGTTCATGAGATATCGTAATCTAAAGTTTTTCACCCCCCCCCCCCCCATGCACAACTTCCCCCACCCAAAATTTTTCTTGATTCTGTTCTCCTAGTATAACTACAAATATTTTTCTAGTTTGAATAGTGTGCCATTAACGGTTTAGGAGATATGGATTTTAGAATGTGTCTATCTCGCCTTTTTTGGGTTTCGGACGCATTACATTTCCCCCCACTCCCACACCCCTTGATCAATATTGACAATTTTTCTGCAAATGGGTCTACTATCAGAGCTCTATAGAAATTCCAAGTTTCAGCTTCCTATCATTAGGGGTTACTGAGATCTAGAAACCAAAATTTTCGGTCTAAAACACTTCATATTACTTGAATATAGTCGGCATAATGTTGCTGCTGCTATGCGTTGCGTCTTGGTGACGTACTTCGCCATCGTATGTTTGTTGACAATTACACTTGGTGTATTAATTAAGTTCAGCTAACTGTACATCGTCCTTCTGTTGACGGATATGTATAAATATAAGTATAAGGCTCCTACGAGTACTAATAGTCGATCGTAGATTTAGATGATGACTGTGGGCTTATGAGGTTCGAGTGTGTGACAGTGTGTATATGGTTTAGGCGCCGAAATATAATGTAGGCTCTATGCGGATGTGTGATCGATGATGCTTAACTCTAACAATGTTTCTTGACATCGATAATTTAATGAGTTAGTAACATCTCCAAGAGATGTTCACAAATTCGGCTAATGAAAGTTATTTATATAATTTATACCTATAATTTATATACAAGGTAATTTCTTTACATGCATTTCTCTGAGCGAATTCAACGTAAACTATAGTTAAAGGAAATTAATTACTATAAATTCTTAATTAGTACTATTTGAGTACTTTTTAAATCAAAATATAAATTTATTCTTTTTTTTTTTTTTTTTTGATAAAAACCAACTTTGAATTCCTATTGAATTCGTTTGCTTACATAGTTTCTGAGTTAAAATGCGAAAAATATATTCAAAATTCAAATTTTAATTATTGCCTTAAGGTATTATACTTAATAATAATTCTTATCAACTCAGTAATTGCAAACGTATATTTATAGCAATAAAAAAAAAACTTCAAACGTAACAACTGACACATGCAAAACAAATATAATACTGGTGTACCCGAGGTTATTAACTACTGTCGGGTTTCCTTATATTGGTTGGCATTTCATATTTTGAGGCGATAGTGGATAATCAGGTGATGTTAATTTAAATGGTATTAAGTCATATGAGCTCGATATTTAAATTCTATTTTAAACGGATATTTTACTAAAATTACGTCAATATTCCGTAACACCGTTTCAATTTACATATTACCAACATTAGTCAAAAAAAAACAATTCTTCTGCCAAGTCGATCTTTAGGCGAGGCTGATTTACTTTTGGTGAACTCCGTTAGTTCTACCCTCCAAATTTTCTTCCGTGATACCGGGTGTTCATGTTTTTATGCAACGACTGCGGATGACCGTAACAATAGATAAACAATTCTTCAATTGTTTATTTATTGTTTTGATTAACACTTAATTTTCGTGTCTGACTGAGCTTTGCTGAAGGATGCCAAATTATTGATGGGTCCTGAGGCAAATTGATGTTTCTTACCAATTCTGTAAGGAATTAATACTCTTTACGTATCGATTAAATAAGTTAACATTGCGCGACATTCAAAAGACGTACTCAAAAAAAAAAAATATGTTTAACAAATAATGTCCCGACGCTTCATAAATTCCAAGAGGGCGTTTACTGGTACCTCTCTGTTAATGAAAGTTACTAATACCGAGTATATGAGTCCGTTTGAGGACGGTTTAATTAAATTTACCAAGTTATTAAGAACGTAAATCTTTTGCATGGAAATTTCCTACGAATTTTCCTTGCCGATTTTCAATCACGTACATGGAATTTTCGATCTTGTTTATGACTCGACATTTCACGAATTTCGGTGCTAAATTAGCATTAAAAACTTTTGCTGCATCGCTTTGCGCAAAATTTCGACGGAGAATTTCTTGACCCGGAACGATCTCGCGCGATTTCAAATTATAACGCGACGCATACTGACGGTGTGTTTCCTGTAATTTCGCTTTAACGCGTTCACGTATGTTATATATACTATCGGGCATAGTCAAGCAAGTCGCGTTTTCGGCTTGAAGACTCTGAATACGTGTTTGTAACGGATAAGCTGTGCCATGGAGTATCATATTTTCTCCGAAGTTCAAATAATAGGGTGAATATCCAGTTGCTTCGTGTGAAGTGGTCCGTAATGCACAGGCTATTTCGCTAATGTACATATCCCATTCATTATGCTTTTCGTTCAAATAGGATCTGATAGCGGCCAAAATAGAACGGTTTACTCGCTCGGATGCATTCGCTTGAGGAGAATACAGAGCGGTGGCCGTGTGGGTGATTCCATAAGTAGACATGAGTGATGCAAACTCTCTAGAAGTAAATTGTACTCCATTGTCTGAAAAGAATGTTCAGGTACTCCATATACGTGGAATACTTCATTCTTGAGATAGTTAATGATCGGGCGAGTGGTTGCATTACGTATTGACTTTAATAAAACATATTTAGTGAATTGATCTAATACAATTATCAAAGACGTGTTACCGGACTTCGAACGAGGATAAGGACCCATAAGGTCAATATTAATTCTTTGCCAAGCTCTACTTGGTATTAATTGAGTTTTCATTGGTGATCTTAAAACCATATTTGGAGCTTTTGATTGCTTACAAATATCACACTTGCCAATAAATTCTTTAACCTGCTTCACCATTCCAGGCCAGTAATATTAAGCATGTAAGAGTTTTCTTGATTCCTCCGTGGGATGTTATGGGTGGATTATGCGAAGCAGTAATCAAATCATGGATCAATTCTTCAGGTATCCAGAGTTTCCACGAGGAATTAGTGATGCCTTCAGAATCGGGTTTCATTGTAAATAATTTGTATACGTAACCATATACGCTTTTGATATCAGGTAAAGTATTTGGATTATTTTCTACGGTAGCAATTAAGTCTTTATATTTTTCAGACAGAAACCAGGGTGAGGATAGATCTACTTCTGGAGCTACAGAAGGAATTATTTCGTTGATGCTGACTTCGTTTTTTACACCTACGTCTAACGAGACTGTAGACTCAATGGGTACAACTCGTGCCTTTGCCTTATTATCTGAAAATGCTCGAGATAATGCGTCTGGCACGACGTTTTGGCTGCCTTTTCTATGTTCGATAGTGAAATCGAAAGCCTGTAGTTTAAGGGACCAACGTGCCAAACGTCCACTAAGGTCTTTTTGTTGCATTAACCATTTCAAGCTGGCGTGATCAGTAATAATTGTGAATGGTAGTCCCTCAACATATGCTCGGAACTTCTTAAAACATAGTATTGCCGCTAAACATTCCAATTCCGTAATTCTGTAATTCTTTTGTATATCATTCAATTTTTGGGAAATATACGCTATTGGTTGTTCTTCATTGTCGTCGTTTAACTGATAAAGAACTCCACCTATTCCCGTGGTACATGCGTCACATTGAATGACAAATGGTTTGGTGAAATCTGGATTTCGCAACGCAGGGGATGACATTAAAGCGGTTTTAAGTTGTTCGAAGGCGTCTTATGCTTCTATAGATCAACGAAACCCCTGAGTCGGATTCTTAAAGCAGTCCGTAATCGGTGCTGCGACAGCCGCGTAATTGGGTATGAAGCGACGATACCATCCGGACATTCCTAAGAATCGTCGGACTTGTTTACAGGAGGTTGGTGTCGAAAATTCTGCAATGGCAGACACTTTGCCATCATCTACTTTCAGGGTTCCGTCTCCAACCACATAACCCAGGTATTTCACCTGTGTCATACAAAAGTGACTTTTAACTACATTTATGGTTAGTTTAGCTTCTGATAAACATTTAGCTACTTCATCCAGTAATTCAAGATGTGCTCCCAAAATTAGGCGATATGATTAACAAGTCGTCCAAATACACAAAAACTTGTTCTCGTAATGAGCCAGGTAGCGGTGTCATTAATTTATCCATCAACCTACACATACGCTGTGGAGCATTACACAAGCCAAAAGGCATCACAGAAAAATGGTATAAAGGCCTTCCTGGTACTGTAAAGGCAGTTTTCTCTTTAGAAGTCGTTTCCAGCGGTATTTGCCAGAAAGCGTCTTTGAGATCAATTGACGAAATGTTTGGGTATCTTGGAGTCGACTGAGCAGACCAGCATATCTCACGATGGAAATTTGCTTACTACTAAATTAAGACTCTGCTGCTCGTCTGCATTTAATTGATGTTTATTCGGGGAAGTGACCTTATATAAAGATTCTACTATACATGTTAACGGACAAGAGGGTGTTAGATTAAACAATTTCCAGAAGTCAATACCGAGATATAACTTCTGTTCTAGATCTGGAACTATATGGATTTGTAATGTCTTAGTGACACCATTGAATTCAATTCGGGACGGAAAGTGTCCAAAAACCGAATGTGTACCCCCTCCCGCTGTTCAAACGTCTGATTTTGTGGGTACGTATTTAATTTTTAGTTTCTTGAGGAAATTTAAAGCACCTGCACCAAGCCAACTAATACTTGCTCCACTATCCAGTAGTCCAACAATTGGATGACCACCTATAGTTACTTGAGCGTATAATCGCGCATCTCCTTTTTTCGACTGAATTGAAGAGATGTGTATTTTACGAAGAAGTTTATGTCTCTTAATGTAGTTTTCTCGTCTTTAAGTTGACTCGAAGGTGGGCAAGTTTCGACTGACGAGTTTTGGGTTCCAAAAATTCGTTTTCTAACCTCGTTATAGTTTGCTTCTCGCTGCGCTAAATCTTGCTGGTGTATTATTATAGGTATTGGTAGGATTGACTTAGAATTGGTAGCTCAACGTGGTTTGAGTGTATCAGATCGCCTGGAGACGGAGATTCATCATTTGAAATTGGACAAGGGACTGTAACAGGTATGGACAAAATTGTTGGATCAGTATTTAATGATGGGTTGTTGAGTTTGCAGTTTCTGGGGTCGGTTTCCTGAAAGGATTCACGGTTGTCGACGTTTTCACTTCTTTCACTCCTTGAACACTCGGCCTGAGGGAAGTTTGCCGACCCCTTTTTAAGTTTTTTTCTTTACAACGCTGGCAGTTATTGGTAGCCTTTTCCTTTTCGCCACAACGATAACAGAAGAGGTGTCTGGAGGTCGAAAGACAATCTCTGAAACCGTGACCAGTCTCATCACAATTCCAGCATACCCAACGTGTAATATCCACAGCCTCTACTTCTAAATTGTCAGGTTCCTGAACGAGTTCCTGAACGAGTTCCTGATCCAAAGGAAAATTTTCCATTTCAGATATGGGATATGTCTTTTCGAGTGTGTAACGAGTGGGACGTTGATCAGGGATTGGACGTTCTCTTAGATAGATTTCTGCCTTACAACATTCCTCTCGAAAAATATCTAATGTATGCAAATTCATGGCTTACACTAATTGTGCCACACGAGGGTTTATGTTAGGCATCATTAAACGAACCAACTCATCGTCTCGCATTAAAACTACGCGCTGCAAATTTAACGCTACAGCTGCTGAAACATAGTCTTCGACAGTTTCCCGACGATCTTGACGACGGCGCTCCATCGCTCTTGTAATTTCGGCATCTGAACTCCAGATTTTGAATCTTTTAGTTAGTGAGGATTTTAACTCGTCCCAACTAGGGTCTGGGTTGGCTCTAAGAAATTACCAATACCAGGTCTCAGCCGCGCCACCTACACATCGATGAAACTGAGTGACCTAATAGTTTTCATGTGCTTGACTTTGACTTTTAATGCGGTCTAAGCGAAACAAAAACTCATCTACTGGCATGTTAGCCGTGTCGTGGCCAAGAATCCTCGGCCGTATCTCCTTCCAAGGGGCTCGCTCCGAACACTTCACTTCTACAGATACAATACTTGGTATTGTTTCTAAACAGTTTTTATTTCTTATCACTCATTCTTATCTACAACTCACAATTTAGACTTAACCGATCTACTCCCGTTGAAAGCGCACAAAAAACTCCTCTTTCTTCGAACTTGGAAATCCCGATCAGCAATTATCGCTTATACCGTAAAAGTTCACCGAGTCGATAATTGCTGATCTTCATCGGCCATCGATCAACTCTCGGCCATCGACACAAGTTGGATTTTAGTCGATCGATAGCCGAGTTCGCACTTTTCTTCCTGACCGTCGGGCACAGGTGTCCGACCTTTGTTCTAGTAAAAGTGCATACCTCGTATTGGAAGTTATTACATACTATTGATATTCAATACAACTTCCGATACGAGGCATGCTTGCATGTAAATCGGGTTCAAACCGGCCCACGACATTCCTCCACCTTGAAAAAATCTATGCCCGGTGGTCTAGGAAGTTCGAACATATAATTTTATTTTTTTAAATTATTTTGGCAGATGGCCGTACTAATACGTAAATTCCAAGTTTTCGCTCTTTTTTTATTGGATTTTTTTCTTTTTTTGTTATTTATTTTTATATATTTTTTTTTTATATGTACCATTCCATTTATTGTTTTGGTAAATAATCTGTATCTTACTAATACGTAAATTCCACGTTTTTTTTTTTTTGTTTTTTATAGAATTATTATTTTTTTTTTCGTTATTTATTTTTCAGTCCGTCTGTCCGCCGTACGCTAGATCGTTTGGAGGCTTGTACCTGCCAAACGATTTGAGATATTAAATTGGAATTTTTTTAACGAATAGACGGGGTAGGCTCCTTGAAGTGACCAAATTTTTAGGGGTGGGGGTGTGAGGGGGAAGGAGGAGGAAGTGTTTTGGACCGAAAATTTTGGTTTCTAGATCTCAGTAACCCCTAATGATAGGAAGCTGAAACTTGGAACTTCTATAGAGCTCTGATAGTAGACTCATTTGCAGAAAAATTTTCAATATTGATCAAGGGGTCATCCGAAACCCAAAAAAGGCGAGATAGACACGATCTAAAATCCATATCTCCTAAGCCGTTAATGGCACACTATTCAAACTTAAAAAATATTTGTAGTTATACTAGGAGAACAGAATCAAGAAAAATTTTGGGTGGGGGAAGTTGTGTACGGGAGTGGGGGGTAAAAAACTTTAGATAACGATATCTCATGAACCAATTGCTCTAGAAAAATAAAATTCGGTTTGGGTATAAGAGTCGACAAATAAAGATTGATCAAAGTAAAATTTTTTAAGTGGGAGGTGCAGCATAGAAGTGGAGGGGATGAGAATTTTTCAAATCAAACACATTTCATATTTCAAGAACAGTGTAAGATAGATGCTTAGAATTTTTACCAGAAGTAGCGCTAATTAAATTCTAGTAGAAAAAAAGATTTAGGGTTCAGGGAGTAGAGGGGGAGGGTGGGGGAGGGTGAAAAGGAAAAAGTTCGGATGCTTATATCTTGAGAACCTGTAATGATATAAGCCTTAAACTTGGTATTTAGATAAAGCTATAATAGCGGAATGTTGGAAAAATATAATTTTTTTTAGGAGTAGTATGCTACGGGGGTAGGGGGTGTTTTTCCTAACTATTAAACGGTTCATGCTAGAAAGTTGAAACTCGGTGTGTATATATAAATCAACTAGAAAAGTTATTGCGATAAAAAAAAATTTGAATATTCATTGGCGTTCAGAAAGGGGGGCAAAAAATATTATTTGTAAATATAATAAATATAAAATGCATATATTTTCACGATTTTCGTCATATCTACTAGGTCTTTCCAAATATTGAACTCATTTTTATTCTACGGATTCTTCGTATGCATACCTAGAAAGAATTTTCAAGATTTTTTGAAATTCGACCCCTAAGGGTAGTGTGGTACAAGTGGGGGTGTTTTTCCTAGATATGGTACGGCTTAAGCAATGATGAAACTCGGTGTGTATATGTAAATCAACTAGAAAAGTAATTGTGATAAAAAAAAATTTGAGTATTCATTGGCATTCAGAAAGGGGGGCAAAAAATATTATTTGTAAATATAATAAATATAAAATGCATATATTTTCATATTGTTTGTAAATAAAATATATATAAAATGCATATATTTTCACGATTTTCGTCATATCTACTAGGTCTTTCCAAATATTGAATTCATTTTTATTCTACGGATTCTTCGTATGTGATAAAAAAAACTTGAATATTCATTGGCGTTCAGAAAGGGGGGCAAAAAAAAATTGTTTGTAAATATAATATTTTCACGATTTTCGTCATATCTACTAGGTCTTTAAAAATATTGAATTCATTTTTATTCAACGGTTTCTTCGTATGAATACCTAGAAAGTGTTTTCAAGGTTTTTTGAAATTCGACCCCTAAGGGTAGTATGGTACAAGTGGGGGGTGTTTTTCCTATATATAGAACGGCTTAAGCTACAATGTTGAAACTCGGTGTGTATATCTAAATCAACTAGAAAAATAAATTTGAATAAAAAAAAAACGAATATCTATTGGCGTTCAGAAGGGGGGCAAAAAAATATCTGTGAAAATAGAATTCATATTTTCCCACGATTTTCGACTTATCTACTACCTCGTCCCAAATATTGAATTTAATTTTATTCTATGTATTCCCCATAATATACTCCTAAGGGGGTGTAAAGTGATTGTGTACTTTTTCATAAATTATTTCACTTCACTTCACTTCACTTCAGATTTTCACTTCCACGATCTTGTTCTTTTTGATAGGTTTTCAGTCACATAGTAGCCTCCGCCGCATTTCTGAATTGAACGCTTTCCTAACTTCTACCGGAAAAATATTTAAGTTACACCCAGATTGTTGGCAGATTTTTTATATTTAGTTTAGTATTCTTTAGGTTTTTTTTTTTTTAATATAGTTTCCATTTAAATCCTAATATTTTATCCCTTGCTTCTATATTAATATTTTTACGCTATAACTTCTTTTTTTTTCTTTTAATCCTATGTCTAGTATACATACATATATCTTAAAGTTTTGTTAGTGCTTAAGCTAAAGTTAGAATGGTCCTTTTCCGGGGTGGTAGCGTGAAGGTAGTTGCTTGTAGTTCCTAATTGTTGGTTGAATTCGTCGATTGGACATTTGACTCTGCCGTGTTCTCAGTAGTGTTGGTTTTTAAAGCTAGTAGACGGTGGGGGTGAATAATAGCATCACCGGCATTTTGCGTCACCACTGGAGGGCTTTCAGTACGTGAAGTGGGTCTTTCATGGGTTCTCGGCACGTCTACGTCTTCGCTATCTCTCTTTTCGTTTGTCCTGTGTTTCCTGTGTTTATGGTAGTATCTGACGCTAAAGATGAGTACAGAGGTCATGATGATTATTAACCCCACGCCAGTCGTTGAAATTAGAGTGGAATGAGTTCTCCATGTATCAGCTGCACGTCGTCTCTCAACTTCGTTTTTCGTTCGTTCCGCCAAACTATCAATCGCTTTGCTTTCAGCTTGCCATGTGGCATCTAAGGTTCGAGCATCCAAGACGATGGGTTCATCTCGAGTTCCTGATGGGCTAGAAATCCGGATGCTTTCCGTTTTCTCCATGACTGATTTGATATTTGATCTTAAACCAACCTCCCCCTCGGGCTGCCATAGTTTGATGTCGCGGTGTATGTTGTTCGTGGCATATACCATCCGGTCTCCGCTCCGGAAGTTGCAGTTTTCGTCAATAGTTAATATTCCCAGATCACTTAGCTCGAGGATTCGTACCGGTAGGGACTGGCAATTAATTTCAATCTTACTCGGAGTGCTCATAAGATATAACCAATGATTTGCAGTTTCCTTCTTGACAAAGGAGCTCCATTTCTTGGTGCTTTTCTCGTGGCACCGCGTCAGATCTAAACTATATCCCCAGTAAAAGTTTAATAGACAATTATCTCCGATCGTGGTTAGGATTGGTACTTCTCGATCGCATACGTAATATTTTTCCGTCGTCGTAGTAGTTAGTGGATTGCAGCGTTGGAAGATCTCGTAGTGTAGTATTGCATATCGACTAATGTCAGTGTTGGTCACCAAAAAATCGCCCTCCAGGTCATAGAAGTGATATATAAGCTCGTCAATGTGTGCCGGTATTGTATACACTTTCGAAATAGTAAACGGCGTTTTCTCCGTTTGCGGGACGTCCATCCGTACTAATAGTTTTGTGTTGTTGACAACTATTTGTACCTTCATTATTTGAGTTAGTACTTGGTAATCGATAACTTTCGGGTTTATTTCATCACTTTCCCATACAGTGGTGAGGACTTCCATTAATTCTTTTGCATGTATTACTGCAGGGTGTAACTTTCCAAGATGAGATGTGAGTGCTATTCCCATAATGGTGTCTAACTCCCCCGCTATCCTTCGTAACTCCATTTCGATGAGAATCAAGAACTCAATGAGATCTGTTCGGCGCTATGGTAGTATATAAATCCAGTAATCGCTGTCTTTTTCGTGCTGCTTGTACTCTGGACTCATTGAATAGGTTGAAATTTGATTGCGTAATGGTTACTTGTTCATTCAGTAAACTAATTGTGCTATTTTCTCGCTGATCCAAGCTTTCCAGTTTTCGGGAAATCTTTAGGTCGTCGTTGCTATCCAAAGTTCCAAATAGTGTTTTGCCCAAAGCTCCGACACCATCAAAAAATGACCTCTTTCGTCTCGTAGCTCTCATGCCAAAAACGTAGTGATCTAAGTCTGACCGCTTCCCTTCCAAATATTTGACGCTGGACCGAAATCCAGCAATGATATTATTACATCTGGTGTCGTGAGTGTGTAATTTCCGGCACATTTCATAGCCATATACGTCCCGCCTTTAGTATAAGGTAGATGTCCGGCGAGTTCCCGATTACATTATTCGTGGAAATGAATTTGGATTACGATGTGGCTATATAGAATTTGCCTCAGCAATTCCACCAGCTGTCAGGGTGTTTCGGAAGTTGGCTAGAATACACCCTCTGAAGAGTCTTCTGCATTCCGATGACGAAACAGCTCCTTCGGACCTAGTCCAACACAAAAATCTTATGATAAACTGGCCTCTCCAGTGAAAGTTCTTTCCAAAATTCGTCAAGTACTACGGTCAATCAACAGTCGGGGATTTCGTATTGGAGCTTCACTCCACTGACACTGGAAAGAACAACAAACTCTTAACATTTAATAGCTTCAATGGTAGCATGACCATGAAAAACTAGTAACATAAAAGTATTGGTAAAAATAAGTTTTGCGTTGGACCCACTGGGCCCCGGACTTAACAACAGATTTTCAAGATTCATAGCCATATGGTTATCCAAGGTTACAACCATTTCATAGCCATATACGTCCCGCCTTTAGTATAAGGTAGATGTCCGGCGAGTTCCCGATTACATTATTCGTGGAAATGAATTTGGATTACGATGTGGCTATATAGAATTTGCCTCAGCAATTCCACCAGCTGTCAGGGTGTTTCGGAAGTTGGCTAGAATACACCCTCTGAAGAGTCTTCTGCATTCCGATGACGAAACAGCTCCTTCGGACCTAGTCCAACACAAAAATCTTATGATAAACTGGCCTCTCCAGTGAAAGTTCTTTCCAAAATTCGTCAAGTACTACGGTCAATCAACAGTCGGGGATTTCGTATTGGAGCTTCACTCCACTGACACTGGAAAGAACAACAAACTCTTAACATTTAATAGCTTCAATGGTAGCATGACCATGAAAAACTAGTAACATAAAAGTATTGGTAAAAATAAGTTTTGCGTTGGACCCACTGGGCCCCGGACTTAACAACAGATTTTCAAGATTCATAGCCATATGGTTATCCAAGGTTACAACCATTTCATAGCCATATACGTCCCGCCTTTAGTATAAGGTAGATGTCCGGCGAGTTCCCGATTACATTATTCGTGGAAATGAATTTGGATTACGATGTGGCTATATAGAATTTGCCTCAGCAATTCCACCAGCTGTCAGGGTGTTTCGGAAGTTGGCTAGAATACACCCTCTGAAGAGTCTTCTGCATTCCGATGACGAAACAGCTCCTTCGGACCTAGTCCAACACAAAAATCTTATGATAAACTGGCCTCTCCAGTGAAAGTTCTTTCCAAAATTCGTCAAGTACTACGGTCAATCAACAGTCGGGGATTTCGTATTGGAGCTTCACTCCACTGACACTGGAAAGAACAACAAACTCTTAACATTCCGGCACAAGTTTTCAACCGCAGTGGTGCAGTTTATTACGAAGTCCAACTCGTCCCGAAAATTTGGCATTTCCACTCGAGAAAGGATCGTCCATTTTTTGTTATACCACAGGACTTTCCCTATCTCCTCAAATGTGGCTCCTGTTGGCTTCAATTCCCGAAGATGTACGCCCTCCGGTTTTACCACGGCTGCTGCTGTCGCTGTTAGTAGGGTTATTCTTACCATGTAATTCATTGTACAGTAATTATTTATTAAATATTAATTTTCCTAAGTTAGTAGCTTCAAGTTGATTCCTCCGTTCCCTTGTTAGTGGTTAGTAGGGATCGGTTACCGTAGTCGTTATTCTCGTTTCCCGTCGTCTTGAGTCAGACGTTCCTTATTTCAGAGCGACCGTGTCTATCGTCTCTTCTTCTCTTGACTCCTTCGTTATCTGTGAAAGATAATAGCAAAAGAGGTATATAATTAATACATTGTTGAATAATCCTGTTGGCCCCGTAAATGCATCCGCGATTATCACCATCTTTATGTGCTAGTCTGACTAGACGTTCCAAACTGGATACTTTTAAAAAAAAAAAAATGTTGGACTAATACTTATGTACCTATTATAAAAATATTGGGCTAATAATAACTACAATGTACATATATACCTTATCCAAACTAACCATTTATAATTATAACCGTCCTATCATCTTTCCCCGTAATATAAATACATAATATAAAATTTTTGATCTAATAAGACCTATATATATACCTTATCTAAACTGACCGTTTATAACTATAACCGTCCTATCATCGTCCCCCTTAACATGTACATAGGTGACACAGATGTTTATCTATTTCACTATTCCCCTAACATCTTCTAACTGGTTGCGTAAGTTCTAACCATACCATAGTTTTAAACGGTTCGTATGTACCCTTTTAATTCTTCGGCTTACGAGAATGGATACGTTTTCTGGTGAGTGTACCTGTATCACCCTGTGTATCGCACTGAGTTTTCCTGGTCTTGCCATGTCCTTCATAAGAACCTCGTCACCTATATGAAGTTGAATGACATTTGTGGTTTTGTCGTAGTTTTTCTTGGACTTCAGTTTGGCGTCCCCTAAGTTTTTCTTTGCTATTTTAAAAGCTGTCTGTAATTGGTAACGAAGTTGCATATGGTATTTTTCCGCATTATAAACTGGCTCTACCTTCCTTTGGAGGTTATTTGGTATATCGGCCGCAAACCCGAAGAGGGTTTCCATTGGCGTTAATTTAGTACCGGAGTGTTGCGTATTATTGTATGCGTGCGCAGCTGGTCGAAGATACATATCCCATCCGCTGGGGTGGTCGTCGACGAAGCTTCTGAGATAGTTCCCAAGCCATGAATGTTGTCGTTCCACTGCATTGGATTGGGGATGGTAAGCAGTTGTTTGAATATGCTTAACTTTTAGGAGTCGGCACAAAGATTTAAAGGTGTCACTCGTGAAATTGGAACCCTGATCGGTAACTATTTGTTGAGGATTATCTGTTCATATAATATTCGAGCCTTCTTGATTAGGCATAGCTGCGAAGTTCACGAATCTAGTAAGATCATCCATCATGCTCAGAATATATTTGTTCCCTAGCTGAGTTATGGGTAGAGGTCCCACTATATCTACATAAATTTTCTCAAACGGCTTATCAGCGATACGAGTAATTACTAACGGCATTTTTGTAGTTCTAGATGATTTATTTTTCTGGCATTTATGGCACTTCTTTACGAAAGCCTCCACTGCTTCACTCATTCGTTTCCATTTATTGTGACGTCGGATTCGATTAAGGGTCTTTTGGCGGCCGAAATGCCCTCCGAAAGGCGAACTGTGGTAACTTTCTAGAACGTGTTGGATGTTTTCCACTCCCTCTATCTCTGTCGGATTATCAATTCGTTCCCATTCTATTCCTGGTTCGGGTGACGGCAGTAGTAAGTACGACACTTTTGGGTCTTTTTCTTGGTATGAAAGTGTAGGGGGTCTGAAAGGCTTTTGTGGGGATGCTGAGGGGGGAAAGCTAAGGGGGTAATGTTAAGGGGGAAAGCTAAGGAGGGGAAGCTAAGAAGCTAAGGGGGGATGCTATGGTGGTGAAAAGCGATGGGGGGGAAGCTATAGGGGAAAAGCTATGGGGGGGAAAGCTATGAACTTTAGGGTGAAAGTGTGGGGGTAAAACGCTAAAAGTGTAGGGCTAGAACGCTGAAAGTGTAGGAAATTCGCTGAAAGTATCGTCTTGAAAGCATGGTCTGAAAAGTGTCGGGGGTGTACGCCAAGTGGGAGGTTTTTTAGTGTTAGAAGAGATTTCGCCTAGTAGTAAGTACGACACTTTTGGGTCTTTTCTTGGCATGTGCGATAGGGACAGGCTATTTGAAAGTGTAGGGGGTCTGAAAAGCTGAAAGTGTCGGGGCAAAAATGCATATAAAAACCGGAATAAGTGTCGGGGTTGTGAACGGTGGGCTGGCTGTGGCGGCCATGGTTATTTTTTTGGGGGGACGGCTGTGGCGGCGATGGACGGCCATGATGGCTTTTCTGGGGTGCTGATTGGCTTGGATAGGTATTCGGGGTCAGGTTTTGACTACTCTGGGGGCCATGATGGCTTTTCTAGGGTGCTGATAGGCTTGGACAGGTGTTGTAGGTCAGCTTTTTACTCGGGTTACTCGGTTGAGTTTTTATGTAAACTTGATCTCGAGTCAAGTTCAAGTCAAGTGAAATTATAACAGGTTTCTCTTATGCGTGTGTCTTCATGTGAAAATTTTGGGCACTGTGAGAATTAAAACAAGTTTTTTTATAGTCTTTGGTCTTTTCGAGGCTTTAGAGACTGATATAATGTGCAGTAGATGTTTCGGTTTTTATGTATGAATATCGGGAAGGTCAGGCTTTTTACTTGGTTGAGTTTATGAAAATTTGATCTCGAGTCAAGTCAAGTGGAATTATTACAGGTTTCTCTTATGTGCGGGTCTTCGTGTAAGAAGGTCAGTTTTTTTAATCGGTTGTGTCTATGTAAAATTGATCTCGAGTCAAGTTCAAGTCAAGTGGAATTATTACAGGCTTCTCTTTTGCATGAGTCTTTGGATATTGTATGATGTTCGGTACCATGGGAAAATTTCGACTAATGTGAGAATTAATTCAGATCAGATTATGTAAATTTGATAACGCGCCTAGTTCAAGTCAAGAGTGATTATAGCGGATTTCTTTTATGCGTCATGAGTCGAGATTAATGTGATATCTAAGGTGTGAAATAAAACAAGTTGTCGGGCTTTATTTTTTATTATATACGTAATAAAGTTTATGCAGATAACTTTCTTTTGATTACATAATTGATTTTCTTAAGTAAAATAGGTTTTAGTAATTCCTCCATTTTTAGAATCCTGCGCTGGAACCTGATTCGGTCTAATACATAGGTTTGCCAAGTACTTCTTCTACTAGATCTATATGCGTAGTCCCAGGCAAACATGTATCTGACAGAGACCTTATCACAGAAACGTACTTGTTTATCGTTCGTAGATGACATCGTAGATATTGATGATTTCAATCGCCAGTAGAAAAATCAGAATTAACAGGCCAAACACTCGCATTACCGTAGGAAGTGATGGTACACAGGGTTTGTATGATTTTTTAATCGGCTTGTCATATGGACCACAAACGTCCTTACCGCTAACAAAAACACAGTCTGGAGATAGGCGTAAATGTTCAGCTTCCACATCAGTCGGTGAAGAAGATGCGCTCATTATCAGAGAACAGAAGAAGCACTTGACGTAATCCTTCAAGTTGGTGTAAAAGAAGCCGCTTTTCACAAGCTTAAGAACTTTCCTTTCCTCTAGATCCAAGTTCTTGAATGTTTTCAGGCGATCGTATTCATGTCTTAAGTTCATCATGGTGACTAAAAATCTGGATGTTACAGAACATCTTTTATACCAATCCATGAATTATGAAATGATGGGAAACCAAGCCATTTTACAAACACGCGATCTTTTCTTCGTTTTAAGACCTTCTCTACGAGATACACATCGGGGTACTTAACCTTTGTTAGCTCTGTCTCATAAAAACCTCCCTGGATAACATTACCTTGATAATCCGCAATTAAATATGTACGAGGCTGCGTTTTTCGCACTTGTTTTATCTTGAATATCTCTGTCGACCAGTTTGGAGTGTAATCTTTTTCAAAGACATGTTTGTACTTGCTTATTCGGACATGATCACCGGTTCTATATTTTGGTTGTGAAAAAACTTTAACTTTCCTATAGAATGAAGACAATAAAAGCAGCTCGTTTGACGTATTAACATCTATAGGCCGCATTTTAATAGTACGATGTTTTGTCTTGTTGTACTTAACAAGTAGTTTAGGCAATATGTCGATCCAGCGATAATTTCCTTTCATACTGAATTCTTTCCACATGATGTTTTTCAATGTCCGATTAAACCTCTCAACGATGGAGGCCTTCAATGAGCTGAATGTAGAGTAATGATTTATTTCATAATGTTTCATCATCTGACGAAATACTTTATTAAAAAACTCCGTACCATCGTCGGTCTGCAAATTTCTAGGTACACGTCGTTGTTTGAAAATTTTTTCCATAGCCTTTGCTACAGCATCTGCACTTTTATTTTTAATAGGGAAAGCCCATGCATATTTAGAAAAAGTGTCGATCACAGTTAAAAGAAACTTAAAACCTTGATTTTTAGATGAGAATGCACTCATATCAACCAGATCCGCTTGCCATAAGTCATCTATGCCTCTGATAGTGACCTGCCGACGAGTGAATCGTCTACGAGCAGGTCTGTGTATCTCATTAACAACTTGTCGTCTGCTCATTTTACTAAAGTTATAAATATTACTTCCGGTATTATATAGAGCATCGATATTAACTTGGAGCCATGATACATTTTAGACACCCGTTTACAATGATGATTGCAGGCCCATCCGGGTGTGGTAAAACAACCTTTATAGAAAATCTTCTTACGGGGGGGGGGGGGGGGAATGATTCAACCACAGGTAAAAAAATCATATGGTGTAACGCTGTGCAGCATGCTATGCCGTCATTAAAGAATATAGAGTACTTATCTTCAATTCCTGAAGAATTCCCAAACGATTCTAATGAGCCTACATTAATAGTGCTGGATGATATGATGCTAAGTGCATTTTCAAGACAAGTATGCGAACTGTTTACAAAGGAGTCCCATCATCGTAATCTTTCTGTTATCTTAGTAACACAGAACGTGTTTCATCAAGTAAAATTTTGTCGTGATATATCACTAAATTGCAAATACATGGTATGTTTCAAAAATCCCCGCGACAAAAGGTGATTAAAACTCTTTGTGAGGTCACATTGAATACATTAAACGGGAATCATTCGCCTCACCGGAAAATTTATTCTCGGCTTAGTAAATATAAAAAGAGCATGCGTAAGTTGGTAGAGGCTAAACGATCTGTGCCACGACAGCGTAAAGTATTAGTTCAGAACGGAGGATTTCTGCCTGTACTATTAGGAAGTGTTTTGTCAGGTGTTATAGGATCACTAATTGAAAAATATGCATAGAGCCGGCAACCTAAATAAAATGCTTCTACTCCCCCCAGAAGTGTATGAAAATCTAAAAGGTACGATTGAAGATACAAAGAGTCAAAGTTAGTTTGATAAAGCTATTAACAAGATATTGAGAAGCAAGAATACTGACGATAAAAACAAATGGTATCAATATCGGAACGAGCTTATAAAATATTTTAATACACGACGTAGGAATAACACCTTTCTGGATATAAAGTCAAAAGCAAAACCACTCTTTGATCAGTCAAATCAACACCGTTTTAGAAATATGCGCGACAATACTACCCAGACGAAAATTAAATTTAGCGATGAAAAATCAATCCAGACTTCACCTATGCGGGGGAAGGAGATATTTGAATCAATGATAGATTTAAGCCCGCCAAAAGAAGAAATGCCATCTAAGTTCAAGAGACGATTATCGGCAAGCGGTATTGCCAAAACTCTTAAACCGCAGTCAAAATTCCGGAAAAGATTGAATGTGGTAGATCATTCACCGGAAAGAGAATATAAGGTGATAACTGGTGATGACGGAATAACTCAATATACAGTTCCGTTCAACATGAGTGTTGACGAGCTGGATGAGGTTTTCAAAAACTATGATAGAGAGAGTGGTAATACTGGTGCGGAAGTGCTAGTTCAAGATACTGCGAATGAAGAAGAGAGGCCGCAGGATGAAGAAATATTAAATATGGGTGCACAACCTATATTAGGACGTGCGGTGGAAAACTTACCCATAAGCCGAGTTACCAGGCAGAGCGAAAGGCTTAGGAATAAATCAGAGAGTAGTACCAACAGGACTAAGCCGAATTGGGATAGACTTTAAAATGCCTGTGACAATAACAGATAAGGAGTTCTACGTGTGCCTGCTTAGTAACAGTTCTCTAGATACTTATCCGGAAAATACACTATCCTCGTTTGAGAATATTCTACCAAGTACATGCAAGTTTGGCAGCGATTGGCGTGTTGGAATTACTGAGATCGCATTACCAAGACGGAAAATAGAGAAAAGCGAATCGGTTAGTCGACCTAAACGCACCATCCGAGAAAAAGATGAAGAAGGGGATAAGAGAGATAAGCGTTTTCGTTGCTCAGACACAACGCCAAAGAAATCAGAACCCCATTCGAAAGAAATAAGGGCTAGAATATGGACTAAAATGGAATTAATTTGGACTGATATCGATTTACAAAAGTTATGCTATGAGGGCAACGATATTAATTTCTCAACGTTCCTGGCATCATTTTTAACGGCTTCACAACCAAATTATAGCAAATTTTTCATGACATTTTTGAAACAGGAAATTTACAACCATATTAAAAAAGATAAGAATAGCGAACTTATCCCTGATAGAAGTGGAAAAAAGGCGGTCGGAGATTTTTGTTTACATATTTACCAAGGAGAAAAAGTTGCGGAAAAAGTTTATTTGGAGATGGGCATACAATTTAAATCATTCCTCCCCTTTATTGATTACATAATTGGGCAGATTCCGAGATCGCGTAGAAAACACGATGCCTTACTACAAATGGTTGATGATTTCATACTGCCTGAGATTCGTTATAAAGATCCTGATGGGCCACCCCCAACATCTCATACATTTCATCTAAAAGATCACGGAGTGAACCTTAAACTGAAACTACCGATTACATCTCCGGTTAGCGTTTCAGACTTCATTGCTTTATTATTGAGTGGCATAAAATACGATAGTGATGTCCTAGAAAAAAGGATGCTCTCTTTAGGCATACCCAAAAATATGGCAAAAAGGGAGATTTTTAACGAAGTGTTGATGGCACTTCGAAACTCAATAATGATTGCCGCGAGAGAAGCAGGTACAGATATATCACCTGAAGTTATGATTTCGCTAGAAGGAACGCCTCTAAACATGCCATATAAAGAAGCAGACGGAACTACAGGTGCGACATCGGTGAAAGTAGATCTGAATACATCCGATGAAATTAGTGACTTTTTCGTAGGTGCTTTTTTGAAAACTCCGCTTGATAAACGCGATCCAGAATTGATTGACGAGACAATAAAGAAATCAGAGGCAATTACAGCTATTATCAAGGAGATGGAGGGATCTAGCCCTGGAGCAGAGGAAGTACCCCCTCCGAAAACACCTTATCGCAAGACAGAGGTGACCTCTCTGTTAGAAAGATCTTACAGAGTTAAAAACGATTGTAAGGAAGTCACTTTAATTCATGTTTACACCGATATTATTAGACCTAGAATTATAGGGAACAAATTGGTGCGTCAAATTGGTCTTCGAGTGATCCCTCTTAAAGAATGTGACAGTGTTTTCAGATTTGAACACATAGAGTACTGTCCTCTGGAGAAGACCTTTATCGAAAGCATTTCTATTAAAATTACAGATCAACAAGGTGAATTAGTTAACTTTGAATCGTCTTTTACGCCCACCTATATATTGCTCCACTTCATACGGAGATAAGAAAGCTATAAATATACAAATACTGCGGATATCTGATTAGTACTAACACACATTTTATGTGACATGCTTATCTAATGAGATGAATGCACACTACACACGGTATTATCTTATACAGAGCGGGGGTAAATTTTCTGATATAGGGGAACTATACCGCTCACCTCTTGTGTACCAGCGTGGGAGGGGGATTGGGAGTTTTTTTAGTGGCCTAATACGTTATTTGCAGCCAATATTTACATTAGGAGTAAAGGCTGTAGGAAAACAGGTTATTAACACAGGAAAGTCAATCTTTCAAGAAGTCGGGAGTAAGCCTATCAAGCAGATTTTGAAGGAGCAGGGAAAAACCGCAGTACACGAGCTAGCTCAAAAAGGTATAAATAAAATGTTCAATGCTATGGGGGGCAGAGGGAATCGAATGCCTATAAAAAGAGCTAATCCGTACTCAAGCATGCAGACAAGAAGCACGGTTAAGCGCAAACGACGTACAAAGGTGAGGAAATCAACGGTTCCGATCAGAAAAAAGAAAACTGTGAAAAAACGCCGTAATTTGAAAAAAACGTGTGTTGGACATATTTGATAGATAATTATGATGGCCTCGCTTAAAGAATGTATGAATTCCGAATTGGATCTTTTCGCCTCACTGCCGGTTCAGAGTAATATTTTAAAAACAGAAGAAGTGGCTTACAAGCCTATAGCATCACTGGAAAACTCTTCCGTACTAGAGTTTGTTTCCCTCGGTCACGGTGATACATATCGCGATTTATCCAGCATTTACTTGCGCCTAAAAGTACAACTCGTTAAATTTAAAGATGGCAAGGAGGAGAGCTTCACTGAAAAAGATACTACAGCTGACCCGTTCGGCGTAGTTAACAATTTGATGCACTCTTTATTTAAACAATGTACAGTGCAGCTAAATGGCAAGAATATAGCCCAAACTGACAATAACTACCATTATAGAGCCTATATTGAAAATTTACTAAATTATGGAAAGGACGCCTCATCCACGCACCTAGAATCAGTGTGTTGGTTTTTGGATGAAGATGAGATGGAGGTGATTGAAGGAGCAATGGCCGGCACAAGTAAAGAAAATAAAGGCTATCTTAAGAGAGTCGCAATGCTTGAAAAAGGGGCTGTAGTAGAGTTGATGGGGACGATCCATAGCGATTTACTTAATCAGGATAAACTACTAATAAATGGTGTTGACTTGCGCTTAATACTTTCATTGGAGAAGCCTGAATTCTATCTTTATTCTAAGACGGATGATCTTAATCCACGTATTAAAATACTAGAGGCAACAATGCTTATGAATCATGTAACCGTCAATCCAGGAATACTTTTGGCGCACGAGAACGTACTTCAGCGTGCAAATGCCATGTATCCGTACAAACGAGTAGAGGTGAAGACATACACACTTCCTGCTAACACATTTACACTCTCTCTGGATAACGTTGTGCTCGGACAAATACCGAATTTACTAGTTTTTGCTATGGTTGATAACGACTCATACAATGGAAATCGTACGAAGAATCCATATAACTTCAAACATAACAATATAACGAACCTCAACTTGTCAGTAAATGGAGTGCAAGTTCCTAATCAACCTTTAGAATTTGATTATTCAAAAACTAAGCCGTTAAGTACTAGAGGATATCTCACCCTCTTCAAAGGTACCGGGATCAACTACTTCGACAAAGGTCATCAAATATCGAAAAAATTCTTTGACAACGGGTGTTTCATGTTAGCCTTTGATTTAACAGCAAATAACTCATACAACTCGGGCTGTGGTAACCTGTTAAACCAAGGAGTGGTGCGAATTGAAGGACGATTCAAGGAGTCTCTAAAAAACAGTGTCAGCTGCATTGTATACACAGAATATGATAGTAATATAGAGATAGATAAGGATCGAAATGTGTACACAAGTTTCTGAAAAAAGTATATATACCCTTAGCGATATGGCATAATATTGACACAGTATCTATCTAAATGCGAGTAAGCAAACATGACGAATTGTCTGGTAAATGTTGAATATCTGTCAGAAGGCCATGTAACCTTCTTTAAGAAAATATCACTTACAGGCTTCAGTGCACAGAATAGGCTCTACTCAAAAGAAATTATATATAAATATCCGACATCTTTAGCATCATCTGATGATCAGGCAGGGGTATGTGGAAACTTGGAACTCAAACGCCTAGATGAAGAACTTATCAGAACACTGGCAAAATTTTCAACAGTTTTTACTAATGGTGAATCATCAAAAGAATTCTTACAAAGTTATGCTACTTCTCATACACAGATCATAAATGTTGAAGAAGTTATTTCAAAAGTTCAAGAATGAACACGATTGAGCTTGCTCACATTCTGAAAACGAATAGTGTCACTAGAAACTTATTCAAAGGCGTCTTCCCATGTGATCATCTCCCCAGTAAAATAAAAAAACCCGCTTTCGTTATAGCGAACACCGATCCTTCTTATAAAAGTGGCACTCATTGGGTTGCTCTCTATCTGCCTAGGAGAGGCCCTGTAGAATACTTTGATTCTTTTGGAAGATATCCGACAAATAAATATTTTAAAAAATTTTTACATGACAACTCAAGAATATTTATAAATAAGAAGAAGAGAATACAGGGTATGTTTTCGTCAGTCTGTGGCAAATACTGTTGTGTATACATATATTCCCGCTGCAGGGGAAAGAGTCTAAAGTTTTTTCTTAAACAGTTCTCGTCAAAAGAATTTTCGCGTAATGACGCTAAAATCGTTAATTTATACCACCATTTATTTTCGTCGGGTACTGCGCAGAATGGAGGGTTCTGTCACAACCAGTATTGCAAATCAGAGGTCGAGAGTATAAAAGCGGCAGCCTGAAATAGTCGTGCTTCAGTTTTTATTGTAAAACCTACAGTAGAATATGTCTACAACTATTGCAAAAGTGAAGTGCGGTACGAGTCCCAAAAAGACACCTCTCAAAAGAAAAAAATCTGCGCTCTCCGATGAAAGCGTTAATAAGAAGACTAGCAGGAGGAAAAGGTCAGAAGTTCCGGGTGAAAACGCTCTACTAAACTACACCTACTATCTGGATGGCTGCCATAACCGGAAAATTGTGCTCGGATTCGATCCATTCACGTTTGAGGCAAAAATAATCTTCGGCTACCATAGGAAGTTTCCTGTGTCAACAAACTACTTAGGGTGGCTATCAGTATACGAACATCTCAACCAGTTGAAGAATACGGTTGACCTGCAACCGGGTAATCAGCTTGTATTACTGGAGGAGTACAGAATACCTGTAGGAGAAGGCAGCATTAAGTTGAAATATCCCGAGCTGGTACGTTTGCTTGAAATGATGGATTTCTTTAATATCATCATGTTTCATAACAACAACGCTCATGAAAGTGTGAGGGAGTATTTCAACCAATACACGACTAGATGCAGAGCGAAAAATGTGTTTACATTATTCAATGACGACTTCTTTATACCATCACGCGCTTCGTACGTACATTTAAACTATTCTAGACTTTTTTATGAAATTCCATGGCTTTGCAGTGCCAGTATTCTGCTTAATATAACTATTGGTTAATAAAATTTGTTTAAAAATAAAGCTTTTTGTTTTTTTTTATTTTTATATATAAACTTTATTCATTAGCATAAATAGATAAATGTTTACACAGTTCTGTACAGCACAACGTAGGGTCCGGGTTTGACCATGAATTTTGCAGGCAATTTGAAAATTATGAAGATCCGCTAATTTCGGCATTTCAAGCTGTATTATCTTGGCCTCTGGTAAGTATCTTCTGATGAAGTTCTCTTTCTCAAGACCCTTTACATACATGGTAGAGTTGCCAAAGTCCTTCAAGATATCAGGTAGACTGTTATAACATGTGTTGCCATCATTCCAGTGCAGACCGTTGATATTCTTCCGCTCATACTTTTGTTGCTGTGTCGTCTTTCTGCTCAGCTCCTGATAGGGATGAGGGGGTTGTATGTGATAGCATGCTGGAAGTAATGTACCAAAAGGTAGTATCGCAAGCTCCTTTGCAAAATACTGTCCGGAATTCCCTGTGACAAACTGGATATCGAAAATAAATCTGTTCATGTTTCCAATAAGGCCCTATATCGTAAAGTGAAAAGAAATTTTTTTCATACTCATTTATATATATTCTCTAAAACATCTTTCTTACTTATGGCTAGGTAAATTAATTGAGATAAATCTTATGCTAGCATGCTTTCTTAATGGAAAAACTTAAATGTTTTATACACCTAGCCTAACTTTTTTAAAACCGTACGGATAAGAGAAATGATCTTCTACAACTACCCTTTTGTCGAAAGTGAATTGTAAATGTTTCTTTTCCACAGCACTAATAACAATCCCAGGACGTTTACGCTTAATCTTGCGATTATTCGTTACACAAACGGCACTACCATCATTAGAACCTGTCACCATAGATTTCAGACATTCAAAATTAACCTTCTGGGAATTTTCAAAATTAAGTGTTATCCCTTTACACTTTGTAACATACTCAACTTTGTCCCCTGCTTTGACTTTTAGACTGTAAGTTTTAGGTCCCGTACTTACATATTCTGAAATAAATGCGTCGGGTCCAAAGCCCTCAAGCTCGTTAGTTAAATCACCTAGAAAATTGGAAATCGTGAACGGGATAGGAGACGCCTTTTCGTCTACAAATATTAAACTGTCGGTATCACAGTAAAGTATGGTCGTACCAACCTTTTCTAGCGCATCGTAAAGTTTAAGTCTGGCAAACGCTGTTGTGTAGGCGGCTATAGGGGTGCTGACATGTGGTAGCATATTTAAATTCTCCTCAATATTTTTCCAGGTAATCCACAAAGTGTCCTGAGATACTGGTAATAACGAACATATTTCTATACCCGGTGTATGTATAAAGTCACAGAATTCTTTAAAACTATTCACCACTTTTGTGCTAGAGCGATTCTCCCGTTGAGCGAACTTTCCCCAAAAAGAATTTAGACATATTTTTGCAGTGTTACGTCTACCTGGATTCTGCAGGATTTCCTTTTTATCTAGCACGATGTCCTCTCTTATACGATAAGACTTTATAAAATTTTCTCTCTGCGCATCAGTCGTGCAATCACCACCCCACCCACTGGCCTCCGGTTTAATCTTTAAGAAGGTGTTAACATATTCTGTAAACAGGCCTCCTGTTTTTGTATTGGGATCGTACACAGTATGATTATATTTCCAAACTTCAAACACAGCTTTAATTTTATAGCCTTTCTTCACAGCCAAAGCTACCTCAGGTATCACCCATGTGCCTGTAATCTCGCGCTCACTCTCATTATGTTGGCATCGTGATACTCTATTTTCAGATGCACAAGTTCTACATAGCGCAAAAAACAGTTTTAGATTTTTTTTAAAAGGTAATACCGGGAGGAATAAGTCATCTGGAGGTAAAATAGTACAGGTCATGAAACCATGCATCGAAAGTATTTCTGAGTTTACTGGTACATTTCCGTTTCTGTATATTTCTGGATGCCCGACTGGGTATGGTGAATATTTATTGATGTATGGATACAGACTTGTAAAGTCTAGATATCGTATTACCTCGTTCTCCTTACATTCATGGTATAATCTAAAAACCTCAGTGCGGCCACCAAAGATGGCGTTACGAGGGTTTAATGGTTCTGCGATATTTTTAGTAAGCCTCTCTAGCTCCGTTTTCTCTCTAGGATTTATCTTTAAGAACTTTTTAAACTCACACTCCCACATGTATTTCAACTTATACCCACTGCGCCGGATCATCTCAATTCTTCTAAGTGTGGCTTCATATCTCTGAGCTAATGATTCGCTATTATTATCTGTGCGCATATTTCGTACTCTAAAACAGTTCTTGCAGCCATGGTAATAGCATCCAAAAAACTCATAAACTGTGTTTGTCTTTGGAGCGAACCCATCTACCTGCATTCCACCCTTCTCCAACTTTACTTCACCTTTATTATTAGCGGATAATATCTCGCCTTGTATTTTTGTAGACTCCCAGGCCAGCCATTTGGAAGCGATTAGTGATTGACTTTGGGATTTATAGTAGTCATTTTTAGGCATTATGCCTATTGTGCTCTCCTTCAGATAGTTTTTGCGGAAGACGAGCATACAGGCTGAGGCTATAGTTAAGGCCTCTATAAAGGGGTTTACCTTAGTAATATTAAGAAATTCTTTCATGAATCGTATACATCCCAAGCGTAAGATATTGACATCACTTACGCAGTATACCAACATCTCCTTGCGGTTATCAAAAATTCCTGATGAATTAGCATCATACCATGCAAAGAACTTATCTTTTTCTGCTCTCTTCATAGTACTGTAACCATATAATGCAGGTGGAGGGTACTTGCCTACATAGTCGATATTCTCTATAGTGTTAAAGAAAAATGGATAATAGCCTTTCGCATGATCTTTAATTTCAAAAACCTTAGGGAATTGTGCAAGTGGAAAAGCCAAATAATTTAAGGAGTCTATAAAGGATACTCGTCCACATGTTAACTTCATTATTTTAGTTCCATTCATTATAGGCTCGATTTTCATCTTCCTATCCATTAACTCCGAAATAATAAAGTGGCCATCGTAACCCTGTGAGTTGTGGGCTATACAGTAAACACTGGATACAAATGATCGCTCTTTAAAACAGTAATCTAAAAAGTTGCCCACTACATTATCATTCTCGCTGTATTGAAAAATGTGTTCCCTCACCCCACAGACGGTACATTCTTCCTTTATGTTACAATTTTCATAACAGTTATGACAGACCTGCTCAGCTACAATCAGGTCGACAACGTGAAGAAAGGTATTTGAGTTCTCTCCAAATGAAGTATCCTGAGTACTTTCGCAGTCGAAAAAAATTAACATAAATTTATCTTCGGCCTTCTTCTTCGGAGGCTTAACATAACATAAATGATCCGATGGTACAATTTTACAGCAGATCTGACAGACAAATTCGTTACAGGTATGATCCCCGCTTCGTCTTTTATCCTGAACTATGAACTTACCACAATGTTCGCATATTCTGAAACTCTCGCAAACGTTCCTTTTTACATATTTATTTTTGATATGGTTCTCAAAACAGCTATCACCTCTGAACGCACGGTTACATTTTAGGCAATCCCTAACCTTTTCCACAAACTGACATGGCGGGAAAGAAAGACAATAGGGACACTTCTTCTCACATTTATGCTGCTCTACCCACAATACCCTGTCACAAAAACGGCATGCATAGGGTTTGCTAAAAAATGCTGTAAGAGACTTTATCACATAAAAGTGCTCTAATTCTTTGGAGTAGTAGAAGTATAATTTTTTAACTGCTTCATCTTCGTACGGAGGTCTAAAACAAAATGAGTCTGAGTTCTTCAGATTGTCAAAGACAACTATTTGATAACTCTTCAGGAAGTTTTGGAATTTGTATAGATCAGGTAAAACGCATCCTTTCATGCTCACCACAACCTTTGCATCTCTACATAACTTCTTAGATAGCCTATCTAGTTTTTTATCAATTGTGATTTGACTTTTACCCTTAAACCCTCCCGATACCATTTCAATTGCGTAACATAAACTCCGAGGAAGGCAATGAAAATCACCAGCTTTCCCAACATCCACTACACTATACTTTCTTGCTAAAATCGTAGCTTCAGATAAACATCTAGGATTCACCTTTCCTCCAACAAAGGGAAAATTTATGATATCTACCTTTATCTGCATAACACTGTCTGAGAGAAAAGTTGAATTGGATTGATTCACATTTGAGATTAACCCGATAATAGAAGCACCTGTCAATTCGCTTACAGGTCTTAGGCCAGCCCAAATGGGCTTAACGTCAGGTGATTCCGGAAGTTCAATGGACAAACAGATTTTACTCCCCTGCACTGAGTTGGAAACTAACTCTTTTATCATCATGTCAAACATCCTCTCATGCTCTCTTACAGGGTCCTCGGTATTCTCTTTGAAATCTTTTAAGCGAAATATCATCTTAATACCTTTCAGATTATACTTTTTAAAATGCGTCTCCTGCTTTGATAAAATTTCAATTTCGGGAGCACCCCCTCCTCCCATTTGAACTAGGCTTCCACCATGGTTAGCTTCTTGTCGCAATTCCGGATTTGCCAATGCAGCCTCTCTCGAAAAAATTTCAATTTCCCTAGCTGCTCCTC
This sequence comes from Beris chalybata, assembly GCA_949128065.1. Taxonomy (NCBI): domain Eukaryota; kingdom Metazoa; phylum Arthropoda; class Insecta; order Diptera; family Stratiomyidae; genus Beris; species Beris chalybata. The sequence continues at coordinate 58,244,535 of OX421895.1, forward strand.
CACTATTTTGAACTAAACTTTCATCATGTCTCGTTTCCTGCAACTTCTCTGGATTTATCGCAGGAGGAATACTATCCGGAGTCCTACAAACAATTGTCTCTTTCTCATTTATACTAGGACGCTGGTAATTAACATCCTCCCTACTGCTTAGAAAAGAAACAGCATCTTTCAACGCACCTTCTGAAAAAGGAACACCATGTAAGGCTGAAAATTTAGCTAATAGCTCCATGAACCGGTACTTTTCCGACAACGTGAAAAAGATATTTCTCTCTTTCATCTCTGCAACTAAAACATTTAAGTTTAACACAAATAAGTTATAACCTAGACTTAAACAGCTACTTAAATGATCAAAAATCTTAAGAATATCCATTTTAAATTTTTTAAAAAAAGGTGAATAACAATAGCAATACTTAATCTATATTGGCATAAGTGCCTGATCAATTATTAGCGATTATATTCACTTCACAATTTTATATTAACATGAAAATTAGCCTAATAAAGGACTCAGCCGAGTTCAAAAACGTCCCCCCAAAAATAACAGGGCTCCCCAGAAAAAAAAATGTTTTTCAAGAATCTTTTATTTAACCTAGGCGTTTATTCTGCTCCCTTAAGGATTCGCAAAGCTTGAATGGGATGGTGTGCCAAATCGGGCTTATGGGGTTTATCCTTCTCCTTCCTCTCCTTCTTTCTGCTCCAAGTGGCCTAGTCAGAGGGGTGCCGACAGCAAATTCGCACGCCTTCTTGACTCCTGGTTGCTCAGGAACTGCAGTTATCTCCTCCCTCCTGCCAAGGCCTGACGATGCAGGGCTCCTTGATTCCTCCGTAGTTACCTCCGCTCTAGGTACTGAAGTCCTGTATGGTGCCGTCGCTCGGACGACCACCTTTTGATTACTCCGTCTTCTAAATGACGATGTAGGCTTCCTCTTGGCCCCCACCCGCCTTCCAGACTCCAATCTCATGAACGGGACCGCTGCTATACCATCCGTCACCAACGATGCTGGTCTCCTTATGGCTCCCTCCCTCTTTCCAAGCGCAGATATCGCGGACGGTGTCGCAGGTATACGGTCCTCTTCCACGGAATTCGATACTTCTCCGGAATCTTCGTAAAGTTCCGCGATGATTTGGGAGATTATCTCTATTTGACTACACACCGTTTTTAAAGCTGCGTATGCTTCTTTTGCCCGTTTGTAATCTAAAGTAAACTTAGTTAGCAAGAAAAATATTTGGAGGAATAAAATACTTACCCATATATGTTCTCCTCTAGGCTGCTTTTACGAATATGTTCTCCTCTAGGCTGCTTTTGCGAAGACCGTCTGCTTGACATTATTCTTTAGCACATTCGAAAACTGCTTTTATACCATATTACAAGGTTATTTCATGTGAGTCTCGTCTCTAGGCCATTACTCCTTACATATTACTTATAAGTCAAGCAAAAAAAAAAAAATTAAAAAAATAACGATCAAGTCAATATCACTGGAAAAAACTAACATCTTTAGTATTCATACTAGCAATTTTTCATCCGGATTATCATCTATCCCATTATAAAGAAAAAATGTTTAACCATATCGTCTGTATCTGCAAGCCGCACACGTTTTTCTCCATAAGTCACAGGTAAGATCATATCGTATAAGATCGTATCTGCATACCGCACATGTTTATCCCATAAGTGCTATGAAATATACATAAAATAATAGCCACAGCTAAGATCATGTAACGTCTGTATTTGCTTGCTCACGAATTTTATCCTCATAGCCGCTGTGAAATACACATAAAAAATAACCGCAAGAAACGCGGCACTTGAGCCAGACAGCCGTCAGATCGTATCTCTTGTATCTGCATGTTCGAACATGTCTGCATGGTACTACAATGTCATTGTTAAAGGCTTATGGAGTCATTCATTCAATAGTCTATCTAGGCTATTTTTTGCAAGTCGCATGCTAATGATTATCAACTTTGTTGTAAACTATGAAGAGTTTTTTTGTTGACTATTTTTTTTTCTTGATTTTCTTGATCGGTATCTTCATTTTGACATTTATCACATGTAAGGAAATGCGTGTTTTCAACTTTTTTGCCGAGAGTAAAACCTATTATTTTTGATAATCTACGACTTTTTGATTATCAACTTTGTTGTAAACTATGAAGAGTTTTTTTGTTGACTATTTTTTTTTCTTGATTTTCTTGATCGGTATCTTCATTTTGACATTTATCACATGTAAGGAAATGCGTGTTTTCAACTTTTTTGCCGAGAGTAAAACCTATTATTTTTGATAATCTACGACTTCTGATACTCTGTATATACAACTAGACCTTTGATATAAGACATTTCGAGATTTTAAATCTTTTGATTTCTGGATAATGTCAAAGACCTTTGATTTTTTCCTATCTTCTGCTCGTATATAAGTAGGCAGCTCGCCTGTGAAAAATCAGAATCACTTTTGAGTCTACTGGAACATCATGGTAAGTATACTGCTGTTCTAACTTTAAAGATTAAATTACAAGTAATTTTGACTATTTGTCTTTTTTATAGAATACGTTTGAGCTGCTTACTTCGGCCGTAGGGGGGGATGGAGATACCATGGTCTCCACCAGCTCCTTGGAGATAGCCAAGGAACATCATGTCAAATTTTTCCGGCTGCTGAAAACCAAATTTGGCCTAAGACGGGCAGTCCATCTGGATGATGGCATCTTCTGCTTTCTACCCCCTCGATTTTCGGACAAGGTGAAAACACAGCGCCAGGTGGATGACTTGAACCAGTCAACAGATCAATATCTGGTCTTCGATGGGGTTGACGAATCGCGAGGGGGGTTCCTAAAGCTTCGGTTTTATAAAAAATGAAAAAATGTATAAAAATGCTTTTGCAATAAAGATCTAAATAACAGAAAACCTTGTTTTTAATTCGCCAGAATAGCCAAACCTAGAATACCTATCCAAGCCAATCAGCACCCCAGAAAAGCCATCATGGCCGTCCATCGCCGCCACAGTCGTCCCCCCAAAAAAATAACCATGGCCGCCACAGCCAGCCCACCGTTCACAACCCCGACACTTATTCCGGTTTTTATATGCATTTTGCCCCGACACTTTCAGCTTTTCAGACCCCCTACACTTTCAAATAGCCTGTCCCTATCGCACATGCCAAGAAAAGACCCAAAAGTGTCGTACTTACTACTAGGCGAAATCTCTTCTAACACTAAAAAACCTCCCACTTGGCGTACACCCCCGACACTTTTCAGACCATGCTTTCAAGACGATACTTTCAGCGAATTTCCTACACTTTCAGCGTTCTAGCCCTACACTTTTAGCGTTTTACCCCCACACTTTCACCCTAAAGTTCATAGCTTTCCCCCCCCCATAGCTTTTCCCCCATAGCTTCCCCCCCCCCCATCGCTTTTCACCACCATAGTATCCCCCCTTAGCTTCTTAGCTTTCCCACCCTTAGCTTTCCCCCTTAACATTACCCCCTTAGCTTTCCCCCCTCAGCATCCCCACAAAAGCCTTTCAGACCCCCTACACTTTCATACCAAGAAAAAGACCCAAAAGTGTCGTACTTACTACTGACGGCAAGCTTGATTTCCTTTTTTTCTAAATTTCTTCCGGAACCATCGGTGATACTAGCCCCTGCTTACCCTTATAACGATTTTTCCTGTCCAAACGTGCAGTTGTCGCAGTTATTTTTTTTCTCTTGGCGTTACTAGAAAGTTTTAAAAGAGTGTCAGTAGAGGTTGAGTCTTCCCCAGGCACCGTTACCGGCCGATTTGCTACCTTGTTGTTTTCGGTTGGTTTATCGGTCTCGTCTCTATTCTCTGATTTCTGCGCCTGGACTCGCGTTATGACTAAACATGTCTCCTCTTCCGCTGGAGTGACTATTCTACTTAATGCGTCCGCATGCGTAATGCTCTTCCCAGGCCTATGACCCACTTCGAAATCGAGTTTAGCGAGCTTTTGGCTAAGTCACAACATTCGATATGTCGTATTCTTCACCTTTAGCATGCCTGCCAGGGGCTTGTGATCTGTAAGTACCTTAAAGTGTCGCCCTAACAGGTAGCATCTGTAATTTGTTGCAGCCCATACCATTAGATTGATTAGAGTGAATTCTTCGTCGAAATTGGGGTACTGCAGCAACGGTTGAGATGTTAATATATGCTTAAGTTTACTAAACGCTTCTTCGCATGTCTGATCCCATACAAATTTGGTATCCTTCTGTAATTGTTTCGTGATTGGTTTTACTATCTCAGAAAACTTAGGAACAAATTTCCGATAGTAGTTTGCTAGTCCCAAGAAGGATTGTACTTCAAGAATTTTTCCCGGCTTGGGAAAATTTCGAACTGCTTCTGTCAGCCTCGGATCCGGCTTAATTCCGGCTTGGGAACAAACATGTCCCAGGTATATCACTGCTTTTGATAGGAGGTGGCATTTAGTGGGTTGAAGTTTTAAGTTGCTTGCTCTGAATCGTTCGAAAACTTTTCTCAGTTTCTCATTATGTTCGTCTAAATTTTTAGCGAATACCACTACGTCGTCTAGATAGACGAAGCATTTTAGTCCTTGAAGGCCCGTCAATATTTGATTTAGAAGGGATTGGAAAAATGCTGGTGCAGTCTTCAGACCGAAGGGTCGACGTTTGTATTGATAATGATTATATTCTGCGCTGAACGCTGTCTTGGCTCTGTCTTTCGGGTCGATAAGCACTTGGTGATACCCGCTTGCTAAGTCCAGAGTCGAAAAATATCTAGAGTGTCCAAGTCTATCAAGTATCTCTTCTATTCGTGGCAGTGGATATGCGAACGAAACGCATTCTTAATTGAGTTCTCTGAAATCAACGCCCAGACGAAACTTTTTTTTTTCACTCTCTTTGGTTTTCTTCGGAACCAGGATAATTGGAAAGTTAAATGGGCTGTCACTAGTTTCAATGATGTCATCGTCGATCAATCCTCGAATCTGTTCTGCACATTTCAGCCGGTGTGCCTCGGGCATCCGATATTGTTTTTTATGGATAGTACGGCTTTCATCTTTCAGTGGTATACGGAAGGTTTTCCGTGTTGTATAGGTTAATTTGTCTCCAGGTAAATGAAATATGTCGTTGAATTCAAAACAGAGCTGCATCACGGAGTCTCGTTCGTGGCTGTTCACAGAATTTGGAAACTCCAAGACGTCCTTCATCTCTTGTATTCGGCGCGCTGTGGTCTGCTCCGAAGCCCCATTCCTTGGCCTATAGAACTTGTAATTTTTAAGTTTCACGAACTTTGGTTTAAAGTTATCTACTATCACCTCTTTGGTGCTAGTATTGATAATTCCGATGAATACCCTGCCTTCTCATGGTCTTACCAGGGTGTTGCACTATATACACCTGGACAGATTTCGTCTTGGAGACAGATCATATCCTCGTGTGTGTCGATGGGGTACTCTATTATCTGCTCTTGTCTTGCTTTTATGCGAAAAGTGTGAGCGGCGATCCCTGCTTTATTCTCGCCCTCCACGCGACGGTCTTGGAGACCACTTCCTTTAAGTGACTCCTTGACAATATTCCTAAATCCGCCGATTTCCATTCCTTCTCTTTTAATCACTTTTGCTCCTTCCTTTACGTTACCCGATTTTCCTACTTTGTTCGTTTTCACCTCTTGTTCACTACGTATTATATCTTGGTCTCTCACTTCCTGTACTTCATACACTTGCAATTTAACAGAATTCCCTTTTAGCGCTTCTTTACTTATATCATTGTCTGTATCCACTAACCTTCGTTTAGTTATGCTACTTTCTTGTAGTTTATCTTTTCCTGTTCCTGTTTTGGTGCTTGCGAACCCAACTCGTTTCCTCGGGTTCCCTGCTAATTTAATTGAATTTTCTGTTATAGTCTCTACCCTTGGTTCCTTACTTTTACTGTCGCTTTGTGACAACATTTTCATGTGGTTATTCTTACAGTTGATTATAGCCCGTCCTTCCAAGAAATCCCTCCCTAGTATTCCATTTCCCGGCAGCGCACTCGTCTCTCCCACCACTGTAAATTCACAGTCAAACTCACTTCGCTCTACTTGTAATTTTCCCCCCTCTGTTCTTCCTCCATTACCACATGCAGTTTTTTCATTTCGCCTTCATAAAATGCTGCCGCCTCCGTACAGTCTGCGAGGGTGCCTATCGCCCGACCTACTAGATATAGCTGTGTGTTCCTATCCCTGACTCCGGATTTAAATGCGGCAACCGTATCCTTTCCCAACTCTTCCAACAACCCTTTGTTTTCTCCGGGATATCGCGCTGTCACCGCCTCCCGTATCTGTTGCTAGATGTTGTTCATTCGTATGGCATATTCGTCTATATCTTCCCCAGGCCGTTGTCTACACATCGACAGCTCAGTCCGCAATTGGTTCAGTGATGTCTTTGGTAGATATGCTTTGTTCAACGCTTTCTCTAAATCATTGATATCGTCTAAAACTTCCGATGCCATTAGGTAGTAAGTATCGTCCACAAGTCGATACTTGATACATTTCATGAACACCTTTTTCTCACTCTCTCCAAGCCGCTCGTATGTATCCCCACTGCAGTCTAAAAACCGACTTAGCTCTTTTCCTAGATTTGGAGTTCTCGCGCCCGCGAATATAGGTACATATTTGGTCACTGTGTCCATGACGTTTGTTGTCATGGTTGTTTCGGTAAACTTCATTGCACCTCCCGGTCTTGTCTGTGTGCTGTCTTCGGGCTCGATTTTTCCCGTTCGCTCCTTTAACTCCGTCAATTGTTCTATGCGCTTCTGTAGCTGCTCTTTCAGGCTATGGTCTTCTCTATTACGAACCACTCTTATTTGTTCGTTCCGAATTTGGTCTCTCAATTCTGACTCAATCGTTTCAGCTTCGTGCAGTTGTTGTCTTAAGACGTCAGCTCTTTGCTTGAAATAGTCCCGTTCTCTCGTTCTTACTGCTGCCTCGTTTATATACTGTTCTCCCTCTTCCTTGGTGGTTCGAATAAATTCGTTCAATAACGCTTCCACTACTTCTCCCCAGCGATGTGTTCGACTTGCCGTTTCCTGTAAAGTTTGCTGTATCTGCTCGGCTTTTGCACCCTTTATCTCCGCTCGTAACCGTTCCGCTAGAAATTTCCAATCCTCTATGTTGCCTTTCACTTCTTTCTCCGAGCGATCCAGCCTTTCTTTCAGTTTTTCGTTTTCCAGTTCTAGGTTACTTATATGCTTCAGTTCCTCTTTCGTAAGGATATTCGCTCGCCTTACTGACATTTATCATTCGGATTCTAAATACCCGGGTTTTTTTTCTCTTTTTTCCCCAAATTAGCTTTCAAAACATTCGAAAACGCATTAGCACCGATACCCTACCATCTCCACTCTGTCCACTTCTATAACATCATTCATGTTATCAACAACGTAACGACGTAGCGATTTATCTTCTTTTATAAAAACACACTAGTTGTTATTTCACTCGTAACCGGAGAAGAAACTCACATACCTACAACAAAATTTTCCGAAAATAAACACAACATAAAATACCTTTTTCCCCAGTCGACCTTGTCGGTTTGATCTGTTATTTTTTTTTTTATTGGCGAAATGACTTGCCCTGTGCAAAACGAAACAAAATAACGTAGCAGTAAGCCAGCGGATCACTTTTCAGTTGTAGCGAACGGCCTCAATTAACCTACATTAACACGAGTATTATGTTACGAATGTTACTGACCAATTCATAAATTTCTGATGTACGCGACAAACTAATGTATTTTTTTTATCTTAATTCCATTATGATTTGACCAGTAACAATCTAACCATTTTTTTTACATAGTGCTATGAAATATCTAGGGTAACTAACCTTTAATAAATATCCTTTTAAAGGTTCCTTTTCCTGCTGCGCCAATTTGTCGTGGCCAAGAATCCTCGGCCGTATCTCCTTCCAAGGGGCTCGCTCCGAACACTTCACTTCCACAGATACAACACTTGGTATAGTTTCTAAACAGTTATTATTTCTTATCACTCATTCTTATCTACAACTCACAATTTAGACTTAACCGATCTACTCCCGTTAAAAGCGCACAAAAAACTCCTCTTTCTTCGAACTTGGAAATCCCGATCAGCAATTATCGCTTATACCGTAAAAGTTCACCAAGTCGATAATTGCTGATCTTCATCGGCCATCGATCAACTCTCGGCCATCGACACAAGTTGGATTTTAGTCGATCGATAGCCGATTTCGCACTTTTCTTCCGGACCGTTGGGCACAGGTGTCCGACCTTTGTTCTAGTAAAAGTGCATACCTCGTATTGGAAGTTATTACATACTATTGATATTCAATACAACTTCCGATACGAGGCATGCTTACATGAAAATCGGGTTCAAACCGACCCACGACAGCCGGATTACCGTCAAACTTGATGGTTCATCTTTTCAGAGGACTTTCAGAACGTGAGAGATATTGGCTACCCTGGATAGGTGGGGCCCTAAATTGGTTAACATCTGAATGACGATTGGGTGCCAATGTTGGAACGAATACTGGAGCTTGTGCTCGGAGATCATTACCAGCTGGTTGGTTAAGGTCTCTTGCGTCTCTCTGGAATTGCAACTGTTGTAAAGCGAGTTGTAACTCTCTGATTTGGTTTTCGTAGCTCCTATTCTTTTCCTGTAAATCAGACCACTCATTAGGCTGTACTCTAGAACGACCTCGCGACATAGAAACGTTTCCTATAATTTGATTCGACGAATGATCCCACTGTAAATCTACCGGAGGAGGATTGGAAAAAATTGGGATTGGTCGCGGACGTACTCTAGGCTCGACTGGCGACAATAAACCTAATCCTGACGTGTTTAAATTAGGCGGAGGTCTATTCAATGGCAAATCCCATTGAACTTGGCTTTCTAGCTGATGGGTCGGATTATTAGGCAAATTAACTGGAGTACCTGCTCGTGACGAATTTAACGAAGCTGCACCACTCTGTGCTGGTTGTTGACCAAGGTGAAGTGACTCATTTGCCACATCTTTTGAATTTTTATCTACCGAACCACGTATTTGAACAGCGATCTCATCTCGATGCCTATTCCTGGTGGTAACTCCCCTCTTAGAAATAGCCCCTAAAGGTGTTCTAGAGGTCATATTTAGTTTGACCAGAATTACTTTGTTCAACTGTACTCTTTACCAGGTAACACAATAAGAAATAATTGTTTAAGATTAATAATTACCACCCTTAACTCTATACGACCTGACGTGGACCGTTGGTCTGCTGTACCGCAACCGTTAGATATCAGAAACCGCTTCCGAACGTCTTCTTCCTTTTCCCTGTCTACTGAGTAGGGACTCTTGTTCCTGTACTTCTTCGCTTTCCGTTTACAATTCTCAAATTGCGCCGAAATACTTCATCTAAAAAAATAGAAAGAATTATCTCCATCCAGTCTTCTTTTGAATGGAAACGGACTATGAGTAAATTTGCTAATAAGACTACCAAATTTAACAACAAATAAAAGAATTCTTTATTTAAACTTATTCACCTTCAACTACCAACATTCATAAACCAACAAATTCACTGTTCTACAGCTTGACAATACAAAAGAAATTAAATTCAAGTCCTTAAGACACTTTAACCACCTCTTCCCTAACAAAACTAATGCCGTAATTGCGACCTGATTCGACTCGTTCTCGGGCGCGGTCCAAAGGCCGTGGCTCGGGGAATGGATATGGTGTGAAAATTTCATCAACTAACGAGTCAGTGTCGCTCAACACTTGGAACGCATGGATTGGTCCGGTCACCCTTGTTTGAGTGGCTATAGTGCGCACGCCCGGTCGACTAATCGGTCGCGGAACTTCCTTCTGTCTTTCGGTTCCTTTTTCAACTGCTTCGGTCGACTGTGCAACACAACTAGCACCGGGTCCTAGTTCCAAGGTTTGGAATAATCTTTGTAACTCGTCTTGTGTTGGGGCACACGATGCCATCAAAGAAGACGATATATGCACCGATGCGCTAGTACTTAGAAGAATGGTCAGAAATCCAGGCACGTAAGAGTCCCGAGTCTTAGCGTAGTCGACCATTCGATTAACCGGATACAATTTCCCCAATGTTGACCAATACACCGCTGAGAATATCGAATCAGATTCTGTCCCACACGCTATCCCTTTAACCTGTGCTACATGTTGGTCCCACACTTCCTTCATTGACGGTCCGCCACAACGGTCATTTCACTCCCTGTGCAAAGACTTAAATAGCTTCTCGCTAATTAAAACTTGGGCATCGCTGGCTGCAAGTTGTAGCATTTCTTTCGTAACTGGCCTGACGGCCCAATAGTCTTTGAATTGGCTACTCGCTAACTTCTGGAGTCCCCGGTTTTTGTTTGGATCTGCCCCATACCTCAGACAGATTTCGTTGAGGGTCAGCCTTTCATCTTTCTTCGGAATAACCTGCCCTATCTGAATTTGAATGTGTGCCTCACTTATGTCCATAGCTCGACCAATGACAGTTCCGAACTGCTTGTACAGATGTACCGGCACGACGGTCCGGTCATATAGTAGGAACACGAAACTCCTATCCTCTAGAAAGGAATGAAGTCTCCCTTCGCTCATTAATCGACTGCATCCTTTTACGTCGAAATAGAACATCTTGCCTACACATGTACCCATGACCAACGATTGTACAAGACCTCCATTGCGAGGGCTGGATAATATAGCTGTCAGCGAAATACGTCTCTGTAGGACGGATGCTTCTTCCAGTAAAATACGCAGTACCCGACAACAAACACCTGGTGTATGGATATGATATATTGGGACGCCGTTCAATTTAGTGTATGGATCACCAATCACCGCTTCCAGTTGTGCTTTAATTAGCTCTTTCCTTTTGATGAACGAGATTCCCGACGAGTTTGCCAATGCTTGGACCTGTTCTTTACTCCGATTAAGTGTTTCTGAACTGCTTTCGGTACACGAATTGTTACACCGCTGAAGACTTGTGTCTGACAAAGCTGATGCCTAATCTGGTAAATCAACAGATTCATCACTGGTGTCTAATTCCGGAGCGCTGTCAATCAGTTCAACGCGCTTACGTGGGAAGGAGTGTTGAATTATTTCTTCCTTAAAATGTCGAAGAACCGCGATAGCTAAATATTCCGAACCTACACCTGCTGGAATTGTACGACCGCTGGTTGCCCTTTTGTAGATAACTCGGCAACTAGCCACACCTATTAACGAATGTAACTTGACGCCTTCACCACCAAGACCATATTCATCGGACCACGCTAGTCCACCTTTTAGGCAATGACCCCGTTCATTAATGCGATACTCTAAGTCGAAATTAGGTATGTCACGCTGAAGTTTGGAACATCCCGCAAATGTCCATGAACGACCGAATGAATGAATTATGAAAATAATAAGCCTCCGACGCAAGCTCTAGAAACGCATCCATCATCTTGGTATAGTTTGGATGCGTGCTGACTCTGATAATAGCTTAATCAAATACCGTTGGCTGCTTGAGACTCGATGATCGTCGTATCTAAAAAAAATAAGAACAGAGCACCAACAAAACCCCAATTAAACGACAACACTAAGTTCACAAGCAAAATAAAATAGCCGTTTCTCATAGCATTTCTAACCGCAAAAAAGGCCTGACTAGTACAGGAAAGAAAAAAGGTGAATCATTTATATTCTCTAGTGTTCAATGAAAGCTGATTACCAGTATTTCATCACTACTGGTTAACTGTTTATCTTCGTTTTTACTTGCTTATATATATCATTCCACCTGTTACTAAGGCTCGAAATCAAACTCTGAGAAACTATGTAAGACTTTCACACACCACATTCAACATATAACATGTAACCATAAAAAAAACTAATATATATTAGGAAATTTAAAGAGAATTTCTGATAAAAACAAAAAAAAAACAAAAAAAAAAAAATAAACACAAACCATCATGTACAAAACAATGACTTGATCAATGTGAAGTGAGAATACTAGTTTTTATGAATTAAGATTTTTGTATTGAGCAATCACACAGCACACAGTCTATACCAGCCCTAAGTTCCAATGAACTCCCTAACTAAAATATAATAAGAGGGATGTTTCCAAAATAGCGACGCAATAATTTGAAACTATTAATGAGATACGGTTACTAAATAATAGGAACGCAATGATTTATCCCAACTACTCGCAATCATTATTAAACAAAATCACAACTTCTCTGCACGATTTTACAAATCGAACAGATGGCCATTACTTGCTAGTATGCCTACTAGTTCCGCAATGGTCCGACGCTATCAACCTTCAGTTACGCGTGTCTTATCCAGCTCCACAACTGAAGTGACCGTCAAATCGAAACCGACTGAGCAACTAGTGTACTTCAGTGACTGCAATTCCCGAACGAAATGTGGGTGTACGGAGGAGGTTGTGTTTATCAAGATTGTAATTTTATCCTAACACGCTTATCGAAATTCGCACGTCTGGGCAGTCAGGGAAGGCAGGGCGGAACTTGCATATCCATGCTCAAGTTTACCAAGACTAATCAATCCCCTGAATATCCAATCCAGCTCACTTCTAGCGCCAGACACAAAATCGAGATCGCCCCCAAGCTGATTCGATTCCGCACCCGGATCAACGGTAACAACCGATGATGCGCAGACATGCAAACCGAATCCCGTTCTTCATCTGCCCCAGCTGTCTCTAGAGGATGAGAGTCCGTGATCCAGAGGAACTCCTATCTTAGCATGAACTCATCATATGCATCGCTGGTTTAGCATCTAACTCCTGTGCTGGGAAAGGAAACACATAAATTTAAATACTTACAAAATTTTGCCTTAATAAGCTGAAAAGGCTGGAATTGGGACTAATTTCCGAATAACCCGATCTATAAAAAGGACTTACCTCTTGCTTGAAAACAATTGAATACTACGATTATATCTGACAGATATAACAAACGTCTAAGTCGGGCTGTAGCAAGTTCTGTACATCCTTAATCCATGCAGGAATGATGTACTGATGAACAGTATTCATCAGCCAGAAGTTGCCTAACCCGTTGGGCGCCATATAATGTACACAAGCACGTTTTTGAAGCCGTCATGCTGTAGAGATTTGGGGCGCTATACTAGGACCTACATCCCAGTATAGTATCCGTCCATCCAAATCATCACTCAACATCACGACCCCAAGTAATCCTCTTAGCCGTCAGCCTACGTGTGTATGCCCATTACCCTGCCTTAGAACAATCGACTGAAGTAAGTCTCCCTCATCAATTGTCCCAAGTTAGTCAGGACATATACTGGCTGCAAAGAAAATTATCAGCCGGTGACCAAGCCACAGTTGGGTGACTTTAGTCCCATGGTTTCCCGATAGGTAGCGTGCATCTAGCTCTAGCCGGCTACTAAAGCTATTGCGTTAGGCCCCCATATACTGTGTCCAACACATGGTGGTGTTCACCGCATGTGTGGCGCTGAATAATGACGACGTAGGGCGCCATATAATGTCTGTTTTACAACCCATTCGCGCCGGTTTCGGACGTAATGACGTAGGGTGCCATGTAAGGTCGGCTGACGGTTCTGACGGCCCAAAACAAAAAAAAAACTGGGTGCGCCATGTTCGCCGCGATGAATATACTTTCAACGTCGCCTTCAGCCACTGTGTCGTAGAGGAAAGAGAAGAACAAAAAAAACTTACAATGTCTTTACGTGGTATGGCATGCGCTGGGACTTAATCAATCAAACTAAAGGAAGTCTCACTTATCTTCTAATTTCCGATGGCTAATCGTTGAGCCAGCCGTTGAATTATTATGTTTTCCTCCGGACATCACAACCTAGAATCTGTCAGAACAAAAAACAAAAAAAAAAAACTACACAAAACCATTACTGTACCTGTAAACAATCAAAGGATCGCAAAGCCTGGGCTCAATCAGAGTACCAGTCAGAATTGCGCAGAAATAAATTAAGCACTCCACGAGGCATCTCATAATGGAATATGTTTGCCTTGGCAACAGAACAAAAAAAAAGAAAATTTCTTTCGCACTTCAATAAAATGCTATCGGTATCACATGCGAGACGAAGACGTCACATGGACGTGGAAGCCCTGTTAGCTTTATTGGTTTCCTTTTTCTTGCATTTCCCCGTTCTTTTCTATTTGCACTAAAGCGAACACGCGGTCTAGCTTCCTAAAATTACCTAACGGCAACGATCCCAAAGCGAACAACACACAGAAAAAAAAACCATGATCGTAACTGTACAACCAACGGTACAGGAAAACCAAATCCCGTAATTGGTGTACCCCCTCATGTCACCATATTTCCATACGGGTGGTGTTTAAAATAATAATGCACTCAGAAATAACGTACCGGGTCCAAACAATAAAAAAAACTGGTGGTTGGGGCTCCGCTAGGGCTACCAACTAGCACCATGCGGGCACGACATCGGCGAAAATTTTCGTTCTGTAAAAAAAAAAACCGACAAGACCTCGCACTCGAAAGTACCCGTTCCAGCGACAGAACATTTCTTTCCCGAACTGACCAAATAATCTGTCCCGGAAGAATGTAAAAACACTCCTCTTTCCGATTGATCGAATCAATTTTTTTTTCTTTTGTCGAGAACTAAAATCCACAGAGAAAATACTACACCAACCCACACAAAAAAATTAATAACGACTCTAGTCACGATCTACATATGCATGAAAACCAAAAAAATTACTCCGTCTGGGCCTTATTAAACTGGCCAGACAATCTGGCATCCAAATTTTTAAAAAAAAATTAAAGAAAATGGAAAAAGGTTAAGGTGGCTTACATGATATTTATTCAGTTTTTTTTTTCTTGTGTACGATCCAAGTCTCCGCTCCTATGACGTCGTTAATCTCCTCGCACCGAGCCACCATGGCTGGCGAAAATTTCCTTTTCCCTTCTTATTTCTTTGGTTCGGCCGTAGCTGGAACTTCGTTTATTGCATCCGCCACACCAAAATCACCAAAACACTCCACACAAAAAGAATTTACTTCTGCCCCGGCAACGTGGTTTTTGGGTTTCTTGCACACAAAACAAAAATTTCCTTGATATACAACCTTCTTGGTCGGTGGTTAGTACCCAAGAGCCTTTTACAGAAACTTTCTTGCCCAGTTTTTCGATCCGGTACAAGATCTTCTTTTCCTTTTTTTTCCCGTTCGCGCACACTCTCTCTTGACAGCCTGTAGCATCGTGTCCGTCGTCGCATGTCGTTTTTCACTACGGCGCATGCGTGTAAGAAACCCCGCAGGCAATTCGCCTTCGTGCGTATCACATGCGACTTTCACACAAGTTTTGTTGACAGCTGTGTTCAGTGTTGATTGACAGCTAAGGTGCCTAGCGTTCATTTCAAGCGCTGTTGAGTAAACTAATTAGCTCCTCGTTAGATAAAGGGAATAAACCATGTGCCGTTTTCTTAGACTTGGTAAAAGCATTCGACTCAACTCCTTATGGCAAAATAATTGAAAAGTTTATTGCATCCGGTATAAATATAACTTGGGTGAAATGGATCAGCAGCTATTTAAAGGATAGATCCCAATTTGTTAAAATAAACAACACTCTTAGCAACAAAACACTTTCCAATATGGTGTACTCCAAGGTACAGTTTTAGGGCCAGTTATCTTTCTACTGTACATACACGATATATACAAGCAGCCAATACAAGGAGATATGATATCTTATGCTGATGACACGGTTTTGTTCTTCGAGGATACTTCATGGGTAGGAACGGAGATCAAAGCTTATCATGGTCTATGTATACTAAAAGAATGGCTGAACTACAACTTTCTAACGCTAAACGCTCAAAAAACATGTGTCATATTTTTTTCACTTGCCCAAAATGGACAACCAGAACACGTAGATATTAAAATACATTCCTCCACCCAACGTACTAGTAGTTGTAGCTGTAAGCGCCTTTAAAAAGAGTATTGAACATACGATATCTAGGTATAATTTTTGATCATCTTTTGAAGTGGGATCTGCAAATCCAGCATATGACTAAAAGACTTAAGACTTTGATCCCAATATGCATGGAGGTTAGATCATTTATGAATGAAAGAACAAAACACCAATTTTACTTTGCATAAATTCATTCTATACTGCAATATGGCATCTTCTACTGGGGAAGCGCAACAAACGCAATCTTAGAACCCGTTCAAATTATGCAAAAAAACTTAAGCAAAAATTTTACTCAGGAAAGAAAGAACATATCCTTCTAGTCCTCCTTACCAACTTTTGGACATACTGAACATTCGAAAAATATTTAATCTTATATCTACACTGAAAGAAATGATGTTGATTTATGAACTAAACATAAATAGATAATATTAATTTAGATAATTTTACAAAAAAAATAATTGAGTTTGCAAAAGTTTTAGTTAGAAAATAGTTCTTGTTTTTATGATAATTCTATTCTACTTTAGACGATTCTCTTTTTCTGCGAAATATGTTTTCATCTATATTATTAATCAACCCAACTAGTTTAATTGTCAATGAACAATTTGATTAGCTTTGAATCTGCTATTTGAATGGAATGGTTTTCCAATTATAAAACTATCTAATTAAATGGTTAAACTTGCAATTAATAACATAATTTAATAGAACAATCAAATAATTTCAGTTGACGCTTTAGCTAATTCTTTGACGATCAAACCAATTCGAAATTCTGCAGAAAAACAACAGACTCGAGCAAGTAAAAACCAATTTGTATTTCGCATGAAAAATGACGAAATATTTCATTCGTTTGGTACAGTGCATCAAGTGATGTAGTGTTTTGCTTGCAAGTTGTATATTATTGTGAAGTGAAAATTGAAGGTTTAAAGTGTTATAATTTGTGATTGTTGAATAACTGTTTCAGTTTATGGTAAATATGGAGTGCCTAAATGATTCCAATATTATATTTGAATTTTCGAGCGAGGTAGGAATTAACGACTCCGTTGTGTCCCTTTTATCATCTTGGGGCCTAACATCTCTAATTGCTGATTTAGAAAGTGAGTTACTTGCAAGTGATAATTAAATTACTTATATGTAATTTATGCAATTTAATGTAATTATAGATAAATCTGTCTGTATGGAAACCCTCAAGTGCCTCACTATTGCCGACATTGATCAGTTCATTCCGGAGGAAAAATTCGGCCTTAAAGCTCGATTTCGCCAAAAGATTTTGGAATGGAGAAATGAAAACGTAATGATCTTCACATGAGTATTACCTGCGTATTAAATAACTAATATAATTTTTTTATTAGGGATTTTCTACTCCATTGGCGGAAACACTGTCAATGAACAGCTCAGTGAGCAATTTGGTTAGAACACTTTCATCGACATCGACATCGACACCAGAAACACCAAGGAGCCAAGAAAGTTCATCCAATCATTTTGTAAGTAGCCAGAATTGTTATACGGAAGCAAGTTAACATGTTCATTAAGCTTAGTGTCATGTAAAAAAAATCTACTATATATTTTTTACAGAGCTTAGCACAAATACTTTCCACAAGCGTACCTGGGAAAAGTGCTTTAAAAGCATTCAAGGAGAATGGAATTCTCTCAAAAAAAAAATAGGCAACAAATTTTAAACTGCATTGGCGAATATTGGATTCACAACGAGTTACAAGTAAGGGAGACAGACTATCTGCAGGCTGCCAATGAAATTGTGGAACTTTTTCCAAAAGAGAGCAAAGTAAGTTATTACATTTAACTTTTTCAATTGTCTTTTTATTTATTTCATTTTAATTCTTCTTATATTTTACTTATGTTGCTTTCAAAATATTAACAGGAATGTTACCTTGGCACAAAATCACAAAGAGGCAAATTAGTTGAAAAATATTACTCTTTATGCAAGAAATATCAAAAACATGGCCTTATTAAAAGTCGCTATAATTTAAAAAGGAAAAGTAACGTTAGAGAAACAGAGACGTCTACAAGTGAAAAGAAGACTGTTCTTTCAGAATATAGTGAAAAAACACAAGGTAGATAATGTTAATACATTTCGTAATGTATTTATTTATGTCAATCGAAATCGAATTATGTCAATCGAAATTTATAATTTTTACGTTATCTATATCTATAGATATTGATTGGTTGTTATTGTTTCAGATGATACTAATGAGGAAGTGCGACACAATCATATCTGGCTTAAAACCAATAATGTACCAGAGAAGTTGGTATTCGACAAATGGCATTCAACATATACTTTGCGAAGAAAACATATTTTGAACAAAACCAAAAATATATTTACGGAGTGGCCATTACTAAAAGGGCCCTTAGGAAAGATATTGGTATGTATAATCTGTTGAAAAGAAAGTAAATTGATTTACAGAACTTAATTAATTTTTTTTAGGTTGAGTTCGATTTTGAAAAGCTATATCCTTCAAAAAACGTGCTGCTCTTCGTGAAGTGGTCATATTTTTGCGAACGAATAATACCCATATATAAGCGTGAAATAAAAGACCCTCAAAATATTGCTCAGTTATGTATTGTTGAAAGGAAAGATGTAAATGAAGGTTTGTAGCAACTGTTTTTTCAATTAAAAATTAAACAAAAAAAACAATATTTTCTAGAAACCAAAAAATATTTGCTATTAAGGCTCCTTAGCTGCATTCTTCCGCCAACCGTATTGCATTGTGGTCCAAAAGAATTGAGAAATGTGTGGAAACCATCGATACTAGATTCACAAAATTCATTAGTTGTCAGTGTGAAAGTAAGTGTTTGCATATTAAGGTGATAGGTATGTTTTTATAATTAACCTTTTTCCTAGGAAAAAAATGAAATTCCTCGGGCTATCAACGCTAGAAAAGAATTCTGCATGAAAAAGAACATCACTGTTCAGCCGCTAATACTTGCAGTCGGCGATCCCGACAAAAACTCTTTCATTATATTCTTTGACGAAGTACTCTACGAAGCAGATGATTTTTTAAAAGCAATATCAATAACGTTCCAGCTTCATCAGGTACTTAATTTGGAATATTCTCGAGAATGCCTACAAGTATGGCAATTTATTGAAGAGTTTTTTTATGAATTACCGGGATCTGCAAAGAAATCTTTTTGTTTGCTTGATTTATTAAATGAATTGAAAACCTAACTCAGAAAAAACTTAAAATGTTTCCATGCTTTCTGTGCAAATCCTCTTTTATAAATATAAACAGATACCTTGGTCATTTGAAGCTATTCCACCAATTATCAAATGCATCGAGCTTCCGATGTTCTCATTGTCCACAGTCATTCCAATCACTTTATTCATTTAAGCGCCATATTTTAAAGCATAATTTTAGGAAAGACATATTAGACGGTGGATTGAATTCAGTAAATCTTTGTGTTACCCACAAAGACGTTTCTAAAGATGTTCCAATCCCAGAGCAAGTTTGTAATAATCTGAATTTAAGCAATCATGCGTTGGGAAATGAAGATAGCTCCATAAATAAAGACGATAATTTCATGAAAAAACCTATAGAATTTTTTCTTATGCTTTATGCGAAGCCATCCGTTAGCAGAGCATTCGCAAATGACGTCATAAACAATATTTTTACTTATATTATTTCAGACATTTTTGATAATATTGATAGATCCTTTTCTTTAGATCTCAATGGAGATGATATGTTGAAGGATCTTCGACAACGTCTCGAAAGATTCAAGGAAATCTTTTATAACTTTGGATCCGAATATAAAGTTTTTAAATATTTAACGGAACAAAGTTTATATTTTGAACCAAAAGAATTCTTAATAGACGATAGTTTGACTGTTGATACTTTAACAGCTGCGCCACTTAACGGAGTTTTACTTCCTATTAAAGACAATTTAATTGAATATTTGCAGTTACCTCATGTTTTGCATGATATGCTGCAAAGATTGGAGAATTTGAAAACAGAAACTGATCTAAGAAATATTGTTCAGGGATCAACCTGGACATCAAAATCTTATAATTTTCAGAATAAAGTGGTACTGCCTTATATTTTATACCAAGACGATTTTGAAGTTAACAATCCGCTTGGGTCCATAAGAGGTGTTCACAAACTCTCTGCTATTTATTTAACTTTTCCTTTAGTAAAGGATTCAGAGAGCTCTAAGCTAAGCAATATATTTCCCTGTTGTCTAACAAAAAGTTCATCCTTAAAGCTAGGAATTTCATCAAATCTTCATACACTTTGCTGTGAGCTTAAAAAATTGGAAGAGGGTTTTATGGTTAAAACAGAAAAAGGAAAAGTTACTGTTCATTTGATTTTAGCGAGCTTGGTAGGTGACAATTTGGGTCAAAATACAATATTGGGATTTTCTAGATCTTTTTCATCAAACAAATATTGTAGAATATGTACTTGTTCAAAAGAAGTCACGAAAAATCAAGTTTTCGAAGACAAAACCGCATTAAGGAATGCAAAAAACCATTGGGAAGCATTAATTGAGAATGAAGTTTCAAAATCTGGCGTAAGAGAGTTGTGTCCTTTCAGTGCTTTAGAGTATTTCAATTTGACTGACTCTATGAGTGTAGACATAATTCACGACCTACTAGAAGGTATTTGCCACTTAGAGTTAGGCTATATTCTTAACAAATTTATTTTGGAAGATCAGTTATTCACACTTCAGTCATTAAATTTTCGTAAGTCACATTTAAATTATGGTCGCGACAAAAAAAATTTATCAGTTGAAATAACTTTAAATCATATAAAAGATAAAAAGTTTAGAATGTCAGCTTCAGAAATGCACACATTTATCCATTATTTCCCACTGATGATTGCAGATTTAGTCCCTACTGGCAACGAAATTTGGCGATTTTTGCTAGTACTTTTAAAATTAGTGGATGCATGTTTTATGCCACGTTTTAATGAAGAAAGCATTTTATCTCTTGAAAAATTGATAAGTGAGCATCACATGCTGTTTCAAAAGTACTTTGATGCTTCACTCAAACCAAAACATCATTTTATGGTGCATTATCCAGGTGTAGTTAGAAGGCTTGGACCATTAAAATGGCTGTGGACAATGAGGTTTGAAGCAAAACATCGGGAACTAAAATTATATGCCAGCGTAATTACATCCAGAAAAAATATTTCCTTAAGTATAGCAAAAAAATTGCAATTTCAATTTGCATACCAATTGCATATTTTTAAACATAAGGAAACATCAGAATTTAAAAAAAATGGAACCGATCAATACTTCAATATTGCTTCATTACATAATCTATCAAAACATATTTTGACAGAATGCGATAATTTTAAAAAAGTTATTTGTACAGCAAGCATAAACTTAAATAATATCGAATATAGGCAGCAAGATGTTGTTGTTTTTGAGGAATTAAACGAAAAAAAATATTTTGAAATTTCACATATTTTCAGAGATGAAAACAATAAGTATTATTTTGCTTGTAAGAAGGTTATAACGAAAGGATTTAATTTTCATTTTAACTGTCATTTCGTAGATTACGTTGAAGTAAATATTTCAGCAATAATAAGTACATCTTCTGTTAACTATCCACCAATACATTTAATTACATTATATAATAACGAAAAAGCTTTGAAAGCTAAACTTCCATTATCATGATTCACTCATGATTTGTTTATATTAAAAACTATAAGGGCTAGATCGCATAGAACATAGATCACATAGAACATACTACATTGTCAATAACTACACTAGCTGTGTTTTTTATTCCCGGTTAACTATAAAGCTCGAAAAAATTGCACGGCAAAACAACAAAACTGCGGTTACAACAACCACAATTTTGTTGTTTTGCCGTGCAATTTTTTCAGGCTTTATAGTTAACCGGGAATAAAAAACACAGCTATTTTGTAAAAAGCTCGCATCGTATTATTTGTGTGTTTCGTGTTCTATGTGTTCTGCCCAACATATCTAAAAACTATTACTATTACTGAGTACTAGTGAATTTATCTATAAAATATAAGACTTTTTTTACTATAATACATGTAAACTGTGTAAATGAAATTATGTATAATTTTTGTATCGAAATAATTGAAATAAAAAAGCACCATTATGTTAAATAAAATATGTTTTATTATTTCTTCATAAATTGAAAGTACGATTTCTATCTCCTCGTTGCAACAAAAGCTAACCAAAAAATTTGTAGAATTAAGTTTCTATATCTAGCCAAATTAGGCAACGGATGTGTCTGGAAGATCTAAAAAAAAAAGTTGTAAGTTCACATAAATTATAGCCAAATGAACTAATTAATCTACATGAAACTTCTAAACAAATGGTTGAAAGTTTACATCAATAATAGTGAAATCAACTAATTAGTGTAAATGAAACTTGAAAAGAAGAGTTGAAAGTTCAAATTATAAATAGTGAAATCAATTAAAAAGTCTAGTTTCAAACTGCTTATAAACTCGTCAATTCAAACACTAAATTTACGCAATTCATACAATTTTTACAACAGTCAATACATCTAACACAGATTAGATGAATCAACTTATTTAATTGTTAGGCTAAAAAACAATTATTTTCTTTAGATGATTTTACCTATTTTTTTGTTTGGTATATCTAGTAATTTCTTTCCGTGTAAAATTCAAATATACAAAGAATTTCAGGCAGGAAAAATCAAATATAATATAAATGCCACACGCAGTGGTACACAGGCGATGATTTTCATAGACATTATGAATACATCCACAGGACAACGAATATATTATTACCATGGTAGTACACTATTCAATAAGTTGCCAAGCTATTTAAAAAAAAGCAACAGCGTTGTTAACTTCAAAATGAGTTTAAACCATTGTATTTATATCTTATAGTAGTATCACCACACGTACTTTTCTGTTTTCACCTGCTTACACCAGAGGCGCTGCATGCGTTTTCTCTCTTCATACTTTTATCGGTACTCATTTCATTCAGTAAAGTCATGTCTCTCTTTCTGCTGTCGCTGTGGGGCGCATGTGTTTAGTATTTTGCCGATTCCCTGTTTATACTTTTTCGTTACTATCATTTCATTCAGTAAAGTCGTCTCTCTTCCTATACCTTTCGAGCGGTTTAACGTTTAAAAAAAATTTTATGAATAGATTGGGTAGGCCCCAGAAGTGTCCATATTTTGAAGGTTGGGGGTATTAGGAGCGAAGTGGGAGAAGCATTTTAGACCGAAAATTTTGGTTTCTAGATCTCAGCAACCGCTAATGCTAGGAACCTGTAATTTGTAATTTGGTTAGAACTTTATAATGCAAATCCGTCCAAAACGTAAGAAAGCCGAGTTCGACACAGTCTACAATTCATATCACCTAAACAGTTAATGACTCATAACTGAAATTTAATATCTGTAGGTGAAATAAGAGAATAGATCGGAATCAAATTTTTGAGTGGGTAGTGACGTCCGGGGTTGGGGTGAAAATTTTTAGGATTCGATATCTAACGAAGCAATTGATTTAGAAAAATAAGATTTGGTTTGTCAGTAAAAGTTGATAAATGGAGTCTGTTGAAAGTAAAATTTTTTAAGAGGGCGGTGGAGCATGAAAGTGGAAGTGATAACAATTTTTTTTTTAATCTCATATCTCAAAAACAGTGTAAGTGTAAAATTCTTAAAATAAAAATTTGGTGGGTGTGGGTGTTGAGGGTGGGAGTTGGGGAGGGTGAAACGGTAAAGGTTCTGATCTTAACATCTTGAGAACCTATACTGATACAAAGCTGAAACTTGGTATCTATTTTAGAGCTATGGTAGTGGCGTGTTGGAAAAATATAATTTTGAATACGGGTATTTTTTCTGTCTATAGAACGGCTTATGCTAGAAAGTTAAAACTCAGTGCAAATCAACTAGAGAAGGAATTCTGATGAAAAGGGGGGAGGGGCAAAAAAAATTATCAGTGAAAATTTGAATACATGTATTTTCAGGATTTTCGTCTGCCTTATTCCTAGATCTGATCGATATCGAAAAATTTTTCACTTTCATGGGCTTGCATAATAATCCTTTTTAAGCCTCTAAAAACATATATATAAAAACGGTTGAACACATTTTCGTCACATATTTTAAAAAATCTGCCAACAATCTGGGCGTAACTTTATTATTTTTCCGGTAGAAGCTAGGAACGCGTTCAATTCTGAAATGTGGTGGAGGCTACTATGTGACTGAAAACCTATTAAAAAGAACAAGATCGTGGAAGTGAAAATCTGATTGGATCTGAGAGATATGGAATAATTTATGAAAAAGTACACAATCACTTTACACCCCGTTAGGGGTCAATTATGGAGAATACATAGAATAAAATTAAATTCAATATTTGGGACGAGGTAGAAGATATGTCGAAAATCGTGGGAAAATATGAATTCTATTTTCACAGATATTTTTTTGCCCCCCTTCTGAGCGCCAATAGATACTCGTTTTTTTTTATTCAAAATAATTTTTCTAGTTGATTTAGATATACACACCGAGTTTCAACATTGTAGCTTTTTTTGCCCCCCCTCTGAACGCCAATACATATTTGAATTTCTTTTTAATCAATATTGTTTTTCTAGTTGATTTACATATACACACCGAGTTTCAACATTGTAGCTTAAGCCATTCTATATATAGAAAAAACACCCCCCACTTGTACCACACTACCCTTAGGGGTCGAATTTCAAAAAACCTTGAAAACACTTTCTAGGTATTCATACGAAGAATCACACACAATAAGTTTCAACTTTCTAGCATGAACCGTTTAATAGTTAGGAAAAACACCCCCTACCCCCGTAGCAATAATACCCCTAAAAAAAATTATATTTTTCCAACATTCTGCTACTATAGCTCTATCTAAATACCAAGTTTAAGGCTTATATCATTACAGGTTCTCAAGATATAAGCATCGGAACTTTTTCCTTTTCACCCTCCCCCTCTACACCCACAACCCTAAAACTTTTTTCCCTACTAGAGTTTAATTAGCGCTACTTCTAGTAAAAATTCTAAGCATCTATCTTACACTGTTCTTGAGATATGAAATGTGTTTGATTTGAAAAATTCTCATCACTTCCACTTCTATGCTCCAACTCCACTTAAAAAATTTAACTTTGATCAATCTTTATTTGTCGACCTTTATACCCAAACCGAATTTTATTTTTCTAAAGCAATTGGTTCATAAGACATCGTAATCTAAAGTTTTTCACCCCCCACCTTCATACACAACTTCCCCCACCCAAAATTTTTCTTGATTCTGTTCTCCTAGTATAACTACAAATATTTTTTAAGTTTGAATAGTGTGCCATTAACGGTTTAAGAGATATGGATTTTAGAATGTGTCTATCTCGCCTTTTTTGGGTTTCGGACGCATTACATTTCCCCCCACTCCCACACCCCTTGATCAATATTGACAATTTTTCTGCAAATGGGTCTACTATCAGAGCTCTATAGAAATTCCAATTTTCAGCTTCCTATCATTAGAGGTTACTGAGATCTAGAAACCAAAATTTTCGGTCTAAAACACTTCCCCCTCCTTCCCTCTCACACCCACACCCCTAAAAATTTGGTCACTTCAAGGAGCCTACCCTGTCTATTAATTATAAAAATAATAAAGTAAAATGATAAGAAATTGAATTTGTTTTTACTTTCTCGTGTTGTCTTCATATTTATTTATTAAATCGTTTCACAATTCCTTCGAAATTCAAATGCCAAGTGGAAATTAAATCGAATGGGTTTGTGTGAGGCTTTTAGTGTACATAATACATATTCCGAAATTCGAATAGTTTCCCATACACGGGCTTATTCAATGTTTAATCGATTATATATATCTATTTAAAATATTTTTATTTTAAGAACAAAATTAATTTTCCAAGAAATCTAATAATATAGAAACAACTCATGATATACTCCGAATTTTACCGCTCCCGAACTTTGACCCGATAAATAATAAAAGTTTGGCCAAGATCATTGGCAGATATTTTATTCTTAGTACTATTTTGAATTTTTCACATATATGTTTTTTTATTCACACACATGTATAGCTGAGGCGAGTAGAATGACACCCCATTGGTCAGATCGCGTACAAACAAACTACGAATGAACAAATAAAGTTTTGGTGAAACTCAAACAATAAACACATCATCTCAACTGCGTTGCACCTTTTAAAAAGAAATTGATATTTTCAAAATAGAATGTTGGAAAAAGTTTTTTTTTTAAAAGCGGTATTTTGAAACTTCTATCCGTTCCGACGCTAAGAGGTGAATTATTGAATTTCTCCACCTCCTTCGCCATACTAAAAAATCTGCCAATGGTCTGGGCGCAACTTTATTATTTTTCCGGCAGAAGTAGGGAACACGTTCAATTATAAGATGCGGTGAAGGTTACTATGTGACTGCAGACCTTTCAAAAAGCTCGGGAAGCGGTTAGAGTATGGTGTAACATATGAATTATATAATTGGGTCATATTCCGGGATGCGGTCTACTGGTTGAAAAAGACAAAACTTAAAAATAGGTGATTATTAAACAAAACTGTGGAAGTGAAAAGATATTCGATATTTGATCAGACCTGAGAGATATGGTAGAATTCATGAAAAAGTATACAACCACTTTACACCCTCTTAGGGGTCGAATTTCAAAAAATCTTGAAAACGCATTCTAGGTATTCAAATGAAAAATCCGTAGAATAAAAATGAATTCAACATTTGGAAAGACCTAGTACATATGACGAAAACCGTGAAAATATATGCATTTTATATTTACTGATAATTTTTTTTGCCCCCCCCCTTCTGAACGCCAATGAATATTCGAATCTTTTTTTTAACGAAATTACTTTCCTAATTGACTTACATATACACACCGAGTTTCATTTTTTTAGCATCAGCCGTTCTATAGTTAGGAAAAAAAACACCCCCACCCCCGTACCACACTACCCCTAAAAAGATTATATTTTTCCAACATGCCACTACTATAGCTCTATCTAAATACCAGGTTTCAGCATTTTTTCATTATAGGTTCATAAGATATAAACATCGGAACCTTTTATTTTTCACCCTCCCCCACCCTCACCCTCACCCTCTACACCCACATCCCCCAATTTTCTTTTTCTGCTAAGGTTCTATTGGATCTACGTCTGGTAAAAAAATTGAGCATATATCTCACACTGTTCTTGAGATATGAAAAGTGCTTTTTTTGAAAATTTCTTTTCCTCCCCCCCTTCCATGTTCCACCATCCCCTTAAAAAATTGTACTTTGAGCAATCTTTATTTGTCGACCTTTCTCTTCAAACCGAATTTAATTTTTCTAGAGCAATTGGTTCCTGAGATATGGTAATCTAAACTGTTTCACCCCCCACCACCGTACTCCACTACCCCACTCAAAAATTTATTTTCAATCTTTCCTTCTAGTATAGGTACAGATATTTGTTAAGTTTGAATTTCTTGCCATCAACAGTTTAGGAGATATGTATTTTAGAATGTATCGATCTCAGCTTTTTTGCGCTTCGGACGCATTATTTCCCCACCCCCACTCATTCACCCATATCGGAATATTTTTTGCAAATGGGTCTACTATTGAAGCTCTATAAAAATTCCAAGTTTCAGATTTCTAGCATAAGCGGTTGCTGATATCTAGAAACCAAAACTTTCGGTCTAAAACACCTCCCCCTTCACACCCGCATCCCTCAAAAGGTATGCACTTAAAGGGGTATACCAAATCTACTAACGAAAAAAATTCAAATAAATAGCTCAAATGGTTCGGGTGCTACGAGCTTTCAAACAATTTTGCGTACACCGGCAGACGTACGGCGTTTCCATAATCCTCACTCCCAAATAGTTTCCAAAAATTTTGCATGTACTTTTTTGTACCGCAAAAATAAAAAATGTACCTATGACCTTCTGCATAATGGAATTCTTCTTTTGCATGAAGAAACAGAAAAGCGATCTGCTTCTCCATACCGCCCGTCCTTTCCCATGTACCGTGTGCGAGGAAAGGAAATGAACGTAGGGAGAACTGTGAGAAATGTCAATGCGTATTGTACCTACGAAGAAAAATTCAAAATCAATCAAAAGAAGCATTATCTCAATTATTCATAAAGTTCAATCAACACGACTTCCCATTGGTTGGGGTCTTGTGCTCTCCACACTCATTCATTTTTTTAACACTCGAGTGCGGAGTTCGCTGTCGACCAACGGGAAGCCGTGTTGATTGAACTTTATGAATGAATGAGATATGCCTGCTTTGATTGATTTTGAATTCTTCAAGAGAGAATGAGTGTGAAAGCGCGAGAGCACAAAACCCCAAAAAACGATATATGCAGCGCCATCTTTTGAGCTGAGGTGAAGTTATTCGTGATACTACTATAAGATATAAATACAATGGTTTAAACAAAATTTATTAAACTGGATTATATTATGTTGTTATTAGATTTTTCGTGGTAAGCTACCAAAGAAGCTATTATGATTAGGAGTTAGTTATTCTTTACGGTGTCAGTGGAGTGAAACTCCAACACGGAGTCCCCGACTGTGGACTAACCGCTATCCCTGAGGATATGACAAATTTGGAAAGAAACTTCACTGGGGAAGCCAGTTCATCATAAGATTGTGTTGGACTAGGTCCGAAGGAGCTGTTTCGTCATCGGAGGGCATAGACTCTTCAGAAGGTGTATTCTTGCCTACTAACCGAAACACCTTGACAGCTGGTGGAATCGCTGAGGTAAATTCTATATAGCCACATCCCATTCCAAATTTATTACCGAGAAGAATTTTTAATGGTCAAGAAAGGCGTCCTCTACCTTAGGCTAAAGGTGTGTATTTTGAGAAGCTTTTTTCTCTTGATTTCGGCTATTCTCTGGTTGTAACCCTGGATATGGTCAGAGCTTCATGGCTGTGAAATTTACAATGGTTGTAACCTTGGATCTGATCTACGAAGAAACAAATCCCGTCCGCCGAAACTTATTTTTTTTTTTTAACCAATATTTTGTTGTTATTAGATTTTTCGTGGTAAGCTACCAAAGAAGCTATTATGATTAGGAGTTAGTTATTCTTTCCGGTGTCAGTGGAGTGAAACTCCAACACGGAGTCTCCGACTGTGGACTAACCGCTATCCCTGAGGATATGACAAATTTGGAAAGAAACTTCACTGGAGAAGCCAGTTCATCATAAGATTGTGTTGGACTAGGTCCGAAGGAGCTGTTTCGTCATCGGAGGGCATAGACTCTTCAGAAGGTGTATTCTTGCCTACTAACCGAAACACCTTGACAGCTGGTGGAATCGCTGAGGTAAATTCTATATAGCCACATCCCATTCCAAATTTATTACCGAGAAGAATTTTTAATGGTCAAGAAAGGCGTCCTCTACCTTAGGCTAAAGGTGTGTATTTTGAGAAGCTTTTTTCTCTTGATTTCGGCTATTCTCTGGTTGTAACCCTGGATATGGTCAGAGCTTCATGGCTGTGAAATTTACAATGGTTGTAACCTTGGATCTGATCTACGAAGAAACAAATCCCGTCCGCCGCAACTTATTTTTTTTTTTTAACCAATATTTTGTTGTTATTAGATTTTTCGTGGTAAGCTACCGAAGAAGCTATTATGATTAGGAGTTAGTTATTCTTTCCGGTGTCAGTGGAGTGAAACTCCAACACGGAGTCCCCGACTGTGGACTAACCGCTATCCCTGAGGATATGACAAATTTGGAAAGAAACTTCACTGGAGAAGCCAGTTCATCATAAGATTGTGTTGGACTAGGTCCGAAGGAGCTGTTTCGTCATCGGAGGGCATAGACTCTTCAGAAGGTGTATTCTTGCCTACTAACCGAAACACCTTGACAGCTGGTGGAATCGCTGAGGTAAATTCTGTATAGCCACATCCCATTCCAAATTTATTACCGAGAAGAATTTTTAATGGTCAAGAAAGGCGTCCTCTACCTTAGGCTAAAGGTGTGTATTTTGAGAAGCTTTTTTCTCTTGATTTCGGCTATTCTCTGGTTGTAACCCTGGATATGGTCAGAGCTTCATGGCTGTGAAATTTACAATGGTTGTAACCTTGGATCTGATCTACGAAGAAACAAATCCCTTCCGCCGCAACTTATTTTTTTTTTAACCAATATTTTGTTGTTATTAGATTTTTCGTGGTAAGCTACCAAAGAAGCTATTATGATTAGGAGTTAGTTATTCTTTCCGGTGTCAGTGGAGTGAAACTCCAACACGGAGTCCCCGACTGTGGACTAAGCGCTATCCCTGAGGATATGACAAATTTGGAAAGAAACTTCACTGGAGAAGCCAGTTCATCATAAGATTGTGTTGGACTAGGTCCGAAGGAGCTGTTTCGTCATCGGAGGGCATAGACTCTTCAGAAGGTGTATTCTTGCCTACTAACCGAAACACCTTGACAGCTGGTGGAATCGCTGAGGTAAATTCTATATAGCCACATCCCATTCCAAATTTATTACCGAGAAGAATTTTTAATGGTCAAGAAAGGCGTCCTCTACCTTAGGCTAAAGGTGTGTATTTTGAGAAGCTTTTTTCTCTTGATTTCGGCTATTCTCTGGTTGTAACCCTGGATATGGTCAGAGCTTCTTGGCTGTGAAATTTACAATGGTTGTAACCTTGGATCTGATCTACGAAGAAACAAATCCCGTCCGCCGCAACTTATTTTTTTAACCAATATTTTATTGTTATTAGATTTTTCGTGGTAAGCTACCAAAGAAGCTATTATGATTAGGAGTTAGTTATTCTTTCCGGTGTCAGTGGAGTGAAACTCCAACACGGAGTCCCCGACTGTGGACTAACCGCTATCCCTGAGGATATGACAAATTTGGAAAGAAACTTCACTGGAGAAGCCAGTTCATCATAAGATTGTGTTGGACTAGGTTCGAAGGAGCTGTTTCGTCATCGGAGGCCATAGACTCTTCAGAAGGTGTATTCTTGCCTACTAACCGAAACACCTTTAACTGTAAAATTAAGTAAAAAAGTATAGTGGATTACATTTTAACAGTCAGAAATAAAAAATCTGCCATCAACTATTAATAAGAAAAGAAATTGATACGGTAATATAGAAAACATTTTAAAAAATGTAAAAAGAGGTGTCGGGTCCAACAGAGTCGGCTTTCTTTCTATTAAATATTTCCACTTACGTTTGTATACAAATTTGTGATATTCATTTTCCCTAGAAACGCGACAATCGCTCGTCGTATAGCAAAATGATGATGTGCAAAGTTTACTTTTTGGTTGCTTTTAATCTGGAAAATTTGGAGGGTGATATTTCTTCGAGCGATTGTCGGGTTTCTTGAGAAAATGTTAGTGGAAATATTTAATAGAAAGAAAGCCGACTCTGTGAATATCATCACTTTTTGTTGGACCCGACACCTCTTTTTACATTTTTTAAAATGTTTTTTTTTTATATCATTTCTTTTTGTTGCCCTCTTAACTACTGCGATTAAAAAGTTCAAATGTGTAAACATATTAACTTGGCAGAAGCACATCCTACGAATTACACAGTGGGATATTTTAATACAGCCATATTTGCCGGTCTAGATATACAAATTTTAGTGAAAACTTGCATATGTGAAATTTAGAAAATTTCAAAATTAAACAAAATTACTTAAACTTTAGGAATTGCCCAAATGTGCTGATTTCTTTAATTTCTAAAAGCCATGATCTCTTAATCGATATAACAAACCGATTCAATGGATCCTTTGGACTGAAGGAATAAGTCATTGCGACTGTAATTGTTTCATCGTCTGCATCGAAAGGAAACCGCTTTGAAATTAATTAACTAAAACCAAAATTAAAGTAATTTACATATAAAATTATATTTGTCCTTGGCAATCGAACAATGTCTTAAACACCCTCGTGCCATATGCTCTAAATCCCTATCCCAGTGCTGAATTTGAGGAAAAACCAAAAACAGGAATTATTTTCAAAACACTATTCCACAAATACCAAGAGTAACATATTTACAGTTTTGTAAAAAACAGCAAACTTGTTTCGAATTCCATTGTGACCATTGATCAGCATCGATATTCATTCCCTGGATTTAGCTATCGAGGAAAAAGTTTTTCAAAACCAAATTACATCAAATGCTGCATAGAGAAACAAACATTTCAACTTACATAGTAACAAATCAAATGTAGACCACCATCAAATGTAGACCACCATCCTCGCACGTATTATTTAAGCAAACATCGCTTAATTCTTTCCGAATTAAAACAAATTAATATCCATTAAGATTTCGAATGACACTTAACAATAATATTGTTGCTTTAAAAATTGTGACATTTTTAAATATTTTGTGAATAGCTTTTGAATTGGCGTTGACATATAAGTCTCGACTACTGTGATTTTGAAAAAAGCTTAAAAGTCGGAAGAATCGGAAGAACTAATTTTCATAAAACTCATTTAGCTTATCCAATTTCTTCTTCTTCTTCTTCTTCGTCTTCCAAGTTCTTTCCATGTATTTTAATGAAATGTATGGCGAGCTTATAGAAAGCTCTCATGTACACAAAAATACAGATAAGGAGCCCGTGTCCGTGTGGAATCCTTACAGTAAAGTACGTAGTCGGTGCTGGGGGTTGAACCTGACGCACATTCGACCGAACGTACTGATCCTATAAAAAGCAACAGCTTTGTTAATTTAAAAGTGACTTTAAAAAAAATTATTGAATTTTATTATTTTTACCCTGAAATGAATTAAGTAAAAAAAAAACATATTGAACAATTGATTTATATTTAGTGAACTATATTTTATTAGTTTAACTTTAAATTGAACATTGTTAATAAATTTTAAGAAAAGAATCTTTAATACAGGAAATGGTTGATGTGTATTATGAATTCGAGCAAAGAAGAGATGTAATTGTAAAATTGAAAAGTATTGACAGGTATCTCGAATGTTTTTATATTAAATTGTAGAAGACTCCTCACCCCTAACACAAGGATATATCCTCAGCAGAGGGAGTAGTGCAATAATATAATTAGAATAAGAATATTTTGAATAAAGAATTTACATATAAAAAAAAATCCGATATTAACGCTGCCGTGTTTCATGGCATGCAACTAATATAGAATCATAAATTTGGCATCAAATAACATACTGCGTCCATTAATATTTAAATAAAAAACAATTTGTTACATAAACTGTAAAATAAAGTCAAAACTATTAAACGTAAAAGGTATGGATTCTGCAATATGTATCACTTGATAGACTTGCGTTTCATGTGAACTTTCGAGATCTAAAATATATATTGAGTAGGTTGGGATTAGGATCAAATACAGTAAAGACAATAATATAATCCATAAATATCGATTTTTACTTTTTAAAGTATATAAACATAATATTATAATTTTTTAAATATTGCCCTAATATTCCCAAATACCGACCACTAGTCGGAATAAGGACACTGCACTTTATTTGTTTGTTTCATAAATTCTATGAATTTATTTTTATTATTATTATATTTTAATAAAAGGCACATAAATATACACAGTTATACTTAAGCACTAGTTACAAAGACCATCAGCTTAATATAATTGTAATTTTAAATTTAGACAAAATTGTATAATGTGTTATATATTTACGTAAATTAACTTAAAATTATATTCTTAATTTGGAAACTTAAATTTATATTTTTAGTTCGGAAAAGTTTTATGTATTCATAAATTCTTAAATTTTTTTAGAGAGGTTGGAATTCTTTATTATTTTAAGAATAGCTAAACAGTTATCTTTATTATAGGTTTAAAATTTTTCTCTAAAATCGTTATTGAAAATTTTTGGACATTCTAGTACATGACTGAAAGTTAAGCGAATTCTGCAGTGATCACAAATTAGTGGTGGGTCCTTCGTAATCAAATGTAGGTATTTAAATTTTTTTTGTATATTTTAATACAAATTAATTATTCACTCTGATGAAAGTTAGTCTTTTAAGTTTATAAAAATGTAATTGACCAAAAATTTCGATTTTAGACTTCAATTCAAGTTTTTTGGTCCACCGCAGATTAATTTGAACCAAAATGTAAATAAAGGACATACACCTCCTTTTGTGCAAAGCCAACGGATAAAGAACACATGTGGAAATATATTAATCCTTGAATTTACGTTATTACTCGCGATAATATAAATATATTAAGAGAAACCAATATGGTCGGAATTAGGAAGGTGGTCGGAGATAGGCCACTTTACGTTATCTACTCTATATGACTTCATCTAGAATATAAACACCGAGAATAATGATGTTTTACTTTATTATTTTAATAATTAAGTGTTGTGATTGATTTTTAAAAAAAAAACATTTGTTACCCTCAAAAATTTTTATTTTCACGTTTCATAACTAGTAGACGCGAAAAAAGCAATAAAAATTTTCAGTCCGTCTGTCCGCCGTACGCAAGATCGTTTGGAGGCTCGTAGCTGCCAAACGCTTTGAGATATTAAATTGAAATTTTTTTAACGAATAGACGTGGTAGGCGCCTTGAAGTGACCAAATTTTTAGGGGTAGGAGGGGGAAGTGTTTTAGACCGAAAATTTTGGTTTCCAGATCTCAGTAACCCCTAATGTTAGGAAGCTGAAACTTGGAATTTCTATAGAGCTCTGATAGTAGACCCATTTGCAGAAAAATTGTGAATATTGATCAAGGGGTGTGGGAGTGGGGGGGAAATGTAATGCGTCCGAAACCCAAAAAAGGCGAGATAGACACATCCTAAAATCCATATCTCCTAAACCGTTAATGGCACACTATTCAAACTTGAAAAATATTTGTAGTTATACTAGGAGAACAGAATCAAGAAAAATTTTGGGTGGGGGAAGTTGTGTATGGGGGTGGGGGGTGAAAAACTTAAGATTACGATATCTCATGAACCAATTGCTCTAGAAAAATAAAATTTGGTTTGGGTATAAAGGTTGACAAATAAAGATTGATCAAAGTTAAATTTTATAAGTGGGAGGTGCAGCATAGAAGTGGAGGGGATGAGAATTTTTCAAATCAAACACATTTCATATCTCAAGAACAGTTTAAGATAGATGCTTAGAATTTTTACCAGAAGTAGCGCTAATTAAACCCTAGTAGGGAAAAAAGTTTTGGGGTTGAGGGTGTAGAGGGGGAGGGTGCGGAAGGGTGAAAAGGAAAAAGTTCTGATGCTTATATCTTGAGAACCTGTAATGATATAAGCCTTAAACTTGGTATTTAGATAGAGCTATAGTAGCGGAATGTTGGAAAAATATAATTTTTTTTAGGGGTAGTATGCTACGGGGGTAGGGGGTGTTTTTCCTAACTATTAAACGGTTCATGCCAGAAAGTTAAACTCGATTTGTATATGTAAATCAACTAAAAAAGTAATTGTGATAAAAAAAAATTTGAATATTCATTGGCGTTTAGGAAGAGGGGCAAAAAAAATTATTTGTAAATATAAAAAATATAAAATGCATATATTTTCACGATTTTCGTCATATCTACTAGGTCTTTCCAAATATTGAATTCATTTTTATTCTACGGATTCTTCGTATAAATACCTAGAATGTGTTTTCGAGGTTTTTTGAAATTCAACCCCTAAGGGTAGTGTGGTACAAGTGGGGGTGTTTTTCCTATATATGGAACGGCTTAAGCTACAATGTTGAAACTCGGTGTGTATATGTAAATCAACTAGAAAAGTAATTGTGATAAAAAAAATTTAAATATTCATTGGCGTTCAGAAGGGGGGGCAAAAAAAAATATTTGTAAATATAATAAATATAAAATGGATATATTTTCACGATTTTCGTCATATCTACTAGGTCTTTCCAAATATTGAATTCATTTTTATTCTACGGATTCTTCGTATGAATACCTAGAAAGTGTTTTCAAGGTTTTTTGAAATTCGACCCCTAAGGGTAGTGTGGTACAAGTGGGAGGTGTTTTTCCTATATATAGAACGGCTTAAGCTACAATGTTGAAACTCGGTGTGTATATCTAAATCAACTAGAAAAATAATTTTGAATAAAAAAAACGAATATCTATTGGGGTTCAGAAGGGGGGCAAAAAAAATTATCTGTGAAAATAGAATGCATATTTTCCCAAGATTTTCGACATATCTACTACCTCGTCCCAAATAATGAATTTAATTTTATTCTATGTATTCTCCATATGAATACCAAGAAAGTGTTTTCAAGATTTTCTGAAAATTGACCCCTAAGGGGGTGTAAAGTGATTGTGTACTTTTTCATAAACTATTCCATATCTCTCAGATCCAATCAGATTTTCACTTCCATGATCTTGTTCTTTTTGATAGGTTTTCAGTCACATAGTAGCCTACACCGCATTTCAGAATTGAACGCGTTCCTATCTTCTGCCGGAAAAATAATAAAGTTACGCCCAGATTGTTGGCAGATTTTTACTGTATTATTTATAATACAATATCGTTATCGATTTTTAAAAAAAAAAAATTTGCTGCCCTCAAAATTTTTTTTTCCACGTTTCATGACTAGTAGACGCGAAAAAAGCAATAAAAATTTTCACTCCGTCTGTACGCCGTACGCCGTACGTCGACCGCCCCAAAATCTTTGAAGGCTCGTAGCTCTCAAACCAGTGGAGCTATTAAATTAAATTTTTTTCTAAGAATAGACTTGGTAGACCCCTTGAATTGACATTATTTTCAGGGGAGGAGGTGTAAGGGGGAAGGCGGGGAAGGCGGGGTAAGCGTTTTAGACGAAAAATTTAGGTTTCTAGATCTCAGGAACCGCTTGTGTTAGGAGGCTGAAACTTAGAATTTCTATAGAGCTTTGATAATGGACCCATTTGCAAAAAAAAAACAGATACGGGTGAAGGGGTGTGGGAGTGGAGGGGTAAATAATGCGTCCGAAACGCAAAAATGCCGAGATCGACACATTCTAAAATCCATATCTCCTAAAACATTAATAGCAAGCAATTAAAACTTAACAAATATCGGTAGTTATACTAGGAGAGTAGATTGAAACAAAATTTTTGGGTGGGGGTAGTAGCGTACGGGGGTGGGGGGCGAAAATCTTTAGATTATGATCTCTTTCAAACTAATGGCACCAGAAAAACAAAATTCGGTTTGGATATAAAGCTTGATAAATAAAGATTGCTCAAAGTAAAATATTTGAAGGGGGTGGAGGAGCACGGAAGTGGGAGGGATTAGAATTTTTCAAAAATAACACGATTCATATCTCAATAACAGTGTAAGATGGATGTTTCAAATTTCTACCAGAAGTAGGCCTAATAGAACCTTAGTAGGGAAAAAAAGTTTGGGGGTGTGGGTGTAGAGGGTGAGGATGGGGAAGGGTGAGAAAGAAATAGTTCCGATGCTTATAACTTAAGAATCTATAATGATAGGAAGCTGAAACTTGGTATTTAGATAAAGCTATAGTAGTGGCATGGTGGAAAAATAAATTTTTTTTTAGGGGTAGTATGGTACGGGGGTAGGGGGTGTTTTCCCTAACTTCAGAACGGCTTATGCTAGGAAGTTGAAACTCGGTACGAATATGTTAATCAACTAGAAAAGTAATTCTGATGAAAAAAAATTTAAATATTAATTGGCGTTCAGAAGGGGGGGGGGGCAAAAAAAAATATCGGTTAATATAAAATGCATATATTTTCACGATTTTCGTCATATCTACTAGGTCTTTCCAAATATTGAATTCATTTTTATTCTACGGATTCTTCATGTGAATACCTAGAATGTGTTTTCAAGATTTTTTGAAATTCGACCCCTAAGAGGGTGTAAACTGGTTGTATACTTTTTCATGAATTCCACCATGTTTCTCAGGTCTGATCAGATATCGAATATATTTTTACTTCCCCAGGTTTGTTTAATAATCACCTATTTTTAAGTTTTGTTTATTTTCAACCTCTAGACCGCATCCCGGAATATGACCCAATTATTTAATTCATATGTTACACCATATTCTAACCGCTTCCCGAACTTTTTGTTAAGTTTTCAGTCACATAGTAACATACACCGCATCCCCGAATTGAACGCGTTCTGAACTTCTGCCGGAAAAATAATACAGTTGCGCCCAGAGTGTTGGCAGATTTTTTATTATACTCTAGATGAAATCCTATAGAGTATTGTAAGTTTGATCCGAAAAATATGTAACGCATAGAACCAAGCCTTGAACGACAAAAAAAGTTTTATATTATTTTTTGTTCACTTGTGGCCAAAAACCTCAAATCCGCTTGACGTCCGTCCGTCCGTCCATCCGTTTGTCCGTTAGCACGATAACTCCAGAACGCCTTGACCTAGGATCTCAAAATTTTGAATCTGAGAGTTTTGTTGAATTTTTAAGGCTAAGTTCGTTAACGGGTAAAATCGTCCCACTCCTTCGGGTAGCTGCCATACAATATGTCCTTAAAACACGTGATTAAGAATATTGACCGATAGCTTCATAAGGGTTTAAGATACGAATTGGAAATTTTGTATGTGTTAATTTTTCAGTAGTTGGAGCCAAATGTACCATTGTGAAGAAAATCCTATTAGTCCTTTGTGTAGCCGCCTTGCAAACATCCTTTCAGAATGTCTTCATTAATTTACGAAACTCACTATAACCCAAGAAATATTTTAGGTTCGAATTCGGAATTTTGTACCAATTAATTTTGAGTGAAGACGAAGATCAAGTTTACTAGTCAGCGAAATCCTTTAACTCCTTCTTGTGGCTGCCATACAAGACATCAGAGACGTCATTTCAGGGGGCAGGGGGGCATTTGCCCCCCCC
Source organism: Beris chalybata (assembly GCA_949128065.1). Classification (NCBI taxonomy): domain Eukaryota; kingdom Metazoa; phylum Arthropoda; class Insecta; order Diptera; family Stratiomyidae; genus Beris; species Beris chalybata. Next base: position 58,283,008 of record OX421895.1, read on the forward strand.
CTCTGAATTTGAAACCTCAGAAATATTTTAATTGATTATGACACCAACGAAAAATTTTTAAGTGTGTAAATCTGAGAAAACTATTAATCCTATCGGCTTGATCACCCTGTATAAAACTATAATGACAACCAAGTAAATGAATTGAACTAGAGACGAAAAATTCTCTGTAATTTCGCGGCTGTGTTGGTGGTGTTCTTCGATCGGTTGATCGTAGGTTCCGGAAAACTCGGAAAAGCAAAACAAAAAAAGCGGAAAGAATTTCACTGGTATTTCGCGGCTATGTTGGTGATCCTGTTCGTTCGGTTGATTGTAGGTTCTGCAAAACTCCAAAAAAGAAAAAAAAAGAAAAGCGGAATCATAAAGAAGAACACAAACTCGTGTAAGGTGTACTTAGCTCTAACGCATGTTCTGATCAAAGATCTGAGATTTGGTTTTCATCAGTTTTTAATTTAATAAAAAAGTGTATTAATTTTTCTCGCTTCCTATATTATTATAAGCAGAAGCTGGCAATTTTGTCATACATTATACCTAAGTGCTGTTCGTTATATTTTCACATTCTCTATCTAACCCTTCAAAGCTCGCGCATATTCTGACAAATGTTCTCGTGTGTCTCAGTTAAACTTTCCCTACATCCATTACCAATAGAAATTTTAATTTTAGTGTATTTTTACGACTTCTTCAGGTCGACAAAAAAAACGGCTTGATGAATCACAATTATCCTAGTTTGGAGACTATATATTAGTACTGAATAAGTTTACTAAATTTCAAAGATATTCGTTCAATAGATTTTGAGATATCGTGTCTACCGATTTGAAAAACAGGGTTTTGAGAAAAACGCGACTAAACTTTTCACTATACCTGCTCGAAACAACATAGGAGGTTAGTGAATATAACGCCCTTTAACTTCCGAACGGTTTCGAATATCGGAATATCACTCCGCCCACATATTCAACACTATATTTGGATGTAATTTATGCAAAGAAAAAAAAAACGATTTTTGGAAACCGTCACACGGGATGACTGCCTTCAGTTATCAAAATTTATTAAAAATAACATACAAAATTTTTCCACTGAAACTGATCGAAAATAAAATAAATAATTTTATCTATTCTTGAATTTCTTCGTGTTTATGAATATAAATAAACAATTAAATTAAACAATTAAACGTTGCGACAAATGCACCTCCTACGTCAAAGTCAAATCTGAATCAAAAAAATATCGTCAGACCATCGATCTCAACTTTCTTGCGAGATTCGATCTTCACGCAAGCTTGTTCATTTACTAACTAGTGTCCACGAGCACTTAGTATGTATTTAAATTTAATTTCTTCTATTTGTAATGTAATATTTGCATATTTCTTTAAGGTTTTTAGACTCTAGATGAAATCTGAGGGTTTAAGTTTAATTTTACCCAAAAATTAGAAACGGTTAGATCGGAGCCTCGAACAAGATAAAGGTATATATTGTTTCCTCCATGCATGAGAAATTTAAAAAAAAAATTTAATTTAAAGAAATGAGATATTTTTGTGTTTATGTAACGAAGAAATTAAAAATAAAATAAAAAATATGGCAACAATCTGGGCGTAACTTTATTATTTTTCCGGCAGAAGATAGGAACGCGTTCAATTCTGAAATGCGGTGTAGGCTACTATGTGACTGAAAACCTATCAAAAAGAACAAGATCATGGAAGTGAAAATCTGATTGGATCTGAGAGATATGGAATAGTTTATGAAAAAGTACACAATCACTTTACACCCCCTTAGGGGTCAATTTTCAGAAAATCTTGAAAACACTTTCTTGGTATTCATATGGAGAATACATAGAATAAAATTAAATTCATTATTTGGGACGAGGTAGTAGATATGTCGAAAATCGTGGGTAAATATGCATTCTATTTTCACAGATAATTTTTTTTGCCCCCCTTCTGAACGACAATAGAAATTCGTTTTTTTTATTCAAAATTATTTTTCTAGTTGATTTAGATATACACACCGAGTTTCAACATTGTAGCTTAAGCCGTTCTATATATAGGAAAAACACCTCTCACTTGTACCACACTACCCTTGGAGGTCGAATTTCAAAAAACCTTGAAAACACTTTCTAGGTATTCATACGAAGAATTCGTAGAATAAAAATGAATTCAATATTTGGAAATACCTAGTAGATATGCCGAAAATCGTGAAAATATATGCATTTTATATACATTACAATACAAATATTTTTTTTGCCCCCCCCCCCCTTCTGAACGCTAATGAATATTCAAATTTTTTTTTATCACAATTACTTTTCTAGTTGATTTACATATACACAGATAGTTTTAACATTGTAGCTTAAGCCGTTCCATATATAGGAAAAACACCCCCACTTGTACCACACTACCCTTAGGGGTCGTATTTCAAAAAACCTTGAAATCACATTCTAGGTATTCATACGAAGAATCCGTAGAATAAAAATGAATTCAATATTTGGAAAGACCTAGTAGATATGACGAAAATCGTGAAAATATATGCATTTTATATTTATTATATTTACAAATAATTTTTTTTGCCCCCCTTTCTAAACACCAATGAATATTCAAATTTTTTTTAACACAATTACTTTTCTAGTTGATTTACATATACAAACCGAGTTTCAACTTTCTAGCATGAACCGTTTAATAGTTAGGAAAAACACCCCCTACCCCCGTAGCATACTACCCCTAAAAAAAATTATATTTTTCCAACATTCCGCTACTATAGCTCTATCTAAATACCAAGCTTAAGGCTTATATCATTACAGGTTCTCAAGATATAAGCATCGGAACTTTTTCCTTTTCACCCTTCCTCACCATCCCCATCTACACCCTCAACCCCAAACCTTTTTTCCCTAGTAGGGTTTAATTAGCGCTACTTCTGGTAAAAATTCTAAGCATCTATCTTAAACTGTTCTTGAGATATGAAATGTGTTTGATTTGAAAAATTCTCATCCCCTCCACTTCTATGCTCTACCTCCCACTTTAAAAATTTTACTTTGATCAATCTTTATTTGTCAACCTTTATACCCAAACCAAATTTTATTTTTCTAGAGCAATTGGTTCATGAGATATCGTAATCTTAAGTTTTTCACCCCCCACCCCCATACACAACTTCCCCCACCCAAAATTTTTCTTCATTCTGTTCTCCTAGTATAACTACAAATTTTTTTGAAGTTTGAATAGTGTGCCATTAACGGTTTAGGAGATATGAATTTTAGAATGTGTCTATCTCGCCTTTTTTGGGTTTCGGACGCATTACATTTCTCCCCACTCCCACACCCCTTGATCAATATTGACAATTTTTCTGTAAATGGGTCTACTATCAGAGCTCTATAGAAATTCCAAGTTTCAGCTTCCTAACATTAGGGGTTACTGAGATCTGGAAACCAAAATTTTCCCTCACACCCCCACCCCTAAAAATTTGGTCACTTCAAGGCGCCTACCCCGACTATTCGTTAAAAAAATTTCAATTTAATATCTCAAAGCGTTTGGCAGCTACGAGCCTCCAAACGATCTTGCGTACGGCGGACGCCGTACGGCGTACGGCGTACGGCGGACAGACGGACTGAAAATTTTTATTGCTTTTTTCGCGTCTACTAGTTATGAAACGTGAAAATAAAAATTTTGAGGGTAGCAAATTTTTTTTTTTAAAAAATCAATCACAATACTTAATTATTAAAATAATAAAGTAAAACATAACGCAGTCACGATCGGCTGCAAGCCAATCGTATGATACTCTAGATGAAATACTGAACTCCGATTTATATTTTAGTTGGAAATATATCAAAAGAATGAGGAGTGCACAAGCAGTTATTACCTTTTACTTACAGATATTGTATAGTGGCTACCCGATTTTTACTTTATTAGTAATAATACAGTATTGTTATTGATTTTCAAAAAAAAAAAATTTGCTGCCCTCAAAATTTTTTTGTGTACATTTCATGACTAGTAGACACGAAAAAAGCAATAAAAATTTTCACTCCGTCTGTCCACCGTACGCCGTACGCCGTACGCCGTACGTCGACCGCCAAAATCCTTTGAAGGCTCGTAGCTCTCAAACCAGTGGAGCTATTAAATTAAAAATTTTCTAGGAATAGACTGGGTAGACCCCTTGAATTGACATTATTTTCAGGGGTGGGGGTGTGAGGGGAAAGGTGGGGGAAGCGAAAAATTTTGGTTTCTAGATCTCAGCAACCGCTTCTGTTAGGAAACTGAAACTTGGAATTTCTATAAAGCTTTGATAGTGGACCCATTTGCAAAAAAATTTATGATATGGGTGAAGGGGTGTGGGAGTGGAGGGGGAAGCAATGCGTCCGAAACGCAAAAAAGTGGAGATCTACACATTCTAAAATCTATTTCTCCTAAACCGTTAATAGCAAGCAATTAAAACTTAACAAATATCTGTATTTATACTAGGAGAGTAGATTGAAACAAAATTTTTGGGTGGGGGTAGTGGCGTACGGAAGTGGGGGGTGAAATACTTAACATAACGATATCTTCCAAACCAAAGGCACCAGAAAAACAAAATTCGGTTTTGATATAAAGTTTAATAAATAAAGATTGCTCAAAGTAAAATCTTTGAAGGGGGCGGGGGAGTACGTAAGTGGAGGGGATAAGAATTTTTCAAAAATAACACGTTTCATATCTCAATAACAGTGCAAGATGGATGTTTCAAATTTTTACCAGAAGTAGGCCTAATAGAACCCTAGTAGGGAAAAAAAGTTTGGGGGTGTGGGTGTAGAGGGTGAGGGTGGGGAAGGGTGAGAAAGAAAAAGTTCCGATGCTTAGATCTTAAGAATCTATAATGATAGGAAGCTGAAACTTGGTATTTAGATAAGTGGCATGGTGGAAAAATACATTTTTTTAGGGGTAGTATGGTACGGTGGTGGGGGGTGTTTTTCCTAACTTTAGACCGGCATATGCTAGGAAGTTGAAACTCGGTACGTATTTGTAAATTAACAAGAAAAGTAATTCTGATAAAAAAAAATTCGAATATTCATTGGCGTTCAGAAGGGGGGGGGCAAAAAAAATTATCAGTATATATAAAATGCATATATTTTCACGATTTTCGTCATATCTACTAGGTCTTTCGAAATATTGAATTCATTTTTATTCTACGTATTTTTCATATGAATACCTAGAACGTGTTTTCAAGATTTTTTGAAATTCGACCCCTAAGGGGGTGTTAAGTTATTGTATACTGATTAAGAGTTAGTTATTCTTTCCGGTGTCAGTGGAGTGAAACTCCAACACGGAGTCCCCGACTGTGGACTAACCGCCATCCCTGAGGATATGACAAATTTGGAAAGAAACTTCACTGGAGAAGCCAGTTCATCATAAGATTGTGTTGGACTAGGTCCGAATCAGATATCGAATATCTTTTCACTTCCCCAGGCTTGTTTAATAATCACCTATTTTCAAGTTTTTTATTTTTCAACCTCTAGACCGCATTCCGGAATATGACCCAATTATTTAATTCATATGTTACACCCTTTTTTAACCGCTTTTTGTTACGTTTTCAGTCACATAGTAACATATGCCGCATCCCCGAATAAACCACGTTCCGAACTTCTGTCGGAAAAATAATAAAGTTGCGCCCAGACTGTTGGCAGATTTTTTGATTTATAGTGAGTTCCATAAATTAAGTTAGGACATTTTACAGAATTTTGTATGGCAACTACATGAAGGACTTATAGGATATTTTTCATATTAATAGTTTCAGCTGCGACTATTATAAAATTGAAGTGTACAAAATTTCAAAGTCGTAACTTAAAGCGTTCTAAAGTTATCGTTCAATATTGGTGAACACGTGTTTTAAGGACTTTTGTATGACAGCTACCCGAAGGAGTTGACGGATGGCACTAATTATTGAAATCCGCCTTGGTTTTGGTATAAAACTAATTCCTGAAAAATTTTAAATCCCTGCTTTAATTCGTTCTTGAGTTACACGGGATTCAGTACCAAGCTTACATTTTTGAAGGATTTTTCGAGGCTGCTACACGAAGGACTAATTCGATTTGACCCATATTCGGAAATGTGGCTTCAAACATTGTAAACTTTAAGTGTGCAAAATTTCAAGTTCCTAACTTGAAGACTCTTGTATGGGAGGTACCCGAAGGAGTGGAAGGATATCGCCCATTAACGAACTTGTCCTTACTTTTTTCATTTTACAAGTTGTGACTAAATTTCAACTTCCTCGGTCAACGTGTTCTTGAGTTATCGTGCTAACGGACGGACGGACGGACAGCAAACGGATTTGGGGGTTTTGGCCAAAAATAAACACAAAATAATATATAGAACTTTTTTTCGTCCGAGGCTCGGTTCTATGCGTTACAAACTTTTCGGGCTGGATTAAACTTATAATACTCTATATGTTCACTGTTCACCTAGAGTATAAAAAGATTTCGGGAATTTTCTTTTGTCTATTTCAGACTGATATTGTCAAAAAAAATCAATAGAGTCGTCGACGTATAACTTTTTGAAAAGAAAGAGTGTACCAAGCCCACATGAAACAAATAAAAACAAATTCTTGATTCCGAGCAATCCATTGATGGTATTATGAAGCTAGACTCCTTTCAATCTGCGTAATCAGTTGATGCAATACCATCTACAAATAAAAATGTAAAAGATAAAGTTCATTCAGAAGCATTACCAGAAAATGATGTGTCAATTATTGATATATCACGTTTTTATCACAATGACCTCCAACGACTTCAGCCAATACTAAAGGAATACCCCAGATAGCGAAGCGCCGATTTCAATGCAGTTATTTTGAACAATTTACTCCATTAATCAGAATGCTGTGTTTTGTTTTAGTTGGCGTCATTTTTGTTCCAAGATAGTTCATAGTGGTGAAGCACAAGGAAGCATGACAAGCAAGGACGTCATTTGTGGGGAGGGGGCAGGGAGGGCATTTGCCCTCCCCCCTAAATTTTGAATTTTCATAAATTATATATAACATATGTATATTTACATATAAAAATATATGCATTCATAACATCTTGCCCCCCTGGAAAAAACTGAAATGACGTCCCTGCAAGACATCCTTAAAACATGGGTTGAACAATATTTTTCGATAACTTTTGAACGCTTCAATCTACGAATTTGATATTTTGTATGCATTAATTTTTTAATGGTTCCAAGGAAAAAGATGAATATGTTAGTAATCGAGTGTGTCCTTGCTCAGTAGTAAGGACCATGCTTACCTATCATTTTAGCATTACGCCAGTACAGAACAGCAATACTGTAGTGTGGTCAAAATAAATGGAAAAATTGTTGTTGTTCCACGGCCGTTTGGACCAGCTGGTATGGTCTTTTTAAAGTAGGTCAGTAATCTGTTTGTTTCTGATTGGTTCTTTCGGAATGGGGCTATTTGCTTGTTTTTTAGAGGGATGGGAGTGTAAGTGGGATAGCTATGGGTTGGGGTTAGTTGAAGTGAATATGCATCTCGCTTCAGAACGATCTGGTCATCATGGCGGATAGTTTGTTTACTTCGTTATGTCTTATTTCTTTTGCGATGATTACATGTGCTTTGTACACTTGCTTGGGCGCGTTGTACCTCGGTCGTAACCATGTGATCATGTTTACAAGTGCTTCGAACTTGTTGTCTTTGCAATGATCTGATATGTTTCGTGGCGGGAAGACGATCGTTTGGGGCTATGTGCTTGTACTTGCTTTGGCGGGAAGTTTGTTATTACCATGTGATCAAGTACTTTGAATGGAGCGGCCGCTTTTCTTTGCGATGATCTTCGTATTTGTTTTGGCGAGAAGTTTGTTATTGTGCACAATTTGGTTCAATTATTCCACACTGTTCGTTGTACCACGACACTTGTTCTGGCGGGAAGTTTGTTATTACCATGTGATCAATGAAGTGAATGGATTTCATTGCCACGGTCTATGTGCCTGCTTTGGCGGGAAGTATGTTGGGAAGTCGTGAATGAGGTTGGAAATAAAACAATTTCTTTCAGACTAAAAAATCTTTTATTGAAAAATTAAGCTCTACTGAGAGTCGTTATTTCTTTGGAAAAATCTTAGTTTAATGAACCCACCACGGGAATCATCTTTACCATCATATATGAGGTAATGATTCGGGGTCTGGTTAAGGTCCTCTACATGACGCTGCGTTTTTATTTTTTCTGTAAATCGCGGTGGCAGGAAGCAAAACTTTCCATCTTCAAGAAAGACTGCCAAACGGGTTCCATATTTCGTCTTCATTAGCTTGAAGGTGGAGATTTTGTACTCCGCACCTTCAACCAATGAACTCCATGATGTGAGGGTTCCGGTGTTCCCCTGGGCAATCGCGTTCAAAGTGCTGGAATTCTGTTGAAAGATTCAAAGTTAAAATTGGAATTAAAAAACATATCGCAGTCACGATCGGCTCCAAGCCAACCGTATGATACTCTAGATGAAATACTGTCTAGAGTATAATTATAATTTGAACAAAAGTCTGACTTACCTTTGCTTAGGATTTCCCGACGGTGTGAAAGTTAAGATTGATATGATTCTATCCGTGCCTTCGACCGATTTATATACAATCTCTAGAGCAAAGTTTCTTGCTCTTTTTCTATAGAAATTTTCCTCTATACAATGCAATGCGATATGCAAAAGATGCAATTCGCCACAGCAGAAGTAATTCATATAAGTGTTAGATTAATCAAGATGAATTAATATTATAAGTCACATCGTCTAGATGTAGATGATAGTCATCTCCTATCATGCATGGACTAGTTAAGTACAAGTCTTCTTTGAGATGTAGAGAATTTTATTTACTACATTGTATGTCTCAAAGTCTGGATCAATTGAGAGTAATTAATATGATAGATTAACGACCTGCAAGTGATATTATAAGATTTGTCTTGTCTACATATTTGCTACAATGTATATTAAAGCAGACATAAGTCGTCGTTGAGATTTAAAATAAATTCATTAGCGATATTGATTGTCACAATTATGATGTATGAAATACGTGTATATGATGTGTAAAAGGAAAAGAACACCGATTTCAACTAGTATAAAAGAGGGACTGTAAATTTGGATGAGATCAAACTATTGAGGACGTCCCAAGATGTAAGTATAACTTGTTGAAATAAATGTTTAATTTCAAATATAAATAATCACTTTTTCAGAATTCGCATGAACTTCACAAAGAAAATTGAACTAGCAGGGTTACTCCTTGAACTCGTGGATAACCTGCTAAATCCTGACGCCTTTAGAAATTGCAGTGGTGCCAGAGAGACAGAAGAAGGTGTGCCAAAAGCGATCAGCAGCGAAAGCACCGTTGGTGGTAGTGAAAACCACAGTGCTGTGCTAGGTACTCCCAGCAATAGTAGCAGAGTTGAATTCTATACGAAGGATAGTGCTGTTACCGGGTGCAACAGTCAGCTAGTACTTCCAGCGAGGGTCATATTTAAAAGGAGCGGAAGCAGTGTTCGTGGTAGTAAAAACCACAGTGCTGTGCTAGGTACCCTCAACAACAGTAGCAGAGCCGAGAAATATGTAAAGGATAGTACTGCTACCGGGAGTAAGAGCCAGCCACTACTTTCTGTGAGGACAACAATTAAAAGGAAAAAGGTGAAAATTCTTCCGATTGGAGAGACGTGGTTCAACACATCTAACATCGAGCTGAAGCGGAAATTAGATGCTGTCGAGCTGAAGCGGAAAATAGATGCTGTAAAATTTAAGCGGACATTAGATGCTATCGAGCTGAAGCGGAAAATAAATGCTGAAAAATTTAAAAAAGAATCTTTCGAGATAAAATAGTGCTAAATTTATTAGATTTGCTAAAGTTTTGTAAAGATGGACGTGAAAAATATTATTTTAAATTTAGAAACTGCGTTAAGTCTAGATTATAAGATGTTTATTTCTAGTTTAAGTAATTTAGTTAGAATAGTGGAAGAAAAAAAAGTTAAGTTTTCTTGTAAGGAGAAAAACTTTCTTCTAGAAAAATTTGCAAAGCTTTCGATTCAGTGTAATTCAACTGATGTTATGAAAGAAGCTCTAAAATTTTTAATCTATAGTGATGGAGATGATTTTCTAAGTGAAGAAAAACATAAAGATGTCCTTGACAGTCGTAGAGTGCCTGATAAAACCCAACCTAATAGTCTGCTACGACAGACTTTTGTAAACAATGAGTTTGTTCATGGCGGTAATGATATTTTTACACAGGGTGAGTCGATTCAAAGTGGAAGCGGGTTACGTGGAAGGTTCGAAGTGTTATCCAGACAGGCGATGTTTTTTAAAAAATTTAACGTAGAGGGTAAAAAAATTACATTCAGGATAAATTCTCTAGATACAGTAGATGAAGATCCACTAATAATTTTAGAGAATATCTTTGATGATGTGATCAAAAAAGCTGGGTCGAATTCGGGGAAAGGGAGTAAAATCAGCTTCACCATTACACTACCGAATTCACCTCATATAAAAGCAATTTGGTCCAGTCTAAGATCTATTGAAGACGTAAATGGACGTTATATTCTTGGTTTAATTTCGAATGTGAATCAATCCAACACTGCTTTCCTCTCTGATGAAATCATGCAGCTAAATGCTGAGGTTGTGAATTTTCCAACGGGTGGTGCGCGGTTCAATATCCAAGGTGTCGAAGAAAGCGTTTTCTTACAACGGAAAAGAAGTGTTATAGACGTCGGGAAAAATGGTGATACTAGCTGTCTCCCACGATCTATATGTTATGCTATGGAGATGACCTCGAAAAATTTTAGTATGCGATATCATTCTTCAACTATCCGGTCTTTAGATCGTATGGTGAAAAGGATGTGTAAAAATGCAAGGGTGACTATTAATGCTGACGGATGTGTATTGACGGATCTTTACAAGTTTCAGAAAGTATTAAATGATTATCAAATAATTGTGTTTGATGATACGAAGGATTCTAATTCAATCCTTTTCAAATTACCTAACAGGAATGATTGGCCGAATAAAATATACCTCTATTACTCCAAGGATTTCAAACATTTCTACGTGATTAAGTCGTTGAAAGGTTTTTTTAATAAGAGTTTTGCATGTACCCTTTGTGATAAAGTGTATCACAGTAAATCTCATAAATGTGAAAGGAAGTGTACCTATTGCAATTCTTCCCCCCCATGTCATTTCGTTACGGAAATGGTAAGCTGTGAAAAATGTAACCGCTCATTTAGAGGGGAAAGTTGTTTAAAAAGTCATTTTTCAAATAAAATTGGTAAGAAGACTATGTGTGAAACTTTTAAGATATGTACATACTGTGCAAAATTTTTGAATTTCACAAATAGATCATCAGATTCGCATAAATGTGATGAATATCACTGTCAGATATGCTCGAAAATCGTTCCAGTGGATCACCTTTGCTTCATCAAACCGCAAAAGTTTTTCATTGAAAAGAAATTTTTATTAATCTTCTTTGATTGTGAGAGCACCCAGAATACTCTTTTAGCGAATAGCACATCTTACAAACATATTGTCAACTTAATTGTTGCACATCAGGTGTGTAATAACTGTTACAAGGATTCCGATATCAAAAATAATTGTGATGTCTGTGGAGAAAGGGAGTATGTCTTTGAATGTGACAATATGACGAGCGTTGTGGGAGGTTTTGTGGATTATTGTTTAAAGACTCGTTCTTATACTTCGAACGTATACTGCATAGCACATAACTTTCAGGGATACGACGGTCAGTTTATAATTTCTGAATTATTCACGAGGAAACTAAAGCTTGAACCTATAATGAATGGGACTAAAATAATGAAATTAAGATGCGAGCATGTGACTTTCATAGACTCTCTAAATTTTCTAGCATTTCCGCTCTCCAAATTCCCAACCGTATTCGGTATAAAAGATCATACGAAAGGGTTCTATCCTTACTACTTTAACACACTAGAGAATATCAATTATGTTGGAAAATATCCATCCCCAGATATTATTATTATTATTTGGAAGCTAACTCTACAAGCAGGCTTACAGAGTTAACTGGGTAGCACTGGCTGCTAAGGCCTTCGGCTTTTATTTTGTGTTTTTTTTTTTTTTATAAGGGAACAGGGTTATATTTTTATATTAATTTCATAAGTTTGTTTGTTTTTAAGAAGAACAGAATTTTTTTAAGATCGTCGGTGTTAGTGGGATTTTTTAAATATTCTGAAAGGTGACGGTTTGTTGTCGTTCTAGATGTAGAAGGTTGGTATTGGGTGCATTCATCTAGTATGTGGATAGTGGTTAGGGGCGAGTGGCAGGTTGTGCATATGGGAAAGGGTTTCCCGTTGAGAAGGAATATGATGTGTCAACTTAGTATGACCTAATCTTAGTCTGGTGATAACTTTGTGTTCGAGCCTAGTTAGTTCAGGGGGGAGTATGGTTCTTTGTGATTCGGGATTTATAATTTGGGAGTAGTTATTTTGTCTATTTAGCCATGCTGACATATGTTTGTTGCGATAAAATTCAAAAATTTGGCGGTTATAGTCTGATTGTAGTGCGATAGGGTTTTTTAGTGATGGTAGTTCTAATGTTTCGCGGGCTTTCTCATCAGCTAGAGTATTTCCTGGTATACCGCAGTGTCCAGGGGTCCAAATGATTATTATTTTGTTTGTATTTGAGATCAAAATATTTCTTATTTCGCTAATTATGGGGGTTGAGTTCCATGGAGAGGTTAGTGCCTTTATGACACTTAGGCTGTCGGAACAAATGCAGTATTTTCCTCTGGATTCTTTGCTGTACCGTGCTGCTGCTAATATAGCAATCGCTTCTGCAGTAAAGATTGATGTACAATCGTGTAGGAGTTTATTCTCTATAACGGTGTTATCAGGGAGGATGCATGCGTAAGCTGTTCCATTTTGTGTTTTGGAGGCGTCGGTATATATGGGTGTCCAGCCTGATGTTGTGAGGGGATTCAGGATCTCTAGGAATAGTTGTTGGTATTTTTGGGTTGGGGTTGATTTTTTCGGGAAGGTGGAAAGGTTGAGTTTGATGTTGGAAGTGGGGATATTCCATGGGGGATTTGTGGGTTTATAATTGAAAGGCTGTGGTAACGGGAGGGTGAACTGTTTTGTGTGGAAGAGGGATTTAGTTAGTGCCGACGGAATTCGGTTCACAGTTTTCCTTTTTTTTAGACTAATGAAGGTGGAGTGTAGGGGGGAGTGTTGGTAAACTTGCTTGAAAGCTAGTTTTGAGAAACTGATTAGGATCCTGTCTTCGAGAGTGGGGATACCTGCTTCTGCTAGAAGATTGGGGATAGGAGTAGTGCGGAAGGAGCCAGTGCTTATGCGTACACAGGCGTGGTAGGAGCTTTGGATTTTCGCTATAGTAGTTTTTGGGGAATTGCCGTAGATGGGAAGACCATAGTCAATCTTAGATATGATTAGAGATTTTGCAATGTCCAATAGTATCTTGGGATTGGCTTCGCTTTTGTTGAATGCGATGCATTTTAGTAGGGATATGCGCTTTTGCAGTGCGGAGATTAGGGCATTTATATGATCTTTCCAATTTAGTCTGTTGTTGAAAGTTATTCCTAAGATTTTAAGCTTGTTTGTGGTATTGATGGTGATGTTGGTTATTGTGATAGGATGGGAGATGCACTTTGTTTTCCGACATACGTGTAGTTGCTGGCATTTTGTTTCTGATACCTTTGCGCCAGTTTTGTTGGTCCAGTCGAATATGTCTGAAAAGAGTGAAGATATTTTATCAAGGTAGAAGTTGTTGTTTGGTACTTTAAAGAATATTATGAGATCGTCGGCGTAGAGACTATGTTTAAAGAATGTATGTTCTTTGATCAGTTTACTTAGTTCGTTAAATGCGATTAGGAACAAAATGGTGGATATCGGTGAACCCTGCGGTATGCCGTTGTGTAGCGGAAATAGGGCGGTGTAATGTTCGTTGAGGCTAACTCGGAATTTTCGGTCTGACATGAACTCTTTAATGTAGTTCAGTATTTTTGGGCCGATATTCCATAACAGAAGCTCTGCTACTATGGTGTGTAAGCCTATTCGGTCGAAGGCTTTTTCAAAGTCTATAGATAAAATTGAGGCGTGCCCTCGGTGGGAAATACAATTTGCGAGGTAGTGGTCAATTAATAATAGATTATCCAAGGTGCTCTTATTTCGTTGGAAGGCCGTTTGTTCATTTGTTAGGAGGTTTTTGGTTTTAGCGAGCCAGGATAGGCGATTTGAAATAATCTTGTCTAGTATTTTCGATATGCACGGTAGTAACGATATGGGTCGGTATCCATTGGTTTCATCGACTTTGTTGTTAGGTTTTTTTATTGGGATAATGGTTGCATTTTTCCAGGTGGTAGGGATTTTTCCTGTTTGGAAGATAGTATTGTAAAGATCACAGAGTCTAGCTTTTGCATTTGCTGGCAGGTGTTTTATCATATCATAGTTTATACGGTCGTAGCCTGGTGTTGTACCTTTCAACGAGTGGAGGGTCATATTTAGTTCAATTAGGGTGATTGGGGTCTCGATTTTCTTTGCTGTTGTTGATGGATTGGTTGGTGTTTGATGGGAAGTGGAAAGGGTGTTTTTTAGGGAGATGAATTGTTGTTGGAAGTTATTATCGTCTGATAACTGAGACCAGGTCTTTGCGAATGCGTTCCCAATATCAATATTGTTTATGGTTGGTCCTTCTGTAGTTTTTAGGATTTGGATGTTTGTTGGTAACTTGTTTTGGGAAAGATTTCGGAGGTTTCTCCAGATTTCAGTTACTGGTGTATTTTTGTTTATTTTTGATGTAAGGTTGATAAAGTTATTTCTTTTTGCCTCTTTTTTGTGCTTTCTGAAAATAGCATTCGCTTTTCTGTAAAGTATGATGTTCTCGGGTGATGGGTGTTTTTTTAGGGTATTCCATTTTCGTTTTCTCTCCTCGTTTAGCTTCGAGAGGTCCTTGTTCCACCAAGCTGTGGACTTGTGTTCGGTTGGAGGTCTGCTTGTTTGAGGTATGTTATGATGTGCGCTGTAAATTTTGGCTTTCTGGATGATTGCTGCTTCATGATTGGGATTATCTTTTTGGGGTTTCCTTGATAGGTAGTCTCTAATTGTGATTTCATAGCCTGTCCAGTCAGCTTTCGAAGTTAGGAATTTTGGACGGAATTCTCGAGTTGTTCGCAGGTTCGAGGGGTTGGGGATGTCAATGATAATTGGGAAGTGGTCGCTACCATGTAAGTCGTCTAGGATATTCCAGTTACAGTGCGGTGCTATAGAAGCTGAACAAATTGAGACGTCGATGTGTGTGAAGGAGTTGTGAGTTGAAAAATGGGTTGGAGAACCGTCGTTGAGAACTACGCAGTCGGTTGTTAGGAGGAAGTCTTCTATATCTTCACCCCTTTTGTTTGAGGTTTCTGAGCCCCATAGTGTGCTCCAGCTATTTAGATCTCCAAGGATTAAAGAGGGTAAAGATGAAGGTTGTGTTAACGGTTGGAGAGAAGATGACGTGAATTGTTCTTGGGGATGTATATACAGATTGTGGATTTGGAAATTTATGAGGAAGTTTATTTGAAGACTTAGGTGGAGAATATTTGATTGGTGATTAAGTACGTTATTTGGGATACTTGATTTAATAAGAATTGCAATGCCGTTTTTGCTAGAGGTTATTGATGGGTGGTTTTTGAAGTGGGCTTGGTATTGAATTGGGACTCTTGGGGTGTGACCATGTGGGCAGTGGGTTTCTTGGAGTACTATGATATCAGGATCGAATTTTTTAACTAGTAGTTCTAGGTCGCAGAGATTGTTGTAGTATCCTTTCATATTCCATTGGATTATTCTAAGGCCGATCTTGGGGAAGAACTTAATATGGGTGTTTAATATTTGTGTTCCTGTAATGAATTCTGCTTGAATTTGTTGTTTTGTGATTTAACTCTCGTTTTTTTTTTTTTTTTAAAGTTAGAGTGGCTTTTCTTTATTACGTTCGAAAAGGCAGAAACTTCTTATAAGTTTTGCTCGACATCAAAATCCATCTCGTCATGGGATGGGTTAGAGCCTATTTGAGAGAGAGATTGGAGGTTCATGGGGATAATTTTGTTTGTGTATTGATTTATTTGATGTAATTGATTCGGTTCGGTGTGAGTAGTTTGGTTGTTTTCATTTTGTGTTAATTTGGGGGTTTGTGTTTTTATATTTGGGTTATTTGTTAGTGTTGGTTTTGTACTTTCATTATTTGTACTTTCTTTAGTTGCATGGGAGTGTGTATTCAATAGTTCGATTTTTTCAGTTTGTGTCTTGTGTGTAACGGGGTGTTCCGGGTTTGTGATTGTGTGCTGTTTTGTTTGATGGGTCTTGTTGTTTCGTGTGAGAATCGCGTCTTCTAAAGTTTCTGTGATGGTTTCTATGTTCGTATTGGGATTATTTTGTATGTTGTAAATCTCCGTTGCTTTGTGGAATGGGATTTTGTTTATGGTAGATAGTTCAATTATGTGTTTTTGTTTGACAAAATAGGGACAGTTTTTATTTGTGGATCTGTGGGGGCCGTTGCAGTTAATGCATTTGACTGTGGAGCATGGGGTTGGGTCGTGGATCTGGTTTGAGCAAACATCGCATGAGGGTGCGGTCTGAGGGCATCTCTTTTTGGTATGCCCTAGGCGGAGACAAGTTTTGCAACGCATCGGTTGTGGGATATATATATCAACTTCCACTTTGAGGAACCCAATATTCAATTCTTTCGGGGTTTCGTATCGGGCGAAGGTTAATATATGGACTGGTGTGTCTACCGTTGTTTTTGTTTCAGGGTTGAATCGCGTTATTTTGTAACAGTCAACGACTTGTTGACCTTCCAGTCCCTTAATTATTTCTTGGTTTGTCATGTTTGTAAGTTCATTGCATCTAATTATTCCTTTGCAGACATTGAGGGTGGGGTGAAGAGACACTTCGATTTCGCATAGATCAGAAAGTTTTTTTGATTTTAAGACATGTGCCGCATGAGACTCGTTTTTGGTCAGCACGACAATATTTCCGAGCCGGTCTAATGAGATGTTGAGGAATTCTTTAGAAATCGACTCTAGAGCTGTTGAAACGAAGAAAATGTTCAGAGATTTTAATGGATTTGAAGGATCTTTAGTTTTGATGATTAAGAATTTTGGGCAGGAGTATTTTTTTTCGGGGTAAACAAAGGGTATTGGGTTTGGTTTTTTTGTTTTCGATGGAAAAGGAAATTCATTTAAGTTATTTAAATTGGTACTTGACAGTTTGTGTTTCTTGGGGTGGTTTATATTCTGTAGTACAGAATAATAGTTTTGGCGGGTCCCCCCGCCGGTATCCGCACTCATGGTCCTTAATTCACTGCTTTAATGCTTTTTTTTCTTATAAAGCTATTCACTAGACGGTTTAACTGTATCCACTGCAAATACTAAAAATTGAAAAGCACGAGGCACTTGCGGTTTATGTAGGTTTGGATATTGCTAGTAGGTCACAAGAGCATCTGCGCACTACGATGGTTACCGGTCAACTGCATCCCCAGATATGTATGGATATAATACTATGAAAATAAGAGAACGTGATGAGTTTTTTAAGTGGTATAATTCAGTCTCTTTTGGAGTTTTTCATAATAGAAACGAAATGCTTAAGTATTGCAAAAATGATGTGGATATATTACGATTAGGGTGCATACAATTTATGCGGGAATTCCTCGATATAGCTAAAGTTAACCCTTTAGTAGAATCTATAACAATTGCATCAGCATGTATGCTCGCTTTCCGAATGAATTTTCTGCAGAAGAATACTTTGGGCATAATGCCTAAACATGGATACTATAAAGGACGAAACCAGTCACTTATTGCCAGCAAGTGGCTTATGTGGCAAAGCTCCCAAATAAATGAAAATATAGTTTCTTCAAATAATGAAGGGGAGGTGAAGTTGGAAAAAAAGCGCATTTAGAGTAGATGGATTTAATTCCAAAACAAATACAGTATATGAATTTTTCGGATGCTTTTACCATGTCTGTAGAGATTGCTTTAAAGTAAAAGATTCAAACCAAATCATTAACATAACACATGAAACTTTATCACGAAAGTACTATTAGAAGAATCGAGGTTATTAGACGTAGTGGTTAAATTCTGGTATATTCGTGGGAATGTGAGTTCAGAGAATTCTTGAAAAACAATCCTGATGTAAGCAAGGATTTAGATGAAAAGGTTTCAGATATGATACCACCACTTAACCCTCGTGATGCCGTCTATGGAGGGCGTACTGAAGTGTTTAAATTACATCATAAAATCGGTGAGAATGAAGTTATACGATATCTAGACTTTACTAGTCTGTACCCGTATATTAACAAATATTCACCATACCCTATCGGCCATCCTGAAATTTTTCGCAGTGAGCATATACCTTCTCTACCAGAGATACTTTCAATGCATGGTTTTATCACTTGCTCAATTGTTGCGCCTACTAGCTTATTCACGCCTGTTTTACCTTTCAGAAATAATTCGAAGTTGTACTTTACACTGTGTCGTAAATGTGCGGAGTTGAATAGAGTTTCCACATGTATTCATACAGAGGATGAAAGAATGATTATTGGTACATGGGTTATACCTCAAGTAGCTTTAGCAGTGCAGAATGGGTATAGGATAATAAAAGTTTTCGAGGTTTGGAAATATAATCACACCAAATACGATCCGGAAACCAAAAAGGGTGGACTATTCACCGAATATGTAAACACATTCTTGAAAATCAAACAGGAAGCTAGTGGATGGGGGGGGGGGGGGGGGTGAATACATAACCGAGGAGGACAAAGATGCCTTCCTAAAGAGTTTCAAGATGAGAGAAGACATCCTTCTAGATAAAACCCAGATCCAGAAGAATCCCGGTAGACGAAACACCGCTAAAATTTGTCTTAATTCCTTCTGGGGAAAATTTGCACAAAGGGAGGATAGAACTCAAACCAAGATCATAGACAATCCCAAGGAATTTTATGACTTTATACAGTCCCCTGGCATAGAAATTTGTTCCTTAAACCCCATCAATGATGATACTATATGGGTAACATGGAAAAATCTAGAGCGAGATGACAATTTGTTACCGCATGTTAACATACCTATCGCGGCCTACACAACAGCCTTTGCCAGAATTAAACTTTACACAGCTTTACAAAAGGTCGGAAAGGCAATTCTCTATTGTGACACGGATAGTTTGATTTTCATCGATAATAAAAATAATCCTATTTCACTGCCAATATCTAACTTTTTAGGGGATTTAACGAATGAAATTGAAAGTTTTGGTCCTGAGGCATTTATTTCGGAATTTGTAAGTACAGGTCCGAAAACCTACGGCCTTAAAGTGGAAACTAAGAGTGGCGTTGAGCACATAATTAAATGTAAAGGTATTACTATTAATTTTGAAACCTCGAAAACTGTTAATTTCGATAGACTGAAGTCCTTAGTGTTAGATGAAGATGGAGGAGATTCCGTCTATGTAACAAATGATCGAAAAATTAAACGTAAACGACCAGGAACCGTTATTTCAACACTTGAGAAGAAACGTCTACAATTCACTTTTGATAAAAGGGTAATAGCGGAAGAAAATTTTTCATTTCCATATGGATACAAAAAACCTAGAATTGATTATTAGATGATAACCTATTAGGTATTTACTTGTTAAGTAAAGCTATGTAAGCTTCTTTCTTTAAAATCTTTAAGTATTTACTAAAACATGTTTGAAAATATATAAATACGCAGAACTAAATCGTTTTTCACATTATTAAACTACACCCTACCGAAAGCATGAGTAAAGTTATAATTGATGTCCAGTTCGTTACAGGAAATTATGGGCAGTATTTTGCTAAGGAGATTGCTATAGTACCTTTCGGGTCAATATGTCCAACGTTTTATTTGCTGCTACCTCCTTATCCCTATCAGGAGCTAAACATAAAAGCTGATCGTCAGCATAAGTACGAGCGTGAAAAAATCAATGGTTTGAATTGGCATGATGGCGATACCAGTTACAGCAGTCTACCTGATATTCTGGATGAATTTACCAACTGCAGTATACATGTAAAAGGACTTGCGAAAGAGAACTTCATCAGAAGATATTTACCTGAAGCCGAAATAATACAACTTGAAATGCCTAAATTAGCTGATCTTCAAAACTTCCAGATATTCTGTAAAAGCCACAGTCAAACGTCGCCTAGTCGCTGTGCTGTACAAAACTGTGTAAACATGTATTTATATATGCTAATGAATAAAGTTTATTTATAAAGGAAAACAAATACTTGAGTAAAATATATTTTATTAGCAAATCGTTATATTAAAAATAATTCTTGCGCTACAAAGCCACGGTATTTCGTAAAAAAGTCGAGAATAGTTAATATGCACATATGAAGTGCGTGATGGTATAAAAAAGTCTTCACTTGATAATTGTAACACATCCTTTTCCTTGCATTTAGTTACGTATTGGTTGAAATAATCCCCAACACTTTCAGCAGCGTTGTTGTTGTGAAACATGACGATATTGAAGAAATCCATCTTTTCGAACAAATTTAAAAGGTTCTGTGATGATAGTCTGATACTGCCTTTCTCGACCGGTATAACGAATTCCTTTTTTAGCGCCGCTTGAGTAGCTTCGTTATTTTCATGTTTCAGCATGATCAGATGATTGTACAGCGCCGCCCATCCGGAGTAACTCGTTGACACAGGAAAGCGTCCAGGGTAGCTGAAGATTATTTTCGCCTCAAATGTGAATGGGTCAAATCCTAATACAACCTTTCGGTTCTGACAGTCGTCCAAATAATAGGTGTAGTTCAGTAGAGCACCTTCACCAGGAACCTCGGACCTTCTCTGCTTGCATGGTTTCTTAACAGCTGATTCATCCGCCGGGACTAACTTTTTTCTTTTGTTAGCGACACGTCTCTTCTTGTCATTCTCCACTTTTGTAATAGGTGAATCCATAATGTCTGAAAAACTGAAAGTCGAGTGGCTTAAGCTGATGCTTTTATACTCTCAGTCTTCGATTTGCAATACTGGTTACGAGAAACCCCACCATTCTGGTTGGCACCCGATGAAAATATATGATGGTATAAGTTAACCACCTTGATGTCATTGTCTGTAAAATCTTTTGATGAAAACTGCTTCAGGCAAAACTTTAGCTCCTTTCCCCTGCAACGCAAATATATGTATACATAGCAGTAATTTCCGCAAGTCGAGGAGTATACACTTTGTAGTCGTTTTTTGTTATTTATAAAAATCTTGGAGTTGGTATGCAGAAACCTTTTAAAATTTTTATTGTTGGAGTATCTGCCGAAAGAGTCAAAAAATTCAGCAGGACCTGTCCTTGGAAAATAAAAAGCTACCCAATGAGTACCTTTTTTGTCTGCGGGATCGGTATTTGCAATAACACATGCTGGCTTTTTCATTTTATAAGGTAGACGATCGCAGGGGAATACACCTTTGAATAGTCTTCTTGTGGTTGCGTTTTTCCTTAAGGCATTAACAAGTTCGATCGTGTTCATACTTGCTCTTTAGATACGACAGCTTCAATGTCAATGATCTTAGTGTGACTGGTGGCGTAACTTTCTAAGAATTCCTTTGTTGTTGCGCTATAGACAAAAACGGTTGCAAATTTCGCTAATGTCATAATAAGATTTTCATCCAGACGTTTAAGTTCCAAATTTCCAGATACACCTGTCTGATCTGCTGTGCTAGCCGATGATCGAAGAATTTCTTCGAGATTTGATTACCTTTGTCGAAATAATGAATACCTGTACCCTTAAATAGCGAGAGGTACCCTCGTGTACTTATAGGTTTCTCCTGAGAATAATCAAACTCTAAAGCCTGGTTCGGAACTTGGGCTTCATTGACGGATAAATTGAATCGTGTGATATTATTGTGTTTAAAGTTGAATGGGTTCTTCGTCTGTTTACCGCTGTAGGCATCATTATCTATCATACCGAAAATTAACAAGTTCGGTAGCTGTCCGATTATAACATTATCTAAAGATAGTGTTGAACTGTTAGCTGGTAGCGTATAACTCTTCACCTCGACGCGCTTATACGGGTATATCACGTTTGAGCGTTGAAGAATAGTTTCATGCGCCATTAAAATATTGGGGTTGACAGTTACATGGTTCATATACATTGTGGCATCAATAATTTTAATTTGCGGAGAGTGTCCGTCATCTTTTGAGTAGAGGTAAAATTCGGGTTTTTCCATAGAAAGTGAAAGTCTGAAATCCACCCCATTCAAAAGTAACTTATCTTGATTGAGTAAATCGCCGTGAATCTTTCCCATAAGCTCCACCGCATTACTTTTCGAAAGCAAATCAGATCGTTTGACATATCCTTCATTAAATTCACTAGGAGCACCGCTTTTGCTTCCATCTTCAATCATTTCCATACCATCTTGATCGAGGTACCATCCTACAGATTCTAAATGTGTTGTTGATGCATCTCTACCATAATTCAATAAGTTCTCGATGTATGCTCTGTAATGGTAATTGTTGTCAGTTTGCGCAATAGGTCTACCATTTAATTGTATTGTGCATTGCCTAAAAAGCGAATGCATTAGGTTGTTAACTACACCGATTGGGTCACTTGACTCTTCATGCTCAGCACCCTTTGAATCCTTAACTTTTGTTTTTTCTTTTCCAGTGTACAATTCTTCTTTCCCGCCTTTTGTCTTAATAAGCTGAACTTTTAAGCGAAGGTAGATACTGGATAAATCACGGTACGTATCCCCATGTCCTAGCGAGACGAATTCCAGAACTGAGGAGTTATCAAGAGATGCTATTGGCTTGTATGAAACTTCTTCGGTTTTTAAAATATTAGCTTGTATCGGTGGCGCCTTGAATAAATCTAATTCAGATTTCATACATTCTCTGTACGAGGTCATTCTCCTTATTTATCGAATATATCCAATACGCGCTTACGTTTTCTATTTTTAACTTTTTTATTTTTACTGGTTGCCGGTCTTTTCTTAATTGATTTTCTCTTGGACTTGGTAGGTTTTCTACGTTTAAGAGCTGTATTTAACTGTGCTATCGAAAACGGATTAGCCCTTTTTATAGTCGTACGCCTTTTCATTCCCTCTCCACCCATACTGTCAAAGAGTTTTTTCACACATTTTGCATCAGTTCTTGAGTAGCGGCTTGTCCTTGTTCTTTCAAAATGTTCTTGAGAGGCTTACTTCCCACTTCTGATAATATTGTTTTTCCAGTCTTAACAGCTTGCTCCTTTATAGTTTTTACACCTGAGGAAACTAAAGGTCGTAAATAACGTAGTAATCCGCTGAAGAAGCTACCGATACCTCTTCCACGCTGGAATATCAGTGGAGATCGATAAACATCACCTATATCCGACAAACCAGCGCCGCTTTGAATTAAATAATACCTTGTATAAGATGAATTCATTCTGATTTGAATGTGCACTAGTTATGAAGATCCCTTATGCGCGTCTGAATATTTATACTTTAATGTCTTTTGAAGTGAAGCATCACATATGTCGGGGTATAGCCGGGGATGAAGTCGATTAATTCACCTTGATCATCGGTTATCTTTATGGAGATACTTTCAATGTAGGTCTTTTCCAGAGGGTAGTATTCTACATGCTCAAACCTGAAGATATTATCACATTCTTTCAATGGAATCATACGCAGATTTCTCACTAATTTGTTTCCTACTATTTGGGGGCGAATGATATCAGTGTATACGTGTATTATTCCTACATCCTTGCATTCTACTCCAGCTACAGTTGCTAGTTCTCGGGGAAATCTGCTCTTTATTTCGATAATGGAATCTTCTAATACGGCGATTCTGTCTAAAGTACCCTTCTTCTTCTCCTCTTCTACTAAGGCTTTTTCAAACGACTTGTCCACCTCCTCTTTAAGGAGTATAGCATTACGCTCCTTCACAGGCGTTTGAAAGAATATATCGATAATGAATCCCGCTAAGTCTTTCTTTTTCAAATCTATAGGCACATCTTTAGTTAATAGGGTACCATCGGGTAGTTTTTTATAGGGAACTTTCAATATTTTACTTTTTTCTGTAATTATGCGCCTGTGTGGTATCTCAAAGGAAGATGCCTCTTCCCCCAGATCATTTAGAGTTTGAAGAATTTTTTTCCTAATTTGATCTGATTTTCTCCTCCGAGGTGCAACAGCTATAGTTTCGTCATCATACTGTATATTCGCGACAAAAAGTCCGACTAAATCATTAACGTTAATGGGCGTTGGTAGCGGACTTTATCTTTATTTTAAGTTTCAATTCTTTTATCTCTAAATCTAAAGAGTCAAGCTTCTTCGGAACACTTTCCCCGGCCTTTTGACTTATACTGTACACTGGAGGTATGTAATAGTCTATCATGTGTAATAGGGCTTTATGATTGCGCTTTTCTCTAGGAATCTGTCCAATTATATAATTGAAAAGAATATATATAGACTTATATTCGAAAGCTCCTAAAGTAACAATATCCGCAACTTCACTATCCTGATAAATATGTAAAGAGAAATTTTCCGCTCTATAAGGTCGTTCATCTTTGCTAGTATCAGGGATACTTCGAATAGTTGAATCAGTTACCAAGCTGCCGTACAAAACCTCTTTAAAATCTGCAAAGGTATCCGCAGCCCAATAGGGTTCAACTGCGTCGTTAAACGAAGATAACAAAGTAGAAAAGTTCATATCTTGTTTATTATAACATAAATTTAATAACTGTTGGTAGCTCCATTTAAGATAAATAGGCAAACCATGCACTTCCTTTACAAAAGCATTAAGCTTTAGTGCATCTGTAGCAGCTCTTTTCGCTTTTTTAGTAGTGCTTTTCGCTATTCCATCATCTATGACGCGTTTTCCATATTTCTTCTCAGCAGTTCTCGATTTACGATTAGCCAATGCAATTTCTGTAATTCCAACAGTCCATCCACCGTCCAGCTTACAAGCATTAGGAAGTAAATTTGTGAAGGCCGACAAAGTATTTTCATTGTATATGCCCATAGAACTATTACTTAGAAGGCCTATGTAAAATTC
The DNA here is from genome assembly GCA_949128065.1 of Beris chalybata. Classification (NCBI taxonomy): domain Eukaryota; kingdom Metazoa; phylum Arthropoda; class Insecta; order Diptera; family Stratiomyidae; genus Beris; species Beris chalybata. The sequence goes on from OX421895.1 coordinate 58,307,932, forward strand.
GTTTTCTCTTATGCTTACAGGCATTTTTAAAGTCTTTCCCAGAAAATATTTGGTGTACTTCCGATTCGTTCAGTTCTTCTTCTTAAACGCCCAGCTATAGGGTACTGTTCGTCTGTACTTAATGAAGCATTTTCTAGTCGTGAAGGCCTTAATATAAGCTGTTTGGCTGGCGTTCTCTGTTCTGGCTTTTCTGCTCCTTCTTTCTGTTCTAGTTCGTCTATAAGTCGTGCAGCTTCATCAACCTCCATTTCACTCGGTATAGTATACTGCGTTATACCGTCATCAGCTGTTATAACTCTATACTCTTTATCCACGCTCTTGACTTCAGGAGTAGTCTTACGAAACTTTGAAGCCGGTTTTAAACTTTTAGCTATACCGCTTACAGATAATCGTCTTTTGAACCGAGGCGATAGTGATCGCCTTGGCGGGGTTATCTCTTCCGCACTAGAGCTATTATACTTTGGTGAAGTCATGTCACCTGCCTCAAAGATATCTTCAGCCATACTGTAAAACGGATCGGGATTCTTAATCGGAGAAGTTTGTGTTGACATTTCCTCTTTGAAAGCATACCTTGTCTTATTACGTGTTGAATGTGGGGTAAACTCGTTGTCACCCTTATTGTACCCTTTCTCTGTTCCAGGTCGGAATGAGATAAATCAGGCTTGTGAGCCACCGGAATTGAGGAGGCGAGCTGGTGCAAATTGGATGCGTTCTAGCGCAGGTTTCTGCTGAAATTGTATTGAATTAATTTTTGATTGTATTGAACTGTAAAGAAATCTTGATTAGCTTTTAATGGAGGCGTTGCCGATTCAAAAGTGACCCCGGTCCGATTGTGTGAGACAATGTTGGGTGCCTCTACATCTTCCCTCGCGAAACGATAGGGCTATACAGCCGGAAGCACAGCCTGGTGGGTTTGAGGGGAAAAGTTTTTAGAGAATTCGCGCACGATTTCCTGCTCCATCCTTCGACTTTGTCTTTCTTGCCAAAAGCCATCCACGACTGCAGCTATACACCGATCACCGGACGACTTCCTGCAACGATGAGACCGCGGCCAACTGGAACCCTACATGGTCAGCTACCGTAGGTGAATTCCGGTAGCTGATAGGGTGAATCCCGAACCACAGAGCGAAAGAGGATCTGCACGGTAGTAAAAGAAGTAGCCGAACGAACCGGAATTACGGACATGGGGAAAGTACACTATAAACAACCTCCGGAGAACGTCTACGCGACATATTGCTCTTCGACCTGTCAGACAGCCTGTCAGATCGCGAAGACAGGTCATTGACAGCTGTTCCGCGGCGAGAGGAAACGAAATACGAAACGAATTACGAAACGAAATACGTGGAAACGGGACACGAACAAATGAAACACGAAATTAGCCGAGGCGTCTACATGTATTGAAGGTGCGCGCGCAATTTTACGCGGGCTTTTTGGAGGTTGTTGAACTGGAAGTTGGAGAGTGACTCGTTATATTTCGGCAGTTACATTCCGGTGAAGGAAAAAAAAAGTTAGTTTTGTGCTGGACTGAGTCGGAGACGGTTGTGGATTTTTGGGAAGTTGGAGGTTGACGAGTAAAGGACAAAGGAAGGGAAAATCGTTGGATTGTTGGGGAAAACCCAGAAGGAGGCATCCGGTAGAGTATACCAATTTCGGCTGGAACTGATAAGGAAGTTTTCCGGATACGAGGCTCGAACGGAGGAGTCGGAGTGCGCGCCGGAATTAGAGTTAGGCTTAACGAAAACTGAGGTACGGTACTTTTTCCCCATCCCTATTAGGTTCGCGATTTCCACCGCGGACGAAGAATCTCTGAGGACGTAGAGGTTCCCAACAGGAAAGAGAACCTTTTGAAACGGTTAATCCCCCCTTTATTTACACGAATTACAGGGTTTTTTTGTTAATTTTTACAAGTGTGTTTCTTTTACGAGGAAAAAGGTTTCCTAATCTCCCTCAAAGATTAGGTGGCGCCCATTTGAACGAGTGAAAAGGAAAAGAAAATCGAAAGTAGTCTCCGAAACCCCCCTTTCTCCGACTGAGCAGAATCGGCGCAGGTGGAGTTGGTGACCGAAGGTTAGAAAAAAATCGTTGGATAGTGCCCGTGGCCGAGTGGTAAGAACGTTAGCCTTCGAACGGGGAATCCTATCCGGTAGCCCAGTAAAATTACCCGGAACAAAACAGGTAATAATTGGCGCCCAACGTGTTTTGAGACTACTTCCGACGTAAGTTTTAAAGGAAAAGTGTTTGAATTGTGAGTGCTACTCGGAAATCTGGTCTTTCACAGTTTCAAATAGTGAAAAGCGGTTAAATTCAAAATTGGGGATTCCGTTTCTTTCCGCAGCTCGAAAATAAGTGACGTTTACAGTTTCAAATTTTGGAAAGGTGAATAGCTTCAAAATTTATGATTCCGTTCATTTCGCTGCTCTGGAAGTGATTAAATTTAAAATTCGCGATTCCGATTCTGTTCGCTGTTCGATTTAATTTTTTTTTGTTGTAGATCGGAATTTCGGAAAAGCTGCTATAATATAGAAAATACGTAACTTGTGAGCTTCGATAGCCTAATGGCCAAATCGAGTGGATAATTTGTGGTACGGTAGGTTTGACGCGGGTTCAATACCCGGTGAATTTTTTTTTGGATTAATTTTTTTTTGCTGTGCGGGCATACATTGCTTTATGTCGAACCAATAATTAATTATTTCTGTGAACAATAAACCGAATCAGCGTGACGGATTACAAGCGATTGCGGAATTGGAACAACACAAGTTCGCGAACGAGTGGAAATAATAAATAAGAATTGAATTGTCACAGATTTCAATATTTTAAGAATATTCTCGTAATAAAAGAGTAACGAATAACTTTGTTTTTTTAATTTTTTTTTTTTTTATCATTATTATTAAGTATGGACATTAACAGGCTGTCTGCGGAGGAATTGAAATATGAGTTGGCGGTGTTGGGCTTTGAAGGCAAGACCGTGGATGAGATGCGGAAGAAACTCCGATCGACTTTAAAACGTTCCGCGAGCTTTACACGTCGAGAATATCCATTCTCGGTTGAGGAGGACAAAGAGGCGATAGACGCAAAGTTGATAGAGATTCGTGAACTCTTGTCGAAATTCGGGGGGGAGGAGAATTCTTCAGAGTTCAAGAAAATAGACACGAAGGCATGTTGGGTGGTGAGGCGGATTACAAACAGTTTGGATTCGAATCCGGACTGCGAAGACTATGTGGCAGATGTGCGGCTCAAGATTGCCGATATCCTGGTGGAGCTGGACGACAAAGCCGCGAAAGAAGATGATGATGTTGCAGGAATTAGCGATATGCTGGACAAAATAATCGGACCAAAGCATGCTTCGTCTCCCAAGACAATGAATCCAAATCAAACAGAGCAGTCAGCAGATTCTCTGAACTTAGAGTTGGCTGCGAAAGAAGGGCAGGTAAGGACGGGAATTACTGCGAAAGAGAGTGAGTCGAACATGGAAGAGACGGGAGGGAAGTCGTCGGTTCCGGTTTACAAATGGGGCGTAAAATTCGCGGGTAATTCAGGGGAGTCTCTTAGTTGCTTCCTGGAGAGGGTGGAAGAGTTAAGGGAGGCGAGAGGGTGTTCTCTCGTGAATTTATATAACTCGGCCGTCGATCTATTTGAAGGGAATGCTTTGATTTGGCTGCGGGCGAATAAGCCGTTTATTAAGAATTGGTCAGATTTGGTGTACAACCTGAAGCAGGAATTCCGACCTCCTGGTTATAACGATAGGTTGCTGGAAGAAATTCGCCACAGGACTCAAGGGGAAAATGAAAGTATTGGCATGTTTGTTAGCGTTATGCTAAGGCTGTTTGGGCGATTAGATGTGCCTTGCAACGAAGGGACGAAGCTTTCCTTTATTAGGAAGAATTTAGCCCCGTTCTATTCGTCACAACTAGCTTTTTTGGAGATCGTTTCAATCGAACATCTAGTGAATGTAGGAAGGAAGTTGGAGGCTACTCGCTACAATGTTGAGAGCTACGTACCACCACCCTCAAAGAAACAGATGAATCTGTTGGAACCTGATCTAGCTTATGTTGAGGTCGTTAATGCTCAATTTAGTCAACAGAGTTGTTAACAGTCCGTGCTCACAATTGGAACATCTAGTGGGCAAAATAGTCAGGTACACCGTAGAAACCAAACAGTAGCACCACATAAATCGTTTAAATGTTTTAACTGCAACGGTGACGGACATTTGGCGAGTCGTTGTCGTCAGCCAAGACGTTGCTATGGTTGTGGTATGGAGAATGTCATCCGTAGGAATTGCTCGAATTGTGCGGGAAAAGAGCAGGGAATTCAGGGCACGGCAGAGCAATGAATTCCCATGTTATTTTGTCTGCCTCAAACGGAGGAAGAGATGGACGTGCCAATATTGATGAGTGTGGCCTCAATATGGGTACGAGCGGTTTGGCCGAGAAGTGTGGTATTGCTGAGTGTGAGGTCCATATGGATGCAGGTTTCTCCGCGGCGAGGGGTAGTATTGATGAGTTTGGGCTCAATACTATAAGCAAGTTGGCTGTTAGTGCGCGGGGTAATACGGAGTGTGTACTCAACGTTGACAAAAATTCCTCGGACGAGGACAGTATTGTTGAGGAGATTGGGTTCAGTATTGAAGCTGTTTCTATCGTCGAGGGGGATCATACTGAGGGTCGGAATGATAAAACGGAGGTAGATGGTCTCAAGACTAGTGGGGGTGCTCTAATCGAGGCGGTAAGTGAAGTGGAATGTGATTTCAACGTCTGTGGGGAGTTAGATCGTGTCCATGTCGATTATGCCCTCGAGCGTGGCTCTGGTGACAATCGGCTAGGCCTGTTGGACTCGGGTGCATCACGGACGATTGTAGGAAGGGAAGGCTGGCATACTCTGCAAGGACTAGGGTTTAACGTAGGTACCACGAACGTGGCCTCAGTAGCGTTGGCGGATGGTTCCGGGGTGGGTGTGTTGGGCACGATAGTAGTCCCTTTTTGCGTAAAAGACAAGGTGGGTTTGATGGACGTGCTAGTAATTCCATCACTGCCGCAAACGCTCATTTTAGGAGCGGATTTTTGGTCAAAATTCGGAATTGTGCCCGACCTTAGTCATAATAGTTGGGAATTTTCAACCTACTCGCGAAACTTAGCCGCCCTTGAACCTATAGTATACCCTTCGGATTTAACACCTCAACAAGTTCAACTCATTAACGAACTAACAACCAAGTTATTTAGTACAATGCCAGGTGTGTACGCACTTAGTGGAGCACAAGATAAAGACTACGGCCGATCCCATTAAACAAAGGCATTATAGCATCTCTCCAGCCGTGCAACGACAAGTCGATGCGGAGTTAAAGTCTATGTTGGGGGAAGGTGTCATCGAGCCGTCACAGAGTCCGTGGGCATCACCGATCGTGTTGGTGCGGAAAAAAGATGGGAAGTTCCGTTTCTGCGTCGATTTTCGAAAAGTGAATAAGGTCACAGAACGGGACGCTTACCCTTTGCCTTTCGTCTCAGCCACACTAGACAAGCTTCGTAATGCGAAGTTCCTTTCGTCCCTGGATATTAAGTCCGCCTACTGGCAGATTCCGATGGAGGAAAAATCAAAACCTATCACAGCATTTACTGTACCCTGCCGAGGTTTGTTCCAATTCAAGAGGATGCCTTTTGGGCTTCACAATGCTCCGGCGACTTGGCAACGTCTCATTGATCGTGTTTTGGGTGCGGATTTAGAACCGCACGTATTCGTTTATCTAGACGACATTATTATCGGGACGCAAGATTTTGAGAAACACCTGGAGTTTTTGGAGGAGGTGCTCAATAGATTGGCGAAGGCAGACCTTCGGGTGAGCCCTGAGAAATGCAAATTCGGTCGTACCCAACTGAAGTATTTGGGATATGTGGTGGATGCTCATGGACTACATGTGGACCCGGACAAGGTGGAGAGCATTGTCCACATACCGGCTCCAAAGTGTGTGAAAGAGGTGCGTAGCTTCGTAGGGACCATATCATGGTACCGACGTTTCGTTTCGAATTTCGCAGAGCTGACCAAACCGCTGAACGAACTTTTAAAGAAAAATTGCAAATTTGTTTGGTCAGAGGAATGCGAGAAAGCCTTCCGCGAGGCCAAAGAGTGTTTGATTTCAGCCCCGATTTTGTCATGTCCGGATTTTGATCGACCGTTCGTGGTGCAGACTGACGCGTCTAATTTCGGTATCGGAGCCGTGCTGACGCAGAGTTTTGAGGTAGGAGAGAAGGTGGTTGCGTACTTGAGCCGGTCCTTAACCAAATCGGAGCGAAACTATTCAACCACGGAAGAAGAATGCCTGGCTGTGGTTTGGGCGGTTGAGAAGCTGCGTCCCTACCTCGAAGGAGCGAAGTTTACAGTGATTACCGATCACCACTCATTAGTGTGGTTATCAAACTTAAAGGACCCCTGTGGGCGTTTAGCTACGTGGGCGGTGCGTATGCAGCAATACGATATGGAGATCGTTCATCGCAAGGGTAGAGACCATGTCGTTCCTGATATGTTGTCGCGTACGGTACCACAACTGTCTGCTCTGAGTATCGTAATGAGTGATCCGTGGGTAGATAAGATGAAGAGCAAGGTGCAGGAAGATCCTCTGACTTTTCCGGATTGGAGAGTCCAAGGCGAAAAACTATTTAAACGGGTAAAACTGCGTTACCCCGGTCTTAGTGAGGAGGGTGACGAGTGGAAATGGGTAGTACCGAAATGCGTAAGGAAGGATTTATTGGTAGAATGTCACGATAATGCCTTAGCAGGTCACATGGGGGTGTATAAGACTTTCGCGCGGTTGGCTGCGAGGGTATACTGGCCCAAGATGAAGGCGGACACAGCTAAATACGTTCGGGGATGTCAAATATGCCAAGGTGTGAAACCGGAACGGAAGAAAATTGCCGGCTTGATGTCTGAGCGGAAAGGTGCCAATCGACCATGGGAGATGATATCGGTCGACCTAATCGGACCTCTACCTCGATCGTCTAGTGGTTATACGTACATTCAGACGGTGGTAGATTACTTTAGTAAATTTCCCTTGCTGTTTTCCTTGCGTTCAGCCACTACCCCTGGTATTTGCCGGGCAATTGAGCGCGACGTGTTTTTATTGTTCGGAGTACCGAAGATTCTTATTTGTGACAATGGATCGCAGTTCATTAGTAAGGATTTTCGAGCTCTTCTTAATTCTTATGGAACAACCGTATGCTATACTGCTCATTATCATCCTCAGGCCAATCCTGCAGAAAGAATGAACCAGATCGTCAAGACAACCCTTAGGTCCTATGTGTCGGAGAATCACCGTATGTGGGATACCCACTTAGCGAAGGTTGCGTGTGCTATACGTACGTCAGAGCATGAGGTCCTAGGAGCAACGCCATATCTAGTCAATTTTGGTAGAGAAATGGTGATCGATGGGGGAAATACGACGCTGCCCGCGGATGGTTTCGAAGAAATATCAGAGCCTTCGGTGGAAGGGTATTTACATCGCATGGAATTCTTAAAAACCCTACGTGACGATGTCAAACGGAAGATGAGTATGGCATCCAGTAAAGCGAAAGAGTCGTACGACACGCATCGTCGAGAGGTAGAATTTCTACCGAATGAATTGGTATGGCGCCGGAATTTTGCACTGTCTAATGCGGCGAATTATTATGCTGCCAGCCTAGGGCTCAAATACGTGGGACCTTTTAGAATAGCAAGAAGTACATCGGCCCACACGTACGTATTGATGGACGATAAAGGAGTCGAGAAGGGAACCTGGCACGTGAAGGACTTGAAGCCATATCACCCAAATGAAAACGGATAATGTCAGGCGATCAGAAAATTTAATATTTTGTGTTAGCTATAGGGTTTGGGTTTCTGTACGTTTGTTTGGCGTTGTTCTTTGAAGTTTGTTGTCCGTTGTAGCCTTGTCGATGCACTGGATTATATATCGATCATGTGTTCTAAGGGAAAATTTCTTGATCGAAGAAATTTTCTAGGAGGTGATGGTGGAATTATTACGTGTTGAATGTGGGGTAAACTCGTTGTCACCCTTATTGTACCCTTTCTTTGTTCCAGGTCGGAATGAGATAAATCAGGCTTGTGAGCCACCGGAATTGAGGAGGCGAGCTGGTGCAAATTGGATGCGTTCTAGCGCAGGTTTCTGCTGAAATTGTATTGAATTAATTTTTGATTGTATTGAACTGTAAAGGAATCTTGATTAGCTTTTAATGGAGGCGATACCGATTCAAAAGTGACCCCGGTCCGATTGTGTGAGACAATGTTGGGTGCCTCTACATCTTCCCTCGCGAAACGATAGGGCTATACAGCCGGAAGCACAGCCTGGTGGGTTTGAGGGGAAAAGTTTTTAGAGAATTCGCGCACGATTTCCTGCTCCATCCTTCGACTTTGTCTTTCTTGCCAAAAGCCATCCACTGCAGCTATACACCTGCAGCTATACACCGATCACCGGACGACTTCCTGCAACGATGAGACCGCGGCCAACTGGAACCCTACATGGTCAGCTACCGTAGGTGAATTCCGGTAGCTGATAGGGTGAATCCCGAACCACAGAGCGAAAGAGGATCTGCACGGTAGTAAAAGAAGTAGCCGAACGAACCGGAATTACGGACATGGGGAAAGTACACTATAAACAACCTCCGGAGAACGTCTACGCGACATATTGCTCTTCGACCTGTCAGACAGCCTGTCAGATCGCGAAGACAGGTCATTGACAGCTGTTCCGCGGCGAGAGGAAACGAAATACGAAACGAATTACGAAACGAAATACGTGGAAACGGGACACGAACAAATGAAACACGAAATTAGCCGAGGCGTCTACATGTATTGAAGGTGCGCGCGCAATTTTACGCGGGCTTTTTGGAGGTTGTTGAACTGGAAGTTGGAGAGTGACTCGTTATATTTCGGCAGTTACATTCCGGTGAAGGAAAAAAAAAGTTAGTTTTGTGCTGGACTGAGTCGGAGACGGTTGTGGATTTTTGGGAAGTTGGAGGTTGACGAGTAAAGGACAAAGGAAGGGAAAATCGTTGGATTGTTGGGGAAAACCCAGAAGGAGGCATCCGGTAGAGTATACCAATTTCGGCTGGAACTGATAAGGAAGTTTTCCGGATACGAGGCTCGAACGGAGGAGTCGGAGTGCGCGCCGGAATTAGAGTTAGGCTTAACGAAAACTGAGGTACGGTACTTTTTCCCCATCCCTATTAGGTTCGCGATTTTCACCGCGGACGAAGAATCTCTGAGGACGTAGAGGTTCCCAACAGGAAAGAGAACCTTTTGAAACGGCTAATCCCCCCTTTATTTACACGAATTACAGGGTTTTTTTGTTAATTTTTACAAGTGTGTTTCTTTTACGAGGAAAAAGGTTTCCTAATCTCCCTCAAAGATTAGGTGGCGCCCATTTGAACGAGTGAAAAGGAAAAGAAAATCGAAAGTAGTCTCCGAAACCCCCCTTTCTTCGACTGAGCAGAATCGGCGCAGGTGGAGTTGGTGACCGAAGGTTAGAAAAAAATCGTTGGATAGTGCCCGTGGCCGAGTGGTAAGAACGTTAGCCTTCGAACGGGGAGTTCCCTGGTTCAAGACTAAGAACAATTTTTTTTTGTGTTGAATCCTATCCGGTCGCCCAGTAAAATTACCCGGAACAAAACAGGTAATAGTCTGTGTCGCATTATCTCGTAAATTTTTATGATTTCCTAACTTTACTTCTGGCGCAAACGCGAGAGATTTTTCTTCGCGAATCTGTCTTCCTTTACGCTTTGCATTAAGAAACTTTATCAGCGTGTTCCTATAATTATACCATTTAGCCTCGTCAGACAGTTTTTTATTTCTCAATATGCCATGTATAGTCTTATCGAAGATGGACAGGCCGACTCCATCTTCTATCTGTCCCCTTAACTGTTCATACACTTCTGGCGAAAGAAGAAACATCTTATTAAAAACGCTCTTTCTATGCATATTTCTCAATCAACGATCCAATCGTCTAGCATCAACTAACCTTCGCATGGTCTTTTTATACTTACATAGACTGTTAAATATTTTACGACATTACACATGATTCCCCTTCAAGGTGTTAAGTGCAATTTCACAAATAGTCTTGATCACTTCAGGATCTGCCTTTTTCATGATAGTCTTCCTTAAACATGGACTAGCATTTTTGAGAACATATAGCATATGTTTGTTGACCTTCAAGCGTTTCATTCGCGACACCATTTTTACTGTTTAAATCAGTCCCTGAACAATAACACGTTACAAATCTTTTATTAAAGATATCCGTTCTGAATCTAAATAAATCGTTGGTAGACTGAGTCAGATCAATTAGCAAATATCCGTGTGGAGCCTGAGTAATTTCTTTATAATATTCTCACTAGCTCTGCACTATTTTCAGGGTAAATCTGTCTGGCCAGATGAAGGAACTGACTTTTATCGCGGGGGTTTTTGAAAACGACCATATATTTACAGTTAAGTGAAATATCTCGACAAAACTTGCCCTGATGGAAGACATTCTGTGTTACAAGTATTACTGAAAAATTCCTATGGTGCGACCCTTTTGTAAAGAGTTCACAAACCTGCTTTGAAAATGCATTTAGCATCATATCATCTAGTACGATTAATGTCGGCTCATTGGTCTCGTTTATAAAATCTTCCGGTATAGAATCTAAATACTCAATATTTTGAAATGATAATTGTGAAGGAATGGCGCCTCGCTCGGTATTACACCACATAATCTTTTTTATCGGAGTGCTAATGAGTGATGTGTTTTCCAGTAACGTTTCAATAAAATTCGTCTTACCGCTTCCTGACGGACCCGCCACCATCATGGTAAAAGGATGATCAAAACATATCATTTCCTATACTGGATTCTATATAAAACATGAGCAATCAAGTCCTCTATTTATACACATGATGAAATGAGCAGAAGACAGGTTATTAACGAGCTACATAAGACAGCTCGTAGAAATTTTAGACGTCGCCCGGCGACTATTCGCGGGATAGATGACTTATGGCAGGCGGATTTAGTGGATATGAGCTCTTATTCAGCTAAGAATAAGGGCTTTAATTTTCTTCTAACAGTAATAGATACATTCTCCAAATATGCGTGGGCCTTACCACTTAAAAATAAAAGTGCTGAGGAGATTATCAAAGTAATACAGACAATTTTTAATGAGCGTCGTTTCCCAAGAAATTTACAAACAGATGATGGAAAAGAGTTTTTCAATAAGGCATTTCACAATTTGATGAAAAAACATGAAATCAATCACTACTCCACCTTTAGTCAATTAAAAGCCTCAATTGTAGAACGATTCAATCGAACTCTAAAAAACCTGATGTGGAAAGAGTTTAGCATGAACGGCAACTATAAGTGGACCGGTTTACTAAAAGGGCTAATAAACAAATACAATAGGACAAAGCATCGCACCATAAAAATGCGCCCTATAGATGTTGGTCCATCGAATGAGACTCAAATTCTTGGAGATATCTACCGTAAGGTAAAGGTCTCGTCCCCTCCAAAATACCGAAAAGGAGATCATGTACGTATAAGTAAGTACAAGCATGTATTCGAGAAAGGATATACCCCAAACTGGTCCACCGAAATATTTCAGATAAACGAAGTAAAGAATACAGAACCACGTACTTACATGCTCGAAGACTATCAGGGGAACATAATACAAGGAGGGTTCTACGAACTAGAGTTAATAAGGGTAAAACAACCTGATGTATACCTTGTGGAAAAGATTTTAAAAAGGAGGGGGAGTCAGGTTTATGTGAAATGGCTCGGTTTTCCATCAGCTCATAATTCCTGGATTAGTATAAAAGACGTGTTATAACATTCGAATTTTAGTCAATATGTTGAACTTAAGACACGAATACGACCGTCTAAAGACATTCAAAAATTTGGATCTGGAGGACAGGAAGGTTCTTAAGCTGGTCAAAAGCGGATTCTTTTACACAAACTTAAAGGATTTCGTCAAGTGCTTCTTCTGTGCCCTGACTATGAGTGCATTGTCTGCACCATCTGATGTGGAAGCCCAACATTTACGTTTATCTCCAGACTGTGTGTTTGCCAGCGGCAGGGACGTTTGCGGGCCATATGAAAAGCCACTTAGAAAATCATACAGATATTACCTACCATCATTATCTACCGTGCTGAAGTTTGTTATTCTGATATTTCTGATATTTTTTCTGGTGATTGAATTCCTCAACATCTACGATGTCATCTGCAGATTATAAGCATGTTCGCTTTTCAGATCATGTTTCGATCAAATACATGACTGTCTGGGGGTATGCATATAGATCCAGTAGAAAGGGTAATTGGCACATCAACGCATTAGATCGATTAAGGTTTCAACGTCGGTGTCTTCAAATGGAGCAAATACTAAAACCTATTTTACTTAAGAAATATAATCAATTTAGTGACCATAATAATGTTAAGCTCTTGTAGAATAATTGGACCAAATTGTGCACATTGTTAAAGTTCTATATCGCTTTCAATAAAATATACAAAATGAAAACTTGTACTTTCATTCGCATTATTACCACCCAACACCTTACCCATATTCACAATAATAATCACAAAGCAGAACGATCGACAGCAAGCTGGGAACTTGTCTTTAATATTTCCACGGTAATTCACCCATATAAGAATCATCATAAAACACATTCACGAGATCCCTGCCTAAAGCCTACACATCATTATAATCCGATATACGAAATCATATCGAGCGTAAATATTCCTGGTTTTCTTTTACAGCATACTTTTTCTTGTCATAGTGCAGAAAATATCCATCAACGGGTAACTACAACAAGAACAAGTACGAAGCATATGAGATCATCGTAAGTTCAAAACATTTGATCTCATGGTAATAACATACTTCCCGCCAAAGCAGGCACATAGACCCAATTGTGCACAATAACAAACTTCTCGCCAAAACAAATACGAAGATCATCGCAAAGAAAAGCGGCCGCTCCATGCAAAGTACTTGATCACATGGTAATAACAAACTTCCCGCCAAAGCAAGTACAAGCACATAGCCCCAAATGATCGTCTTCCCGCCACGAAACATATCAGATCATCGCAAAGAGAACAAGTTCGAAGCACTTGTAAACATGATCACATGGTTACGACCGAGGTACAACGCGCCCAAGCAAGTGTACAAAGCACATGTAATCATCGCAAAAGAAATAAGACATAACGAAGTAAACAAACTATCCGCCATGATGACCAGATCGTTCTGAAGCGAGATGCATATTCACTTCAACTAACCCCAACCCATAGCTATCCCACTTACACTCCCATCCCGGCTGTGGTAAACAAACTATCCGCCATGATGACCAGATCGTTCTGAAGCGAGATGCATATTCACTTCAACTAACCCCAACCCATAGCTATCCCACTTACACTCCCATCCCTCTAAAAAACAAGCAAATAGCCCCATTCCGAAAGAACCAATCAGAAACAAACAGATTACTGACCTACTTTAAAAAGACCATACCAGCTGGTCCAAACGGCCGTGGAACAACAACAATTTTTCCATTTATTTTGACCACACTACAGTATTGCTGTTCTGTACTGGCGTAATGCTAAAATGATAGGTAAGCATGGTCCTTACTACTTTGCTCCACCTCACATATGAAAGTCCTTCAAAAAGGTCCGTCTTTCCGCCGTACGCAAAATCGTTTGAAGGGCTCGTAGCTCCCAATTCTTGAAGTGGGTTGTGGAGCATAGAAGTTGACTTTTTCAAAAAAAAAAACACATTTCATATATCACGAACAGTATTAGATAGATGATTAAATTTTTACCAGAAGTAGCGCCGATTTAATCCTAATAGGAAAAAAATTTGGGGATGTGGGTAGAGGGTGAGGATGGGGGAGGGTGAAAAGGCAAAAAGTCCCATGTTTATATCTTAAGAACCTGTAATTTGGTATTTATATAGAGCTATAGTAGCGGTATGTTGGAAAAATATATTTTTTTTTAGGGGTAGTATTGCACGGGGGTGGGGGTGTTTTTCCTAGCTCCAGAACAGCTTATGCTAGAAAGATGAAACTTGGTGTGTATATGTATATCAAATAGAAAAGCAACTTTGATGAAAAAAGAATTCGAATATCCATTGGCGTTCAGAAGTGGTGCAAAAATTATGATCAGTGATAATAGAATGCATATTGTCCATGACTTTCGTCATATCTACTAGATCTTTCAAGATATTGAATTCATTTTTATTCTACGGGTTCTCTATATGACTACCCAGAAAAAATTTTCAAGATTTTTTGAAGTTCGACCCCTAAGGGAGTGTAAAGTTAGTATATACTTTTTCATGAATTCTTTCATGTCTCTCAGGTCTGATCAGATATCGAGAATCTTTTAACTTCCACGGGCTTGTTTAATAAGCGTCTATTTACAAGTTTTTCTCCTTTTTCAACCCCTAGACTGAATCTCGGAATATGACCTAATTATGTAATTCATATATTACCTATTCTAACCGTTTCCCGAACTTTTTGTTAGGTTTTCAGTCACATAGTAACCTACGCCGCATCTCAGAATTGAACGCGTTCCGAACTTCTGCCGGAACTTAGGTGCCCCGTGGAAAGGGCCAGGAGCGGCCGGGACCCCCCCCCCCCCCCCAGACCCCAGCTTGGACCCTCCCAGAAAAATAGTTCTGGCCACTTCCAGAAAAATAATTCTTTCCTAGCCTATTGCAAGCACTTTACTTGTAAATTTTTACAGAGACCCAAGGCCGTATCCAGGGGGGTCCGACAGGGTCCGGACCCCCCCCCCCCCCCCGAAATTCTCAAAGATTTCAAAGTACCTCCTAAGAATCACGCTTTTTTTGTTTTTTTTTTTGTATTGAGAAACACCCAATATATAATAATAATGTGAAAACTATAATGCATCATTCATTCACCATGTACATTTACATGTCCTACGGCTGCGATTGAAATTTCGATGGGAGGGTGGGTCAAGAGTGAATTAATTCTTCATATGCTGTTTTTATTATTGTCAGAAAAGCCAAAAATTTTGGATTTAACTGCTAAACTAAAACAATAAATTTAATTATAAATGATTAGTAATAAAAATACCGGTATGTAAATATGTATTTACTTATTTGTTGTGGAGTTTGCTTGTTGTAGGGATTCGTGGATAAAAAAGCGTGTTATGAACTTACATGGTTCTTTAATTTATTGTAACATGTACGCTTAGTGTGTGTATACTGGGTACTATTCAGAGTGTCCGGTACATGAAAATATTTATGAACTTACATGGTTCTTTAATTTATTGTAACATGTACGCTTAGTGTATGTATACTGGGTACTATTCAGAGTGTCCGGTACATGGAAATATTTTAAGGAGTGATTTCTTGTTGCATTTTGTGAAAAACATGTTTTACAAAATGGGTCAGTTTTCAATATCCGCGGAGATAAGGACGGTAAAGAAGAGTAATCACAATTTGTCATGTTATAGCTTTTTTAGGAAATCGAATTTTGTGGGAAAAAACGTTCGAAACGCTCGAAAGTAGAGCTTAAATATTCTTCAATGTCAATCCATATCTCTGCAGTTATTGTCATGAAATTGAAACTTAAAGACTGACTGTGGATATACTAGGAGACCAGAAATAAACAATTATTTATCGCTCATACAGTACGGACGTGTTATCGTTTAGCTCCGCGTCTTTATTTCACTCTATTTCCTCACATTGTTTAATATTACATAACAATATTAACAATATCAATATCGATAATTTAATTCGGTCTTGTGCGTATATTATTACCTTGTCAACATATTGCGCTTACGTAGTCATTTGTTGTGCGAACCGCTTACCGTGCCGTTTTCGACTTTACCGATAATTGTGATTAGTGACCCATTAATGAATTAACACTCAACATTGACCTAGTTTCATTTCGACTCTTAATTTTTATCTGTTCTAAACAAATACTTTTAACATCGTCAACGACGTGTATCTGGTGTTTTCCCAATCCCAACAATAACCATCTTTTGAAATGTCTTCACTACTATCGATTGAGTTATGTGGTGTCTGCACTAAGGCAGTGGGTGATAATGATAACATTATATGCGATGGAATTTGTGAACGCAGTTTTCATACTGAGTGTATCACATCTTCCCAGAGCTATACGTGTAGTGAGTGTTGTGCTATCAAGCCGTGTCATGTTTTGAGATTTTTAAAGATGACCTCAATACGTATCGACTCGAGCAACACTGCACTAGAGGACCTTAAAAATGTGTGCACGTTCATTGCTAATAAACTTAATAACCTAGTGGACAACGTAGTGAACTTGAGTGAGTGTGTTGAGGAATTTCGGAACTATGGATCCCAATTGGACAAAGTACAGTCATGTTTTAGTATAATCCAACATGACTCATCTAAACTGACTAAAAAGTGGACTCAATCAGACTCTAAACTAACCACGATCATAAATAGTTTATCTGATGGTACTTTTGCCGACTGTTTTTCTGCACACCCTGAAAACAGTTCCCTTTTGGATGGAAATGCTATTGCAAGTAAGCTGATCAGAATCCATGATGATATCAGGTCAGTAAAAGTGCTAACATCGAATGCTGACAAATCTTTAGCTAACTTATCGTGTAAATTGGACGAAAATTAACCGATCCAGTGACTTGACGGCGAAGCTTCTTGATTTCGAACGCGAACTAGCTGTTACCCGATTTGTTTGCAATGGCACTACTGATTATTTACAGAATCAATCAACATCACAGCCCTCGCATGAAAACCTACATATCCATACTGTCTCGCCATCAGCTAATCACAGTTTCTCGCTACCGAAGGTGCACCTACCTGATGATGTTCCAGATGTAAACTCTGTAAAAAAATTCAACACGACGTGGTCGCAAACTGATTGGGATGCTAGAATAAGGAGGCTTAATAAATCGAACAACCAAGAAAAAACAAAAAAGTCACACATCACCGTTTCTTATTTCGTCACGAAAGCTCCTCCAAACGCAGACGAATCATGGTTGAGCAATTCCCTTGCGAAACAATTTTGTATCAAAGGCTGTAAGTGTGAAAAGCTACCAAACCGCAGAAACAGTAAGATTACGCCTAAATATTCAAATTTTAAAGTATATATGCCCATGGAATATGACTGGCTCTTCTTCAATACAAAATCCGAAGTCTTCAAATGGAACAACATGGAAATCCGACACTGGAAGACAGATTGCAAACGTACCAATAAGAACAATAGTAAGACTAGTAATAGTAAAATTAGAATTAAAACTAACAAAACTAAAACTTTTCCCAACTACAAACCTCGTGAAGCTCCCATTAAAATCTCATCTAAAGTTATTAACACCGGTAACAATCCTTTGCCTAAAGCGACTAACACTCTTACTTCGAAACCGGTTACAGTTCCTAATCCTTATAAAAATTTCGTTCGCGGCGAAACTATCAATCCCTACCCTTCGGTTTCAGTACACACCACATCTGAAACTAATAATCATGACGACATTGATACGCCTATTGCTGGTAAAAATAACCCCCCTTTCCTTGACCCACTTCTCCCCCCAGTCGTAAAGAACTCAATAAATTCTGCGAAATCCGAAGAGAATAGATATCTCCTATCGCGTGTTGAGAGAACATAGAGTATTTGACAATGTGCGGCTGTATCTTGCTTACATGCACAATAAATCTGACTCAACCTGTATCAATGGGAAAACAAAAACCAGTCTGATACTATCTATCCAGCAAGAAGGGCTTCCTACGGATCTAGAAGCTTTACGACTGTTCTACATTCGATTCCATGAACAATTTAACCTCACGCCCGACCAAGTTCAAAAAGATCTAGCTACATTCGGCTCCCATGTTTCGTCGATGCATATTTCTAATATGCAGAAAAACCGTGAAGATCACAACAGGTTTTTTCGTTCCTAACGTGAACGTTAGCTCTAGAAAAAACCTACGATTATACTATCACAACGGCAGCGGCATTAGGGGGAAACTTAATAATCTTTTTATCGACGCTAAATCATGTCACTTCAACGTTTTGGTTATAACGGAAACATGGCTTAACGACTCCTTTAAAGATGAAGAAATACTGGACAACAACTGGATCATTTACAGAAATGATAGGAATTATAGCGCTATTGGTCTAGCATTAGGAGGGGTTGTCCTTATTGCAGTTCACAGATCTTTATCCAGCGAGATTGTAAGCACAAACCCCTCACTGCTTTTCGAACATAAGTTTATCAGAATTAAGTTGATCCATAACTATGTTTATATTGGCGTTGTTTATATCCCTCCTAACTCAGAAGACCAGAAATACCATGACATTCTTGATATTTTACATGGTGTCAACTGCTCCTTAAATGAAAAGGATAATCTTTTCCTCCTTGGCGACTTTAATCGTCCAAGCATTTCTTTCGTCACTAATCATTCAGATGACACTGTCATACCTGGGAATCTTACGACTGTTATTGACACCACTATCATAGACACGATGTATAGTAATGATATACATCAGGTAGTGAACTTTCCAAATAGAAACGGGAGATGGCTTGATATGATTTTTACAGACGCATATGATGAAGTGATTGTTAGCCCTGCATCTGACGCTGAGAATCTTTTCTCAAATACCCAACATCACTCTGACATCATAGTAGACCTACCATGTGACTATATGAATTTTGTTAACTCTTACAACAATAATGTTGTATTTGACTTCCGTAATGCCGATTTCATTAGTATTAATAATGAATTATCTTCAGTAGACTGGACATTCCTTTTCTCATGTAATAATCTGGACAATGCTGTATCATCGTTTTACGATGTGATTTTTGGGATTGTCATCAACTATGTGCCTGTAATCAAGCTGAAGGATAAAGTATCAGAACCGTGGCTGGATAAGAGTCTCAGATCACTGCGGAACCAGAGAAATAAGTTCTTCAAAAAACTTAAGACAACGCGTACGACTACTCCTGATCTTCAGAAAAAATATGACAAGCTGGCCTCTGAATTCTCTTCAAAATCCCGAGCAGCGTATGAGTCTTATGTAAACAAAATTGGCGAAGACATTATTACTGATCCAAAAAGATTTTTCGATTTTGTGAATACAAAACGTAAAAGTTCAGGTTACCCCGTAACCATGTCTAATGGAATCAAGCAAACATCATGCCGGCGCGATATTTGCGATATGTTTGCCGACCATTTTCGAGAAGTTTTTAGCCCCCCGTCGGAATCAACCGTCAGCGATCCTGACGATTCGGTCCCTTCACTTGCTGACAATATTGCATTGTCCGCAGAGGAGGTGTTTGATGCCCTTACTAATATTGACGTCAAAAAAGGTCCTGGCCCAGATCTTATTCCTTCCTTATTTTTATCAAAGTGTGCCATTCAACTTTCAACACCTCTACACTTTCTTTTCAACAAGTCACTGTCTTTAGGGATTTTTCCTTCGGCCTGGAAATCGTCGCATCTCACGCCCATTCACAAGAATGGTGACAAACGAAACGTTGAGAACTACAGAGGTATAGCAATACTATCAGCCATACCGAAATTATTTGAAAAAATTATATGCGATAAACTCACTAATGTCATCAACCCTATTCTTAATGACCAGCAGCATGGCTTCAGAAAAGGGCGCTCAACCACGACTAACTTAATGATTCTTGTATCTGATACACTCTGCGCGCTGGAGAATGGACGCCAAATCGACGCAATATACACTGACTTTAGCAAAGCCTTCGACCAAGTAGATTACAATATTCTAATCTCTAAGTTAAAAAAGATCGGTATAACTGGATCCTTACTTGATTGGCTTAAGTCATATCTTAGTAATAGAACTCAATGTGTCAAGTTTCAAGGCTTCATTTCCAATGAAATATCAGTGTCCTCTGGTGTACCCCAAGGAAGTCACTTAGGACCTCTTTTGTTCAATATCTTCATTTCTGATCTCTCAGAGGTATTAGAAAGTGTTCCACATCTTTAATACGACGATGATCTGAAAATATATCATTGCATTAGCTCTCCCGCAGATACCATAATATTCCTGCAATCCAAGCTCTTGGCACTAGATGGATGGTGTAGTCAAAATAAATTAAATCTTAATATCGGTATATGTCACGTAATAAGCTTCACACGTAAAGAATCCACTTATCACCAGAACTATACCCTAAGTGGAAATGATTTTAATCGAGTGGAGCATATTGAAGACCTCGGCGTGCTGCTTGATAACAAACTATGCTTTAAAACTCACTACAACAGAATAATCTCAAAGGCAAACAAACTTCTAGGTTTTATTAAAAGAAGGGCTAAGGAGTTCAAAAATGTATGGGTCACTAAATCATTATACTGTTCCCTTGTTCGTCCTCTCCTGGAATATTCATGTCCTATTTGGGATCCCTTTTTCCAGATATATAGCAGCAGAATAGAGTCAATCCAGAAGCAATTTCTTCTTTTTGTTCTAAGGGACTTGTATGACCCTAGAGACTTTGATAACCTTCAACACTACACAGTTAGGTTACAATTGTTAAATCTTCTACCACTTAGCTCTAGAAGAACTATGCTAACATCCTGCTTCACCTTAGATGTTTTGAATGGTGATATTAAGGTTGATCACCTTACAAACAAAATTCGACTTAATGACACTGCCAGGCTGACGAGACATTCAAAACCTCTTAAGGAATATCCCCATCGTACTGATTACGGTCAAAATGAACCCATCAATAGATGCTGTAGAACATTTAACAATCTCAGCGTACACTTCACACCTCCAATAAGCAAGCCAACATACAAACTGAAACTTCGTTCGATTGTATCAGCTCATCCTCCCCCAGTTTAGCCAATCATCCAGTACCTCTAATTAATTTATACTAATCTAATTAAATTAAGTTAAAGTATATTGTATTAATTTAAATTAATTTAAGTTAATATTGAATTTGTATTTAGGTATATCTTGTTTGATAAATAAATAAATAAAGTATTGAGCGGGAAGAGCAGCATCCAGGGGTGGGTGGCGAAAAACTTTAAACTACGATACCTCACAAACCAATTAGAAAAATAAAATATGCTATGTATACAAGTCATTAAATGGAGTTTGATAAAAGTAAAATTTTTAAAAGGGAATTTTTTTCTTTCAGAATTTTTTGGATATTTAGTGGGTGTATGGAGGTTGCACATGTTTTCACAAATTCATACATATTGCTTAAATTTAATGGGATATCGACTTAATTTTTACTTCCTAAGGGTAATAATTTTTTTTTTATTTTTAAGAAATTTTTCAAGCATTTATTTGCCCAACGATTATTGCCAAAAGTATTGTGGCGACTAAAGGAGCAATACAGGGCAATATCATGCTAATTGCGGAAATATTTCAGCAATGTAGCAAAGTTTTCACAGATTGCTGGTATTGTTCGCCCTATAGTTGCAGTATTCTTACTGAGTTGGAAAATTCCAAGCAATTGTCAAATTTTGTTTTGAGTTTTGCATTTATTTGTCAAGTATCGTTGCAAAGTTTTAGATTTGTTTGCCAAGTTTGCTTTCGTTTCGTTTATAGACTGAATTGCTCGTCTAACCCCTTATTCCGGAATTACTAGATATTGGTCAATAACACTCATCACAATTCAAGAACGAGTTGATGAAAAGTTTTTCAACATCGTCTACTGCTGTTGTTGCTGTGTGTTGCTTCATATTTTCGTAACGTCAAATATTGCTGCAAGCCCCCAAGTGTTTGCATATTTTTTAAAAATTTTCTCATCCATTAGTTCTGATGATACATAAAATTTCACAAATTTTCGATTTGCTTACGTTTTCACAAAAAAAAATTTGATTTCGCTATTTTGTTTAATCAAGTTCTGTGTGAATTTAGCTACATAGACTACACTTAGCATAAAAGGGGTCATCTGATGACGGGATCATATTGTTATCATCTAATTATAGGTTCTTTTTTGGGAAATCTTTAAAATATCTACTACTAGCCGCGTACCGCGGCTACGCTCGCTATGCTCACGTTGTTCCATCGCCCCCTGTAGTATGCCGCGTACCGCGGGTACCGTCGCTACGCTAACGTTGTTCCATCGCTCCTGTTACTCCCGTTTATCCATTGGCCCTGTTGATACATTACTCCCGTTTCGAATACACTTTTTCAGCTCAAGAAACTGGAGACATTAAAGCCATTTTTCATTTTTCACTTTTTACTATTCATTTTTAATTTTTAATTTTTAATTTTTAATTTTAATTTTTTATTATTCATTTTTCATTTTTCATTTTTCGTTTTTCATTTTTCATTTTTCATTTTTCATTTTTCATTTTTCATTTTTCATTTTTCATTTTTCATTTTTCATTTTTCATTTTTCATTTTTCATTTTTCATTTTTCATTTTTCATTTTTCATTTTTCATTTTTCAATTCTCATTTTTCATTTTTCATTTTTCAATTTTCATTTCTCATTTTTAATTTTTTTTTTTTCATTTTTCATTTTCCACTTTTCATTTTTCAGTTTTCATTTTTCATTTTTCCGCCTGCGCCTAAGGTCTAAAGGTGCGTTTCCATCTCCGCCGTTTTGCGGCGCCGACTAGATTCTCCATACATAAAAAAATAAGTCTGTGACGCGCCGAGGCAATCGTCGAGAGTTGACTCAACTTCAACTTTTTCAGCGAGAGCCGGTACTAATGTGCCTTGGATAAAGGTTGGTTTGTATCCAAACTGCGTTTCTATGGTGACGGCCAAAATACTTTATTATTAAAAAATAATAAAGTCAAAACGAGCGGCAAACCACCTAGGAAACTGACTGAAAACTTTTTAGCGTCGCGTCGACGCAGATGGAAACGACAGTATCAAAAGTGTGACAGGACACCCAAGTCGGCGCCGCAAAACGGCGGAGATGGAAACGCTCCTTAAGTGTGTTGAAAATATGCCTTTAAAAAGCATTTATATTGAACGAAATTTTTTTTTTTTTTTTTTTTATGGACTTTGACACTTCATTTTGTTTCGCTCGGAACACAGTACTGGGATGGTGGATGGAGGATGGTGGACACTGCAATATTTTGGAATATTGGTCAAAATCAACAAATGCTACAGGAATTCTCAAAGCAATATACAGTAATCCCTAGAGTTACGTCTCCCTCGTTATACGTTTTTTCGACTTACGTCGTTCATTACTTTGAGACCAAACCCTCGAAATTACGTCGTCCGTCCCTTGACTTACGTTGCCGTTCTCATGAAACAGATTTTTGTTCATATGAAAACTTTGCAAGCTCGATTTTCGTAGGAAAGTTTTCGTGTTTGACGTTCTTAAAACATAGACCGAGGTTGTGTTGAGGTGTTTTTGATTCGTATACTTCGAACGAATTTCGTGTTTGGTTGGTGTTTGAATAATTGATCGAGTTTTGTGCTCTTTTGTATGATGTTGAATTTGACGAAGAAACTCCTGACGGACGTATGATAAAAAGTGTATGCTTTATGTCATATACATATGTATTTGTATTTAAAGAAAGCCGTCTATTTTCTTCTTAGTAATAAAGTAGAGTGCCGATAATTTTAAAGTAAATTTTTGATCGAGGTTGTTTTCGGATTTTGTTTATTGGCATTTTGACTATTTGTAGAAAAGTGGTTTAGATAGTGACGAATAATGGATGGAAGGGTTTTGTACAAGTCACTGGGATAATAAACAAGTCGGGATACTTGTTTGTAATGATTTTAGACATGAGTAACTTAGATTAATAGGGAAAATAGTGTGTTAGTTTTTTGATTATTAGAAAGAATACTGATGAGCCCATGTGGCGGGGTCGAAACTAGTTTAGGCTGCCGTAGCTGTTTTAGAGTGTGTTAGGAACATTTATTTTGACTTGCCGTTAAGTTTTTATGACTTATTGATTTAATTTCTCGTTCGTTGATCCTTAATAGGGATTTGATTAACTCCAGGAGCTGTCATAGTTTTTGTTTTGGATCTTTTATAGAAAAAAATCCTGTATGCATCAACCCAGTGATGGTTACACAGGTATCTTGTTACGGGTCGATTTGTGGTCCTGAAAAGAAAAGAAGAGATATGGTTAGTTAACAATACCGCAATAAGATGTTAAAATAAAACTTACCAAAGCAGATCGCACTCCGTATCCTTCTATGGCTACTCCATTCCACAATGCTCCGTATCAACCTAAAAAATCTGCCAACAGTCTGGGCGCAACTGTATTATTCTTCCGGCAGAAGTTCAGAACGCGTTCAATTCGGGGATGCGGTGTATGTTACTATGTGACTGAAAACCTAACAAAAAGTTCGGGAAGCGGTTAGAAAAGGGTGTAACATATGAATTAAATAATTGGGTCATATTCCGGGATGCGGTCTAAAGGTTGAAAAAAACAAAACTTAAAAATAGGTGATTATTAAACAAACCTGGGGAAGTGAAAAGATATTCGATATCTGATCAGACCTGAGAAACATATTGGAATTCCTAGAAAAGTATACAACCAGTTAACACCCTCTTAGGGATCGAATTTCAAAAAATCTTGAAAACACATTCTAGGTATTCACATGAAGAATCCGTAGAATAAAAATGAATTCAATATTTCGAAAGACCTAGTAGATATGACGAAAATCGTGAAAATATATGCATTTTATATTAACCGATATTTTTTTTTTTTCCCCCCCCCCCTTCTGAACGCCAATGAATATTCGAATTTTTTTTTTCAGAATTACTTTTCTAGTTAATTTACATATACGTACCGAGTTTCAACTTCCTAGCATAAGCCGTTCAGAAGTTAGGGAAAACACCCCCACCACCGTACCATACTACCCCTAAGAAAAAATGTATTTTTCCACCATGCCACTACTATAGCTTTATCTAAATACCAAGTTTCAGCTTCCTATCATTATAGATTCTTAAGATATAAGCATCGGAACTTTTTCTTTCTCACCCTTCCCACCCTTACCCTCTACACCCACACCCCCAAACTTTTTTTCCCTACTAGGGTTCTATTAGGCCTACTTCTGGTAAAAATTGGAAGCATCCATCTTACACTGTTATTGAGATATGAATCGTGTTATTTTTGAAAAACTCTAATCCCTCCCACTTCCGTGCTCCTCCACCCCCTTCAAATATTTTACTTTGAGCAATCTTTATTTATTAATCTTTATAATAAAACCGAATTTTGTTTTTCTGGTCCAATTAGTTTGTGAGATATCGTAATCTAAAGTTTTTCACCCCCCCCACCCCCGTACGACACTACCCCCACCCAAAAATTTTGTTTCAATCTCCTAGTATAACTACAGATATATGTTAAGTTTTAATTGCTTGCTATTAATGGATTAGGAGATATAGATTTTAGAATTTGTCGATCTCGGCATTTTTGCGTTTCGGACGCATTACTTCCCCCTCCACTCCCACACCCCTTCACCCATACCTGTTTTTTTTTTTGCAAATGGGTCCATTATCAAAGCTCTATAGAAATTCTAAGTTTCAGCCTCCTAACACAAGCGGTTCCTGAGATCTAGAAACCTAAGTTTTTCGTCTAAAACGCTTACCCCGCCTTCCCCCTTACACCTCCTCCCCTGAAAATAATGTCAATTCAAGGGGTCCACCAAGTCTATTCATAGAAAAAATTTTAATTTAATAGCTCCACTGGTTTGAAAGCTACGAGCCTTCAAAGATTTTGGGGCGGTCGACGTACGGCGTACAGATGGAGTGAACATTTTTATTGCTTTTTTCGCGTCTACTAGTCATGAAACGTGGAAAAAAAAATTTTGAGGGCAGCAAATTTTTTATTTTTAAAAATCGATAACAATACTGTATTATAAATAATACAGTAAAATGAACATAAAAAGCGAATTAGTATTTAGTAAAATTGCACAATGGAAAAGGAGCTGGAAAATGGTTAAAGTAGGACTTTGAATTGTTAGTAATTATTGAATTGTTAGGATTAGATTAGGGTTAAGGAAGAATTTACAATTTACAAATGGAATCACAAAGAGACAAATCGCAACACAAATCCGTCGAAACTCAACACAAATTGAAATACGTAAACAAAACCATCACATCACAAACGTAAACAAAACCATCACCATAGGCGCGCCGTAGGGGGGGGGGGCCAGGAGGGGCCAGGACCCCCCCCCCCCCCCAGACTCCAGCTTGGACCCCCCCCCCCCCCCCCCCAGAAAAATAATTCTGGCCCCTTCCAGACAAATAATTCTTTCCAATCCTACTGCAAGCACTTTCCTTGCAAATTTTTACAGAGATCGACTTAGTTTTCGTTCGATACTTTCATTCAAATAAATGCTAGATATCGGAAATAAAGGTAGATGTCGAATCGAAACAATTATGAGCGGAAACCATGGAAAGCTTGGCGATCTCTTCATTTAATTTGTTGACAACAGATATCAAAAGGCAAAAAATCCATAAGGTTATCTATTGTGTGCGTGACTGTTTCGCATCTCTTTCTCCATTGTTGAAAAGATACGGCCGATATACATCCTTGATCAAAAAGTTCTCGGAATAACTACCGTGTGGCGTTTTTATTTTTCCGATTTGAGTTCTGTTTTTTTTTGGTAAGTTGGTACATCTGCTGTGGACATTCCCTCTAAATCTTAGCGTCATACGAAAGTTAGGTAGCCAAGAGTACATCTATCTCTGTGTGTGTTGGCAATTTTTTACAATTTTAGAAATGGATTTAAATTTGCAACAACGCGAACTTGTATTAAATTTTGCGTAAAAAACGGATTTAATGGTGCGCGAACGTTGGAAATGTTGGAAAAGTGTTTCGGCAACGATTCTCTAAAGAAAACGGTCGTTTACCAGTGGCACGAGCGGTTCAAAAGTGGTCGTGAGTCAAAGAAGGCAATGCTCACGGTTTTCATGGATTACAACGGTGTAGTGTATCATGAATTTTTGCCAGAAGGCCAGACAGTAAACAAAGAGTATTTTTTGGGCGTTATGAGACGTTTGCGTGAAGCAATTCGCCTAAAGAGACCAGAATTGTAGGCAGAAAACTCGTGGATTTTGCACCATGATAACGCACCGTCGCACAGTGCCATCGTTATTCGTAATTTTTTGACGAAAAAAGCAACAAATACCATCTAATAGCCACCGAATTCACATGATTTGGCTCCCTGTGACTTCTTTCTGTTCAATCGGGTTCAAAACCACTACGGGGAATGCGTTTCAGCAGCCGAGAGGAAGTAATGGAAAAATCGCAGGGACATACAGAGATAGATGTACTCTTGGCTACGTAACTTTTGCAAATGTCTAGCTATGACGCTAAGATTTAGAAGGAATGTCAACGACAGATGTACCAACTGAATAAAAAAAACAGAACTCAAATCGAAACAATAAAAGCGCCACACAGTGGTTATTCCGGGAACTTTTTGATCAAGGCAGATTTTCGTCGTGCATGTCCCGGTGTGAGTCTAAAGTCCAGCAGAAACGAAACGAAATACGATCATTTTTGGTTTTTCATTCTTGAGACAAAGTGCTAATTAAAGTGCTGACAACTCTCAGTGTATTAATTCAAGTGTGTTGTAAATGTGCCCTATGTGAACTAGGCCTCTATGTTTTCAAGCCTTATAAAAAACATATTATTTATTTCTTTTGATCCTCGGGTACAGGAAATTCAATGATTTCCTCTTCGTTATCATGGAATTCCTGCAAAGGTTTGTAAATCCAGCTTTGCGAAAACAATTTTTAATTATTGTTGGTGAAACTAACTACCAAGATCTCTCTCGTCAGTTAAATTCTAACCGGAACTTTAACTGGAAGTCTTGAATGAAAATCTGTCAGTTAAAGTTCCAGTTAAAACGCAACTGACGATCGTAGGAACGGGCGTTAGACGTCTAAAGATTTTCCAAAGCATTGGAGAAATCCTTATTCCAGTGCCAGAATTGTCTGATATTTGTTGTCGATAATAGGTGTGTTTCAATGCTCTCCAGACTAAAGCACCTAATGGGCAGGCGAAAAAAAAACGATCCAGGGTATTATGTGGAGTACATTTTATTGGAAGATTTGGCAGCCCTGCACTGTCAAGTTTGAAATTTTATTCAAACATTGCAATCACTCACCTTTTCTTTTCTTGCTTATTAGTTTCACTTTAATTTCTAACAAAAATTTAAAAAAAAATAATTGTCCTTTCTTTGCTGCAAAACTTACGGTAATATAACTGTCATCGGATTTTATTCAATTGCAGTTCGGTTGCATTTTTGTTGTGCTGCCAACCATTAAAATCGAAACGAGTAAGGCGAATTAAAGCGAATTCATCCTAGGCTCACACCATTTCATTCTCTCCGGGGTAGGATATGTAACCTAGTAAAATTAGTGGGTTTACTATCCTGGATGTTGTTGTTGTTGTTTCACGTATACTTATGCTGTACTATCCTACTCTGGAGAGCATTAAAACACGCCTAATATCTGAGCTTTAAAAGTGCAAATATTATAATACCATCGTCCAATGGTTGTATAAAGGCTATCGTATTAGCCGGAAAAAATACAATTTTCTCATTTCGCAAACGGACATGACATAAACTCACATGTGTTAGAAATGACAACGAGTGATTCGATTTAAACATGACGACCAACGCCTAAAATGTCTGATTTTCGGGGAATCCCTATTTACTGAAATGGTTAATGGGTCGAATTGTGTTTGCTATAAAAGAAAGTAAAAATAGGTTTTACATGTGCACTTGGCCGTGTCAAATTGTATGCGCTTACACGTACTAGTGTACTTAACCGCGTTGCACTTGAAACAAAGATATATGAAAATTTTCGTGCACATAAGCGCCTCCAATACAACAATTTCAGATAATGTGTTGGTAATATGGTCCCCTGGGAGCCATAATAAAAGTAAGATGTCAAACATTTTTTAAACTACTTCCATGGTCACAAGCATACGAGTATGATGTTACCATCGGTTTTCTTAAAGACAATTTTTCCTTATGCCTGTTAAGAAATTGATCAAATCAAATCATCATTGGAAAAACAGCGTTAACATTTCAAAGGGGAGGGGGGAATTTGGTATTTTCCTATATTATATATAACAAATGTGGCAAATGCCCCCTCACCCCACAAATAACGTCCCTGCGTGCTTAATCTAGTTCTCTTAATCGCGAGATTAAGGTGTAGTGGAAACGTGGTATAAGACTAATCATTTGTACGATTACCCAATCTGTAAACACAAAAAGGACGAACTTGTATGAAAAGCATGTGAGCCTTTCGGAAAAAGTCGTATGTTCTGAGCCAATTGGGCCCTGGCCACTGCCAGATTTTAGGCCACGGCGCGCCTATGACCATCACATCACAAACGTAAACTAAACCATCACATCATAATCGTAAACATCACACTGTCACAGAACCGTCAAGAGACATTCAATCGGCCTTGCAATATGGTGGTCTTACACTACGCGAAGTGTAATCGATTAAGTTTATGATCGGTTTGGATCTCCGCTGAAGCTGCGTTTGGGAAATAGAGAATGACCCATATATACGAAAGCGATGCACCTGAGAGAAAGTTGAATGATCTAAAGAAAGCAGACGATGACCCCAGAAAACGGACATTAACTGAAAAAAAAAGCTGACCCAATTTTTTGCGGAAGGTACTGGACTGAGCAACGGCCTCTTTTGTAAAGTGCCTACGAAACCAGAAGTTGTGGAGATAGTTATTTTTGGCGGAGGACGAGTCGAGTTGTGAAGACAGCGAATTTTGCGATATACGAGTCGTCGGGTGAAAGGAGGTACTTCCAGCGATCAAGGAAATCCAAGATTTGGCGAGGGACACCGCATCAGAGGCGCCCTAATTTTAAGAAAATAAGTCTAGGGTCAGTCAGGTAGAGGTACACGGAAAGAAAAACCTTGGTAAAATCAAACAAAATCGTTGTTTCGTTTTGCCCCAAACAACGAAATAAGTAATATTGAACAAGTGTAAATAGTACAATGACTACGAGAAAATAGTTACAATGACTCTGAACAATAGTGTGCTAACATTATTAATAGTAACAGTACTATAATATAGTACGGATACTTCGACGGAATATTTGGCTTACTACTAATACTAATGATATGGCAACAATCTTAATAGTTTTGCAATCACTCGTAATTATAACAATAATAGTATAGTAGTAGCGCAAATAATGGTAATGTTTTTCTTTTCTAAGCGAATTGCTTCTTAAGACCATTATCTAATAACTTGTAACCTGAAAATACAAGGTTTTCCGGAGAATACTGTTAAATGTTTTTTGTGTGACGTTTCGGACTCGACTGAGTCCTTTATCAAACTGTTTTATAAAGGACTCAGTCGAATCCGAAACGTCACACAAAATAAATTTAACAGTATTCACCGGAAAACCTTGTATTTTCAGGTTACAAGTTATTAGATAATGGTCTTAAGAAGCAATTCGCTTAGAAAAGAAAAACATAGCCATTATTTGCGTTACTACTATACTAAAAAAAAACCTTGTATTTTCAATTCGAAATGTACTGTGAAAACATTCATCAAAAATTATCTTGTAACCTTATAAAAACACAGTCATTTAATTCAATTCAATTTTAATTATAATAATAAATTCAGTCATAATTATTTTATAAATGCAAACTTATGCTAGGAGTTCTTATTCAAAATAATTATGTTATTACCTTATATTTAAAAATACTTTGAACGTATCAATGTCTTTTATTTGATGGCAGTTAAATGTATATACACGTTTAAATGGGTTTTGAATAGCCTCAACAAATTTATTAATTTTTGGCTGTCTTATTTCAGAGCTTATGACTTTAAATAATACTGAAACTAAGTCGTCTACTATATCACTAACTAATGTGCGTGGTAAGCTCGGTTTACCACTGGGAAATGATTGTATAGCTTCGATTAAGTCCTTCACGAATGTAAACGAATAATTCGATCAATTACAGCTAATAAGTTCTATAGTTAAAATAACACTTAAACACTTATTGCACGTAAGTGATTATTATGTTCAACAATTATTATTTTTCAAGCCGTTAAAGACGAGTGTTTTTTTCAAATTTTACAACAGTGTGCAAAAATGTATAATATATATTATTTAGAGTAGCACAAGTTTGTATCTTACAAAATCATCACTTGGAGTTGGACTACTGCGTGCTGATTCATCCGACGATTTAGCCTCAGTATATGTATGTATGATTTGCCGTTTTTTTCAGCCAAGAAGTTACAGCACTTTCAATATAGAGATTCGAAAAATCTGTCTGACAAGCCGATGGTGTAGGTATATTCTAAATAGGCAAAATGGTAGTACTCAATAATAATCATTGAATAATCGACTTTATACATACATACATACATTGTCTTTTCTCCATGAAACTAGTTTATTCCGGAAAGCGTACTTGAGTCCTTTCTTTTTATTGGCAAATATTTCATCAATATCTTTTTCAATTATAACTTTCAGAACTTCAATAGCTATTTCTTGATCTAAAAGTTAATTTAAGTACTTTTGAAAATTCATTATGTGCAATCATTAAAAGTTCACCTTTTAATTCAGGATAAAGATCCGCGAATCCCCATGACATTAAGAGATCTAACAACTCATAGTCTTGCGAGGATTCGCTATTTAAAGTTGGGTCTGCAATGGAATCGGACCACTTATAATATAATTATATGGAGAATTTTCAAGTATATCTTCGGATAGTACCATAATATTTTCGGAGCTATTTGCAATCCCGTAGCGTCGATCTGTATTTTCCGTGACCGTAAGCTTAAGTTAATTAATTCGCGCACTTGGAACACTTCCGAACTGCACTTAACAATTGAGACGTGAAAATGACAAACGAGAAACAAATTGACCGGCCGTTGGTCATTAAACAATAAAATGTAAAATGTGTGTTTGATTAACTATTAATTATTGTTCAATTTTACTATTTCATGGTATACCAACAATTTTTAGCTACAATACATTATAAATCGTACTACTTATTATGTTGGTTAACTATTTCGTAGTTAACAAACAAGAAAGTTATTTAATTTAAAGAATAACTCTAACTATTCTATTGCTTAGTTGTAATACAATTTTACCTTATTAAGTTTAACTATTTCCAGGTTGTTTGATCAAAATATTAAGCTATTTGAATGTACTATTTCGTTTGAATTTGATGGAATTGTATTTTGACTATGTAAAATATTTAATCCAACCAATGTTATTTCTTTCCGTGTAAAGATTTGAGAAGGTACAATTTTAAATTAAATCATTAACTTTAACGGAAAGTACACTTGTGTTCTTAATATTTTTTTAAGTGTTTTCCAAAATTTTGTGACGTGTTTCAGCTTTTCTTCCGTTGGTCTCAAGTTTTTGGGAGGATTTTATTGCGCGTCGTTTCAGCCAATTTGTGG
Organism: Beris chalybata; assembly: GCA_949128065.1. NCBI lineage: Eukaryota > Metazoa > Arthropoda > Insecta > Diptera > Stratiomyidae > Beris > Beris chalybata. The sequence continues at coordinate 58,340,221 of OX421895.1, forward strand.
CTCAATTGTTGGAAACGTGAGAACGGGTCCTTAAAGAGGAACCACTGGCGCCCACGACCCTACTCTGGGTTGGCCGGACAAGGCACCGTTCGCCCCTTTTGTAGCGGGGGTTTTTCACGGGAAAAAACGGTAATAATCTAACCGATGCATGCTCAGGTCGAAAACCAGTAAATTTAAATTTTTTGGATTTTAATGGGGGATTATCATGTATCAATTTGAAATAATCTACTTTTCGGTACAAAGTAGGAAATTTCCATAACTGAAATTGATAATGTACCCAAATTTACAAAAGAAAACCTTGATTTCGCTGAGGTTGTCAACTTGAATTTATTCTTTATATATAATTTTTGAGGTTGTTCAGACTGATTCTTAAATGTGACACTTGTGAATTAACGTGTGATGAAATAAAATAGATATTAACGCGCATTGCGAGTATGGGGATTTCATAGATAGAATGCTGATCAAACAATTGTTGTTGTCGCGTGACATGTGTGATGAAATCATATCTAAGAAACCGGAAACATTCACTGCGCTAGAAGCAACCAGCAAACAGAGATGAAGGCGGTGCCGATACTAAGTACACCGACAAGCTGGAGTACGCGCCACCCCAAAGCAGACAAGACTCTTACAGAAAATTGCGAGGCCAAAACCGAACTAAATATCAAAACGCAAGAAGTACAATTGGCGAGCGGGGAGAAAATACAGGTGCAACAGATTGTAACGGGTGTGGAGGCCATCATTCCCGAAGACAGCGCAAGTTCCACGACGCGGAGTGTTATGCATGCGGAGCGAGGACTCACTCGATTTCTTACATATTCATCCTTTTCCTTGGAACCATTCAAAAATTAATGTGTACAAAATTTCAAATTTGTAGCTTGAAGCGTTCAAAAGTTATCGAAAAATATTGTTGAACACGTGTCTTAACGATTTTTTGTGTGGAAGGTACCAGAAGGAGTAAAAGGATTTCGCTGACTAGTAAACTCGAACTTTGTTTTCACTCAAAACTAATTTGTACAAAATTCTGGATTCATAGCTAAACGATTACTTGAGTGTTAGTGAGTTTCGTAAATTAAGTGAAGTCATTTTTACAGGATATTTGTATGGCAGCCCCTCGAAGTACTATTAGGATTTTCTTCATAATTTTACAGTTAGCTCCAACTCTTGGAAAAATAGCACATACAAAATTTCAAAGTTGTAGCTTAAATACTTATGAAGGTTTCGGCCAATATTCTTGAACAAGTGTTTTAAGGATTTTTTGTATGGAAGGTACCAGAAGGAGTTTAAGGATTTCGCTGACTAGTAAACTTGAACTTCGTCTTCACTCGAAACTAATTTGTATAAAATTACGAATTCAAAGCTAAAAGATTAATTGAGTTATAGTGAGTTTCGTAAATTAAGTGAAGTAATTTTTACAGGATTTTTGTATGGGAGCCCCTCGAAGGACTATTAGGATTTTCTTCATGATCATACAGTTAGATCCAACTCTTGGAAAAATTGCACTTTCAAAATTTCAAAGACCTAGGCTAAGCCTTTCTGAAGTTATCTACCAATATTCTTGAACACATGTTTTAAGGACACTTTTTATGGCAGCTACCCGAAGGAGTAAAACGATTTTGCCCGTTACCGAACTTAGACTTACAAATTCAACCAAACACCCAGATTTCATCTAAAGTATAAAAATTGATCTCAGTGCGGATCGACGAAAGAGATCTAGAAATGGAACTGGACACAGGAGCCCCGTGCGCCATCGTCATTATAAAAAAGCTCTGCACCATTAAGCCGACGTTTGGCGCACAAGAGACTGAGAGACAATTGGTGAGCTACACTGGACACAGAATCCGGTGCATCGGACGGATAGCTGTCAATGCTACGATTGGCAAAACCACGCGGAGACTGAATCAGTACGTAGTTGAAGGCGATTTCGATACACTCCTTGGGAGAGAACGGATTGGCCATTCACACAAGAGATTAATCTTGCGGACGACGGCACCGGAGTTGTCTCCCGAGCAGAAAAAGCGACTGGATGAAGTTCTAACGCGCTACAACGATGTATTCAGTGATGTCGCTGGGAAACTTGTTGGCCCTCCCACTACACTTCATCGAAAACCTGGCGCCGCACCAGTTTTCGCAAAGGCAAGAGAAATCCCAATAGCGCTAAGAGATGCTTACGCAAGAGAAATAGACTCCAAGATTGAATCAGGTTTCTTCGAACTGGTGGAGTACGCCAAGTGGGCATCGACTACTCACGTTGTGAAGAATGGAAAAATCGGAATTACAGGTAACTACAAACCAACGCTCAATCCAAGAATGATCATCGATGAGCACCCTATCCCGTAAGTTGATCACCTATTTAACCAAATGGAACGATCAGCGATGTTCTGCCATCTCGATGTTACAGACGCGTATCCGCACCTGCCAATTGATACCGAGTTCAGTCATGCACTGACATTAAATACCCCAACGCACGGATTGATCCGACCGAATCGGGCAGTGTATGGCGCTGCAAATATTTCGGCCATTTGGCAACGGTGCATGGAAACAGTGCTACAAGGTATCGAACTTTGACCAGCTAATAAATGTGCTCGAAAGAACGCTTGAACGGATGAGAGCTCAGGGTTTGCACTTAAACCGAGGCAAATGTGTGTTTGGGCTGTTGCGCCATTGATTATTTAAATGTGTGTTTTCCACCCCGGTAGTCGGGTTTCTGGGACACAAGATTGATGCACAAGTCGTACACAAATCAGAGAGGCATATTGAGGAAATACGAGATGCTCCGAGACCATCAACGAAGGAAGAATTCAAAATTTTTCTAGGCAAAGCAACATATTATAGTGCGTTTATTCCTGATCTATCAACTAGAAACCGGAAACTGCGAGATATGCTGTCCAAAGAATAATGGGAATGGACAGTAGATGCCGAGCAAGCATTTATGGACATTAAAAACACGTTAATATTGCCACAGGTCCTAATGCCATTTGACCCATTACTGCCGCTGTTGATAGCTACGGACGCAAGCAAAACAGGTTTGGGTGCAGGACTATTACATCGCCTTAGCAACGGACAAGAGCGTCCGATCGCCTATGCAAGCCGCACCATGATCGCAACGGAACAGCACTATCCGCAAAAAGACAAAGAGGCCTTAGCTATTGTCTGGGCAGTGCAAAAAAAAATCTGCGAACAGTCTGGGCGCAACTTTATTATTTTTCCGTCAGAAGTTCGGAACGTGTTTAATTCGGGGATGCGGTAACAAAAAGTTCGGGAAGCAGTTAGAATATGGTGTACTATATGAGTTATATAATTGGGTCATATTCCAGGATGCGGTCTAGATGTTAAAAAAGAAAAAAACCTAAAAATAGGTGATTATTAAACAAGCCCGTGGAAGTGAAAAGATATTCGATATCTGATCAGGCCTGAGAGATATGGTGGAATTTATGAAAAAGTATACAACCACTTTACACCCTCTTAGGGGTCGAATTTCAAAAAAATTTGAAAACGCTTTCTAGGTATTCATATGAAGAATCTGAAGAATAAGAATGAATTAAATATTTGGAAAGACCTAGTAAATATGACGAAAATCGTGAAAATATTGGCATTTTTTTTTTACTGATAATTTTTTTTGCCCTCCTCTCTGAACGCCAATGAATATTCCAATATTTTTTTATCACAATTACTTTTCTAGTTCATTTATATAAACGGACCGAGTTTCAATTTTCTAGCATAAGCCGTTCAAAAGTAAGGAAAAACACCCCCACCCCCGCACCATACTACCCCTAAAAACAATTATTTTTCTACCATGCTACTACTATAGTTCTATTACTATATAGTAGTAGTATCTAAATACCAAGTTTCAGCTTTCTCTCATTATAGGTTCTTAAGATATAAACAACGGACCTTCCTGCTTCTCACCCTTCCCCACCCTCACCCTCTACACCCCCACCTCCAAATTTGTTTTTTCTACAATGATTCCATTAGGCCTACTTCTGGTAAAAAATTTGAAGCATCTATCTTACACGGTTATTGAGATATGAAACGTGTTATTTTTGAAAAATTATTATCCCCTCCACTTCCGTGCTCCCCCGCCCCCTTCAAAAATTTTGCTTTGGTCAATCTTTTTTTATTCAGCTTTATACCTGTTGGAAAAGTTCACCAACTGATTAAATAAAAGATCCTGGATCAAAGTTTAATTAAAGTTTTAATTCTTAATTTGTTACTTGTACAAACATAGCGATCAAATTAGGTAACGTTTTGAATAAAGTACCGCATCGATGGCGAGTTCGCAACCAACTGACGCGCGCATGGCTTGCAGTTTAACTTCGACGGCTTGCAGTCTAACGGTTAGACTGGTTTTTATGCGAGCGACTGGTTTAATTTTTAACATCCTCCGGGCGCCGGCTGGATTGATCTCCAGTTACCTCTAGCGGATAAAGGAGCTGCACGGGTCGTCTCATTAGTACTCCATTCGGCATCTTTACTTCGATGAAACGAATTTTATCGTCACGACCAACGAAAGTAGTTTCTACCAATGCCAGTTTCCATAAAACCCGAGGACAGGACGAGTCATGTACTAGGACAACATCTCCAGGTGCCAAATTTACGACTTGGCCGCCTTATAAATATGAGCAGACCTTAACTGCTGCAAATATTCTTCTTTCCAACGTTTCCAAAAGAAGTTTATAGAACGCTGTCGAGAAAGCCATTTTTGACGGATATCTTCGTTAACAGACGCAGGACGATAATCTGGCGATGGAAGAACAGCGTTAGTACCAGTTACAAAATGTGATGGAGTTAGTGGTGTCAAATCCGAAGGATCATCCGAAATGTATGTCAACGGCCTTGAGTTAATGACACTCTCAACTTCGCACAATAATATCTGCATCTGCGGCTCATTAAGTACCGCACGTCCGATAGTGGCCTTGAGAGCAATCTTAACAGAGCGTACTAGCCGCTCCCAAAATCCACCCCACCGAGCGAGCTCCCTCGCTCCACGATGAATTCCCACTTTATATTTTTGAAGCTAAGATAATCTTTTAGCTCCTCCGATGAAATAAATACAGCGAGTTGCGCCAATTCCAATGAAGCGCGTTTAAATGTCTTCGCGTTGTCCGATATGATAATGTGAGGAACACCACGCCTGGCAATGAAGCGTCGTAGGCCAAGTAAACAGCTTTCAGTAGTCACATCCGGAAGAAGCTCGAGATGAACAGCCCTGACCACAGAGCAGGTCAACAGCGCTATATACATTTTGCAAGTTGATGGATCTTCGCGTTTAGACTTAACGTAGAGTGGGGCGGCAAAGTCAACTCCCGTTGTCTCGAAAGGTCTGGTTGCATTCAATCTGCTGCTTGGCAGCGGGGCGAAGGGTTGAGAGGCAGGCTTCCCTGTAAAACGCTTGCATATAACACATCGCTTTATGATTCCTTTTATCAATTGTCGAGCCTTCGGAACCCAAAATCGGCGTCGTAAATGAGTTAAAACCAAATTTAGTTCATGAATATCTTGAATTATCAAGTGCGTTATATGTGATGATTTTGGCAAAATTATGGGAAGAATTAAGTCCATATTATCTGGTAGCATCTGTAGTCTAGAAGCAACTCGAAGAATTCCGTCATTCTTTAAAACAGGACTTAAGTCACGAAGTTTCGATGAAGTGACAACGTCGAAACCTTTCCGACAAGTAGTAATTTCACAGAAATAATTTTGTGACTGGATATACTTGATCCAATACGACTCAGCTAGCATTAATTCAGTAGCAGTAAGATAACCGCTTTTGCGATCCAAAGTTTTTCGCAACCTGGCGATAAAACGAAAGATGTACGCACTAATGCCTAATATTTTTCTCCATGAACTGTAATTTTTGTAGAGTAGCAAAGGTTCCAATAAAACAGTTTCTTCCTTGATTGACTCATCCGCTTGTAAGCAAGTCAACACTGTAGGAGCTTCAGTGAAAAACTCTTCACTGGGCCAACTTTCTGGTTGTTGTAGTAATTCTCAAGTAAGGCCTTTCCCGTTAATCCTCGTGTCAATAAGTCTGCAGGATTACTATCCCCTGGACAATGTCTCCACGAATCAGTACTTGATTTGGCCTTAATTTCTTGCACACGATTTGCTACGTACGGTTTCCATCGACTAACATCGCCGCATATCCAGAACAATGTAATTTTGGAATCAGACCAGAAATATGCTTGGTCAAATGTTATTGTAAGGTTCTTTTGTAAGTAATCGTGAAGTCTTACTGCAATTAAAGCCGCGGTTAGCTCCCATTTAGGCAAAGTTAGTTCCCTTTCTCCATCTTGTTTTAGGGGCGCGACTCTATTTTTGGAGCAAAGCAATTTAAAATAAATCATACCTTCCTTAATCGTTCGTACGTAAGCGACAGCTCCATATGCTTTTAAACTGGCATCGGCAAAAATATGAAGTTCTGTTCTCACTGTGTTATCACCTTTCGTAGCAACATGTCGTGGAAATATTAGCTCTTTTAAGTATGGTATGTGCTTACCGTAATCGCTCCAAGTCCTTAAAACTCTTCAGGAAGTTTTTCATCCCAGTCCAGTTTTAGCCTCCAGATATCCTGAAAAAGGATCTTTAATCCGATGACAAACGGTCCCAGCAACCTCAATGGATCAAAGATTCTGGACAGTAGCTGCAATAAATTTCGTTTTGTTCCAGCCGTGGGGTGCAATAGAAACTTCTGTACGGACTCCAAGTCTACCGCTGATTCATCCGTACAAATAAACCAATTTATACCCAAAACTTTTTGAATTGTAGTCTGGCTTGATAAATTCGCGAATGATTTTCTGATGGACTGATCATTACAATTCCATTTCCTTAAGTTCATGGAGGCATCTTCCATTATGGCCTCTTGACTTATTCGTTACACTTTTTCTAGACTGTCGTGGCTAAGGTCGTTTCTCAATTCCTTGCTAAGTCTACGTCTACGTCTATGTTGACGTCATAGCATAGCATTGCTATTATAACAGTTTGGAAAAGGCTCGGATAAATCGTCAAAATGGATCAGCTTATTTGGATCAGCTTATTTGACACTTCAAAAATCAAAAATTAATTAAATTCCATAGAAAAACTTGATTTTTTTTACGTTTGCTTAGATTGATTGATAGCCAAGACACAAACCAACAAGGAATCAAGACACTACTTTGCTAGGTCTGATGTGATAGCTGTTATAGCTAGACGTAGACGTAGACTTAAGTAAGGAATTGAGAAACGACCTAAATACGAGATCGTCCATGTAGAATGAATTCTTCAAAATATCGCACGTTTCGCGATACTCTGTCTCGTACCCGCTCAAATGCTTCAGAATAGTAGCCGACAATAAGAATGGGCTACATGTAACGCCAAATGTCACCCTCGTCATCCTGTACTCTTGGTACGGCGGCAAATTATCAGTAGAGTTAAGGGCATCTGCAAACCATACGAAACGATGAACATCACGGTCGCATTCAGTCAATTCAATTTGTAGAAAGGCTTTCTCGATGTCAGCCACCAACGCATATCTGCCGATTCTAAAATTAAGAAGAATCTTTAATAAATCCTGAAGCAAGTTTGGTCCAGCTGATAGGTGATCGTTGAGCGATAGTGCACCCTTCCCTTTTGTAGAGGCGTCGAAAACAATGCGAAGCTTCGTTGTGTCTTTATCTTCTCGGTAGACTGGTCTATGAGTCATATAATACAAACGCTCGCAAGGAGCTACGTTAGCGTCTACCGTTTCGGCAAATTCAGCTATTATCATCTCTTTTACAGCGACATCGTATTCTAGTAGCTTCCTTGGTTCCCTGGATAATTTTTTTATCAAACCGGAAAGTCGCTGAAGCGCTATGTGGCGATTATCCTCCAGAACTAAACTTAGGTCTCGCCATAGCAAGGATGCTACATATGTTTTTTCTCGTTTCTTAATATTATGCTCCAAGGTATTAGTGATAGTCATACGGTTCACTATTGTCAATACCAATGGCCTCCAATTTCCAAAATGCTTCAACAGTTTTTTCGTTCATTAGCGAAAGAGCTGATATGCTATAATTATTAGGAGAAACACAAGTAGCGGATGGGCCCATAATTGTCCACCCAAATAAGGTGTCCACTGCGGTTAAATTTCCATCGATTCTTTTATGGGCTCCTGTCATAAACTTCCCGTATTCGTTTGCTCCGATCAAAATACTAATGCCTTCCTCCAATACGTTTCCTGTTAAGATTGCGTCGGCTAGTGCAAACTCATCAAATTGTCTGCATGTTTCAGGTGACTTTACGACATCTAGACATATTTCCGGCACTTCGATTGCTTCAGAATAAAGAAAATTACCACCATATTGGCTTCTAAGATACATACCGACTCGGTTAAATGTTTTGTTCGGTGTCGGTTCCATGCTGCCAAATGGTATAACGCTGAGCTGTTGTGTTCCAACAACGGGCAACTGCAACTTAGAAGATACTGCCTTTTGTATGAAGGACATTTGGCTTCCTCCATCAAAAACTATACGTACGACACAATTTCCTTCCAAGTTATTCTTCGAAATCACAACACGGGCTGTTTGAAGAAATGTATTAATGACAGCTCCACTATTTGATGTGCACAAGTTTAGTGACTGTTGTAGTGGCAGCGGTGCACTCTTTCTATCTTCTTCTTTCTCATTTGAAATCACCTTAGATTTACCAGCGAAATCCGGATCGCAGATAGAAATTGCATGCTTTCTTTTACAGGTTTCGCATAATAGCTTTGCTTTGCAGAATTTAGCCGAATGACCACCAGCAGTGCACCGAAAATAACGTCTATCTCGTTTCAACATTTCTCTTTTTTGGATAAGTGATAGCTTTGCACTGCATGAACTTGACCTATGGTCGGGAGCCTTGCAGAAAAAACATAGACTGCTACTCTCTAGTGTCATTAAGCCTGTTGCAGTGGGTACCGCTTTTGCATTTAATGCACTCACACTACGTGACGAGTCTCTTATCTCGATAGATTTCTCCAGCGAAGTCACTTCTCGCTTCAAAAATTTAATGATGGCGGCTATTTGGCTGTCGCCGTGAAATTTCAATGGTGATGAACTTTTTTCTACTGAGCTGGTATCATCTTCTCTTTCTGAAGGGTTATCAGACTCGGCATGCTCGAAGATCATCCGGAAAAGATTTCAATAAAGTGCTCTTCAGCATGATACTATAGCTATTCGCGGGAACGCCAAGAGCGGTTAGAGAACGCATAGATGAGGTGACCATATTGTATAAATTCCTCAGTCCTACAAAATCGTCTTTCGACTTTATTTTGGAAAGCGACATAAACTGCAACAGGCAATGGTCGATACTTTTGTCGCGATCTCCGAATTGCTCTAATAAAAGCGCCACTATTTCGTCGTAGCACTCTGATGTTGGAGTAAAACCAGCTAGAGTCATCGCTGCTTTTCCAGTTAACAGTGACTGCAAACAATTGAACTTATCCACGCTTGATAGAGAGGTATTCACATGGATCGAACTCTTATATTACTCCCAAAATGGAAGCCATTCTTTCGAATTGCCAGAAAACTTTTGCAATTGCAATTTCGGAAGTCTGACAGAATTTTTTATGCACGAATCACGACTCGTCCCAGGAACTGAAGAATTTAATTGAATTCTGAGCCGTTGAATTTGAAGAAGACGTTGATTTAAGCGTGCCATTATAGCCACTGCTTTATCCTCGTATTCAGCGGAAATCTCACATTCTCGTTCTAATTTCTCTTCTTTTATCCTAGGAAGGACCGTTTTATTTGCCCTCACCAGATTTGCGTTAGCCACTTTGATGCGTTCCAAATAAGAACATACCTTTTGTTCAACCTCGTCCGCATTTTAGCCACTTTGATGCGTTCCAAATAAGAACATACCTTTTGTTCAACCTCGTCCGCATTTTCTTCACGCGGTTTTGCCGACGGTGATTGTAGGTATTCCGTTGCCGCTTTCGTTAACTTCGTGATCTGACCACGATAAACCGCGCGGTATGATGCGTCCATTTTATGTACCATTATCACTTAAATTATTTCTTTCTTTTCTCGGGTTTCGGCACCAATGATAGAAAAGTTCCCCAACTGATTAAATAAAAGATCCCGGATCAAAGTTTAATTAAAGTTTTAATTCTTAATTCGTTACTTGTACAAAAATCTGCCAACAGTCTGGGCGCAACTTTATTATTTTTCCGGCAGAAGTTCGGAACGTGGTTTATTCGGGGATGCGGCATATGTTACTATGTGACTGAAAACCTAACAAAACAGTTAGAAAAGGGTGTAACATATGAATTAAATAATTGGGTCATATTCCGGAATGCGGTCTAGAGGTTGAAAAATAAAAAACTTAAAAATAGGTGATTATTAAACAAGTCTGGGGAAGTGAAAAGATATTCGATATCTGATCTGACCTGAAAAACATGGTGGAATTCATGAAAAAGTATACAACCAGTTTACACCTTCTTAGGGGTCGAATTTCAAAAAATCTTGAAAACGCATTCTAGGTATTCATATGAAAAATCCGTAGAATAAAAATGAATTCAATATTTTGAAAGACCTAGTATATATGACGAAAATCGTGAAAATATATGCATTTTATATATACTGATAATTGTTTTTGCCCCCCCCCCCCCCCCTTCTGAACGCCAATGAATATTCGAATTTTTTTTTATCAGAATTACTTTTCTGGGTAATTTACAGATACGTACCGAGTTTCAACTTCCTAGCATAAGCCGTTCTAAAGTTAGGAAAAACACCCCCCACCATCGTACAATACTACCCCTAAAAAAAACTTTATTTTTCCACCATGCCAGTACTATAGCTCTATTTAAATACTAAGTTTCAGCATCCTATCATTGTGGATTCTTAAGCGAAACTTTTTCTTTCTCACCCTTCCCCACCCTCACCCTCTACACCCACACCCCCAAACTTTTTTTTCCCTACTAGGGTTCTATTGGGCCTACTTTTGGTTAAAGTTTGAAGCATCCATCTTACACTGTTATTGAGATATGAAACGTGTTATTGTTGAAAAATTCTTATCCCCTCCACTTACGTACTCCCCCGCCCCTTCAAAGATTTTACTTTGAGCAATCTTTATTTATCAAGCTTTATATCCAAACCGAATTTTGTTTTTCTGGTGCCACTGGTTTGGGAGATATCGTAATGTTAAGTATTTCAACCCCCACCCCCGTACGCCACTACCCCCACCCAAAAATTTGGTTTCAATCTACTCTCCTAGTATAACTACAGATATTTGTTAAGTTTTAATTGCTTACTTTTAACTGCTTACGAGATATGGATTTTAGAATGTGTCGATCTCGACTTTTTTGCGTTTCGGACGCATTGCTTCCCATTCCACTCCTACACCCCTTCACCCATATCATAAATTTTTTCGCAAATGGGTCCACTATCAAAGCTTTATAGGAATTATTAGTTTCAGTCTCCTAACATAAGCGGTTGCTGAGATCTAAAAACCAAAATTTTTCGTCTAAAACGCTTCCCCCACCTTCTCCCACCTTCCCCCACCTTCCCACACCTTCCCCCTCACACCCCCACCCTTGAAAATATTGTCAATTCAAGGGGTCTTCCCAGTCTATTCCTAAAAAAAATTTTAATTTAATAGCTCCACTGGTTTGAGAGCTACGAGCCTTCAAAGGATTTTGGCGGTCGACGTACGGCGTACGGCGAACAGACGGAGTGAAAATTTGTATTGCTTTTTTCGTGTCTACTAGTCATGAAACGTGGACAAAAAAGTTTTGAGAGCAGAAAATTTTTTTTTTTGAAAATCAATAACAAAATACTGTATTATTACTAATAAAGTAAAATATTGTGAAATTTTTTTTTATTTTTAAATTTGTGATTTTTTTGTTTTTTTATTTCATGTTTGAGCTTGATCCGGCTCAAGTCCGGCCCATGTCCGGCCCAAGTCAGGCCAGGTCCGGCCTGAAGTCCGGCGTTCGTCAGGCGCCATGTCCGGCCCGGATCTGCGCGAGCGGAGAAACGGGATCAACGGAAAAGACAGTAACAGGGGCGATAGAACAACGTGAGCGTAGCGAGTGCAGCCGCGGTACGCGGCTAGTTTTATACATAGAAGTATTAATAACAACTATTTATAGTTACGATATTTCATTTATTTACAGTTTTTTTTTTTAAATGTATTGAAAATATATCCCTTTACATACATGAACATTAACTATACGCATTAATTAACTTACAATTAAATAGTGTTCAGCTATCTAAAAAAATTAAAAAGTTGAAAAGACTATTGCAATTAGATTTAAACGCTGTAGTTGAAAAGATACATATATTCAGCAAAAGACTATTGCAATTATATTTAATAGCTGTACAGAAATAATACATCTCCCCAATACGATTAAATAATAGACATTAAAATACTGCTAAATTTTAAGAAATTTAAACGAAATAAAGTACATACATATTTGTAAAGCAAATTTAAAGGAATGTGCGTCCATTGATCAAGAAATAAATTATTTCCAGGATATATTCGTATATATACCAGTTATTAATAACTTTTAATCTTGTTCTAATTTAAAATTTCAAGCAGTGTAAAGGAAATACATCAAAAAAAATAAGAGAAACCAAGATTTATATCACATTTCTCAAATGTTTAAAAACATTCAATTATGGTAATCCATGCAAATCGTATTTAGTGTACAAACTTTCGGTACGATCGTGAACCATTTTCGTTACTTCTAACATATGAGGAAGGACAAAAACGGCTTTATCGGCATCAATGCAAACTTTTTTGAGCAACTGTTCGCGAGTTGGCATTGCGTACATTGCAACACATGCTCCTTTTCGTACTAGCCATGGATGAAATTTAGCTAAAGTTCCATTGTACGCTGCTTGGCATACATAAGCTGTTTTTTCATCTGGTGACAGATCAGGAAGTCTACCCAAGAAGTCACGAATAAAATCTAGGGTGTTCAATATTTAACATTAATAGAATTTTATTTAATTGAACAGAATTTACCTAATCCACGATGTAATCGTAGTAGTGTGCGACTGCCAGATACATAGCCCGTTTTTGTAAATAGGTTCTCGTGTTTCTCGTATTCGATCATGCTTAAAAAACTTAAGAACTTGTTACAATTATCATTTTTCCGCAAATCTTCAAGAATTTTAATTTTTTGTTGTACATCACTATTGACGAAGCCGAATACAGAGCCCATTAACTGGAAAAATCTAAAAACAAGATTTAATTACAATGCTGCTAATAGTCCAAATCAAATTGGAAAAATTATTTTGCTACATATCAGGAGTATACGCAGGGATGGGAGTTGAGATCGAGCGTTTTTACCAATACATTTAAGTATGTTAACCTGTAAATATATTGCAATTTGTTGTCGGTTATTTTCTAGTGCCCAGAAGTATAGTCAACCTCCACGATAGTACGCAACGAAAAGCAGTTTTTTTTAGTTTAAAAAGGTGCTTTTTTGCCGTAAGTTCTTAATGCTAACAGATTTTCTATCTTAATCCGTAAGCTAAAATTAGTCTATATCTAAGCTGCTTCCGTTCCTAATGGCCTCAATCGGCACTCTAAGATATAAATTTTATCGGGAAGATGTTATTGGGGGGATCAGAGTCTCTTTATTTAATTATATTCTTAATGTATACTTATCATTAAAATAAACTATTGGGAAAATGGCAAAAAAAAAACAATATTACATCAATTTCACTCTACTCTACTAAAACTATATACATACAATTCTTACATACTACCTTAAAACTAGGGTTTGTGTCGAACTCTCCGCCGCCGGGGCCAGCAGCATAATGCTCCACTATTCCAGACTAGTAGAGCAGAAACCACCGGCCAAGGACAGCTCAGTCCAGCATACAATAATTGCATTTAAGAATGCATCGAGAAGGGAATATTTAGGTGGGATACGAATAACTTTATTTAATTTATTACAATGTTCCTTAAATATAACCATTTATCGTACATAATTTTTCTTTATAACTATTCCGGGCCGAGCCATTCGTCACCTGGACCGATAGCTGAAGGCCATCAGTTCCTGTAGCGATTGTCTCGGTCCGGCATGCCTTATAACTAGGGAAGCTGCTAACAAGGTTAGTACTTATTCTAGTTTCGTTTATGTTTCTTGGGTTAGCTTAATTACTTAATTATCTTATTCTAGAAAAACTAACTAAATGTCTTGTTGATTAAGCAACCAGTATCTCGTAGCCTCACGCTCATGTCTGTCAATGTCAACATAGTTTGCGGTGGAGTAACGCCATAAGGGCAGGTGGTCGCTGGTTTCGAGATTGGGGTCGTATTCTATTTTTTTATCGGTCGCGCGAGTTATATAACCATATACAATACAATATACATTGCACATCCCTAAAAATTTATTTCCAAAATACTCCGATTACATGAAACACACATTTTTCCCACATCAACACTTTCCCAGCAATATACCCATGTCAATTACCTTCCCAGAAATAGATAGCGTTGCACCTGCATTTTTCCCATGATCACCTTCACACACCTGAAACCCAGACACCACCTCAGCACAATTTATACTAAAGAATATTTCATTTTTAACTAAAACATAATTGTAATTCAGTCCAATTTGATAACCAGACGAATAAAGAACTATTATTGAAATTTAAAACTGTTTTTTTTTGTGTAAAGTCCGGTCCGTACACGTATTTGGCGCAGTTGGTAGGATCCACAAGGATCCCTGGTTCCGAATATTTTTTTCCTCCTCATTTTATGTAAAATTAATCGAAGGATTATCGTTAATTATACTAAAGCTAGTATTACACTGTATGCCAGGCGGTCAAATATTTGACCATAACAATTTGACCGAATTTGCTGTCAAATATCCATTTGGCACGCTGCACGATTGCGATATTACACTATATGGCACATTTGACAAAATCGTAAAATTTTCTCTTCGTGTCAAACGGTCAAACGAAATCTGACAGAACTGCTAGTTGTCAGATCTAAAACGACGTGTTGTGGTTTAATTTTCGAGCTAGGTACGTAAGTAATAAAAACAAATAGGAGTGTAATAAGAAAAATGATTGAGTAAATGTTTGTAGTTAAAATGAACAAAAAGAAGTGCTTTGCAGTAATTATGATGACATATTTACTGGAGGAAAGACAGAAGCAGCTCGTTTTCGCTGAAGCCCTTTCTGTTGAGGCCGTCGAAAACATACCAGGGAGGCCACGTAGTACTTGGGTAAAGGACTGGGTCCGTAAAAGGGAACATGAAGGCTTTTGCGTAAAACTAATGCGGGAATTGCGAGACGAAGAACCCGTGCTGTACCGAAATTTTGTTCGGATGACGAAAGATCAGTTTGAATATCTACGCATGTTGGTTGCACCTCTTATTGCCAAAAAAACACGCAATTACGAAAAAGCATTTCAGCGGGGGACAGACTGGCTCTGACTTTGCGCTATTTGGCTACCGGTGAAAGTTTTAATTCGCTGCAATACCTTTTCCGAATTCCACAACCGACTATTAGCAAAATCATTCCCGAAGTGCTAGATGCTATTTACAAAGTACTTGTAAATGATTATCTACAAGTGAGGACAATTGAAGTGAATTCATATCTACCTATATTGACAAAATTAATTTTTTTATGTAAACAGACACCAACGACTCCAGAGGCTTGGGAAGCGATAGCAGATAAATACAATTTATTGTGGAATTACCCAAATTGCATTGGTGCGGTCGATGGTAAGCATGTAGTGATGGTCGCACCACCGAATTCTGGAAGCGTATTTTATTTATTTATTTATTTCATCAAACAAGATATATATAGTACAGATACAACATTAACTCAAATTAAATTCAAATTAAACTAATTTAAAACAATACAATTTTACTTAATTTAACAATTTTAGTATAACTTAATTAGAGGCACAGGTTGGTTAAACGGGATGAGGATGAGCTGATAGCATCGATCGGAGTTTCAATTTGTATGTCAGCTTACTTATTGGAGGTGTGAAGTGTACGCTGAAATTGTTGAATGTTCTACAGCATCTATTTATGGGTTCGTTTTGACCGTAATCAGTACGGTGGGGATATTCCTTAAGAGGTTTTGAATGTCTCGTCAGCCTGACGGTGTCATTAAGTCTAATTTTTTTTGTAAGGTGATCAACCTTAATATCACCATTCAAGCCTAAGGTGAAACAGGATGTTATCATAGTTCTTCTAGAGCTGAGTGGTAGAAGATTCAACAATTGTAGCCTAACTTTTTATAATTATAAAGGCGCCCACAGCATCGTTCTAATGGGAATTGCTGACACCGAGTATAAACTAATTTATATCGATGTCGGACTCAATGGAATAGTTGCAGTTTTGCGCGCGCTATGGATAGAGGCCAACTGCGACTGCCACTACCAAGACCTTTGCCGGGACGAGAAGCTCTAGTACCTTATGTTCTAGTTGCTGACGATGCGTTTGCATTGCGGCCAAATGTAATGAAGCCGTATAGTCGACGTAATTTGGATATGGTGGAGCGCGTGCATAATTATCGTCTTAGCAGAGGGAGTCGGGTAATTGAAAACGCCTTCGGCATAATGTCTGCACGTTTTCGGGTCTTGCGGAAGCCGATTGCTTTGGACGCTGAAAAGGCAAAAAAATACACTCGCATGCTGCGTACTTCACAACTACCTCCTCACTACCAACAACCAGAAGTATGCACCAGCCCAGTCCTTCGACCGGTATAATTCACAAGGTGAATTACTTCCAGGCGATTGGCGTCAAGATATGCCGAATGGGAGTTTTGATTCACTTGATAATGATATTTCTCAAGCGAGCGCGCTTAGTGCAAAAGCCATTCAAGCTGAGTTCGCGGGCTACTTTGTCAACGAAGGCGAGGTGGACTGGCAGTATAAACAACTTTAGATTATTCACTGTCAACAAAATTTTATTAAAAAAAATAGTGTACTAAAACCAAAAAAAAATTTCCTTCAATAAATAAAATTAAAAAAAATATATATATTTTTGTTGCGGTGAAGTCTCGGAACTCTCTTCGCTATTCCGGCGATGATTGTAACACCATTACTTCGTTGATGTCCAACTCATCAATAATGATCGGACCCGGTTCTCGCGTTCATCAAAAAATTCAAGCATTGTCCGCATAATGCGGCGCTGTAGTTGGTGAGCCTCATCAGCTGCAAGACTTCTCAATTCTGCAGCAACATGCTCACCAAAAGCACTGAACTTATCAGCCTGGCCTGCAATTTTCAGCACCTGCGCCGCCATTTCTTTTAAGGTGTTGTCGACCAACGGCGCCGGCGGTGCTTCAACTATGTTTGCGGTGGCACAACGCTTGCGACGTTGGCCAGTACTGGGCGTAGCGGATGACGACACGGAAGAGCTCGTACTGAGCTCAATCGGGTCGTTGTCAGTCGAAAATACATTGTCTTCGATCTAAAACAGAAATTAATGAGAAAAAATAGAAATAAATTCTTAACCGTTATAACCAATTCCAAATTGGAAGTCGATTCCGTTGACTGCTGGCTGTCGCTTCTGTCAATGAATCGCATCGCTTCGTAAAAACGCCAATGTATTTTTACTATATCACTAGTCCCCTGTCCCGATCGAGTTTTTTTGGACTTAAGCCTAGTACGGACCTCGATCAAAATTTTGATTCCCATACAAAATGCATGTAAAAAAAACCGATGAAAATTTTGAATGAAAATTTTTGCGTTGGGTTTCTGTTTGCGGTACGGAGTTCGAATCAAAATTTTCATTCGTTCTGACAGTTGACGTGGTGAACCACCAGATGGCGCTGAAACGATGGAGACCTCATTTTTGTCGTCCATTTAAATGTGCCGCTATTTAATTTTCATTGCCGGGATGAAAATTTTGACATCTCATGTCATTCGTTCGAATTTATTTGTCAGTTTCTTTTTTCAAACCGACTGAAGTGTGTGTTTTGTCGGAAGTGGATATTTTTGAAGTCGGAAGTGGATATTTTGAGTTGTGCTTTTATTTTAAAAATTCTCTTGTGACTTCAATTTAATTTTTATGTTAATAAAGTGCCCATATATTAATGTCCATGAACCTACATTTACAAAAAATCGTCACTTTGACAATTGTAAAAGTCACACAGCAGATCAGCTGTTTACTTCTTCACAATAGGTCTGTTCTATTTGACGGGTGTAGTGTACACCTTCTACACTTTTAGCACTGGCTCTCGAGCTAGTGCAGGAAAGTGTAAAAGGGAGTGGCGGGGAAGGAACAAGAACACTATTTGAGGTTGAGTTTGTGTCATTGATTTGACGTCAAAGGCTGTTTAGAAAATCGGGTGCAAGAAAGTGCAACTTACACCGGGCAAAAGAAACAAACCTAATATTCTACACAACGATATTTTCATTTGTGGAGATGGGAGAGATATATAGTAAATTTGCGAATCAAAATTTTGATCGAGGTCCGTACTGAGCTTTAGATAAATTCGTCTTGAAAGTGACTCGCAGATTTTGCCACTTCGATCTGCAGTCTCCCCAGTCATCCCGATCCCCAAGCT
The DNA here is from genome assembly GCA_949128065.1 of Beris chalybata. NCBI lineage: Eukaryota > Metazoa > Arthropoda > Insecta > Diptera > Stratiomyidae > Beris > Beris chalybata. The sequence goes on from OX421895.1 coordinate 58,358,706, forward strand.
CAGCTGCCACTTCCTTCCAGAGTTGTGGTTTCGGGATTCGGTAATTTTGTTCACCGATATTCCACAACTCTGGCCGTTGCTCGACAGCCGATATTAAATTTCTGATTCGGTCGTCTGGCCATTCACACTGAACAGATTTCGAAACTCTTTTTCGAATTTTAGGGGTTTCTACCAGCTTCTCACTCTTATCAGATATTATATCAGCGATGTCAGACATCGTACACACAACAAAACTTAAGTACAATACTTTAAAATAACAAATTAAAAAATTATATATTTTTTCAACTGATTGTCACAACAAATATTCACGAGTGACATTTCCCATTTGACCCATTTGACACAATTGTTTTTCCAGAAATCGCAAACGGTCAAATGTGGTCATATTGATTGTCCAATGGTCAAATGAAACATTTTGTCAAACAGCATTTGATCATTACACTATTTGACACCATCTGACAGCATTTGACAGGGAAAATGGTCAAATATTTGACCGCCTGGCATACAGTGTAATACTAGCTTAATGCTGTTATGACACTGGCTATTTAGTGGCTATTTCTTAAGTGCAATAAAAGTGCAACAAAGGCTCCATCGTGCGACAAGGCGAACAACATTAAAATAAAGAGATACCACTCTTTCCGACGCTAGCGGCATCTAGTAAACAACATTAACAGCTGCATTGTTAAGAAAAATACCGATTTTAGCGCGTTTCATAACATAACATGGCACTTTTCACAATTTATACGTACCGAACTGTTAAAAAAAAGTCTGTAGCAGCTCAAAACTCCACTGGTAGTAGGATTTTTCTTGGATTAAGTGCTAGAATGTTGCGAACCACTGCTGGAATGCGCTATGTAGCGGCTATGCAGCGGCTAGTTTTTGACAGTACTCACTTTATAGCTATACGGACTGTCTTTCTCACAATAAAGTCTAAATTGTATGTTACATCTTCTATACTTCTCCATTTGGATTTACTAGCCGCTTTAAAGCCGCAAATATAACCAGTGTCATAACTGCATTACCGACGGTAGATCGGGAGAAGTAAAGAAAAATCCAAAAACTTTCGGTTCCATTAATATCGTGCTAAAATATTCGAAGGAAAATCGAATATTTTGCTTGTCGAGTGAATATCGACAATTAGTGACAAACAAAAAAAAAATCTAAATTCCTTAGCACAAGTGAACATTGTTGCGTTTCAACGCTTAAGCTAGTGGAGTGAACCAACGCACGGCTCGGAACTTATCATGAAGAAAGGACTAATTATAATCTGCACGTAAGTCAAACTACATATTTGAACGATTCCATTCTTACCAATTCCTAACGATTTCCTAACGTTTAATTAACATTTCCTGAGAAATTGCAAAATAAAGTTATTCGCGAATTAATTGTAAGTATATTAATTATATAAGTGATTAATTAGATAGATAAGATAATTTTCTTATTAACGTGATTACAAAAGTGAAGGCTAACAGTATTTAAATAAAGTGCATAAACATATACAGGTAGCCTCCTACAACGCGGTAGATACGTTCCTAGAAAATGCCACGATGTAGGAAATCGCGTTGTAGGAAATCGCGTTGTAGGAGATATGAAAATATAAGAACCGGAGTTCAGTTCAAAAAGTTGAATTCCTTTTTTTTGTTTATTAAATTTACTAATAAACATAACGCAGTCACGATCTGCTGCAAGCTAATCGCGTGATACTCTAGATGGAATAACAAACTCCGATTTATGTTTTAGTTCGAAATATATCCAAAGAATGAGGAGTGCACAAACAATTATTACGTGACCTTTTACTTACAGGTAGAAACTATTGTATACACTGAAAGAAAAATCCTTGGTAACGTTGACATAAGGTATTTGTTGAACTTCAACAGTGCACTTTTATCGTAATGATAAATAATTTGTTAGCATAACAAAAAAAATTGTTCAGTTTGATAAATTTTTGTCGAATTAACAAAAATTCGTCGAAATTCCAGTTCGTTCTTTTAACAAAACATGTTTTATCGAAATGACCAAATTTTCTTTCATATTGGTAAATATTTCTATCAAATCAACAAATTTTTTGTTGCATTGGAAGAAATTGATAAAAAAACCACATAATAATACCACAAAAACCAAAAAAAATTTACGGAACAATTTTTTCTCAATTCAACAAAAAATTTTGTTGTCTTAACAGTGTGTTTTTGTCGAAGAATATATATATAATATAATGGTTAGGTCAATCATAAGATGTGATAAGGTTGCTTGAATCATAGCTCTGATTTAAGAAAACATTTTATGTTTGGCTCAAACATAATTATGATTGTGGAAACCTTGGTGTATGATTCACGCAACCTTCTTTTTCCATAGAATGGTTAGGTCAATCATAAGATACATGTGACATGGTTGCTTGAATCGTAGCTCTGGTTTCAGAAAACATTTTTTGTTTGGCTCAAACATAATTATGATTGTGGAAACCTTGGTGTGTGATTCACGCAACCTTCTTTAGTAATATAATGGTTGGATCAGTCATAAAATTTTTGTGACATGGCTACTTGAATCATAGTTCTGATTTCAGAAAACATTTTATGTTTGGCTCAAACATAATTATGACTGTGGAAACCTTGGTGTATGATTCACGCAAGCTTCTTTTATAATGTCATGGTTAAGTTAATCATAAGATACATGTGACGCTGAAAAATAATTCACAAAGAAAACATTTGAAAGACATTATGTTATTTTTGTACTACCACTATTTTATTTCAAATTATTTTTTATACAATTAATTCTTGGATAAACAAAACAAAAAATGTATAAATTTTACGATTTAAAAAAAAATTATTAAAAAAATATATATACCATATATCAATTTGCTAGAATAGAAAATATAATACAATATTAATTTTTGTACACTTAATATTTTGGCCTCAAATTAAAAATTAACAGAAGTTGCTGTGAGAGGTATGGTTGTGAGAACTATTTTAACAAATTATATGGTTCCACTGAACATAGAATATTGTTGTCGTGATTATAATACACAATTACATCATGTAACGAGAATGATTGGTACAACCATATTAAATTTCAGTAGGGATATATGTTTAATGCAACCATATTATGTTTTTACGAATTATATGCTATGGCTAGTGCCATCATATCCATGATCGCTGGAAACATGTCAGTTTTACAATAGTTAGAAGAACCTTAATATAGTCAATGCAACCTTGGAATAAACATAGTTTTTCTTTTAGTGTACAAATAGTTTCAGCTGCGCCGACTATAAAATCAACGTATACAAAATTTCAAAGTCGTAACTATAAGTGTTCTAAAGTTATCGTTCAATATTGGTGAACACTTGTTTTAAGGACTTTTATATGACAGCTACCCGAAGGAGTCTATGGATGGCGCCAACTATTGAACTATGTCTTACTATTGACATAAAACTAATTCCTGTAAAATTTTAAATCCCTGCTGTAACTCGTATTAAAGTTATAGTGGATTCTGTAACTTACTACACGAAGAACTCGTTCAAATCGCATCGTATTCGGAACTCTGGGTTCAAACATTGTAAACCTTAAGTGTGCGCAATTGCAAGCGCCTAACTAGAAGCATTCGAGCAATAATTGTGAATACGTATTTTAAGGACTCTTGTATAAAAGTTACCCGAAGGAGTGGAAAGATATCACCCATTAACGAACTTAGCCTTACTTTTTCCATTTTATAGGTGGTAACCAAAATTTCAACTTCCAAGGTCAACGCGTTCTTGAGTTATCGTGCAAACGGACGGATGGACGGACGGACAGACGGACAGCAAACGGATTTGGGGGTTTTGGCCCCAAATAAACACAAAATAATATTTGACTTTTTTTCGTCCGAGGCTCGGTTCTATGCGTTACAAACTTTTCGTGCTGGATTAAACTTATAATACTTCATATGTTCATCTAGAGTATACAAATAACCGTTGTTGAAGATTTCTTTTAAAAATGTTGACTCTTTCCGTTAAAGGATCATTCTCAACTACTTCGCTATATCTAAGCCTCTTTCAATACCTTTTAGGGTAAGATTTTTTTTTTTGTGGCAAATAACCCTTCATGGATTATTTTCGAAAGCTCTGTTTGTTTGCTGCAGCATCCTGTTAACAACCATTGCTGTCAAGGAATTGATGATTTGTTTCATCAGTTGAAAACAGACCCATTTATATATTTTAAGTGCCTAATTATACGTTTATCTTAAGGTAACCGTTTTGTTGTCATATGCCGTACTGCAACTGCATGCAGTTGTTCAATTCTTTTCATTGTGTTAGGTCTTGGAAGAGCAGTAAGTTTGGCAAGTACAGTGTTGTGTTTGAGGCCTTGGAAGAATTATTTTGACTTAAAAAATTTGAAAAAATTGGTGGCTGAGCCGGAACGGAAACGACACGCTTGCTGGCGGCCGGGACTAGCTACGGCAGTGTGGGGTGGTTTTTGTTCCGACTCAGGCCATTAACCCTAGGCCTAGACAACAAAAATTTCGGCTTACTCCAGGGTGTTTAAAATTGGGACTATTTTCCCAATTGATCGTGAAAGACCACAAAGCGGTGGAGTTGCGCGACTTCGCGATTTGTCAGGGCCCTTAGGTGTTTTTAGCGCCCTGTCTGCCTACCCTACCTCAGCCATATCTGTCCTAAAAAAAAACCATTCTGATATGGCCCCTTTTTGAGGTTCGGGGCGAAGGAGCTAGACGCTCGCGTTCACTTTATATCAGTGGCCTTTAGCCGTGTAACATCATGTCTGAGCAAGAGAAAATACAAGCAAGACAATGTCCCAGCTCACACATCAAAACAAAAGATTTATACTCAATGAACTACTGCAAAAGTAAAAAAAAAGAAAACCAAAACGAATAAAGAAAAAATGTAAAAAAAAACTTACCCCATTATGTGTTCAGCTTACGCAACGTTTGAATTAGTTATTATTTAATTTAAATTTTTATTTTATAATCTGTCCGTCTTGTCCTGTCAGGTAATTTTAGTTTTTATTTCATATCTTAATAATTTTATTTATATTTTAATTCGTTTTAAAATAAGTTTTAGTTTTAATTCAATTTTTAAATCATTCTTTTTTTGTGTGTTTTTATTTAATATTAATTCATTTTTAAATCTTATACTTTAATACGTTATATAAGTTGTATTTTATTTACTTATTTAATTAATTTTTAGTTGTTCGTTCATTTTTATGCTTTTAGTATTCAATTAATTCATATTTCGTTTTTATATTTTTTATTCGATAAAGTTGGAGACGCGAAAAATTAGCTTTATTATTTATATTTTCTTCTTTTCTTTTAAATGGCTTCTTTTCATTCCAACACTCATCCAGATAGCAATAATAAAGCAATCACAAGACTACACTTTCGATAATCAATTCAAAATTGATTGTTGTAACCAATCCGCAAATGAAAGGCCATAACAGGTTGAGGAATGCACAAAAAAAAATCACTTCCGTGGTCACAGACTTCAATAATATTCCAATAGCATGTACAATTTTCTTTTTATACTTTATTGGCAAACAATTAAAACTGGTATCTCGGAGCGGTGCAATTTACATGCGTTCTACTAACATTTTACAGGCAACCTCTGATAAAATTGCACGAAGCGGAAAACAATACGAAAACTTTTCTATTCAATTGCCAACATTTTTTTGTTTCTCTTCTTTATTAGCACGACCGACCTCTCGCGTACTCAAATCGCCCGCCAATTATTCATTTTGATGGACGCTGAGGAATTTTTGTGTATTCTTTTTGTTCTTCGAGGAATTTCACAACGCGTTAATTTTCAACTGATTATGTAAAAGAAACAAATATAAATTTTCACGAGAAAACGAAATTCGGCTTTGCACAATTTGTCCACGAGTAAAACAACTAGTTAGATAAATTCTGCTGGGACTTTTCTATATTCCGACTCGGTGCCGCCTAATCTGCAAACTTATCCCGGATCCGCGAACTTTACTTCGCGCGCCACTTATCGAGGAGTTTTTCAGAACCCGGATCGGAAGAATTTTCGAGAAATTCCGGTTTCGCGAATGATATCTCGGTGGTACGAACGGAATAAAAATTCGAATAAGACAAGGTTTTCCTTTCTTTAACAGAATTCTAATATTGCAATTTATCTAACATATCTAAAATAAAACGCTTTGCGCTTAATAACAAGAAAAGCAGGTCTCAAGGCTGACCAATAAATTTCTGAAATAGAACACCTCCAGAGCCAGTACCACTGGTTGGGACGCCCGTCTAACAACAAGTGAAAGTTCTGGGCCAACAGGTCCATTCGCCCGCCCAGGTCCCCCATTGCTAGAGCTTCGGCCCTAAAAACCAGTTCTTCCGCTCGCAACGACTGGCTGTCTCCGTTGAAGCGTAGTCGCCAATGCCAGATCGGACTACCAGAGTTGCGGTATCTTGCATTAGGGCCGATACCATTGCGATCGCCAATCTGGCCGGTCGCATGGGCCGGTCGCATGGGCCGGTCGGCCCCGAATTCGCACGTGTTCGTCCTGTGCTTCATGACGAGTGATTGCTGGTGGAAAACGAAAATCATTGCCCATATTAGGTCGTAGTGTTAATGGTTCACGTGGAACGGAATGATACAAAGGCGGTGGTGGTACTCCTGTGTTGAGACTGACCCTTGGTGGTTGCTGTGCCAGTTCCTCACGCAAAACAGATCTAATTAAGTGTACCAAACGGTCCACTCCTAACTCGCTTGCAGGCACTATTGGCATTGCGGTCAATTCTGTGGGCGTCTGCGTGTCGTGGATATCAGCCCACCTTGGTATGGTATGGTATGGTATAAGGGGTGGTGATGCTATCATCCTCCTTCACTTAGACGTTATAATTCGTCCACTGTGCTCCCCGTTTGAGTTTGAAGAACTCATGGAACCTAAAACCATTTTGTGGATTTTATAAAGTTTCCTATGTTACATAGCTTTCCTGTATCGATATTACCGAGGTCATCGAGGAAATAAGCGCCGAGGTTCCGTCTTCTCGTTTTCGATAGGCCCGGACACTCACATAGGACGTGAAAGATTGACTCCTCCACTTCTGGGTCACCGCAGCTACGACAAAGATCATTTGCGTCGGCTCCCAGTCGTCTAGCATGTCTACCGATCAGGCAGTACCCTGTGAGCACTCCGATTAGTGTGCTAGCATCTTTCCTGCTCAGACTCAGGATATACTTGCTTTTCCCGTTATCGTATTCGGGCCAAAGAGTTCTTTATATTGAGCATGTAGTTAGGTTTGACCATCTATTGCCTGCCCGCTGCAAGCATAGTGAGTCGATAGACTGATTTATGGATCCGATGGGAATAGCAATGAGCTGGTCCATCACTAGTGAGCTTAGGCTAGAGCCTGCTCGAGCGAGTTCATCAGCTTGCTCATTCCCCTGGATTCCACAGTGGCCTGGCACCCAGCAGAGGGTAATATTATGCCGTGTGCCGATGGTGTTAAGAAAACCACGACACTGTCTAACTAGTTTTGATCGTGTTGAGTTCGAGCTAAGGGCCTTAATGGCTGCTTGGCTGTCAATGCAAATAGTGATGTCAGCCCACCTTACTCTACCCTCTTCTAGCACATCAGACGGTTTGGCTTCCAATACCTGCGTACTTCGTTCTTGTACAAGTGATCCATCTGGAGCGTAGAGAGCTCGTCCGCCCCTGTCTCGAGAGCAAAATCCAAATTTAGCCTCGGGGGAGAAATTGCTCCGTTTTGAGACTCCTGGCCCCTGGGCTGCGTCTGGCTTCTACTCACCGCGCCGACTCGAGCGGACGCGCCCTCCACGCCCAGAGTAGGCCAATAATCTTGGGAGTCCAGATGTCCACGGCAGTTTGGACAGTTGTGGTTGTCCACGATCCACATTTCCAGGCATTCTCTGTGGAATCGGTGGCCACATTTAGTGCGCACTTCACTTGCCGCGTCTATACCCTCCCTACATGTGGTGCAAATTCCATTTGCGCCCGTCATCGGCGAGTGCAACAATGACATGATTAATGGTCGAGTGAGAAAGAGAAGATAAAGTTACAATAAGCAAGCGATACGTAAGAAAGCGAATGAGCGATAACCTGAATGACTGTGTGTGTGCGGTAAGAAAGAGTGAATAAAGAGCGACTGAGTGCTGAGCGAATGTATGATTGAAAATAAAATATATCGAATGACTGATTGAAATTAATACGTAGGATGACGACTGATCGATAGAATGGATGATTGATGTTATGAGGTATGAGAAATGAACAATATGATGAAAGAGTGATGAGTAAAAGTAATGAATAAGTGTGCCAATCAAAAGAAACAATTGGTTGAATGGTAAAAAAAAATTTTTGTCGAATGAATGAAACAACCAATCGAGCGAATGAATAACTTTTGTATGTATGCGTAAAAAGTGAACTTTTGTACGACTGAGTGATGAAAACAAATTAATTGGATGAATGTGTTCAATAGAATGACCGTGCAACTCAATGAATAACTTCTTGTATGTACGATTAAATGATCGTGTGACTGTTAGAATGAATGTACGATTGATTGTATATAGTATAGAAAAAAATCGAATGGCTGAATGCGGTATAAGAATAGAAAAATAAATGAATGTTTGTACGAATGACTATTTGATTGTGTGATTGTTACCAAATTGCTGTATAGATGTGCTATTGTACGAATGCGTGGATGATCGACAGTATGAGTGAATGAATTCGAGCGCCAACTTAAATGATTAAGGCGGTCGTCTAGTGTGTCAGATCTAAAAAATCGATTTTTTTTTTTTTTTATAAATCACATCTAAAACATGTATAGAAGACGTTGGTAAAAGAATTTTTCGAAATTTGAAGCCGTTGAAAAGTTACAGCCGTCGGTCGATCAGGTCGATCGGTCATTTTCTTGTTATAAATTATATGTAACAACTTTCAAACGCGTTTTTCTCAAAACACGATTTTTTCAAACTGCTGTCATGATATCTCAAAAACTATTTGATTGATTCTGCTCAAATTTATACAGCATCTTTAATACATATATAAATACACGTTGAACTAAAATAATTAAGATTGCTTCGTTAGTTTTCTTTTTATCAGCTATATAGACCGCAAAAAAATACGAAAAATTTAATTTTTTTTTGTAAAGCGTAAAAAAAATAATATTTTTTGGAATTCTAACTTTATTTTAGTTCCACGTAGAGCCTCAAGTCTCATGATTAAAATTGCGTTTGGTTTTTCGATTTGAGATAAGCAGAACGGCCGGAATCATGGCAGCAGTGGAGCACCTCTTTTTAAATATGTGTTCCTGTTGGGCGGTGTATCTCCGACTATATTCTATATAATGACTTAAAAAAATTCACAAAGTTTGTTTAAATGTTACTAAAAATGATATACAATTTATAAATTATTTTATTTTAATGGTTTGTAAAAAAAAATTTCCCAAAAAAGCATTACAAAAACTGCCTTCACACTAGACGACATCCTTAAGTGACGAATAATTGCGCAAATGTGAATAAACAAATGTATGATAAAATTGCAGCGTAAAAGTTCGAACGCCGGTATGATTGTTTGTATGTATATAAAAAACTTATTGAATGAATGAAACAATACAATCGAGCGACTAATATTCAAAAGGAAAATGCTTGACTGTATGTATGAATGATTGAGTGTATGATTGACTGCCAACTGAATGAACGAACAATTGAACGAGTGAGAGATTAATGTAGTTCGAGAAAAAAAAACAAAATGAATGAATCGAGTGAATCGCAAAAAAACGTGTGCATAAATGATGTGTGTATACAGAATGAATCATTGTACAAAAAAAAACCGAACAACCGATATAAAAAAAATGATTGATTTAAATTCCTGGATGGATGTTTGAATGTGTGAATGAACATATGTTGTGTATATTATTAGATCCTGAATGAGCGATTGAATAAAATTTGTTAGCGCATGAATGTGAATGAAATAAATGCAAAATTAAATTGATGTGTGAAAGTTCGAACTACAAAAAAAACGAATGAGTGATTGTATGTATAATATGATGACTTCAAAAAAAAAATTGACCAAAATGAACCCTCACGTTTCGCACTTTTTCCCTCCCCTCAATTTGCAGAATAAATCGCGAAGCCGTTCCTGCTCTTTCCCGACCCATTGGGAAAATCTGGAACGCGATAAAATTGCAAAGAAAAAAATGGGAAAATTTATCAAGCAAAGAAAATTAAAATTCAGCAGCAAAAAAAATCTACGTTAAAATTTTGTCCGAAGACTTATCAAAAAAAATTATGTTACAAGAAAAACTCTTACTTTATTTCTACGTTAAAAGAAACTCTAAAAGGAAGGAAAAGGAAATAGGGTACTTAACAAATTTTCGACGAAATTTCTTAGTCCCAATTGTCTGACGACACGCCCGCCAAGACAGAGCAAGCCCAGCACTCAAAAGGGTACTTGTAAAACAAAAGTGGAATGAATCAGGAAAATTAAGTTTTGTCACAACTTACATCCATCAATCCTGCATGTAGACAATGTTTCCCTTTCCTATGGAACTGAGTTGGCGCCTAAAGGTTGCCAAAACGGTTCGTCAATAGGTTCGTTTCACATTGACCACATAGAAAATTTTCAGGATGGTTTGCTGTTGAAATTCGAAAAGCTTGAACACTTGGACTGTTGTCGTTCAGGCGAAAAAATTGCTGTCGCAGAACGACGAAATTGAGTCCCTTTGCCCACTAACTTTTTGCACGGAATTTTTTCGAACTCGTGCGTGTTGATGGGCTACGCTTTGTGCTTGAAGCGTGGCTGAGGCTAGCTCCACGTTGGGCTCCATTTGCTGTGTTTGAGACCTTGGAAGAATTGTTTTGACTTGAACAAGTCAAAATAATCGAAGGATGGGAAGGTTCGGGACCGAAGGGCAGATTCCTCCTACGTCCGAATTGGTGGCTGAGCCGGACCGGAAGCGACACGCTTGCTGGCGGCCAGGACTAGCTACGGCAGTGTAGGGTGGTTCTTGTTCCGACTCAGGCCATTAACCCTAGGCCTAGACAACGAAAATTTCGTGTCGGCTTACTCCAGGGTATTTAAAATTGAGACTATTTTCCCAATAGGTCGTGAAAGACCAGGAAGCGATGGAGTTGCGCGACTTCGCGATTTGTCAGGGCGCTTAGGTGTTTTTAGCGCCCTGTCTGCCTACCCTACCTCAGCCATATATGTCCTAAAAAAAAACCATTCTGATATGACCCCTTTTTGAGGTTCGGAGCGAAGGAGCTAGACGCTCGGGTTCACTTTATATCAGTGGCCTTTAGCCGTGTAACATCATGTCTGAGCAAGAGAAAATACAAGCAAGACCATGTCCCAGCTCACACATCAAAACAAAAGATTTATACTCAATGAACTACTGCAAAAGTAAAAAAAAAGAAAACCAAAACGAATAAAGAAAAAATGTAAAAAAAACTTACCCCATTATGTGTTCAGCTTACGCAACGTTTGAATTAGTTATTATTTAATTTAAATTTTTATTTTATAATCTGTCCGTCTTGTAATGTGAGGTAATTTTAGTTTTATTTTATATCTTAATAATTTTATTTATATTTTAATTCGTTTTAAAATAAGTTTTAATTTTCATTCAATTTTTTAATCATTTTTTTTTTTTGTGTTTTATTTCATTTTAATTCATTTTTAAATCATATATTTTAATACGTTATATATAAGTTGTATTTTATTTATAATTTAGAAAAGCGTTTTCATTTTTGTAATTCATTTTTAGTTGTTCGTTCATTTTTATGCTTTTAGTATTCAATTAATTCATATTTCGTTTTTAAATTTTTTTATTCGATAAAGTTGGAGACGCGAAAAATTAGCTTTATTATTTATCTTTTCTTCTTTTCTTTTAAATGGCTTCTTTTCATTCCAACACTTATCCAGATAGCAATAATAAAGCAATCACAAGACTAAACTTTCGATAATCAATTCAAAATTGATTCTTGTAACCAATCCGCAAACGAAAGGCCATAACAGGTTGAGGAATGCACAAAAAAAAATCACTTCCGTGGTCACAGACTTCAATAATATTCCAATAGCATGTATAATTTTCTTTTCTAGCAGCACAATTTGTAAGAACTTTATTGGCAAACAATTAAAACTGGTATCTCGGAGCGGTGCAATTTACATGCGTTCTACTAACAATTTTACAGGCACACAACCTCTGATAAAATTGCACGAAGCGGAAAACAATAAGAAAATTTTTCTATTCAATTGCCAACATTTTTTTGTTTTTCTTCTTTATTAGCATGACCGACCTTTCACGTACTCAAATCGCCCGCCAATTATTCATTTTGATGGACGCTGAGGGATTTTTGTGTATTCTTTTTGTTATTTGAGGAATTTCACAACGCGTTAATTTTCCACTGATTATGTAAAAGAAACAAATAGAAATTTTCACGAGAAAACGAAATTCGGCTTAGTTAGATAAATTCTGCTGGGACTTTTCTATATTCCGACTCGGTGTCGCCTAATCTGCAAACTTATCCCGGATCCGCGAACTTTACTTCGCGCGCCACTTATCGAGGAGTTTTTCAGAACCCGGATCGGAAGAATTTTCGAAAAATTCCGGTTTCGCGAATGATATCTTGGTGGTACGGACGGAATAAAAATTCGAATAAGACAAGGTTTTCCTTTCTTTAACAGAATTCTAATATTGCGATTTATCTAACATTTCCAAAATAAAACGCTTTGCGCTTAATAACACTTAAAGCTTGTTGTACAGACGAAAAATAATGCACTTTAGTTTTTTTGGTTTTTTAATATTAAGGCTACACTTTCTATCAGTTAGACACGGTAAGAAATGCAAGGTTTCAAGCTAAATATATAACACTGCTTTGACGCTAAATTCATAGAAATCACGGAGCACTTGGGTACGAGCAACTCAACCAAAAAAAAATCGAGTTCACGAACAGGTAGCGAGCAGCCGTGTGTAGGAAAACAATTCAAATCAGTCCCTTGGAAGAATTCCACTCGAGACAAAAAAAATTCTGAGCTAGAAACTATCTGCCGACTTAGCCATAGTGTTGGGACATTTTGTATACCAGCGTTCAATCGTGCACCGTCTCTTCTCGCGCCACTTTACTTCCGGCCTCCCCAAAACAGCGGGATTTCCTTTCACTGTGTTCGTACGCTGTGAAGTTGACGGCAGTCGCTGATGCGAAATAGGTGGAAACAGTGGCGGACGCAATCACGATCCAACAAAAAAAATTTGAATCCTGATTGCGCTCGCCACCGTCCAGCAAAATTTGTTGTTGCGCCCGAGGACAACCCAACAACAGATAATGTGAATACGACGAAACGTGTAATGTTGTCTTCAACTAGCTTAACAGTTTGTATTAACGATTCATTAAGATTAAAATGTCTAGCAAAATCTGCTATCCTTGATAGGTTAGCTGAACAGGCACGGTCTGCAGGCTTTCAAGAGTCACTAAAAACTGAACCGCGTTGTAGTGAAGCCGCACTATAGAAGTACCGCGTTGTAGAAAAATTTCCGCATTACCTGAACCGCGTTGTAGCAAAACCGCATTAGAAAAGTACCGCGCTGTAGAAGACTTACTTATATAAAGTTTAGTTACACATTCAATAACAATCCTTGAACTCGTGTTTTAATAGTTTAAAAAAAAAATAATGGAAAACGCGAACGCGAATATAAGCCCTATTGCGAATGCAAATGCGGCCGCAGATATCGTTAACATCGATGTTTTTAAATCCTTGCGCATTCTGGACGCAGTTAAGGACCTTCCTTGATTCGATGGGAATCCAAGACCACTGAACGAATTTTTAAGTAATGTGGAAGAAATTCTTTTTATAATGGCCAATATAGACGGCACAACTCACGCTAAAATTTTGCTCCGAGCAATTCGATATAAGATTGAAGGACCCGCCAACGAAGTTCTGAATATGTACGGTACTGAATTAAATTGGGGTGACATAAAACGTAACTTAATTTTACATTATTCTGATAAACGTAACGAAACTTCTCTCATTAGAGACTTATGCCCCTGATAGACGGTCACTTGAAACCGTCAATGCATTGACACTCTGACGTCAAAATTACGTAGAATGTGGTCACAAAGTTGGTTTGGGACCATATTCTACGTAATTTTGACGTCAGAGTGTCAATTCATTGACGGTTTCGAGTGACCGTCTAATACTAGCATAACACAATATAAGACAAAATAATAATAGCATAGAAAAGTTCCACAGTGAAGTTATTGAAATTTTATTTACAATGTTAAACGAAACTGACGCTAACGTGATCAAAGCAAAGAACAGCTTTATTCAGAAATGTGTCTGAACGCCTTTCTAATAGGATTAAAAGAACAGTACGGGCCATGAAATCTTATTCACTAGTTGAAGCATTTTCATACTGCATGCGTGAACAAAATATATTTTACGCGAAAATTGATAATTCAAATAAAAATTTTACAAACAAAAACCAAAACTCTAATAATTCTAATTATTATAGACCTAAGGCTTGGCCGCACACTGAAAGAGCAAAAACAGTCTTTGTCAAAAACATTTTTGATTATTGATTAGTCAAAAACATTTTCAGGGCGCACACTGAATGAGCAACAACAAAAATGTTTTTGACTAAAACTGTTTTTGCTCTTTCAATCATACACATATGTATTAGTATCTATATTGCCAGCGGCACTTGTCAGAGTAAGTCTCGTCGTTAACAGCTGATTCTGAATTTTCCAATTCAATATAGTGGTAGTTTAAACGTTACTGGATTTTAATTACTTTATTATTTTTTAATAATAAAGTATTGTGATCGACCTGTAATTTCAAAAAAATTTGCTACCCTGAAATTTTGTATTTTCACGTTTTAGGACTAGTAGACCCCAAAAAAGCAATAAAAAAAATGTCCGTCTGTACGCCGTACGCCGCACAGTGGGGCGTTTGCCTGATCTAGCTGGCCAAAATTCGGTTTTCCAAACATGCAAATGTTAACCAGCATTTTATGGCCGAATTATCTTAACCAATTAGGGAGTTTCAAGAAGGTTTTTTTTTTTACCTACATTTACTATGAAAGCCGTGGGCTCAGTTCAAAGTAGTCATTTGTAAAAGATCATTTACAACAAAATCTATCTTAAAAACTAAGTGTGATCACATAACTTTTTCGTGATTTTAAAGGAAAATTAAAAATTTTGAAAAATGGATATTGAAGTAGCAGGTATGTACTTGATTTTTACCATTTTTGGTTTTTCAAGGATATATGGTTTTTGAACTAGATAGTTTTAAATTTTGGTATTATTTGAGATCTTTTTTTTGGAAAAGTTACATTTTCAAAATTGAAAAAGTTATATAAGTCCGCACGCTTCCGTCAAAATTTGTGTGGTAATATGAAGGTCAAATATTTATTCTTAAGTAGTAAACAAAATTTCCTGCTCATATCTGCTCATCGAGATTTTATAACAGTTTATGTTGATAACGGAAATTCGAAATATTTGTATTTGGAATATTCCTTTAGCAGGGATAAAGGACTCAATCCTTGGTAAAGGCCTTAAACAAATGTCACTTGAGTCCGAAATGTTACAAAAAAAATTAATCAAATGGTATCTTACCCGGAAAACTTATAAATAATAGTATTTTCAGTTAAAAATGTGATGTGAAAACATTCACCAAAAAAATTATATATTCATTTATCACAAAAAATTTTTTTTCCAGAAAATATGTTCCAATATTATTATTACTGAATAATAACTAAATAAAACCTTATTTTAAGATGAATTGATAATATAAATAATTTTGGCCAGCTAGATCGTGCAAACGCCCCACTGTGCGCCGTTCGCCGTACGCCTCCCAGACCCGTTGAGGTATTATCATGAAATTTTTATGGTGTTTAGGTTGGGTGAACCTCTACGACTGGTATCTTTTAGAGGGGTGTGGGTTTGAGGGAATTTCTATAAGTTTGTAAAGTTAACTAATTATAAAATTATATTTTTAATTAACTTCACTAAACTTCTTAATAAAAAGAATTATATTTAGAATAACATATTACAATTAATTTTTTTTTTAAATGAAATTACAAATCGTAAATATTTATTAATGATTAGGTTGTTGATAAGTGAAAATATTTTCTATTACTGACTTTACAAGTTTTATTTTATTTAATTTACATTTTTGTGTATACTTTCTTTATGTTTTATTATAAAGTGTTTTTATGTAAAGTGAAATGTATTTCTGAAATTGTGTGTGTGTGTCGTGTATTGTGTAACTACGCCACATTTACTCCCACTCCAGTGATGAGGTCACGTAAAAATTTTAATCTGGGGCTGTAGTTCGAAATTAACTGTCTTTTTATTATTATTCAATTTAGTTTTAACTAGTAAATTATCATTGTTGGAAAACGTTAAGTTTAAGTTATTATTCATTATTCATTTATTGTTGTGTTCAACGAAAGCTGCCTTGATGCGATTAATCGCAACTTCCTGACCTTTTCCTCGAATTTCAATGATAAACGTGGAGGGTTTCCTCTTTAAAACAATATAAGGATAAGGAATTTAAGGATAGGTTGGTGTTAAAGGTTGCGAAACCGCATCGTTACGAAGAATAATATGAGAACACGTTTCAAGATCTTTTTGAACGAAATTTTTCCTACCGGAATTATGATTCTAAGGGCCGTATTATTCACCTCGGGTTATTTTCGCCTTATCTAGCTGATAACTTATCTGGCGTATTAAATTAAATCACTGATTAATTTCTCTGGTTGAAAAATTGTATTATTCACCTCTGGTTAGCAATTTAATAGGTTGGATAATCTTATCGGCTGGTTTTCCATTTTTCCATTATTTTTCCAATCAAACGTCAAAAATTTTATTAATTATTAACAGAATGTGACAAATTTCTTTTTTTGAATATAAAAATTTGTATATTTCAGGAAAAATATCAGTTATTGGCTGCAATTTTTTCATGGTTGCGGACCTGGGAGCAGTACAAACGTTATATGTGGTGCACGGTTTACACGTTCAATGTGAACCATCCCATTTGATCCCGATAGTTTTCTAAGTGTGTGCTACCGAGTGATTGGATTTCGCCAATGCGAACAGTCGATTGAAGGCTTGCATCTCCCAAATCCTTAGAGCTATTGCATTTAAGTTTATTGGTATGGTAGATTGAGTGGACCCCGTCAACTGATAATTTTCTAATGGAGTGGTGAAGGGGCTGGGTGGAATGAATGTTAGAATAACAACTTTGGTTTTAATATTTCAGGAACCACTTATGCTGGATACCTGAAATTCGGAACTTACATAGATCTACGATAATGTATCCACTTGCTCGCTTAATTTTTATACAAGTTAAATGATTTGGAAGTTCTGAGAAAAACAATGTGTTCGAAACGCTTGAAAGCTTAGGTCGAACAATTCTAAAATCATATCTCCTGAACGGGTAATATTACAAAGTTGTAACTTGAAGCATGCTAGACTAGGAACTATGCGTAAAAAACTTTGCATTGCAATGTCTCACAAACTAATTGAACCAGAAACAGGAAATGTGTTTTATGTTTAAAGATGGACAATAGGACTTGACTGAAAGTATTTTTCAGCAAGACAATGGATAACCATTTTTCTCCTAAAAATCATATCTCATATCTCAAGAACTGTATAAGATAGGGTCTTACAATTAATACGAGAGTTTGACCTGTTAAATACCTAGCTGAAAATTGTAGGGAGCGTGTGTAAGGGGTGTAAAATGGTGTAAAGGAAACAATTCAATTGGCTTTGTACATTGGAAACAACAGCAACTGTATTTGTCGTCCCATATGTCGCTGTCGATTCGTTGTTCCATTTTCTATTTTGTCGTAATCTTCCTCAGAATCAATCCAATTTTCCCACAAATGAGTTTTTGCCATAACTTCAATCTTGAATAATACAAAATTTGTCAAATTGTCGTTTAAATCCCTGGATATCGTAGAAAACTGGAAGTTGTTGACAAGTTAAATTTTTCCCTGGGTAACTGTGATCACTTGATTATAAACTCAGCGAAAAACTATAACCCGACGTGAATAATACCAAATCTCGGGGAAAACTGGAATTACCCAGACTTTATAAATAACCCGACGTGAATAATACGGCCCTAAGTGTTTACCGGCTTAAAATCAGTAAAAATAGATTTGAGGTTTTTGACATAATCGGTTTGAGGAACCACTTTAGTGGATTCGTCAAAAAATTCTCCCGGTAACCGTAAGGTGGTACAGTAAACTTACTCAGAAGGAGTTGCGTTTAAATCTTCTTTAATGGTCGAACGATGACCTAAAAGTATTGTCGGTAAACAGTCTACCCAGTCGTTTGCATTGCTGCACTTGAGTGCGGATTTAATAGTTCTATGCAAACGTTCCATCATTCCGTTACTTTGTGGATGGTAGGAAGTCGTTCGATAGTGTTTAATGCCTAAAATCTTGGTCAACTCTTTAAATAAGATAGATTCAAATTGTCTACCGCGATCAGTCGTAATGTTACGGGGAATTCCAAATCGAGAAATCCAACCAGACATTAGTGCTTTAGCAACTGTTTCAGCGGTAATGTCGTTGATGGGAATTATTTCCGGCCATCTTGTGAATCAATCAATGCAGGTGAGGCAGTAATTAAAACTTCGAGATGTTGGAAGAGGTCCAACAAGATCGATATTTATGTGTGCAAAACGTTCATCTGGAACTAAAGGCTAAAGGTCGTCTATTATGTCGACTAACTTTAGCTTTCTGGAAATTAATACACTGTTTTGCCATTAATTTGCAATCTTTGTTAATACCAGGCCATACAAATCTAGTTTTGTCGTAGATTTGATACTTGGATGATTGCGGTTGTGCAAAAGGTTAAAATAAACTTTCCTGAGCTTTAATGGAATATACGGACGTTTTTTGTTGAATGAAACATCACAATAAATTTTGAATTTAGTTCCTGGTATATTCAGAAGTTGTAAATTCAAACTTAACTTGCTGTCATTCAATATAAGCTTTAACTCACTGTCCATATTGTGCTCGATTTCTAGTTGTTTGAAATGGGTGGAGTGAATATCAGAAACCTCAGGATTTTGAATTCGGGAAAGCATCTCAGTCATGCGTTTGGAAAAAAATCCGAGTGGCTCTTGGACATCATCAATTACTTGATGTAATGTAGCGCCAACTCGGAAATTAGATGCATCAACGAAAATATTGAGTTTAGCAGTGGGGCATGGATGTGTTAATACCTTCAAAGTTGCTGCTTTAATTTCGGATTTGCAATCTTGGAATGCTTTAATTGCATCTTCATTCCAAGTAATTGGAGATTTATCGTTTTTAATATTACCGATAATTAGCTTCTGTAAAATTGATGCGATAAATTGTCTCAAATCTTGAGCGGTTTGAGGTAAATCAATGTTCATGATTGTATCGTTGATTGTGTATCCGAGAAAGTTTATTTCATTTTTCCCGAATTCACATTTGGATACGTTTATTCTGAGTCCGTATTTCGCGAAAACGCTCGAAAACAATTTGTAAATGTTGAATGTGTTCGGCATGAGTTTTAGAAGAAATTTGAACATCATCCAAATATTTGAAAACAAAAGGTAAACCGATTAAAACTTGGTCAATGAAACGTTGAAATGTTTGACCAGCATTACGTAAACCAAAAGGCATTCGTACGAATTCAAATAAACCAAAAGGTGTTACAATAGCTGTCTTTGGAATATCTGATTCATGTACGGGAATTTGGTGATAAGCTCTGGTAAGGTCTATTTTAGAAAAAATCTTACAACCGTGAAGATTAATGGAGAAATCTTGAATATTTGGAATATTATATCGATCGGGGACAGTGACTGAATTTAAGGGTCTATAGTCAACACAAGGTCGATCTGTTCCGTTCTCCTTGCTTGCCTTGTGTAATGCGCTTGACCAGGGTGATTTTGATGGTCTGCAAATGCCAATTTCCATCATGTGTTCGAATTGTTTCTTTACAGATTCGTACTTATGAGGTGGTAAACGGCGGGCTTTTGCGAAAACTGGAGGACCTGTCGTATCAACATAATGATAAACACCTGTTAAATTTTCATTATTATAGTTTTTTGGCAAAGTTAAGTCGTGAAATTGCTGCAATAATTTTTTGTAATCATTATTGAAAAATATTGAGTTATCTGAAGCCAAAGTAGTAATATTAATTTCGTCAGAAGTTATTGATTCAACTGAACCGGTTGTTTTAATATTGGTAGTTGAATCTATTAATTTGCGACGTTTGAGGTCGACTATTAGATTAAAATGTTTCAAAAAATCAGCTCCAATTATAGGTCTAGTAACGTCAGCGATCGTAAAAAGAAATTGAGAATCACGACGTAGACCTAGGGAAACTGATAACGTTTTTTGCCCATAAGTTTTAATCTGTGAACCATTAGCTGCGTATAGAATATTCAAAGGGGAAATAGTAATTAATTTGTCCTTGAATTATGTGGTATAACTGATAAATCAGATCCTGTGTCGATTAAAAATAAATAAATAAATAAATAAAATAAAAATGACTTATCTGTAATGAATAATCTACGGCTATTAATGATTGCTGCAATTTCTGCCGCGGAAGAAACTGGCAGAATTAGTTTTTTTGGTTCGATTTAAGGGTGGCGAAAAATTTGCAAGGTTCGATACATTTACGAGCTTTGTCTTGAAAATTGAAATGGTACCAGCATTGATCAGATTCAGGAGGTGGATTGTTAGTGGAATTTCTGACTTGTGAATTATTGCGGGAACAGCTGCGAGGACGAGAGCGAGATTGTTGTAATTGTTCGACTTGTTTTGTTAAAGCCGCGATTTGAGTACATAAATCATTATTACTATTGTTAGGAAAATTTTGATCGGAAATCGCGGAGGTTGCAGAATTGAAATTAATTCTGTTAGAAATTTTGTCAGCGATTTCTGCTTTACCATTTAATGGTAAACTCGTTTCGATGACTACCGTACTAATATTTTCGGGTAGTTTTGATAACCATAGTGTCTCTACGATTTGTTCGGAGACAAGACCTTTTGCTGTATCTCTCATTTTTCGTAAGAGATATGATGGTTTTTGGTCACCTTAGTCAATATTTAACAATAGGTGTTTTAATCGAGTTTCATAAGAGTGTTAGAAACTCTTTAATAAGTGCGATTTTAATGGACTCATATTTATTAATAGAAGGTGGATCGCGTATTAAATTGGCCACAATATCGTGTCCAGGGAAGCAACGACATTATCGAATTTTATTTCATTCGACAATATCTTTGAGTTCCTGAATTGTGCCTCTATTTGGATAAACCACAGATCTGGTTTATCAGAATAGAACTTAGGTAATTTGATGGATTTAATGCAAGTTGATGTATCCGATATTGGTGGTGTCCCGATTCCTCGACAGAAACACTATTTATTTGAGATCCCGAAACGTTGTTACTATTTGTATTATTCAAAATATTCACATTGTTTTCTTCAATGTCCATGTCGTTTTCTTCAATTTCGTTAATATTTCTTATATTTGCTGTTTGAGATCTTGTTAACGGCATATTTGGAGAATTTAAAGTAGGCATGAGAAAAATGAGAAGATGAGAAATTAAGATTCGAGAAATGAGGAATTGAGATTCAAGGAATGAGAAATTGAAGTTCGAGGGAAGGGTAGGTTTTCTTTGCAACACTTTTCGTTGAACACAACACTTTCAAATAATTCACTTTCGAAAAATTCACTTAAATTAAAATAAATTCAAATAATTCACTTCAACTCGACCGAAAAGAAAATATATGCGACTGGTAATATTATTTAATTTAAAATATCTAATTTATATTAATGTATGTTTATATTTGAAAAGTGTTGATATGTTAATTGTGAAATGTATTAATTTGTACAATTTTTAGTTAAAATTTTTTTTAAGAAAACCTGATCCTCTTGATTGATTCTTTTAATATTGCTTGTTGTTGTTGAAATCCTGGTTTCTATGACTTGTTCTAACTGAGCTTATTTTCCGGATGATCAATTTTCACAGATTTGCTATGTTTTTCTTTCTTCTCTTTCAATTTTTCTTCGTATTTTTAAAGATGATCGTAGTCCAAGTTGTGAATTTTTTGCTGTTGTGCTTTCAATGTTGTTTAAAATTTCGTTTTTGTTCAATGTTGGCGGTGTGTTACCGCTGGTCGGAGGTCACCAATTGTAAAGTTAACTAATTGTAAAATTATATTTTTAATTAACTTCACTAAACTTTTTAATAAAAAGAATTATATTAAGAATAACATATTATTATTAATTTTATTTTTAATGAAATTATAAATCGTAAATATTTATTAATGATTAGGTTGTTGATAAGTGAGAATATTTTCTATAACTGACTTTACAAATTTTATTTTATTTAATTTACATTTTTGTATATACTTAAAATGTATTTCTGAAATTGTGTGTGTGTGTTGTGTATTGTGTAACTACACCACAAGTTCTATAGACAAACTTAACTTGGGATCTCAAGCACTGATGTTGATGATGATGATTCTATTTTTTTTTTCCCGATAACATTGCGATCCCAAGTTGATTTTTTGATGTGTTTTGAAGAACAGTATAATACACAAAATAAAAAAAAATTAAAAAAATAGAAAAAACGGTATTTTAAGATATTCAAGGATAAAGGACAAAATCGTTATCCTTGAAAAAAAGTTAGGGATAAATTTGATTTGTATTTTTCTTATGTTGCGACAACCTTCCCCTTTAAAATATTAAAATATTTTATTATTCTATGATAAAAACTAACAGAGATATGAATTTTCAAAGGGGACTTAGACACCATTTTTGCGAAATCTTTAACATACTACCTAAACTAACAAAAAAAATGAGATAGAAAAGAAAAATTAAAACTATATTTTTTTTCACTAGTTCTTCAAGCAAAAAAATTTTCAATAGAATCGGTGATGGGAAGGTTACAAAATTGGCCTTTTTTTGCGATTTTTGATGGAATGACCCTACATTTACGATGTTTAAATTTCATAAAAACTTGATTTGGGATAAAAATTTTGTACAGCCCTCTCTTGGTTCTTTACATTTTTGAGACAAAATTCAGAATCAGCTGTTCAATTTCCATTTCAACCCGTACTTATTGATTCTGTATGAAAAAATATGACAGCTAGCAATATAGTTTTAATACATATACATATGCTTTCAGTGTGCGTCCAGCCAACAGATTTAGTCAAAAAGTGATTAGTCTCGTTCCTTAAGCCAGAAATACATGTGCATATATCTGCATGCAGCGCGGCAAAACTGATTTAGAACGCATGAGTTTAAGTGCGACGAAATACACGGTCACACTGCATGCAGCGGAGCGCTGCAAGCAGTCTCTACTTCTACTTTTGCGATGCAGCGGCAGTATTATCACAACTTGAGGTTGAAATTTACCAACACAGAAACATGAAAAAGTGGTTCGACAGGTAATGTTTAGTAGTAATTTTGTACCTGTTGAGAGGAGTATTAATGAAGGAGCGTTTCATGGAACTAGGAAAAAGTATATTTGGGACAAATACAACCAAAAGATCTGCCAAAAAATTCTGCACATCTGTTTCACATGCAGGGATGCCTGCATTGCTGCATGCATATATTCTGCACATGTATTTCAGGCTTTAGACTCACGCGACTAATCAATGTGCTCTGATAATTTAATTACTATTGAAACAGCGACATATTCTTGATTTGTCAAAAATATTTTTGGTTAATAGTCTTTTTGCTCTTTCAGTGTGTGGCCAGCCTAAGCAACCAGGTTTTCGCCAAACAAATAATATTACGCCCCAAAATTGACAGAACCAATTTCAGAATTTCCAAAGACCAAATCAGTTTATTCCACTCCAACAAATGCAATATCAATATAATCCACCACAACAAAGACCTTACCAGTATCCTAGAGCCCCCAATAATCAGATTTTGCCCAGAACTGAACCCATGGATACGAGTTCCGGCAACACCAATTTTAGGCAAACAACTCGGTACCAAGCACCCAATCGACAACCTCAAAATTCATATATTAGATCGACTGGTCCAGCTAGATTCGTAGGAGAAGAACTTAATTTTATGACGAACAAACCCGTCCTAACAATCGACGAATACGATTCGCAAAATAATTATTATAATAACGAACATATGAACGATCAACAAGAGGAAAATAACTATTGGGAGCAATCAGACGAACCTCAAGATCCTGCGCAGTTCGACAATGAAAATTTTCAGATCGCAGTCTCGACGAACCAACCGGCTACGTAGATCTTAACACTCATGGTTTTACCCTACCTTATATCAACATTTTAACCCCAACAGGTCAATATTTGAAATTCTTGATAGACACTGGAGCCTCTTCGTCCTTTATTAACCCCGAATTGTGTTATTCTGAACACATTCGCGAAATTAAACCCACTATTATTACTATAGCTTTAAACACTCAAAATTGATAAAAAGGTAAATCTCCCAGCCTTCATCGAATTTAATCAAACCGGATACCTTGAGTTTCTCCTATTTCGGTTTCACGGATATTTCGACGGTTAAATCGGGTTAGACCATATATGTATTAGTATCTATATTGCCAGCGGCACTTGTCAGAGTAAGTCTCGTCCTTAACAGCTGATTCTGAATTTTCCAATTCAATATAGTGTTAGTTTAAACGTTACTGGATTTTAATTTAATATTATAATGTTTTTGAAATCATGAACAGTACAATTTCTTATAAAACATATCTTTCGTAAATAAATACTTATGTTATGATGTTCAAATTTCATAAAAATTTGATTTATTATAAAAATTTTATACTGCCCTCTCTTGGTTCTTTACATTTTTGAGGCAAAAATCAGAATCAGCTGTTGAATTTCTATTTCAACCCGTGCTTATTGATTTTGTATGAGAAAATATGACTGCTGGCAATATAGATACTAATACATATATGGGTTCGACACAGTAAGAGCCCTGGGTGCAAAAGTAGACGTAGTAAACCGCACCTTAATCACAAATTACTCAGTAATCCCGTTGCAATTTAAACCCAACTTTATGTCACAAAAATTTACAATCCCAGCAAACTCCAAATCAGTCATAAAACCACCGGTAAACACACGAAATGGGGATTTTTACTTAAACTTCACTAGGATCAAACCACAACTTTATATCCCTGAAGGAGTATATAAATCTTCAGAATGGTATGGTTTTGTTGAAGTTGTAAATGAATCAAATGACGATCAAAACTTGCTACTCGACCAGCCGCTCAAAGCCGAATCATTTACAAATTTTGTTGAACATCCTTGTGAATTAAACTTGTCTGAAAATAGTGACTACAATTCTCAAGAAACCCCAAACAAAGATAATATAGTTCAGTCTCTACGCTTAAATCATCTTAACGAAGAAGAACGGAAAAAGATAAGTAAATTGTGGAAACAATATCAGGACATCTTTTATAAAGAAGGCCAAAAATTAACTTTTACTAACAAAATAAAACACCATATCTCAACAACTGACAATATTTCAATATATACGAAATCATACCGTTATCCTTATGTGCACAAGGAAGAAGTCAGAAACCAAATAAATCAAGTGCTTGACCAAGGTATTATCAAACCAAGCTATTCCCCATGGAGTTCTCCCTACCCAAGAAGGACGCTAGCGGAAGACAAAAGTGGCAAATAGTCATCGACTATCGCAAACTTAACGAAAAAACAATAAATGATAGATATCCTTTGCCGAATATTAGTGAAATTTTTGGCAAAACTCGGCAAATGTATGTATTTTACTACACTTGATCTAGCAAATGGATTTCACCAAATTGAAATGAACGCAAAGGACATGGAAAAGACTGCATTTACAGTCTTCTGTTCTAGAATTTTGAAATTTCAAAGTTTCAATTATTTGTGGAGTTACAGCAATGTAAGTGAGGATTCACCGCTCTGAACTTCGGACTTCTTATGCTTCCAAGGAAGCTCGAACTGCTCGTCTAACACAAAGAACAGCAGAAAATTTTGATTTTGAAGTAACCGAAGAGGGATTGTATGGCCAGGAATCGCCGATTAATAAAATGAATATGTATATGTAATATGTAATAATGTATATGTACCAACCATATATGACTTAGACTGCCTAAAACTTCACTCGAATCTTTAAACGCGTTTTTCACGAAACCACTTTCTTTGATACGGTTGACATGATATCTTAAGGCAAGGTATCAGATCTCGACGAAAAAAAAATGCTTTTTTCTTTTCTTTTTAATTTTCATCCTTAACATATTGAGATTACGTGGACAAAATGATATTTCGATATCGAATGTATTTCACGAGTTACAGACCGATTTGTGGAACGATCGGCCGATATTCAATACGATTTTTTTTTAAAGTCAAACTTCAAATGCGTTTTTCTCGAAACCACTTCTTCGGGAGCGCGGTACGTCCTACAGCTTCAACGAATGAACCGATTTGAATAAATTAAAGCTTAAAAGAAAGTAAACCAAATTTGGGGGGTCCCAACGTCGAGTTTTTTTTTACCTTTTTATTCTACTTTTTTTTTATTTGAGTTTTTAGGCCAAAAAAAGAGTGAAAAAAGTGTTTTTTTTTTCAAATAGCTGCCATTTTAGTCTCAGGGCGATTTTTCAAAATCGGAAAACGTTGGGCCCCGCAAATTTGATCTAGTTTCATAAATTTTTTGATTTTTTCGTTTTAGATCACTTGGCAAGGCTGTAGAAGGTACCGCGTGCATCAACTCACGCCGATCGCGGCACCAACCTTCGCAAACCTCAAGGTCTCTGTTAACAGCATGCAGAGTCTGCTCTTCTTTCATGAGCGCCCAACGGGGGGGGGGGGGGGGGGGGGTTTAAGAAGGGGCACTTGCCCCACCTCGCTTTAAGTTGAGAAAAATCATATTTTATATACTGTAGGGAATTAATATCCTAGATTTATACATTCATAAAAGGCTTGATCTTTTACTTTTGTTACAAGATAATTTATTATTATTTTTATTTCAATAAGATTTTAATAGGAACATTTATTTTTATATTCAGTAACAACAACGTATTTTAATAACATTAAATAACTATTTTTTTTATTAAACAATTAATGTTTATCAATTCAAAATTAACGAAGAACTGAATTTTCTCTGACTATTAATTATTTTTCTTGATTTTCGGAAACTCAATGATTACTTTGATTAAATAAACTAAACTGAAAACGACAGTGGCGAAACGTTAACAAGAGTACCATACTCGCCACAATACCAAACGTTGTTGCATCTATTTTTGCCATTCACTGTATAATTATTGTACACATCTTTCATGCCTCGACTTTAGTTCTCAATAATGACACTAAAATGAATATCAAATCAAGCTATAGAATTAGATAATTAGTCCTCTCCCAGAATTAACCAAGGCCGCGTACTGGAGAAGAATCAGATCAGGCACAATACAGCAGACTGCAGTGCATTTTCAAATCGAACGACATCTTGAGTTTTACAAGATTTCTCGTTACTTTTTTGTAACGTTTTTGTACTTTAAGAACTAGTGAAAAATAGAATTGAAATTCAATTTTATGTTTCTATCTCTTTTTTTTGTTATTTTTCGCGAAAATGACGTCCGAGTCCTCTTTGAAAATTCATATCTCTGGTAATTTTTATATGATAGTGTTTTTGTCATTCTTCTTTCAATATCTCGATATACGGTTTTTTTATATTTTGTGTAACTTGGAATCAAAAAATCTCAATGATTTTATAGAAAAAGGATAATTTAATCTTTTGAAATTTTGTGTACTGGAAGAATTAGTGGAAAAAAATATGATTTCAATTTTTCGTTTCTATTTTATTTTATTTATTTTTTAGTGTTAGTATGTTAAAAATTTCCCAAAAACGATTTCCGAAACCTATTGGAAAATTCATATCTCTGGTAATTTTTATTCTTGAATAATAGAGTAGGGCTTATTTAAAAGATTGTTCTTGTTTTTGTTAGTTAAAAAATGAGATAGAAACAAAACCTTGAATTTCAATTATTTTGTTCACTTGTTCTTCAAGTACAATAATTTTCAAAAGAAACAGAAATGGTAAGGTCACAACTTTGGCTATTCTTGATGGAATGATCCATAATAAGATGAAAACAATATGATCCCTTATTCAGTTGACCCTTTTTTTTTTGCTAAGTGCAGTCTATGTAGCTAAATTCACACAGAACTTTATCAAACGAAATAGACAAATTCAAAAAAATTTCTGAAATTTCTGATTTCTGACCCAACAGTAAGGTCTGGATCCGCCACTGTTATCATATATATTTTATTTTAACAATAAAGTAATGTTATCGATTTACAAATCTGCCAATAGTATTGGCGAAACTTTATTATTTTTCGGGTCAAAATCGGAGTATACCATCGGTTGTTTCGAGATTATGACTTATCTTAAAAAATAATTTTGTTCTAAAAATAAAAATAGTTAAAATATAAATAACCAATTTTATATCTCATCAGAACTAAGGAATGGCAAAAATTGTGAAAACATACAGGATTGAATATCTAAAAATACTGCCGCGTCGCGTCATCTATTCGTGCTAAAAGCTCATTAGGTTATATCCAGTCTTGTGCACTTTTTCAGACAAATTATAGGAAAATATTTAAGTGAAAATGGCAGATGGAAATTTTGAAAATGTTGCGGGACCCTGCACTCAGCGTACCTCTCGATTTGAGCAACGTAGCCGCAGATACATTGGATTTAGTTCGGCTGTCGCGCCATTGATGATGATGATATATTTGATTTCGTAACTGTTTTCGCGTACAAATTTCTTTTATTTATTCCGCGAATTTTGTTGTCTTTAGTTTAATAAAACACAACAATTTTTAGTGGAGCTTGGTTGGAAGGTCTGCTGACCCTGATGCTCAATCCAAGACTGATTTTATTCTTAAAATCTACCATACAGGAAAACAAGTATATACATAATTAGATGGGATTGTTTCAACATGCAAAGGATTAGGCAGCATCATAAAAAAAGCATCAAAGAGCACCGACAATTGTTTCGCGTTTCCAGATGTTCTGCTGGATTTGAGAAAAAACCCAAGATAAAAGGTTTTCTCAACTATTACTGTCATAAATGAATTTAAATGAACCATAAATCTTACCTTTCCATTTTAGGGCAGGTAATTTCGAAAATAATCCTATTATGATCCTTTACATGTTGTAACATACTCCCCGCGTTGAATGGCAGAGCCGATTCAAATACAAAGTGACATTATAGAAAATGAAGTAAATTAACATACTAAAAGATGAACAAATTAAAGTAACTTTTACAAATATGAAAGAATGCTGAATTGGTTATAAATTTTATTTTTATGATGACGTCATGAATCTAGTCCTTCCCTTGTTGAATTGGCAGTGGTGCCAGTTTTCGTACATTGCGTTTGAGAGTGTTGACTGCAGTTTTCACGGTGACTGTTCTAATGATACCATCCAGACCTGGATGCACAGCGATAACTCTTCCCAGGATCCAATGCGATGGTGGAACATTTTCTTCACATATCAATACGACGGTACCTAGAGCAATGTGATGCTGACCCTTATTCCATTTGCTTCGCTGAGTAAGTTCGTTTAGGTACTCCTTATGCCAGCGTTTCCAAAAATCTCTTTTGATTTTCTGCAGATGTTGCCAAACAGATAACCGATTCCCTGGAATGTCACTGTAATCTTTGTCAGGTAAATTAGTTAATGGATCACCGATAAGGAAATGTCCAGGGGTTAAGACAAGTGGATCGTTAGGATCAGAGGAAATGGGAGTTAAAGGTCGTGAATTTAATATAGCTTCAATTTCTGTTGTGAGTGTGATGAATTCTTCAAATGTAAATAATAAATCTTTACCGGCTACCCTTTTGAGATGGTACTTGAAAGATTTTACTCCAGCCTCCCATAAAACACCGAAGTTGGGAGACGCCGGGGGAATAAAATGCCAAGTAATACTTTTACTTGTGAAAAATTTGTATATTTTTTCTATGTCATCATGGTTGTTTAGCCATTCTTGTGTCTCTTTAATTTGCTTATGTGCGCCTACAAAGTTTGTTCCGTTGTCAGAGTATATGTGGGCACAGTTGCCTCTTCGTGCAGTAAATCGTCTAAAGGCTGCGATGAATCCGTCGCTGGAAAGATCGCTGACAACTTCCAAATGAACAGCCTTGATTGCGAGACACACAAAAATTGCAACATAGATCTTCGTGGTTGAACGGTTCCTGAATTTTCTTTGCTTGAGCAGGAACGGACCACAATAATCAACACCAACATGGGAGAATGGTCTTGATTCGTTGAGTCGTGCTCTTGGTAAATCGCCCATGATATAATTGACTGGTGATGGATTGTATTTGGAACATTTCAAACACGATCTAATTGTTTTCCATACTTGGCTTCTACCATCGATTGGCCAATAACAACGACGCACTGAGTAAAGTGTAGCTTGGACACCCGCATGAAGGTGCGTGTGATGGATATTATTAATGAGGAGGGTGGTGACATGATGATCTCTTGGTAGAATAATTGGATGGCATTCAGAAAATGGAATTGTCGCGTTCGCTAATCGGCCTCCAACTCTGATAATTCCGTCAGTATGAACGAAAGGGTTAAGTTTGAGGAGTTTGCTTTTGGGCAGCAGTGATTGATTTTTGCTCAAGCGGTGCAGCTCATTGGAAAAGACTTCTCTTTGCACAATTACTAAAATTATCCTGTTAGCTTCAGATAATTCTGCAGTGTTGAGTAATTTGCCTTTGAATTGTTTGTTTTTGAATCTTAAGCAATACGCGATAACACGTCTCAGTTTGTCAATTGATGAATAACGACGTATTAAATGATGTGCTGTTTCGAATGTTTTAAGATTCTCTGACATCAAGCAAGTGAGTTTTCGTTGTTCTGGTGGTTCGTCGCTGTAGATGAGATCAAACCTTGGCCAGCATTCCTCGTCTTTTTTCAACCAACTAGGACCATTCTTCCAAATTGATAGTCGTACAAAATGCTCTGGTGTTTGACCCCGGGATAAAAGATCTGCAGGATTGTCATTGGTCCTGACATGAAACCAATTGTTGATATCGGACTTGGCTTGAATTTCTGCAATTCGATTAGCGACAAATGTTTTTAGTCGTTGAGGTGGAGTGCGTAGCCAATGTAAAACAATTGTAGAATCTGTCCAACAAATGATTTGGTTGATATTGATATGACTAGCATGTTGAATATTCGATATAAGTTTTGCAAGTAATAATGCTCCACATAGCTCTAAGCGAGGAATTGTAGTTGATTTTAGTGGTGCAACGCGAGATTTGCTGCATAATAACTCTGTATGAATTTCACCGCGGTCGTTGATTGTTCTGAGATAGACACAAGCGCCATATGCCTTTTGACTGGCGTCGCAGAAGCCATGAAGTTGAATATTGTTGTAATTGCTTAACAGTGTACCACGCTTGAACGCAGAGTCATTAAGAAGTGGTAGTTTATTATAAAAGTTTGACCATTCCGTATGTATACTGATTGGAAGTGATTCACCCCATTCCAGTTTTAGTGCCCATAATGTTTGAATTAATATTTTCGCTGTGGTGACGACTGGTCCTAGCAATCCCAATGGATCGAAAATTTTTGCGGTCTCAGACAATATTGTTCTCTTTGACACATGTTTTGCTGTTGATGTTGTATTCACCTTGTATAATATTGAGTCTGCAGCTGAATCCCAATATATTCCTAGTGTTTTAAGTGGTGATGAATCGCCTAATTGTAGTTGTAGATTGAGACTGCTTTCCGGTAGATCCTTTAAAAGTTCTGGATCGTTTGATGCCCATTGTCTTACATGTAATTTGCCACGTTGAAGTGATTGAATAAGCTCGTTTCTAATTTGTAGTGCTTCCAGTCTGGTGGACGCACCGGTTAACACATCGTTCACATACATATCGTCCTTAAGCGCTCTTGTTGCTAGAGGGAAGTCCTTGCTTTCATCTTCTGCTAATTGATGAAGACAACGTATTGCGAGGAAAGGTGCTGATGAGAGTCCAAACGTCACGGTGTTGAGCTCAAATGTTTCTACAACTCCTTCATCATTTCTCCACAATATCTTCTGGAATTTCCTGTCTTCTGGTCGCACAAGAAATTACCGGTACATTTTTTCTATGTCACCGGTTATCACATATTGATGTAACCTAAATCGTAATAATAACGAGAAAAGGTCTGATTGTATAGTGGGACCGATTCGTTATCATTCATTTAGAGATATTCCTGTGCTGGTCTCTGCTGAGCCATCGAATACTACTCGTACCTTCGTTGTTTGACTGCTCTCTTTTATTACTGCGTGATGAGGAAGGTAACATCCATTATCATTGGTTTGATCAATCTGAATCATTGTCATGTGTCCCAAACCACGGTATTCGTCTAACACGTTTTTATATTTTTGTTTTAAGTCGCTGTTTCTGTTAAGTCGTCGTTCTAACGATTTAAATCTGTTGAATGCTCTGCTGCGAGATTCTCCTAATTGACTAATTTTTTCGTTAAATGGTAAGGCTACAATATAACGACCATCTGATTGACGTGCAACATGTTTTTGGAAATGGAGTTCACATGCTGTTTCGTCTTGAGTGAAATGACGATACGTTGTTTCTTCTTCCAATTCCCAAAATTTTGCGAGATCTAGTTGCAATTCAGTAGTTGCATGACAACTTCGATTTTGTGATGAGTATATGACGGGTGCACTCCCTCCGATTATCCAACCTAGACGAGTCTTCTGCAGATATAGCTCTGTTTGTTTATTTTTTGTTAGATTTACCTGGCCAACACAAAGCAACGAAAGTGTTGGACCAGTACCGAAAAGCCCATCAATCGGTGCTGGTTGATGAAATTCTGGATCTGCTAGTTTTAGATTCGCTGGTATATTAATGATGGTGAGATTTACTGGTTGATCTGGTATTGCCTCAGAAATATGTGGAATAGTAAGAAATGTGAATTCTTTCTGGTAATTGTTAACGCGTGACTGTAATGTTGCCCTAACAAGATATTTGGTCATTGTTGTGAGTGAATTGAGTGCACCCATGGGTACTGAACACTTTTCCTTTTTCAATCCCAATGAGTCTGCTAAACGCTCTGTCATGAAATTAGTTGTAGAACACGTATCTAATAAACACCTGGACAAATTTGGTGGTCCATCTTTATTAGAAATGTAAGCAGATGCGGTTGCCATTAGTTCGGAAGTTGTAGAATTGATCAGGAATGACATTGCGCGTTTTAAATCGAGATTTTGTTGAATTGATTGTTCTTGGATCACTGAAGAATTTTGCTCTCTTGCATTTGCATAACTTTCTTGTTGACTATTATTTGGCTTATGTAATAGTGTGTTGTGTCGTTTGTGGCAGACCCGGCAGGAACCTGAATTGCAATTTTTGGTTTGGTGACAAACAATTGAAGCAAAGCGATGCTTCCTTACACATTTGGATGCGCTCATCTATTGAAACAGACTTGAATTTTTGGCATTTGTAAATCATATGTGATTCCTTGCATATTGGACACTTTGACAAGATATGATTGTTTGACAAAAATATTTGATTGTGCGGTGGCTGTGTCCGTTGTGAATTGGCACTATTTAATTTGTGTCATCGTTCAGAACCCTTAGAGACTTGATTTGATTGCGTACTAAAAATGTCTGAACAATTAGCTCGTTGTTTTAAAAATTTAAGCAGATGTTCATATGAAGGCATATTGTTATCTGGTAAACTCAGTTGCCATTGCCGTGTTGTTGGTTGACTAAGTTTCGACAATATGAGATGCACTAATAGGATATCCCATCTGTTTACTGGAGCTCCCAAATTCTCAAGTCCACGAATGTGTTGATTGAAAATATCTAATAAGTCAGAGAATGCGGCTGGTGTATCTTTTTGAAGCCGAGGTACTTCATGAAGTGTATTCCAATGACGTAAATATGTAGCTCGTTTACATTCATACTTTTCTTTTAATAAACTTATTGCCACATCATAATTTTTGTCAGTGGTTTCAAGAGAGCTGATTGTTGCAGATGCACTGCCTCTCAAGGAACCACGTAGATATTGAAGCTTTTGCACTGATGTTACCACTTTATTTGATCCAAGAAGGGACGTGAATAAATCATAAAATGATGACCATTCTTCTGGCGAACCATCAAATGTTGGTAAACTCATGATTGATAATCCCGGTGTCATTGTTATTGGGGGTGCTGACACTTGCGGGCTATTGTCACTGATTCGATGGGGGGTGTGTTGTGTTGGATCCAAGCCTAGTTCTCTCATTTTTCATGATAGTATCATGAGATTTAATAATTTGACCACGTTGTTCTACTTCTGATTCGTCTAATTCTTCGATATCGTCCTGAATATCCTCGAATTTTTTCCACGCATTTTGCATCGTTTCGTACGTTGCTTGTATATAAGGGATATTTCGATTCTCGCTTTCTGATTCAAGGAGCGTTGCCAAATTCGTGATCGTGGCTTTGATATTGCCACGTTTCCTTCGAAGCGTTGACAAGCGATCACTTGTTGAAGGATTCATATCTTTTTTTTTTGTTAACTGTGATTTATATGAGAATTTTTACCTTAAATGATGTGCTGTTTCGAATGTTTTAAGATTCTCTGACATCAAGCAAGTGAGTTTTCGTTGTTCTGGTGGTTCGTCGCTGTAGATGAGATCAAACCTTGGCCAGCATTCCTCGTCTTTTTTCAACCAACTAGGACCATTCTTCCAAATTGATAGTCGTACAAAATGCTCTGGTGTTTGACCCCGGGATAAAAGATCTGCAGGATTGTCATTGGTCCTGACATCGCCTAATTGTAGTTGTAGATTGAGACTGCTTTCCGGTAGATCCTTTAAAAGTTCTGGATCGTTTGATGCCCATTGTCTTACATGTAATTTGCCACGTTGAAGTGATTGAATAAGCTCGTTTCTAATTTGTAGTGCTTCCAGTCTGGTGGACGCACCGGTTAACACATCGTTCACATACATATCGTCCTTAAGCGCTCTTGTTGCTAGAGGGAAGTCCTTGCTTTCATCTTCTGCTAATTGATGAAGACAACGTATTGCGAGGAAAGGTGCTGATGAGAGTCCAAACGTCACGGTGTTGAGCTCAAATGTTTCTACAACTCCTTCATCATTTCTCCACAATATCTTCTGGAATTTCCTGTCTTCTGGTCGCACAAGAAATTACCGGTACATTTTTTCTATGTCACCGGTTATCACATATTGATGTAACCTAAATCGTAATAATAACGAGAAAAGGTCTGATTGTATAGTGGGACCGATTCGTTATCATTCATTTAGAGATATTCCTGTGCTGGTCTCTGCTGAGCCATCGAATACTACTCGTACCTTCGTTGTTTGACTGCTCTCTTTTATTACTGCGTGATGAGGAAGGTAACATCCATTATCATTGGTTTGATCAATCTGAATCATTGTCATGTGTCCCAAACCACGGTATTCGTCTAACACGTTTTTATATTTTTGTTTTAAGTCGCTGTTTCTGTTAAGTCGTCGTTCTAACGATTTAAATCTGTTGAATGCTCTGCTGCGAGATTCTCCTAATTGACTAATTTTTTCGTTAAATGGTAAGGCTACAATATAACGACCATCTGATTGACGTGCAACATGTTTTTGGAAATGGAGTTCACATGCTGTTTCGTCTTGAGTGAAATGACGATACGTTGTTTCTTCTTCCAATTCCCAAAATTTTGCGAGATCTAGTTGCAATTCAGTAGTTGCATGACAACTTCGATTTTGTGATGAGTATATGACGGGTGCACTCCCTCCGATTATCCAACCTAGACGAGTCTTCTGCAGATATAGCTCTGTTTGTTTATTTTTTGTTAGATTTACCTGGCCAACACAAAGCAACGAAAGTGTTGGACCAGTACCGAAAAGCCCATCAATCGGTGCTGGTTGATGAAATTCTGGATCTGCTAGTTTTAGATTCGCTGGTATATTAATGATGGTGAGATTTACTGGTTGATCTGGTATTGCCTCAGAAATATGTGGAATAGTAAGAAATGTGAATTCTTTCTGGTAATTGTTAACGCGTGACTGTAATGTTGCCCTAACAAGATATTTGGTCATTGTTGTGAGTGAATTGAGTGCACCCATGGGTACTGAACACTTTTCCTTTTTCAATCCCAATGAGTCTGCTAAACGCTCTGTCATGAAATTAGTTGTAGAACACGTATCTAATAAACACCTGGACAAATTTGGTGGTCCATCTTTATTAGAAATGTAAGCAGATGCGGTTGCCATTAGTTCGGAAGTTGTAGAATTGATCAGGAATGACATTGGGCGTTTTGAATCGAGATTTTGTTGAATTGATTGTTCTTGGATCACTGAAGAATTTTGCTCTCTTGCTTTTGCATAACTTTCTTGTTGACTATTATTTGGCTTATGTAATAGTGTGTTGTGTCGTTTGTGGCAGACCCGGCAGGAACCTGAATTGCAATTTTTGGTTTGGTGACAAACAATTGAAGCAAAGCGATGCTTCCTTACACATTTGGATGCGCTCATCTATTGAAACAGACTTGAATTTTTGGCATTTGTAAATCATATGTGATTCCTTGCATATTGGACACTTTGACAAGATATGATTGTTTGACAAAAATATTTGATTGTGCGGTGGCTGTGTCCGTTGTGAATTGGCACTATTTAATTTGTGTGATCGTTCAGAACCCTTAGAGACTTGATTTGATTGCGTACTAAAAATGTCTGAACAATTAGCTCGTTGTTTTAAAAATTTAAGCAGATGTTCATATGAAGGCATATTGTTATCTGGTAAACTCAGTTGCCATTGCCGTGTTGTTGGTTGACTAAGTTTCGACAATATGAGATGCACTAATAGGATATCCCATCTGTTTACTGGAGCTCCCAAATTCTCAAGTCCACGAATGTGTTGATTGAAAATATCTAATAAGTCAGAGAATGCGGCTGGTGTATCTTTTTGAAGCCGAGGTACTTCATGAAGTGTATTCCAATGACGTAAATATGTAGCTCGTTTACATTCATACTTTTCTTTTAATAAACTTATTGCCACATCATAATTTTTGTCAGTGGTTTCAAGAGAGCTGATTGTTGCAGATGCACTGCCTCTCAAGGAACCACGTAGATATTGAAGCTTTTGCACTGATGTTACCACTTTATTTGATCCAAGAAGGGACGTGAATAAATCATAAAATGATGACCATTCTTCTGGCGAACCATCAAATGTTGGTAAACTCATGATTGATAATCCCGGTGTCATTGTTATTGGGGGTGCTGACACTTGCGGGCTATTGTCACTGAT
Source organism: Beris chalybata (assembly GCA_949128065.1). Lineage (NCBI taxonomy): Eukaryota > Metazoa > Arthropoda > Insecta > Diptera > Stratiomyidae > Beris > Beris chalybata. Next base: position 58,395,945 of record OX421895.1, read on the forward strand.
TCGATGGGGGGTGTGTTGTGTTGGATCCAAGCCTAGTTCTCTCATTTTTCATGATAGTATCATGAGATTTAATAATTTGACCACGTTGTTCTACTTCTGATTCGTCTAATTCTTCGATATCGTCCTGAATATCCTCGAATTTTTTCCACGCATTTTGCATCGTTTCGTACGTTGCTTGTATATAAGGGATATTTCGATTCTCGCTTTCTGATTCAAGGAGCGTTGCCAAATTCGTGATCGTGGCTTTGATATTGCCACGTTTCCTTCGAAGCGTGACAAGCGATCACTTGTTGAAGGATTCATATCTTTTTTTTTTGTTAACTGTGATTTATATGAGAATTTTTACCTGGTTTAAGTGGCTTATCTATTGCTACACTTGTTTGCACTCACTCTGAATGTCACACTAGATTGATGAAGTCAATTTCGAACTGAATTGAATTGAGTTATTTGGCACTGTATGGTCCTTTACACTTGAATTTGTTACACTGAATTGAAATGAATGGCACTGTATTGTCACTTGTACTTTTGAATGATTGTGTCCACACACTGAATGCTAAATATGTTCACTTGTGGTTAGATCCGGCTCGACGGACCAAAATGTTTTCGCGTACAAATTTCTTTTATTTATTCCGCGAATTTTGTTGTCTTTAGTTTAATAAAACACAACAATTTTTAGTGGAGCTTGGTTGGAAGGTCTGCTGACCCTGATGCTCAATCCAAGACTGATTTTATTCTTAAAATCTACCATACAGGAAAACAAGTATATACATAATTAGATGGGATTGTTTCAACATGCAAAGGATTAGGCAGCATCATAAAAAAAGCATCAAAGAGCACCGACAATTGTTTCGCGTTTCCAGATGTTCTGCTGGATTTGAGAAAAAACCCAAGATAAAAGGTTTTCTCAACTATTACTGTCATAAATGAATTTAAATGAACCATAAATCTTACCTTTCCATTTTAGGGCAGGTAATTTCGAAAATAATCCTATTATGATCCTTTACATGTTGTAACAGTAACTTTATCATTGATTTGGTTCTTGGTTTCGTCTAATCATATAGACAAAATTTCATGGAATACCCGATTGACGGATGAAGAAATCAATGAATTCATTATTCTTCTCTGAATCGAAAGAAGATCCATATAGTGATGAAGATGATGATGTCAATTGGCAGCCTCCTCTTCAAGCTAAAGATTCTGATATCGAAAATTTGGAAGACCATAGTGAAGAAGATGAACTCGATCAGCTTCCGATCAGTCAAGTTAGAACATGTTTACTGCTAAAGATTCAACGGTTTGGAGGAAAACCCCAATGCTTGCAGAACTTCGAAAGAGAGCACATTATGTTCTTCGCGGACGAGGAGGTGTCCGAGCGCCTTACACTAATCTAACTCGCCTTGAATTATTCAATAATATGTCAAATGATATAAAATAAATTATTTTGAAGCAGACAAATCGGAAGGCGTCCAGTGTCATAGCAAATTGGAATAATAGTAACGGACAGTCTGATCCAAAGTCATTTGATCCTCTAACAATGGCGGAGCTAGATAGATTTTTTGGCATTCCATTTGATTACGATCAGGGGATCGTGGGCAAGAGTGAACTTGCAAGGGGGTTGGATTTGACGAGGTTACGGAAATAAAGTGGTAATCTTAGTGCGATGCCCGCTAGAGAACACGAGCCTTTTGAGGCAGGAAGAATGGTAGGAAAAACTGATAGAATTAAAGTTCACCGAATTTAAACGTAGGTCGAAGCGAATCGACTATCAAAACTTTGATCAAAGCCAACAATAAATTGATTTTTTTTAAAGGGTGCAATCATGGGATGTGTTGAGTGCCGCCGGAATTTCGTTTCCGGTGCTTACAGGAACTTAATAAAGTACCGAGCGCACTTGTAAGCACTGGAACGAACAAAACGAAACCGGCTTGGCGACGGGAAAGGCACCGCTAGGAGATAGATGCCGGCTGGAGTGCGGGACGAGTTTTTTTTGGAAGCGCGCGTCGATACGAGAGAAAAAACGATTCGACCATTGGAGAAAACGATACTCGGGTTTTGTTTTTGGTTGTTCTCGAGTAGGAAATCGGAGCGCGTAAATTGTCTGGGAATTTTCGTGCCGCGCTTTGATCTTCGCTGCCTTAGTTTCAAGGAGGGATATCGAATTGATCCGCGTAACGAGTTTCGTGCGGTTCTCAACGGCACATCGGAATGCGTGATCGTGCACCGCTAGAAAAATCGAGTCCCGTGAGTTTTTTCGTTCGAAATGCAAGCAATTAAACGAAGTTCTTTTGTGTTATAGCAAAATTTTCCGCCCCCCCCCCCCCCCCCCCCCGTTTAACCCCGGTATCAGGTCGCTCCGTTATCGGTTGGCATCAGTTGCAATCGGAAATTGCGCCGGCAAATTAGGTGCTAATAAATGAAATAAATTCAATGCTCTGGAAAGTGGAATTTTATTTTGATAAGGCGTAATTTCTTTCGTCCGAAAACAGGGAGAATTTAAAGCGTTGGTTCGATCCTGACGTTGCTAGTGTCCGGTGTAATTTTTTTGGTTTGCCGGTACGAATTCGGTTGTGTGGCAGGCGATCGGAGGCGAGAGGGGAGCTGTGAAGCTTTTCCCGAGACGCGGGCTGCGTGCGGGCACCGTGGATTTTACCCAACCGACCGACACGACTTCGGTTTTCGCATCGTCGGGAGGAAGAAAAGGAGGAAGAAAAGAATGGAACCCTCGAAGTAGGAAGGAAAATGAGAATCTGAAAATTGAAATGAATCGTGGTTTTTTTTTAAAAAAATGGTGCCGGATAAATAAATAAGGAAAATGAGAATCTGAAAATTGAAATGAATCGTGGTTTTTTTTAAAAAATGGTGCCGGATAAATAAATAAGGAAAATGAGAATCTGAAAATTGAAATGAATCGTGATTTTTTTTTAAAAATGGTGCCGGATAAATAAATAAGGAAAATGAGAATCTGAAAATTGAAATGAATCGTGTTTTTTTTTAAAAAAATGGTGCCGGATAAATTATAAAACAAAAAAAAAACTAAAATGAATGAATAAAGAATTTAAAAAAAAAAAAAAAACCATAAATATAAAAATGAATTACGAAAATTTTTGGTCATCAACACAAAAAAACTTAAAGCCTTGAAAATTAAACAAAAAAAAAAAAAAAAAGAAAATTAAACAAAAAAAAAAAAAAATAAATGAAATAAAGAAAAAAAAAAAAAAACGACAAAGGACTGGACAAACGAAGACAGAATATAATTTAAATCAAACTTAATTAAAAATAAATTAAAATTAGAAAGGAGAAGCAGAAAAAATAAATAAATGGGGTGAGTTAAATTCAATTTTATATATTTCTATACCAAATATTTTTTTTCTTCTTATATTTTTTTGGGCTTTACAGATTTTGGTTATTTGTTTTTCTTCGGTTTGAATTGAAATTTTTTTTTTGTTGCCAGTAAGATGCTTAAAGGCTAGAAAGAGCCGTTAAAATGAACCCGAGCGTCTAGCTCCTTCACCCCGAACCTCAATAAGGGGCCACGACGCGAAAAATGCTATAAGGACAGTCGTGGCTGAGGTAGGGTGGGCAGAGCAGGGCGCTATTAACACCAGAGCGCCCTGACAAATCGCGGAGCCGCGCCATCCAACCGCTTCTTGGTCTTTCACGACCAATTGGGAAAATAATCCCAATTTTTACCTACCCTTGGATAAGTCGGCGCTTACAATTTTTGTTGTACAGGCCTAGGGTTTAATGGCCTGAGTTCAAGCAAGTACCCCCCCCCCACACTGCCGTAGCTAGTCCCGGCCGCCAGCAAGAGCGTCGCACCAGCTGAACTCAGACACCAATTCGGACTTAGGTGGAATTGGCCCTTCTGTCCCGAACCTTCTTTTTCCTTTCGACTATTTTGACTTTTTCAAGTCGAAATAGTCCTTCCAAGGCCTCAAACACAACAAATGGCGCCCAACGTGGGGCTAGCCTAAGCTACGCTACGTGCACAGAGCGTAGCCCATCAACACGCGCGAGCTCTGAAAAATTCCGTGCAAAAAGTTGATGGGCAAAAAGGTCTTAAATTTCGTCGTTCTGCGACAGTATTTTCGCCTGAACGGCTACAAAAGCCTAAGTGTACAAACTTTTCTGAGTTTTATCAGCAAACCATCTTATTGATCTTGGATGGAGACAATGTGGAACGATCCTATCGACGAACCGTTTTGGCAACCTTTAGGCGCCAACTCGGTTCCATAGGAAAGGGAAACATTGTCTGTATGCAAGACTGATTTGATGTAAGTTGGGTCAGACTTTATTTTCTTTTGCCATTCCACTTTTGGTTCGTGAGTACCCAACTGAGTGCTGGGCATGCCCTGACTTAGCGGGCGTGTCGTCAGACAGTTGGGAAACATACTTGCGAAAAATTGGTGAGTTTGGTTATAGAAGGTGTCGTCGAAAAATTGTTAAGTACCTTATTTCCTTATCCTTCCTTGTAGAGTACCTTATTAACGTAGAGTATTTTTTTTTGTAGAAATAACGTAGAGTTTTTTTTTGGATTTAAAATTTTTTTCTAAGTCTTTTGTTGACAGATTTTAACGTAGTTTTATTTTGCTGATTTTTGATTTATTTTTGTGTTGCTAATTTTTCCCCAATTTTTTTTTCTAATTACAAATTTTTTCGCGATCCAGATTTTCCCGATGGAGCGAGGAAGATCAAGATCGGCTTCGCGATTTGATCTGCATATGAGGGGAGGGGAAAAGTTGCGACAACGTGAGGGTTCATTTTTTTTTCTAATTCATACAAAAGAAAGTAAAATCAAACTACGCATACAGTTTCATCCATTCATTTTTTTTCCATCCGCAACATACGTTCAATAACACGTTCACTCTTCGAATCGCATAATTTTTTTTTATACCGCATCCAATCATCGGATACATAATTTTTTTTCACATACACACGGTTCTCAAATGTAATTATCACTCATTCGTTTTTTTTTGATACATTCGTTCGAGCATTTGCACCATCGTTTCATACATTTGTAATTTATTTTCCGTTCATTCAGTTAACAGTCGATACTGCACTCAATCGGTCATTCATACATAGATCATTCGTCCAGTCGCACTCAATCATTCGCATTCGCTCTTTCGATTTGACTCACTTCGTAGTACCCACATAGTCTCTGAGTCATGCCACTGTCACGATCGCCGTTGGGGCGAAATGACGAAATGTGCACGATGTGCCAACATGTCGTGGGGGGCGAAGACGAAGCGCGGACGAAATGTGGGCACACTTTCCACCTGCATTGTGTGGAAGAGTGGGTGCTGCGCCACAAAACGTGTCCCAATTGTCGCCAGGCACTGGAACCGCAGGACTATTGGACAGTTAGGGGCGTGGAGGGCGCCACAGCGAGAACCGGAGCCGTGACACGCAGCAGAGCGAAGTCAGCGGCCGGCGGACTTTCACCAAAGCGGTTAAATCTTGATTTTCCGCTGGAAACGGTCGGCGGTGGGGTCTTTTACGCCCCTGACGGTTCAATTGGCCAAGAGCAGGGGGTGAACCAGCTTGTACATTTAATTCCACAATCACCGGAAAGGGTAGTAGGCGAACGACCACGTTGGTCCGATATACGTGACACAGGTATCCCAGCTACGACGAATCCAGCGCCAGGGCGTACACGTTCGCCAGTGGTACGAACTGAGCTGGGAGTAGATCAACTAATAGAGTTGATGAGAAGGGTTTTTCGGGAAGAGCAGGCGTCTCAGAGACCGGTGGGGGCCCATTATTCGGCAGCAGAGGGAGACTCGCGTGCTGGGAGGGCAGATCAGCGGACCGGAGCGGCCGCGTTGGTCGGCGATCGCGTTAGCCACGGCCCTAATCATCGTGTAAGAAATTCCTACAGCCCATTAAGGCATTGGCGTTTGCGTTTTAACGGGGATAGCCAACTCCTACGTGCAGAGGAGCTGATTTTTCGGGCCGAGACTCTCGCGATGAGCGACTTGCGCGGCAATTTAGATCTGCTGACGCAGGGCTTCCATCTGCTGCTGGATGGTAGGCCCAACAAGTGGTATTGGTTGTGGCGTCGGTCCAATAACAACTCGTCTTGGGATACTCTGAAGGTAGCATTCTTGCAGGTCTGGGGAGAGCGCAGCACGGATTGGGAGTTACGGAAGCAGATGCTTGGTAGACGACAAGCGCCACACGAGCCCTTCATGTCCTTCGAACAAGACATGACGGAGCTTCGTTCACTGCTGAGCGCTCCCATGATTGAGTCCGAATTTGTGGCTCTGGTGCGCGGAAATCTGGTGGGTAGCACACAGCAACAATTGTGCTTCCACTCAGTACTTACGATGGACGAACTACGTCGACTTGTAGTGCAAGTGGAAGACACGCGAAAAGCCACCAGACCGTCCCCTTGGAACCAGGCCAGAGTCCACGAAATACAGGAGCCAGTCGTGGAAGAACATCCGGATACGACTTCTTCCGTCGACTTGGCCGGACTATCGAACCCCTGGATCTGCTGGAATTGCAAGAAGAAAGGACATGGGTATCGTGAGTGCGCGGAACCTGCGAAGGGCATCTTCTGCTTCGGATGTGGGCGGGCTGACGTTCTAAAGCCCAACTGCAGCCATTGCAAGGCGGGAAACGGCCGAAGGGACGGAAGGACAGCGGGTCCCTCCCGTCCGAACACTGCATCCCGACAGCAGTAGGAAAATTTGTTCACCACTCCAATTCCACGTCCCAATTTCATTTAGACATCCCAAATAAAACAACTTTACCCAAATTTTCAAACCCTAACAATACCCTTCCAAATTTTAACACCCTACCTACAACATTTTCAGAACCCAATTCTCATCCTTTTAACGTAAAAGCATCCAAACCCATTTCATCGACGATCAACACTGCGCACGTCAAATTATTAACGAGACCAAGTGATAAGACGGAGCCGGCTGTTTCCCGGCCTGAAGATGCCCTTATCGCAAAATAACATCCAAGACGACATTCCCACCATCCTCTCAAGCCATACCACCTTCGGCTAAAGGAATATATGGAGGCTCGAGAGCGAATTTTTGCGCCTACTCCAATCGCAAGTGCTGATCAGGTATCAGCACTAACGAGTGGATCCGGTCGCAGGAAGTCCATCTTGCGCCTTCGTATGTTCTGGAGGATGGTGCGTGAAAAAAAGAAAGCGATTCTCTCTACCATCATTACCAATCCGTTGGACATACGTCCGTACGCCATGGTATCCTTGTACGGAGTGGACGTTGAAGGACTCCTCGATAGTGGGGCGAGCATCAGTTGCCTGGGGGCAAACGCTCTACAACGGCTCCAAGATGCACAGGTGAAGTATCGACCGGTCTGTCAGGGGGTGAAGACCGCTGATGGTGCAGCGCAAAAGGTATTGGGCACAGTAACTACCGATATTACTTTTCGTGGTATTACCAAACCCATTACACTATACATCGTGCCGAGCCTGTCGCAGAAATTGTACCTAGGGGTAGATTTCTGGCGATCATTCCAACTAGCTCCCAGCATTATCAGCGCGGTCGATACTCCCGATACTGCATCGCAACTGATAGCTCCGGATGCCCACCATTTAACGCCCACAGATGTAAAGAGGTTGGAAATGGTAAAGTCCAAATTTCCATCATACGAAGTATACGGACTCGGTGTGACCAACGTCGAACAACACAGTATAGACGTTGGTGATGCAAGTCCCATCAAACAGCGACATTATCCTGTGTCTCCTGCGATCCAAAAACTCTTATATGACGAGATCGATCGCATGAGGGCACTTGGCGTTATAGAGACCAGCCAGAGTGCATGGAGCTCGCCTGTGGTTCTCGTGAGGAAGCCAGGCAAGGTCAGGTTATGTTTGGACTCGCGCAAAGTCAATAGTGTGACGAAGAAGGATGCTTATCCATTACCACACATTGATGGTATCTTAAGTCGTTTGCCGCGAGCCAATTTTATTACTAGCCTGGACCTCAAAGACGCCTTTTGGCAGATTCCTCTCGAGAACAAATCCAGGGAGTATACAGCGTTTACCATTCCTGGCCGGCCTCTATATCACTACACTCGCATGCCTTTTGGGTTATGCAACGCGCCGCAAAGGATGTGTCGTTTGATGGACAAAGTCATCCTACCCGAGCTGAAGAAGCAGGTATTCGTATATTTGGACGATCTGCTGTTAATTTCTGAGGATTTCGATTCACATCTGGTTTTATTGGCAGAAGTCGCAGAATGTTTGCGAAAGGCTGGCTTGACCATTAACGTCAATAAGAGCAAGTTTTGTCTGAAAGAGGTGAAATATCTCGGTTACATCGTTGGAGAAGGAGGCCTGAAAACTGATCCCAACAAAGTTTCAGCCATCGTCGATTACCCTTCGCCTAAGTCCGCACGTCAAGTTCGACGCTTTCTTGGTATGGTAGGCTGGTATCGACGATTCGTTCCCAACTTTGCTGCTACTGTTTCACCAATTTCAGACACTCTAAAGAAGTCCAACCAGTTTGCTTGGACTACAGAGGCACAAACTTCCTTCCTATTAGTGAAAGACTTGTTGACGAAAGCCCCCTTATTAATCAATCCTGATTTTAAGAGGTCTTTCGTAATCCAGTGCGACGCCAGTAAATCAGGGGTGGGTAGCGTTCTCTTTCAGGAAAACGACGACGGATCGGAATCTCCAGTGGCGTATATGTCACAGAAGCTCACTTCCGCTCAACGCAACTACAGCGTAACCGAACTCGAGTGTTATGCAGCTGTGTTGAGCGTGAAAAAATTTCGAGCCTATGTAGAAGGGACTGCGTTCAAAATCGTTACGGATCACGCAAGTCTCAAATGGCTCATGTCGCAAAAAGACCTACAAGGACGGTTGGCAAGATGGAGTTTAAAACTCCAAGGTTACGACTTCACAATCGAGCACCGAAGAGGGAGCCTGAACGTTGTACCCGACGCTCTCTCTCGTTTATACGAAGAGGGATTAAATGCGCTGATCGACGTGGCACCGATGGTGGACATGGATTCTCCAGAATTCTCTGGCAAAGAATACAAAGAATTAGTGTCCACTGTCGATGCGAACGCCGATCGGCTTCCTGACGTATGCGTGAAAGACGGCTTCGTGTATAAGCGCACAGAGCCTCACAACGGTGACCCGATTGCTGAAGACAGAGCCTGGAAATTATGGATTCCATCAAGTCTTACGTCAGCTGCGATCGCTCAGGCGCACGAGGCAGACACCACGGTCCATGGTGGTTATGCCAAAACGCTAGAGCGAGTCAGGCGATTTTTGTACTGGCCCGGAATGGCTACACAAGTACGCACCTACGTTCTGGCGTGCGACACTTGTAAAGAGACAAAGTCCCCGAACAGACCTCTACGAGCGCCAATGGGAGAACCTTTCCAGACAGATCAGCCATTCCAGCACCTTTACATCGACGTGCTTGGACCATATCCGCGTACCAAACGGGGTAAGATCGCGATCTTGATCGTCTTGGATCATTTCACAAAATTTCCCATGTTACATCCTTTGGGGCGGATCACTGCTGAAGAGATCACCAACTACTTGGAGGGGCAGGTCTTCCATACGTTTGGAACACCAGAGACGATCCTCTCCGATAACGGCTCTCAATTTAGGTCGAATATGTTTAACACCATGCTGAACAAATACGGAGTTAAACACCTGTACACCCCGAGCTACTCACCGCAAGCGAATGCTTCGGAGCGTGTCAATCAGTCCATCCTGGCCGGAATTCGAGCATTCATCACTGATGACCAAACACGATGGGATGAGAGTCTAAGCAAAATTGGATGTGCTCTTCGTAGCTCACTCCACCAAGCCACTGGATTTTATCCTTATCAGGTTTTGTTTGGGAATCACATGATGTTGCACGGGAAGGACTACGAACTGCTGAAGCATTTGCGAGCGTTGGGAGAGTCAAATGTACAGCTTCGACCTCGAGAGGGAATTCCTATCGTGAGACAACTGGCGCAGACGAAAATAAGGGTCGCACATGAGGACAGCAGCAGGCGTTATAATCTGCGTGCTGCTAAAACACAATTTTGTTTAGGACAGGAGGTATTCCGTAGAAACTTTTCCTTGTCCACAGCCGCGCAGAATTATAACGCCAAGCTGGCGAAGAAGTTCCTCAAGTGCAGGATTCGTCGTGTGCTAGGCAACTCACGATACGAATTGGAGGATCTAGGAGGCAAACGTCTGGGGACTTACCACTCCAAGGATCTGAGGCAGTGATCCGAGGGGTACAACACACTCAGTCGTGCGCACGAGACTCTTCTACGCGGCCACTTTCTGTAGTCGTTTCGGCGATGAAAATCAGCGGCGAATCGCCTATGTTGTTGAGTGCCGCCGGAATTTCGTTTCCGGTGCTTACAGGTGCTTTCGATACTTAATAAAGTACCGAGCGCACTTGTAAGCACTGGAACGAACAAAACGAAACCGGCTTGGCGACGGGAAAGGCACCGCTAGGAGATAGATGCCGGCTGGAGTGCGGGACGAGTTTTTTTTGGAAGCGCGCGTCGATACGAGAGAAAAAACGATTCGACCATTGGAGAAAACGATACTCGGGTTTTGTTTTTGGTTGTTCTCGAGTAGGAAATCGGAGCGCGTAAATTGTCTGGGAATTTTCGTGCCGCGCTTTGATCTTCGCTGCCTTAGTTTCAAGGAGGGATATCGAATTGTTCCGCGTAACGAGTTTCGTGCGGTTCTCAACGGCACATCGGAATGCGTGATCGTGCACCGCTAGAAAAATCGAGTCCCGTGAGTTTTTTCGTTCGAAATGCAAGCAATTAAACGAAGTTCTTTTGTGTTATAGCAAAATTTTCCGCCCCCCCCGTTTAACCCCGGTATCAGGTCGCTCCGTTATCGGTTGGCATCAGTTGCAATCGGAAATTGCGCCGGCAAATTAGGTGCTAATAAATGAAATAAATTCAATGCTCTGGAAAGTGGAATTTTATTTTGATAAGGCGTAATTTCTTTCGTCCGAAAACAGGGAGAATTTAAAGCGTTGGTTCGATCCTGACGTTGCTAGTGTCCGGTGTAATTTTTTTGGTTTGCCGGTACGAATTCGGTTGTGTGGCAGGCGATCGGAGGCGAGAGGGGAGCTGTGAAGCTTTTCCCGAGACGCGGGCTGCGTGCGGGCACCGTGGATTTTACCCAACCGACCGACACGACTTCGGTTTTCGCATCGTCGGGAGGAAGAAAAAGAGGAAGAAAAGAATGGAACCCTCGAAGTAGGAAGGAAAATGAGAATCTGAAAATTGAAATGAATCGTGGTTTTTTTTAAAAAAATGGTGCCGGATAAATAAATAAGGAAAATGAGAATCTGAAAATTGAAATGAATCGTGGTTTTTTTTAAAAAAATGGTGCCGGATAAATAAATAAGGAAAATGAGAATCTGAAAATTGAAATGAATCGTGGTTTTTTTTTAAAAAATGGTGCCGGATAAATAAATAAGGAAAATGAGAATCTGAAAATTGAAATGAATCGTGGTTTTTTTTAAAAAAATGGTGCCGGATAAATAAATAAGGAAAATGAGAATCTGAAAATTGAAATGAATCGTGGTTTTTTTTTAAAAAAATGGTGCCGGATAAATAAATAAGGAAAATGAGAATCTGAAAATTGAAATGAATCGTGGTTTTTTTTAAAAAAATGGTGCCGGATAAATAAATAAAAAAAATGAGAATCTGAAAATTGAAATGAATCGTGGTTTTTTTAAAAAAAATGGTGCCGGATAAATAAATAAGGAAAATGAGAATCTGAAAATTGAAATGAATCGTGGTTTTTTTAAAAAAATGGTGCCGGATAAATAAATAAGGAAAATGAGAATCTGAAAATTGAAATGAATCGTGGTTTTTTTTTTAAAAAATGGTGCCGGATAAATAAATAAGGAAAATGAGAATCTGAAAATTGAAATGAATCGTGGTTTTTTTAAAAAAAATGGTGCCGGATAAATTATAAAAAAAAAAAACCAACTAAAATGAATGAATAAAGAATTTAAAAAAAAAAAAAACCATAAATATAAAAATGAATTACGAAAATTTTTGGTCATCAACACAAAAAAACTTAAAGCCTTGAAAATTAAACAAAAAAAAAAAAAAAAAGAAAATTAAACAAAAAAAAAAAAAAATAAATGAAATAAATAAAAAAAAAAAAAAACGACAAAGGACTGGACAAACGAAGACAGAATATAATTTAAATCAAACTTAATTAAAAATAAATTAAAATTAGAAAGGAGAAGCAGAAAAAATAAATAAATGGGGTGAGTTAAATTCAATTTTATATATTATATACCAAATATTTTTTTTCTTCTTATATTTTTTTGGGCTTTACAGATTTTGGTTATTTGTTTTTCTTCGGTTTGAATTGAAATTTTTTTTTTGTTGCCAGTAAGATGCTTAAAGGCTAGAAAGAGCCGTTAAAATGAACCCGAGCGTCTAGCTCCTTCACCCCGAACCTCAATAAGGGGCCACGACGCGACAAATGCTATAAGGACAGTCGTGGCTGAGGTAGGGTGGGCAGAGCAGGGCGCTATTAACACCAGAGCGCCCTGACAAATCGCGGAGCCGCGCCATCCAACCGCTTCTTGGTCTTTCACGACCAATTGGGAAAATAATCCCAATTTTTACCTACCCTTGGATAAGTCGGCGCTTACAATTTTTGTTGTACAGTCCTAGGGTTTAATGGCCTGAGTTCAAGCAAGTACCCCCCCCCCCCCACACTGCCGTAGCTAGTCCCGGCCGCCAGCAAGAGCGTCGCACCAGCTGAACTCAGACACCAATTCGGACTTAGGTGGAATTGGCCCTTCTGTCCCGAACCTTCTTTTTCCTTTCGACTATTTTGACTTTTTCAAGTCGAAATAGTCCTTCCAAGGCCTCAAACACAACAGATGCACAAACCATTCTTCAGAAGCGTTTGCTGGTGATACCTTTTTTTTTAGCAACGTATGACTCATGAAGAATCGCACCAGCTAAATTCAGCATACAGGCGACTCTTAATGAAATTCCGTTGGATTTATTGCCTAACACGAACGAGAATACCAGTTACCTTTTGATGTTATTCCAGTCAATCGAACGCCAAATTAGCCTCGCGCGGAACGCTGCTAGGACGATTGTCTCGAATCAAATCAAGAATAGAAAGAGAGCCCGAGTCAAAGCGATCGGGCCATTTATAGGGCCGCGCGGCTTACAACACCGTTGGTCCTTCCAACGATAGTCGGTACTAGCTTGTTGCCCACAGCGCGGCCCACAAATTTTGTACTATATTGTACATAAACTTTTGATTGTGGTGAATTAATTTATATTGGGTTTGCGTAAAGGATATGTTTGAATCTCAAACTTTATATTTGAGGTTCAAACACCATTCATTTATCGATTTATAAACACGTTACTGAGCTTTGAGCGAAACCTATTTGCGAACAAGGAAACCTATCTGCGATCATAAGAAAGATTCCTGTGACGTGTGTCCATTGCGTAGACTGAAGTATACATCTTCCGAAACTATGGGTACCTTAGAATTATACTTTATAAATCTTACCTTAAATTCATATTATTTATAGTGTATGAAATAGACGAAAAATAATATAAATATGTACATAAAAGACTATTCATTTCTATGGGTACCGGGTACCGCTGCCGGTAGATATAGGGGTTCACCGAAAACAACGATAAAATCTCCAACTTTTAACACCACTTATTTCCACAAATAAATCCGAAAACGTTCTGGCCCGGACCGATGTCTCTGTTATTATACCAGGAGAAAAATTAAACCAAAAATTGTAGAAAAAGGTACCGGGTACCCGCCGTTGGTAACATAAGGGCTAAAAAAGTAGTGTTCAGTCTAGGCAACTCGTTTTATTTTGATACCTGACAGCTTGACGTGAATTTTTCTGACAAGTAGATATTCAGCGGTGTTTCATTACCAAATTTATGGTTTCTAACTTGTTTAAAACAGATGTTTGCTTGGCAGTAATAAAAAGTGAATCTCTTAGCAAAATTGAGTTTCTACAGCATTACAAAGTTTCTTCCAAAGTTTACTTTGATTTCCGTGAGAGTCACAGTGCATGTTTTTGGTTAAACGAGTCGTAGCTACGTGTTTTCGTAAACGCGTTCGGGAAGTGTTTTCAGCGCATTTAACTCGATTTAACCGCGTCAATCTCGTAGTCTGAACATATCATTAGGGTTGAAAAAGACAAAAACTTAAAAATTAGTTTTAGGCGATTATTACGCAAGCCCATGAAAGTGAAGAGATATTCGATATATTATTAGAGCTGGGGGATATGGTAGAATTCATGAAAAAATATACCTCCTTGCACTAGAGGTAGAATTTAAAAAAATCCTGAAAACACTTTTTACATCTGAATGTATTTATATGAAAAAGCCGTAAAATAAAAATGAATTCAATATTTGGGAAGAACTAATAGATATTACGAAATTCGTGCAAATATAAGCATTCCATTTGCCCTGGCAATATTTTTCGAACACCTTCTAAGCACTAATGGATATTTAAAAAAATTTTAATCTAAGTTATCTACTTTTCTAGTTGATTTACATATACATACCGAGCTTCAACTTTGTAGCATAAGCCGTTCTATATAGTTCGAAAAAACACCTCCAGAGGAGGGGGTGAAAAACTTTTGATTACAATATCTCACGAACTAATTGCAATTGAAAAATAAAATTCGGATTCTGTATAAAGTTTGACAAATAAAGTAAATTTTTTGAAGGTGATGAAGCATGGAATTGAAAGTGGTTAACGTTTTTCGGAAATACAGAAACTACGAGGATAGGGTGAGAAATATCAGCAATCTATGAAAACATTGCCATATTGTCGAAATATTGCCGCAATCAGTATGATATTGCCCTGTATTGCTCCATTAATCGCTCCACTAGTTTTGGCAATAGTCGTCGGACTATTAATAGTTTGAAAAATTACTCGTGTACAAGAACCTTTACGACTGGGACTTGAGCGATTTAAGCGTTCCGAAGTTATCGGCTAGTATTCTTGAATATACAGTGGCTCACAGCTTATTTCAACCAGCACGTAGAAAAATCTTGAACTGTCTATAACAGCTAAACTAAAGAAGATATCAACATTATTTAAACGCAGGTTATTAGTCTAATGTTTGAACTAATCAAATATGACTTCATTTAATTTTTTTATATTTTTTTAATATGCTTAAACATTTAAAAATGCAACAAAAAACAATGACACAGCTTATTTCAACCAAGTAACAGATTCAATGTTTAAATTAAGTTAAAAGGCACAACAAAAAATTTCAATATTTAGCATGACCACCCTTTTGGTCGACCACCATTTTAAGCCACTTCAGCATTGAATCGACCAGTTTTTGTGTCACTTCTGGGGTAAGTTTGGCACATTCTTCATTGAATGCAGTTTGCAGATCGCTTTTGTTGGATATTTTCTGTTTTCGGATGTTTCTATCCAAAATAGCCCACAAGTTTTCGATGACGTTAATGTCGGGCGACTGTGCCGGTGGTTCGATAACATGCGGACAGTTTCAAACCAGCCATGTCTGTACAATACCGACTTATGCTTCTGGTCATTGTCTTGATGAAATCTGGAGTCATCGCGAAGGCCCAGTTTTTTCCCGACTATCAAGCAAATTGGACATCAAAATTTCGAGATTATGAGACCTATCCATTGTAGTCTCAATAAATTGCAAATTTTTAACTCCCGCGGCGAACATACAGGCCCAAAACATAACGCTACCACCTCCGTATTTGATTGTAGCTTTCAAATTTTTGTTTTGCAATTCTGTATTTGGCTTACGCCAAACATATGAGGCTCCATCAGAGCCAAAATATTAAACTTCGACTCATCAGCGAATATACCGGTATTCCAAAATTTAGAATCCTTATATAAATGTTCCTTGGCCAATTTTAAACGTTACTTCTGATTTTTGGCGCTTATAAATGGCTTCTACCATTGGTCTTATGCTCTCTACACACACAACGAATAGTTTGACGGGTGACATGACTTGCCCAACTCAGCTTCCACTCTACTGGCAATTTTGGGAGACAATAGTCTTTGGGTTTCCCGGCATTTCCGGACAATATAACGATCTTCCGTTGGATTGAAAATTTTGTCAATCCTGATTTTAAGAGGTCTTTCGTAATCCAGTGCGACGCCAGTAAATCAGGGGTGGGTAGCGTTCTCTTTCAGGAAAACGACGACGGATCGGAATCTCCAGTGGCGTATATGTCAAAGAAGCTCACTTCCGCTCAACGCAACTACAGCGTAACCGAACTCGAGTGTTATGCAGCTGTGTTGAGCGTGAAAAAATTTCGAGCCTATGTAGAAGGGACTGCGTTCAAAATCGTTACGGATCACGCAAGTCTCAAATGGCTCATGTCGCAGAAAGACCTACAAGGACGGTTGGCAAGATGGAGTTTAAAACTCCAAGGTTACGACTTCACAATCGAGCACCGAAGAGGGAGCCTGAACGTTGTACCCGACGCTCTCTCTCGTGTATACGAAGAGGGATTAAATGCGCTGATCGACGTGGCACCGATGGTGGACATGGATTCTCCAGAATTCTCTGGCAAAGAATACAAAGAATTAGTGTCCACTGTCGATGCGAACGCCGATCGGCTTCCTGACGTATGCGTGAAAGACGGCTTCGTGTATAAGCGCACAGAGCCTCACAACGGTGACCCGATTGCTGAAGACAGAGCCTGGAAATTATGGATTCCATCAAGTCTTACGTCAGCTGCGATCGCTCAGGCGCACGAGGCAGACACCACGGTCCATGGTGGTTATGCCAAAACGCTAGAGCGAGTCAGGCGATTTTTGTACTGGCCCGGAATGGCTACACAAGTACGCACCTACGTTCTGGCGTGCGACACTTGTAAAGAGACAAAGTCCCCGAACAGACCTCTACGAGCGCCAATGGGAGAACCTTTCCAGACAGATCAGCCATTCCAGCACCTTTACATCGACGTGCTTGGACCATATCCGCGTACCAAACGGGGTAAGATCGCGATCTTGATCGTCTTGGATCATTTCACAAAATTTCCCATGTTACATCCTTTGGGGCGGATCACTGCTGAAGAGATCACCAACTACTTGGAGGGGCAGGTCTTCCATACGTTTGGAACACCAGAGACGATCCTCTCCGATAACGGCTCTCAATTTAGGTCGAATATGTTTAACACCATGCTGAACAAATACGGAGTTAAACACCTGTACACCCCGAGCTACTCACCGCAAGCGAATGCTTCGGAGCGTGTCAATCAGTCCATCCTGGCCGGAATTCGAGCATTCATCACTGATGACCAAACACGATGGGATGAGAGTCTAAGCAAAATTGGATGTGCTCTTCGTAGCTCACTCCACCAAGCCACTGGATTTTATCCTTATCAGGTTTTGTTTGGGAATCACATGATGTTGCACGGGAAGGACTACGAACTGCTGAAGCATTTGCGAGCGTTGGGAGAGTCAAATGTACAGCTTCGACCTCGAGAGGGAATTCCTATCGTGAGACAACTGGCGCAGACGAAAATAAGGGTCGCACATGAGGACAGCAGCAGGCGTTATAATCTGCGTGCTGCTAAAACACAATTTTGTTTAGGACAGGAGGTATTCCGTAGAAACTTTTCCTTGTCCACAGCCGCGCAGAATTATAACGCCAAGCTGGCGAAGAAGTTCCTCAAGTGCAGGATTCGTCGTGTGCTAGGCAACTCACGATACGAATTGGAGGATCTAGGAGGCAAACGTCTGGGGACTTACCACTCCAAGGATCTGAGGCAGTGATCCGAGGGGTACAACACACTCAGTCGTGCGCACGAGACTCTTCTACGCGGCCACTTTCTGTAGTCGTTTCGGCGATGAAAATCAGCGGCGAATCGCCTATGTTGTTGAGTGCCGCCGGAATTTCGTTTCCGGTGCTTACAGGTGCTTTCGATACTTAATAAAGTACCGAGCGCACTTGTAAGCACTGGAACGAACAAAACGAAACCGGCTTGGCGACGGGAAAGGCACCGCTAGGAGATAGATGCCGGCTGGAGTGCGGGACGAGTTTTTTTTGGAAGCGCGCGTCGATACGAGAGAAAAAACGATTCGACCATTGGAGAAAACGATACTCGGGTTTTGTTTTTGGTTGTTCTCGAGTAGGAAATCGGAGCGCGTAAATTGTCTGGGAATTTTCGTGCCGCGCTTTGATCTTCGCTGCCTTAGTTTCAAGGAGGGATATCGAATTGTTCCGCGTAACGAGTTTCGTGCGGTTCTCAACGGCACATCGGAATGCGTGATCGTGCACCGCTAGAAAAATCGAGTCCCGTGAGTTTTTTCGTTCGAAATGCAAGCAATTAAACGAAGTTCTTTTGTGTTATAGCAAAATTTTCCGCCCCCCCCGTTTAACCCCGGTATCAGGTCGCTCCGTTATCGGTTGGCATCAGTTGCAATCGGAAATTGCGCCGGCAAATTAGGTGCTAATAAATGAAATAAATTCAATGCTCTGGAAAGTGGAATTTTATTTTGATAAGGCGTAATTTCTTTCGTCCGAAAACAGGGAGAATTTAAAGCGTTGGTTCGATCCTGACGTTGCTAGTGTCCGGTGTAATTTTTTTGGTTTGCCGGTACGAATTCGGTTGTGTGGCAGGCGATCGGAGGCGAGAGGGGAGCTGTGAAGCTTTTCCCGAGACGCGGGCTGCGTGCGGGCACCGTGGATTTTACCCAACCGACCGACACGACTTCGGTTTTCGCATCGTCGGGAGGAAGAAAAAGAGGAAGAAAAGAATGGAACCCTCGAAGTAGGAAGGAAAATGAGAATCTGAAAATTGAAATGAATCGTGGTTTTTTTTAAAAAAATGGTGCCGGATAAATAAATAAGGAAAATGAGAATCTGAAAATTGAAATGAATCGTGGTTTTTTTTAAAAAAATGGTGCCGGATAAATAAATAAGGAAAATGAGAATCTGAAAATTGAAATGAATCGTGGTTTTTTTTTAAAAAATGGTGCCGGATAAATAAATAAGGAAAATGAGAATCTGAAAATTGAAATGAATCGTGGTTTTTTTTAAAAAAATGGTGCCGGATAAATAAATAAGGAAAATGAGAATCTGAAAATTGAAATGAATCGTGGTTTTTTTTTAAAAAAATGGTGCCGGATAAATAAATAAGGAAAATGAGAATCTGAAAATTGAAATGAATCGTGGTTTTTTTTAAAAAAATGGTGCCGGATAAATAAATAAAAAAAATGAGAATCTGAAAATTGAAATGAATCGTGGTTTTTTTAAAAAAAATGGTGCCGGATAAATAAATAAGGAAAATGAGAATCTGAAAATTGAAATGAATCGTGGTTTTTTTAAAAAAATGGTGCCGGATAAATAAATAAGGAAAATGAGAATCTGAAAATTGAAATGAATCGTGGTTTTTTTTTTAAAAAATGGTGCCGGATAAATAAATAAGGAAAATGAGAATCTGAAAATTGAAATGAATCGTGGTTTTTTTAAAAAAAATGGTGCCGGATAAATTATAAAAAAAAAAAACCAACTAAAATGAATGAATAAAGAATTTAAAAAAAAAAAAAAACCATAAATATAAAAATGAATTACGAAAATTTTTGGTCATCAACACAAAAAAACTTAAAGCCTTGAAAATTAAACAAAAAAAAAAAAAAAAAGAAAATTAAACAAAAAAAAAAAAAAATAAATGAAATAAATAAAAAAAAAAAAAAACGACAAAGGACTGGACAAACGAAGACAGAATATAATTTAAATCAAACTTAATTAAAAATAAATTAAAATTAGAAAGGAGAAGCAGAAAAAATAAATAAATGGGGTGAGTTAAATTCAATTTTATATATTATATACCAAATATTTTTTTTCTTCTTATATTTTTTTGGGCTTTACAGATTTTGGTTATTTGTTTTTCTTCGGTTTGAATTGAAATTTTTTTTTTGTTGCCAGTAAGATGCTTAAAGGCTAGAAAGAGCCGTTAAAATGAACCCGAGCGTCTAGCTCCTTCACCCCGAACCTCAATAAGGGGCCACGACGCGACAAATGCTATAAGGACAGTCGTGGCTGAGGTAGGGTGGGCAGAGCAGGGCGCTATTAACACCAGAGCGCCCTGACAAATCGCGGAGCCGCGCCATCCAACCGCTTCTTGGTCTTTCACGACCAATTGGGAAAATAATCCCAATTTTTACCTACCCTTGGATAAGTCGGCGCTTACAATTTTTGTTGTACAGTCCTAGGGTTTAATGGCCTGAGTTCAAGCAAGTACCCCCCCCCCCCCCACACTGCCGTAGCTAGTCCCGGCCGCCAGCAAGAGCGTCGCACCAGCTGAACTCAGACACCAATTCGGACTTAGGTGGAATTGGCCCTTCTGTCCCGAACCTTCTTTTTCCTTTCGACTATTTTGACTTTTTCAAGTCGAAATAGTCCTTCCAAGGCCTCAAACACAACAGATGCACAAACCATTCTTCAGAAGCGTTTGCTGGTGATACCTTTTTTTTTAGCAACGTATGACTCATGAAGAATCGCACCAGCTAAATTCAGCATACAGGCGACTCTTAATGAAATTCCGTTGGATTTATTGCCTAACACGAACGAGAATACCAGTTACCTTTTGATGTTATTCCAGTCAATCGAACGCCAAATTAGCCTCGCGCGGAACGCTGCTAGGACGATTGTCTCGAATCAAATCAAGAATAGAAAGAGAGCCCGAGTCAAAGCGATCGGGCCATTTATACGGCCGCGCGGCTTACAACACCGTTGGTCCTTCCAACGATAGTCGGTACTAGCTTGTTGCCCACAGCGCGGCCCACAAATTTTGTACTATATTGTACATAAACTTTTGATTGTGGTGAATTAATTTATATTGGGTTTGCGTAAAGGATATGTTTGAATCTCAAACTTTATATTTGAGGTTCAAACACCATTCATTTATCGATTTATAAACACGTTACTGAGCTTTGAGCGAAACCTATTTGCGAACAAGGAAACCTATCTGCGATCATAAGAAAGATTCCTGTGACGTGTGTCCATTGCGTAGACTGAAGTATACATCTTCCGAAACTATGGGTACCTTAGAATTATACTTTATAAATCTTACCTTAAATTCATATTATTTATAGTGTATGAAATAGACGAAAAATAATATAAATATGTACATAAAAGACTATTCATTTCTATGGGTACCGGGTACCGCTGCCGGTAGATATAGGGGTTCACCGAAAACAACGATAAAATCTCCAACTTTTAACACCACTTATTTCCACAAATAAATCCGAAAACGTTCTGGCCCGGACCGATGTCTCTGTTATTATACCAGGAGAAAAATTAAACCAAAAATTGTAGAAAAAGGTACCGGGTACCCGCCGTTGGTAACATAAGGGCTAAAAAAGTAGTGTTCAGTCTAGGCAACTCGTTTTATTTTGATACCTGACAGCTTGACGTGAATTTTTCTGACAAGTAGATATTCAGCGGTGTTTCATTACCAAATTTATGGTTTCTAAATTGTTTAAAACAGATGTTTGCTTGGCAGTAATAAAAAGTGAATCTCTTAGCAAAATTGAGTTTCTACAGCATTACAAAGTTTCTTCCAAAGTTTACTTTGATTTCCGTGAGAGTCACAGTGCATGTTTTTGGTTAAACGAGTCGTAGCTACGTGTTTTCGTAAACGCGTTCGGGAAGTGTTTTCAGCGCATTTAACTCGATTTAACCGCGTCAATCTCGTAGTCTGAACATATCATTAGGGTTGAAAAAGACAAAAACTTAAAAATTAGTTTTAGGCGATTATTACGCAAGCCCATGAAAGTGAAGAGATATTCGATATATTATTAGAGCTGGGGGATATGGTAGAATTCATGAAAAAATATACCTCCTTGCACTAGAGGTAGAATTTAAAAAAATCCTGAAAACACTTTTTACATCTGAATGTATTTATATGAAAAAGCCGTAAAATAAAAATGAATTCAATATTTGGGAAGAACTAATAGATATTACGAAATTCGTGCAAATATAAGCATTCCATTTGCCCTGGCAATATTTTTCGAACACCTTCTAAGCACTAATGGATATTTAAAAAAATTTTAATCTAAGTTATCTACTTTTCTAGTTGATTTACATATACATACCGAGCTTCAACTTTGTAGCATAAGCCGTTCTATATAGTTCGAAAAAACACCTCCAGAGGAGGGGGTGAAAAACTTTTGATTACAATATCTCACGAACTAATTGCAATTGAAAAATAAAATTCGGATTCTGTATAAAGTTTGACAAATAAAGTAAATTTTTTGAAGGTGATGAAGCATGGAATTGAAAGTGGTTAACGTTTTTCGGAAATACAGAAACTACGAGGATAGGGTGAGAAATATCAGCAATCTATGAAAACATTGCCATATTGTCGAAATATTGCCGCAATCAGTATGATATTGCCCTGTATTGCTCCATTAATCGCTCCACTAGTTTTGGCAATAGTCGTCGGACTATTAATAGTTTGAAAAATTACTCGTGTACAAGAACCTTTACGACTGGGACTTGAGCGATTTAAGCGTTCCGAAGTTATCGGCTAGTATTCTTGAATATACAGTGGCTCACAGCTTATTTCAACCAGCACGTAGAAAAATCTTGAACTGTCTATAACAGCTAAACTAAAGAAGATATCAACATTATTTAAACGCAGGTTATTAGTCTAATGTTTGAACTAATCAAATATGACTTCATTTAATTTTTTTATATTTTTTTAATATGCTTAAACATTTAAAAATGCAACAAAAAACAATGACACAGCTTATTTCAACCAAGTAACAGATTCAATGTTTAAATTAAGTTAAAAGGCACAACAAAAAATTTCAATATTTAGCATGACCACCCTTTTGGTCGACCACCATTTTAAGCCACTTCAGCATTGAATCGACCAGTTTTTGTGTCACTTCTGGGGTAAGTTTGGCACATTCTTCATTGAATGCAGTTTACAGATCGCTTTTGTTGGATATTTTCTGTTTTCGGATGTTTCTATCCAAAATAGCCCACAAGTTTTCGATGACGTTAATGTCGGGCGACTGTGCCGGTGGTTCGATAACATGCGGACAGTTTCAAACCAGCCATGTCTGTACAATACCGACTTATGCTTCTGGTCATTGTCTTGATGAAATCTGGAGTCATCGCGAAGGCCCAGTTTTTTCCCGACTATCAAGCAAATTGGACATCAAAATTTCGAGATTATGAGACCTATCCATTGTAGTCTCAATAAATTGCAAATTTTTAACTCCCGCGGCGAACATACAGGCCCAAAACATAACGCTACCACCTCCGTATTTGATTGTAGCTTTCAAATTTTTGTTTTGCAATTCTGTATTTGGCTTACGCCAAACATATGAGGCTCCATCAGAGCCAAAATATTAAACTTCGACTCATCAGCGAATATACCGGTATTCCAAAATTTAGAATCCTTATATAAATGTTCCTTGGCCAATTTTAAACGTTACTTCTGATTTTTGGCGCTTATAAATGGCTTCTACCATTGGTCTTATGCTCTCTACACACACAACGAATAGTTTGACGGGTGACATGACTTGCCCAACTCAGCTTCCACTCTACTGGCAATTTTGGGAGACAATAGTCTTTGGGTTTCCCGGCATTTCCGGACAATATAACGATCTTCCGTTGGATTGAAAATTTTGTCAATCCTGATTTTAAGAGGTCTTTCGTAATCCAGTGCGACGCCAGTAAATCAGGGGTGGGTAGCGTTCTCTTTCAGGAAAACGACGACGGATCGGAATCTCCAGTGGCGTATATGTCACAGAAGCTCACTTCCGCTCAACGCAACTACAGCGTAACCGAACTCGAGTGTTATGCAGCTGTGTTGAGCGTGAAAAAATTTCGAGCCTATGTAGAAGGGACTGCGTTCAAAATCGTTACGGATCACGCAAGTCTCAAATGGCTCATGTCGCAGAAAGACCTACAAGGACGGTTGGCAAGATGGAGTTTAAAACTCCAAGGTTACGACTTCACAATCGAGCACCGAAGAGGGAGCCTGAACGTTGTACCCGACGCTCTCTCTCGTGTATACGAAGAGGGATTAAATGCGCTGATCGACGTGGCACCGATGGTGGACATGGATTCTCCAGAATTCTCTGGCAAAGAATACAAAGAATTAGTGTCCACTGTCGATGCGAACGCCGATCGGCTTCCTGACGTATGCGTGAAAGACGGCTTCGTGTATAAGCGCACAGAGCCTCACAACGGTGACCCGATTGCTGAAGACAGAGCCTGGAAATTATGGATTCCATCAAGTCTTACGTCAGCTGCGATCGCTCAGGCGCACGAGGCAGACACCACGGCCCATGGTGGTTATGCCAAAACGCTAGAGCGAGTCAGGCGATTTTTGTACTGGCCCGGAATGGCTACACAAGTACGCACCTACGTTCTGGCGTGCGACACTTGTAAAGAGACAAAGTCCCCGAACAGACCTCTACGAGCGCCAATGGGAGAACCTTTCCAGACAGATCAGCCATTCCAGCACCTTTACATCGACGTGCTTGGACCATATCCGCGTACCAAACGGGGTAAGATCGCGATCTTGATCGTCTTGGATCATTTCACAAAATTTCCCATGTTACATCCTTTGGGGCGGATCACTGCTGAAGAGATCACCAACTACTTGGAGGGGCAGGTCTTCCATACGTTTGGAACACCAGAGACGATCCTCTCCGATAACGGCTCTCAATTTAGGTCGAATATGTTTAACACCATGCTGAACAAATACGGAGTTAAACACCTGTACACCCCGAGCTACTCACCGCAAGCGAATGCTTCGGAGCGTGTCAATCAGTCCATCCTGGCCGGAATTCGAGCATTCATCACTGATGACCAAACACGATGGGATGAGAGTCTAAGCAAAATTGGATGTGCTCTTCGTAGCTCACTCCACCAAGCCACTGGATTTTATCCTTATCAGGTTTTGTTTGGGAATCACATGATGTTGCACGGGAAGGACTACGAACTGCTGAAGCATTTGCGAGCGTTGGGAGAGTCAAATGTACAGCTTCGACCTCGAGAGGGAATTCCTATCGTGAGACAACTGGCGCAGACGAAAATAAGGGTCGCACATGAGGACAGCAGCAGGCGTTATAATCTGCGTGCTGCTAAAACACAATTTTGTGTAGGACAGGAGGTATTCCGTAGAAACTTTTCCTTGTCCACAGCCGCGCAGAATTATAACGCCAAGCTGGCGAAGAAGTTCCTCAAGTGCAGGATTCGTCGTGTGCTAGGCAACTCACGATACGAATTGGAGGATCTAGGAGGCAAACGTCTGGGGACTTACCACTCCAAGGATCTGAGGCAGTGATCCGAGGGGTACAACACCGATTGCCCGGCACTCAGTCGTGCGCACGAGACTCTTCTACGCGGCCACTTTCTGTAGTCGTTTCGGCGATGAAAATCAGCGGCGAATCGCCTATGTTGTTGAGTGCCGCCGGAATTTCGTTTCCGGTGCTTACAGGTGCTTTCGATACTTAATAAAGTACCGAGCGCACTTGTAAGCACTGGAACGAACAAAACGAAACCGGCTTGGCGACGGGAAAGGCACCGCTAGGAGATAGATGCCGGCTGGAGTGCGCGACGAGTTTTTTTTGGAAGCGCGCGTCGATACGAGAGAAAAAACGATTCGACCATTGGAGAAAACGATACTCGGGTTTTGTTTTTGGTTGTTCTCGAGTAGGAAATCGGAGCGCGTAAATTGTCTGGGAATTTTCGTGCCGCGCTTTGATCTTCGCTGCCTTAGTTTCAAGGAGGGATATCGAATTGTTCCGCGTAACGAGTTTCGTGCGGTTCTCAACGGCACATCGGAATGCGTGATCGTGCACCGCTAGAAAAATCGAGTCCCGTGAGTTTTTTCGTTCGAAATGCAAGCAATTAAACGAAGTTCTTTTGTGTTATAGCAAAATTTTCCGCCCCCCCCGTTTAACCCCGGTATCAGGTCGCTCCGTTATCGGTTGGCATCAGTTGCAATCGGAAATTGCGCCGGCAAATTAGGTGCTAATAAATGAAATAAATTCAATGCTCTGGAAAGTGGAATTTTATTTTGATAAGGCGTAATTTCTTTCGTCCGAAAACAGGGAGAATTTAAAGCGTTGGTTCGATCCTGACGTTGCTAGTGTCCGGTGTAATTTTTTTGGTTTGCCGGTACGAATTCGGTTGTGTGGCAGGCGATCGGAGGCGAGAGGGGAGCTGTGAAGCTTTTCCCGAGACGCGGGCTGCGTGCGGGCACCGTGGATTTTACCCAACCGACCGACACGACTTCGGTTTTCGCATCGTCGGGAGGAAGAAAAAGAGGAAGAAAAGAATGGAACCCTCAAAGTAGGAAGGAAAATGAGAATCTGAAAATTGAAATGAATCGTGGTTTTTTTTAAAAAAATGGTGCCGGATAAATAAATAAGGAAAATGAGAATCTGAAAATTGAAATGAATCGTGGTTTTTTTTAAAAAAAATGGTGCCGGATAAATAAATAAGGAAAATGAGAATCTGAAAATTGAAATGAATCGTGGTTTTTTTTTTAAAAAATGGTGCCGGATAAATAAATAAGGAAAATGAGAATCTGAAAATTGAAATGAATCGTGGTTTTTTTTAAAAAAATGGTGCCGGATAAATAAATAAGGAAAATGAGAATCTGAAAATTGAAATGAATCGTGGTTTTTTTTTAAAAAATGGTGCCGGATAAATAAATAAGGAAAATGAGAATCTGAAAATTGAAATGAATCGTGGTTTTTTTTTTAAAAAATGGTGCCGGATAAATAAATAAGGAAAATGAGAATCTGAAAATTGAAATGAATCGTGGTTTTTTTAAAAAAAATGGTGCCGGATAAATTATAAAAAAAAAACCAACTAAAATGAATGAATAAAGAATTTAAAAAAAAAAAAAACCATAAATATAAAAATGAATTACGAAAATTTTTGGTCATCAACACAAAAAAACTTAAAGCCTTGAAAATTAAACAAAAAAAAAAAAAAAAAAAGAAAATTAAACAAAAAAAAAAAAAAAAGAAAATTAAACAAAAAAAAAAAAAAGAAATGAAATAAATAAAAAAAAAAAAAAAACGACAAAGGACTGGACAAACGAAGACAGAATATAATTTAAATCAAACTTAATTAAAAATAAATTAAAATTAGAAAGGAGAAGCAGAAAAAATAAATAAATGAGGTGAGTTAAATTCAATTTTATATATTTCTATACCAAATATTTTTTTTCTTCTTATATTTTTTTGGGCTTTACAGATTTTGGTTATTTGTTTTTCTTCGGTTTGAATTGAAATTTTTTTTTTTGTTGCCAGTAAGATGCTTAAAGGCTAGAAAGAGCCGTTAAAATGAACCCGAGCGTCTAGCTCCTTCACCCCGAACCTCAATAAGGGGCCACGACGCGACAAATGCTATAAGGACAGTCGTGGCTGAGGTAGGGTGGGCAGAGCAGGGCGCTATTAACACCAGAGCGCCCTGACAAATCGCGGAGCCGCGCCATCCAACCGCTTCTTGGTCTTTCACGACCAATTGGGAAAATAATCCCAATTTTTACCTACCCTTGGATAAGTCGGCGCTTACAATTTTTGTTGTACAGTCCTAGGGTTTAATGGCCTGAGTTCAAGCAAGTACCCCCCCCCCCCACACTGCCGTAGCTAGTCCCGGCCGCCAGCAAGAGCGTCGCACCAGCTGAACTCAGACACCAATTCGGACTTAGGTGGAATTGGCCCTTCTGTCCCGAACCTTCTTTTTCCTTTCGACTATTTTGACTTTTTCAAGTCGAAATAGTCCTTCCAAGGCCTCAAACACAACAGATGCACAAACCATTCTTCAGAAGCGTTTGCTGGTGATACCTTTTTTTTTAGCAACGTATGACTCATGAAGAATCGCACCAGCTAAATTCAGCATACAGGCGACTCTTAATGAAATTCCGTTGGATTTATTGCCTAACACGAACGAGAATACCAGTTACCTTTTGATGTTATTCCAGTCAATCGAACGCCAAATTAGCCTCGCGCGGAACGCTGCTAGGACGATTGTCTCGAATCAAATCAAGAATAGAAAGAGAGCCCGAGTCAAAGCGATCGGGCCATTTATAGGGCCGCGCGGCTTACAACACCGTTGGTCCTTCCAACGATAGTCGGTACTAGCTTGTTGCCCACAGCGCGGCCCCCAAATTTTGTACTATATTGCACATAAACTTTTGATTGTGGTGAATTAATTTATATTGGGTTTGCGTAAAGGATATGTTTGAATCTCAAACTTTATATTTGAGGTTCAAACACCATTCATTTATCGATTTATAAACACGTTACTGAGCTTTGAGCGAAACCTATTTGCGAACAAGGAAACCTATCTGCGATCATAAGAAAGATTCCTGTGACGTGTGTCCATTGCGTAGACTGAAGTATACATCTTCCGAAACTATGGGTACCTTAGAATTATACTTTATAAATCTTACCTTAAATTCATATTATTTATAGTGTATGAAATAGACGAAAAATAATATAAATATGTACATAAAAGACTATTCATTTCTATGGGTACCGGGTACCGCTGCCGGTAGATATAGGGGTTCACCGAAAACAACGATAAAATCTCCAACTTTTAACACCACTTATTTCCACAAATAAATCCGAAAACGTTCTGGCCCGGACCGATGTCTCTGTTATTATACCAGGAGAAAAATTAAACCAAAAATTGTAGAAAAAGGTACCGGGTACCCGCCGTTGGTAACATAAGGGCTAAAAAAGTAGTGTTCAGTCTAGGCAACTCGTTTTATTTTGATACCTGACAGCTTGACGTGAATTTTTCTGACAAGTAGATATTCAGCGGTGTTTCATTACCAAATTTATGGTTTCTAACTTGTTTAAAACAGATGTTTGCTTGGCAGTAATAAAAAGTGAATCTCTTAGCAAAATTGAGTTTCTACAGCATTACAAAGTTTCTTCCAAAGTTTACTTTGATTTCCGTGAGAGTCACAGTGCATGTTTTTGGTTAAACGAGTCGTAGCTACGTGTTTTCGTAAACGCGTTCGGGAAGTGTTTTCAGCGCATTTAACTCGATTTAACCGCGTCAATCTCGTAGTCTGAACATATCATTAGGGTTGAAAAAGACAAAAACTTAAAAATTAGTTTTAGGCGATTATTACGCAAGCCCATGAAAGTGAAGAGATATTCGATATATTATTAGAGCTGGGGGATATGGTAGAATTCATGAAAAAATATACCTCCTTGCACTAGAGGTAGAATTTAAAAAAATCCTGAAAACACTTTTTACATCTGAATGTATTTATATGAAAAAGCCGTAAAATAAAAATGAATTCAATATTTGGGAAGAACTAATAGATATTACGAAATTCGTGCAAATATAAGCATTCCATTTGCCCTGGCAATATTTTTCGAACACCTTCTAAGCACTAATGGATATTTAAAAAAATTTTAATCTAAGTTATCTACTTTTCTAGTTGATTTACATATACATACCGAGCTTCAACTTTGTAGCATAAGCCGTTCTATATAGTTCGAAAAAACACCTCCAGAGGAGGGGGTGAAAAACTTTTGATTACAATATCTCACGAACTAATTGCAATTGAAAAATAAAATTCGGACTCTGTATAAAGTTTGACAAATAAAGTAAATTTTTTGAAGGTGATGAAGCATGGAATTGAAAGTGGTTAACGTTTTTCGGAAATACAGAAACTACGAGGATAGGGTGAGAAATATCAGCAATCTATGAAAACATTGCCATATTGTCGAAATATTGCCGCAATCAGTATGATATTGCCCTGTATTGCTCCATTAATCGCTCCACTAGTTTTGGCAATAGTCGTCGGACTATTAATAGTTTGAAAAATTACTCGTGTACAAGAACCTTTACGACTGGGACTTGAGCGATTTAAGCGTTCCGAAGTTATCGGCTAGTATTCTTGAATATACAGTGGCTCACAGCTTATTTCAACCAGCACGTAGAAAAATCTTGAACTGTCTATAACAGCTAAACTAAAGAAGATATCAACATTATTTAAACGCAGGTTATTAGTCTAATGTTTGAACTAATCAAATATGACTTCATTTAATTTTTTTATATTTTTTTAATATGCTTAAACATTTAAAAATGCAACAAAAAACAATGACACAGCTTATTTCAACCAAGTAACAGATTCAATGTTTAAATTAAGTTAAAAGGCACAACAAAAAATTTCAATATTTAGCATGACCACCCTTTTGGTCGACCACCATTTTAAGCCACTTCAGCATTGAATCGACCAGTTTTTGTGTCACTTCTGGGGTAAGTTTGGCACATTCTTCATTGAATGCAGTTTGCAGATCGCTTTTGTTGGATATTTTCTGTTTTCGGATGTTTCTATCCAAAATAGCCCACAAGTTTTCGATGACGTTAATGTCGGGCGACTGTGCCGGTGGTTCGATAACATGCGGACAGTTTCAAACCAGCCATGTCTGTACAATACCGACTTATGCTTCTGGTCATTGTCTTGATGAAATCTGGAGTCATCGCGAAGGCCCAGTTTTTTCCCGACTATCAAGCAAATTGGACATCAAAATTTCGAGATTATGAGACCTATCCATTGTAGTCTCAATAAATTGCAAATTTTTAACTCCCGCGGCGAACATACAGGCCCAAAACATAACGCTACCACCTCCGTATTTGATTGTAGCTTTCAAATTTTTGTTTTGCAATTCTGTATTTGGCTTACGCCAAACATATGAGGCTCCATCAGAGCCAAAATATTAAACTTCGACTCATCAGCGAATATACCGGTATTCCAAAATTTAGAATCCTTATATAAATGTTCCTTGGCCAATTTTAAACGTTACTTCTGATTTTTGGCGCTTATAAATGGCTTCTACCATTGGTCTTATGCTCTCTACACACACAACGAATAGTTTGACGGGTGACATGACTTGCCCAACTCAGCTTCCACTCTACTGGCAATTTTGGGAGACAATAGTCTTTGGGTTTCCCGGCATTTCCGGACAATATAACGATCTTCCGTTGGATTGAAAATTTTGTCAATCCTGATTTTAAGAGGTCTTTCGTAATCCAGTGCGACGCCAGTAAATCAGGGGTGGGTAGCGTTCTCTTTCAGGAAAACGACGACGGATCGGAATCTCCAGTGGCGTATATGTCACAGAAGCTCACTTCCGCTCAACGCAACTACAGCGTAACCGAACTCGAGTGTTATGCAGCTGTGTTGAGCGTGAAAAAATTTCGAGCCTATGTAGAAGGGACTGCGTTCAAAATCGTTACGGATCACGCAAGTCTCAAATGGCTCATGTCGCAGAAAGACCTACAAGGACGGTTGGCAAGATGGAGTTTAAAACTCCAAGGTTACGACTTCACAATCGAGCACCGAAGAGGGAGCCTGAACGTTGTACCCGACGCTCTCTCTCGTGTATACGAAGAGGGATTAAATGCGCTGATCGACGTGGCACCGATGGTGGACATGGATTCTCCAGAATTCTCTGGCAAAGAATACAAAGAATTAGTGTCCACTGTCGATGCGAACGCCGATCGGCTTCCTGACGTATGCGTGAAAGACGGCTTCGTGTATAAGCGCACAGAGCCTCACAACGGTGACCCGATTGCTGAAGACAGAGCCTGGAAATTATGGATTCCATCAAGTCTTACGTCAGCTGCGATCGCTCAGGCGCACGAGGCAGACACCACGGCCCATGGTGGTTATGCCAAAACGCTAGAGCGAGTCAGGCGATTTTTGTACTGGCCCGGAATGGCTACACAAGTACGCACCTACGTTCTGGCGTGCGACACTTGTAAAGAGACAAAGTCCCCGAACAGACCTCTACGAGCGCCAATGGGAGAACCTTTCCAGACAGATCAGCCATTCCAGCACCTTTACATCGACGTGCTTGGACCATATCCGCGTACCAAACGGGGTAAGATCGCGATCTTGATCGTCTTGGATCATTTCACAAAATTTCCCATGTTACATCCTTTGGGGCGGATCACTGCTGAAGAGATCACCAACTACTTGGAGGGGCAGGTCTTCCATACGTTTGGAACACCAGAGACGATCCTCTCCGATAACGGCTCTCAATTTAGGTCGAATATGTTTAACACCATGCTGAACAAATACGGAGTTAAACACCTGTACACCCCGAGCTACTCACCGCAAGCGAATGCTTCGGAGCGTGTCAATCAGTCCATCCTGGCCGGAATTCGAGCATTCATCACTGATGACCAAACACGATGGGATGAGAGTCTAAGCAAAATTGGATGTGCTCTTCGTAGCTCACTCCACCAAGCCACTGGATTTTATCCTTATCAGGTTTTGTTTGGGAATCACATGATGTTGCACGGGAAGGACTACGAACTGCTGAAGCATTTGCGAGCGTTGGGAGAGTCAAATGTACAGCTTCGACCTCGAGAGGGAATTCCTATCGTGAGACAACTGGCGCAGACGAAAATAAGGGTCGCACATGAGGACAGCAGCAGGCGTTATAATCTGCGTGCTGCTAAAACACAATTTTGTGTAGGACAGGAGGTATTCCGTAGAAACTTTTCCTTGTCCACAGCCGCGCAGAATTATAACGCCAAGCTGGCGAAGAAGTTCCTCAAGTGCAGGATTCGTCGTGTGCTAGGCAACTCACGATACGAATTGGAGGATCTAGGAGGCAAACGTCTGGGGACTTACCACTCCAAGGATCTGAGGCAGTGATCCGAGGGGTACAACACCGATTGCCCGGCA
This sequence comes from Beris chalybata, assembly GCA_949128065.1. Taxonomy (NCBI): domain Eukaryota; kingdom Metazoa; phylum Arthropoda; class Insecta; order Diptera; family Stratiomyidae; genus Beris; species Beris chalybata. The sequence continues at coordinate 58,428,645 of OX421895.1, forward strand.
CTCAGTCGTGCGCACGAGACTCTTCTACGCGGCCACTTTCTGTAGTCGTTTCGGCGATGAAAATCAGCGGCGAATCGCCTATGTTGTTGAGTGCCGCCGGAATTTCGTTTCCGGTGCTTACAGGTGCTTTCGATACTTAATAAAGTACCGAGCGCACTTGTAAGCACTGGAACGAACAAAACGAAACCGGCTTGGCGACGGGAAAGGCACCGCTAGGAGATAGATGCCGGCTGGAGTGCGGGACGAGTTTTTTTTGGAAGCGCGCGTCGATACGAGAGAAAAAACGATTCGACCATTGGAGAAAACGATACTCGGGTTTTGTTTTTGGTTGTTCTCGAGTAGGAAATCGGAGCGCGTAAATTGTCTGGGAATTTTCGTGCCGCGCTTTGATCTTCGCTGCCTTAGTTTCAAGGAGGGATATCGAATTGTTCCGCGTAACGAGTTTCGTGCGGTTCTCAACGGCACATCGGAATGCGTGATCGTGCACCGCTAGAAAAATCGAGTCCCGTGAGTTTTTTCGTTCGAAATGCAAGCAATTAAACGAAGTTCTTTTGTGTTATAGCAAAATTTTCCGCCCCCCCCGTTTAACCCCGGTATCAGGTCGCTCCGTTATCGGTTGGCATCAGTTGCAATCGGAAATTGCGCCGGCAAATTAGGTGCTAATAAATGAAATAAATTCAATGCTCTGGAAAGTGGAATTTTATTTTGATAAGGCGTAATTTCTTTCGTCCGAAAACAGGGAGAATTTAAAGCGTTGGTTCGATCCTGACGTTGCTAGTGTCCGGTGTAATTTTTTTGGTTTGCCGGTACGAATTCGGTTGTGTGGCAGGCGATCGGAGGCGAGAGGGGAGCTGTGAAGCTTTTCCCGAGACGCGGGCTGCGTGCGGGCACCGTGGATTTTACCCAACCGACCGACACGACTTCGGTTTTCGCATCGTCGGGAGGAAGAAAAAGAGGAAGAAAAGAATGGAACCCTCAAAGTAGGAAGGAAAATGAGAATCTGAAAATTGAAATGAATCGTGGTTTTTTTTAAAAAAATGGTGCCGGATAAATAAATAAGGAAAATGAGAATCTGAAAATTGAAATGAATCGTGGTTTTTTTTAAAAAAATGGTGCCGGATAAATAAATAAGGAAAATGAGAATCTGAAAATTGAAATGAATCGTGGTTTTTTTTTAAAAAATGGTGCCGGATAAATAAATAAGGAAAATGAGAATCTGAAAATTGAAATGAATCGTGGTTTTTTTTAAAAAAATGGTGCCGGATAAATAAATAAGGAAAATGAGAATCTGAAAATTGAAATGAATCGTGGTTTTTTTTTAAAAAATGGTGCCGGATAAATAAATAAGGAAAATGAGAATCTGAAAATTGAAATGAATCGTGGTTTTTTTTTTAAAAAATGGTGCCGGATAAATAAATAAGGAAAATGAGAATCTGAAAATTGAAATGAATCGTGGTTTTTTTTAAAAAAATGGTGCCGGATAAATAAATAAGGAAAATGAGAATCTGAAAATTGAAATGAATCGTGGTTTTTTTTTAAAAAATGGTGCCGGATAAATAAATAAGGAAAATGAGAATCTGAAAATTGAAATGAATCGTGGTTTTTTTTAAAAAAATGGTGCCGGATAAATAAATAAGGAAAATGAGAATCTGAAAATTGAAATGAATCGTGGTTTTTTTTTAAAAAATGGTGCCGGATAAATAAATAAGGAAAATGAGAATCTGAAAATTGAAATGAATCGTGGTTTTTTTTTAAAAAATGGTGCCGGATAAATAAATAAGGAAAATGAGAATCTGAAAATTGAAATGAATCGTGGTTTTTTTTTAAAAAATGGTGCCGGATAAATAAATAAGGAAAATGAGAATCTGAAAATTGAAATGAATCGTGGTTTTTTTTTAAAAAATGGTGCCGGATAAATAAACAAGGAAAATGAGAATCTATAAATTGAAATGAATCGTGGTTTTTTTTTAAAAAAATGGTGCCGGATAAATAAATAAGGAAAATGAGAATCTGAAAATTGAAATGAATCGTGGTTTTTTTAAAAAAAAATGGTGCCGGATAAATTATAAAAAAAAAAAACCAACTAAAATGAATGAATAAAGAATTTAAAAAAAAAAAAAAACCATAAATATAAAAATGAATTACGAAAATTTTTGGTCATCAACACAAAAAAACTTAAAGCCTTGAAAATTAAACAAAAAAAAAAAAAAAAAAAGAAAATTAAACAAAAAAAAAAAAAAAAAAAAATTAAACAAAAAAAAAAAAAAGAAAATTAAACAAAAAAAAAAAAAAAGAAATGAAATAAATAAAAAAAAAAAAAAACGACAAAGGACTGGACAAACGAAGACAGAATATAATTTAAATCAAACTTAATTAAAAATAAATTAAAATTAGAAAGGAGAAGCAGAAAAAATAAATAAATGGGGTGAGTTAAATTCAATTTTATATATTTCTATACCAAATATTTTTTTTCTTCTTATATTTTTTTGGGCTTTACAGATTTTGGTTATTTGTTTTTCTTCGGTTTGAATTGAAATTTTTTTTTTTGTTGCCAGTAAGATGCTTAAAGGCTAGAAAGAGCCGTTAAAATGAACCCGAGCGTCTAGCTCCTTCACCCCGAACCTCAATAAGGGGCCACGACGCGACAAATGCTATAAGGACAGTCGTGGCTGAGGTAGGGTGGGCAGAGCAGGGCGCTATTAACACCAGAGCGCCCTGACAAATCGCGGAGCCGCGCCATCCAACCGCTTCTTGGTCTTTCACGACCAATTGGGAAAATAATCCCAATTTTTACCTACCCTTGGATAAGTCGGCGCTTACAATTTTTGTTGTACAGTCCTAGGGTTTAATGGCCTGAGTTCAAGCAAGTACCCCCCCCCCCCCCACACTGCCGTAGCTAGTCCCGGCCGCCAGCAAGAGCGTCGCACCAGCTGAACTCAGACACCAATTCGGACTTAGGTGGAATTGGCCCTTCTGTCCCGAACCTTCTTTTTCCTTTCGACTATTTTGACTTTTTCAAGTCGAAATAGTCCTTCCAAGGCCTCAAACACAACAGATGCACAAACCATTCTTCAGAAGCGTTTGCTGGTGATACCTTTTTTTTTAGCAACGTATGACTCATGAAGAATCGCACCAGCTAAATTCAGCATACAGGCGACTCTTAATGAAATTCCGTTGGATTTATTGCCTAACACGAACGAGAATACCAGTTACCTTTTGATGTTATTCCAGTCAATCGAACGCCAAATTAGCCTCGCGCGGAACGCTGCTAGGACGATTGTCTCGAATCAAATCAAGAATAGAAAGAGAGCCCGAGTCAAAGCGATCGGGCCATTTATAGGGCCGCGCGGCTTACAACACCGTTGGTCCTTCCAACGATAGTCGGTACTAGCTTGTTGCCCACAGCGCGGCCCACAAATTTTGTACTATATTGTACATAAACTTTTGATTGTGGTGAATTAATTTATATTGGGTTTGCGTAAAGGATATGTTTGAATCTCAAACTTTATATTTGAGGTTCAAACACCATTCATTTATCGATTTATAAACACGTTACTGAGCTTTGAGCGAAACCTATTTGCGAACAAGGAAACCTATCTGCGATCATAAGAAAGATTCCTGTGACGTGTGTCCATTGCGTAGACTGAAGTATACATCTTCCGAAACTATGGGTACCTTAGAATTATACTTTATAAATCTTACCTTAAATTCATATTATTTATAGTGTATGAAATAGACGAAAAATAATATAAATATGTACATAAAAGACTATTCATTTCTATGGGTACCGGGTACCGCTGCCGGTAGATATAGGGGTTCACCGAAAACAACGATAAAATCTCCAACTTTTAACACCACTTATTTCCACAAATAAATCCGAAAACGTTCTGGCCCGGACCGATGTCTCTGTTATTATACCAGGAGAAAAATTAAACCAAAAATTGTAGAAAAAGGTACCGGGTACCCGCCGTTGGTAACATAAGGGCTAAAAAAGTAGTGTTCAGTCTAGGCAACTCGTTTTATTTTGATACCTGACAGCTTGACGTGAATTTTTCTGACAAGTAGATATTCAGCGGTGTTTCATTACCAAATTTATGGTTTCTAACTTGTTTAAAACAGATGTTTGCTTGGCAGTAATAAAAAGTGAATCTCTTAGCAAAATTGAGTTTCTACAGCATTACAAAGTTTCTTCCAAAGTTTACTTTGATTTCCGTGAGAGTCACAGTGCATGTTTTTGGTTAAACGAGTCGTAGCTACGTGTTTTCGTAAACGCGTTCGGGAAGTGTTTTCAGCGCATTTAACTCGATTTAACCGCGTCAATCTCGTAGTCTGAACATATCATTAGGGTTGAAAAAGACAAAAACTTAAAAACTAGTTTTAGGCGATTATTACGCAAGCCCATGAAAGTGAAGAGATATTCGATATATTATTAGAGCTGGGGGATATGGTAGAATTCATGAAAAAATATACCTCCTTGCACTAGAGGTAGAATTTAAAAAAATCCTGAAAACACTTTTTACATCTGAATGTATTTATATGAAAAAGCCGTAAAATAAAAATGAATTCAATATTTGGGAAGAACTAATAGATATTACGAAATTCGTGCAAATATAAGCATTCCATTTGCCCTGGCAATATTTTTCGAACACCTTCTAAGCACTAATGGATATTTAAAAAAATTTTAATCTAAGTTATCTACTTTTCTAGTTGATTTACATATACATACCGAGCTTCAACTTTGTAGCATAAGCCGTTCTATATAGTTCGAAAAAACACCTCCAGAGGAGGGGGTGAAAAACTTTTGATTACAATATCTCACGAACTAATTGCAATTGAAAAATAAAATTCGGATTCTGTATAAAGTTTGACAAATAAAGTAAATTTTTTGAAGGTGATGAAGCATGGAATTGAAAGTGGTTAACGTTTTTCGGAAATACAGAAACTACGAGGATAGGGTGAGAAATATCAGCAATCTATGAAAACATTGCCATATTGTCGAAATATTGCCGCAATCAGTATGATATTGCCCTGTATTGCTCCATTAATCGCTCCACTAGTTTTGGCAATAGTCGTCGGACTATTAATAGTTTGAAAAATTACTCGTGTACAAGAACCTTTACGACTGGGACTTGAGCGATTTAAGCGTTCCGAAGTTATCGGCTAGTATTCTTGAATATACAGTGGCTCACAGCTTATTTCAACCAGCACGTAGAAAAATCTTGAACTGTCTATAACAGCTAAACTTAAGAAGAAGATATCAACATTATTTAAACGCAGGTTATTAGTCTAATGTTTGAACTAATCAAATATGACTTCATTTAATTTTTTTATATTTTTTTAATATGCTTAAACATTTAAAAATGCAACAAAAAACAATGACACAGCTTATTTCAACCAAGTAACAGATTCAATGTTTAAATTAAGTTAAAAGGCACAACAAAAAATTTCAATATTTAGCATGACCACCCTTTTGGTCGACCACCATTTTAAGCCACTTCAGCATTGAATCGACCAGTTTTTGTGTCACTTCTGGGGTAAGTTTGGCACATTCTTCATTGAATGCAGTTTGCAGATCGCTTTTGTTGGATATTTTCTGTTTTCGGATGTTTCTATCCAAAATAGCCCACAAGTTTTCGATGACGTTAATGTCGGGCGACTGTGCCGGTGGTTCGATAACATGCGGACAGTTTCAAACCAGCCATGTCTGTACAATACCGACTTATGCTTCTGGTCATTGTCTTGATGAAATCTGGAGTCATCGCGAAGGCCCAGTTTTTTCCCGACTATCAAGCAAATTGGACATCAAAATTTCGAGATTATGAGACCTATCCATTGTAGTCTCAATAAATTGCAAATTTTTAACTCCCGCGGCGAACATACAGGCCCAAAACATAACGCTACCACCTCCGTATTTGATTGTAGCTTTCAAATTTTTGTTTTGCAATTCTGTATTTGGCTTACGCCAAACATATGAGGCTCCATCAGAGCCAAAATATTAAACTTCGACTCATCAGCGAATATACCGGTATTCCAAAATTTAGAATCCTTATATAAATGTTCCTTGGCCAATTTTAAACGTTACTTCTGATTTTTGGCGCTTATAAATGGCTTCTACCATTGGTCTTATGCTCTCTACACACACAACGAATAGTTTGACGGGTGACATGACTTGCCCAACTCAGCTTCCACTCTACTGGCAATTTTGGGAGACAATAGTCTTTGGGTTTCCCGGCATTTCCGGACAATATAACGATCTTCCGTTGGATTGAAAATTTTGTCGGGGGCATTTCTCCTTTTATCGTGCGTTCTATTTTCGCGGATAAATCGGTATATGATGTTCTGCACAGTAGAATCACTTAGTCCAACCATCTCACCAATTTTCCTGCGCCAATGACCTTTTTTAAAATTACTGAGAACAAGTTCTCGCTGATAAATTGTTGTACGTGGTCCCATTTCGCAAAACTAATTTTTCTGCGCGATCTTCTCAAAGAATTCGGGAAGAATGAACTTGAACACATTACGATTATAATGACATGAAATCATAGAAAAAAAAAATAACCGCCACATTGCAAAATAAATGATCATTGTATACCTGCAAAGTGTTTGGTTGAAATAAGCTGTGGCATTGTTTTTTGATGCATTTTTCGTTTTTAATTGTTTTAGAATATTAAAAATATATAAAAAACATAACGCAATCACGATCGGCTGCAAGCCAATCGTATGATACTCTAGATGAAATACTGAACTCCGATTTATATTTTTAGTTGGAAATATATCAAAAGAATGAGGAGTGCACAAGCAATTATTACATGACCTTTTACTTACAGGTAGAAACTAGTGTATAGTGGCAACTCGATTTTTTGATTTATAGTGAGTTCCATGAAGTAAGGACATTTTACAGAATTTTTGTATGGCAGCTACATGAAGGACAGGATATTTTTCATATTAATAGTTTCAGCTGCGACTATTATAAAATTAATGTGTATAAAATTTCAAAGTCGTGACTTAAAGTGTTCTAAAGTTATCGTTCAATATTGGCGAACGTGTTTATTAAGGACTTTTGTATGACAGCTACCCGAAAAAGTCAGCGGATAGCCCCAATTAATGAACTCCGTCTTGGTTTTGGTATAAAACTATTTCCTGTAAGATTTTAAATTCCTGCATTAGCTCGTTCTGGAGTTATAGTGGATTCAGGAACAAGCATACATTTTTGAAGGACTTTTCTAGGCTGATACACGAAGGACTCATTCGATTTGCATCATATTCGGAACTTTTAATTCAAACATTGTAAAACTTAAGTATGCAAAATTTCAAGTTCCTAACTTGAAGCATTCGAGCAATAATTGTGAAAACGTGTTTTAAGGACTCTTGTATGGGAGGTACCCGAAGGAATGGAAGGATATCGCTCATTAACGAACTTAGCCTTACTTTTTCCATTTTACAAGTTGTGACAAAACTTCAACTTCCTAGGTCAACGCGTTCTTGAGTTATCGTGCTAACGGACGGACGGACGGACAGCAAACGGATTTGGGGGTTTTGGCCAAAAATAAAAACAAAATAATATATATCTTTTTTTCGTCCGAGGCTCCGTTCTATGCGTTACAAACTTTTCGGGCTGGATTAAACTTATAATACTCTATATGTTCATCGAGAGTATAAAAATATAATAATAATAATAATCAATGGCGCAACAGCCCAAATCGGGCCTAGGCCTTGAAGTAATGCTAGAGTTACTTCATTGCGAGACCAACGGAACACTAGGAGGTGAAGTGGTCAGCTACACGCTCGTCCGTGATTATTACCCCGTTTTTAATTTAGGTACTCATTTTCAGCTGAGTGAACTGGTAGTCCGGCACCCAATCCCATTTTCGAAAAATACTTGTCACCAAGCAAATTCGAACCTGGTACCCGGTGCACCGAAGGCAAGTGCTCTAGCCACTAAGCCACCCAGACTACAAAAAATAAAAAAATATAAATAAAGTCATATTTGATTAGTTTAAACATTATATAATACTAATAACCTGCGTTTAAATAATGTTGATACCTTCTTTAGTTTAGCTGTTATAGGCAGTTAAAGTTTTTTTTACGTGCTGGTTGAAATTAGAGTCACTGTATAAGAACTAACACAAACATCCATTATCTTGAGTACGGACAATGTGTGTTTCATTTGAAACCAGTACATTTGAAATTTTTTTGCAGTTGTCCGATTTTTCATTTTTATCCCCACTAAAGTGGATAAACGCTGTATTTAGTTGACATTTCATGAGACATATGTATCTCGATTCCGTGAAACGTTAATCAAAATCCATCTGCTACACGTATACACACTAAAACTATGCCATTTAAGAAACCTGCGAACTTTGGAGTTCGCAGGGTTCAAGAGTACTATAAAGGTACCCAAAGCGGTCATTGTCCGTACTCAAGATAGTGGATGTTTGTGTTAGTTCTTATACAGTGACTCTAGTTGAAATAAGCTGTGAGCCACTGTACATGTTTTAAGGCCTTTGTATGGACCCGAAGGAGTGAAATGATTTTGCCCGTTAACGAACTTACGTTAAAATTTCAACTAAGTTCAGATTCTAAATGGAGTGGAGGGTTATTTTATAAACCTTTTACTTTGCACCCCACCACCCCCCCCCCTCCCCCACCCCCTTGGAAGAAGTTCTATGGGCGCCCTTGTCTACTTTGCTATGGTTACAGGGACCATCGAATTAAACGAGGAGCTCTCAACACAGATCGAAACTCAAGCGCACCTACCATAAGTACATTGCGTCTCCAATTTTTTTTTTGTGGTATCACTGTGGACCTTTGTGGGTCTATGTGAGGCCTTTGGCCACCACTGCAACCTAACCTATGATCAAGTACCGCGTATCCAATATATCCAATTTCATATCATACATCATTACTAACAAATTAATTGAACACAACTGGAATTGTCACGAGCGGAATTCAATTGCATACAACTTGATAACCAAACTCACTTGCTAATCTCTCTGTATCCTTCCAGGTACATGTCCATAAGAATATCATCCTCTTCTAGCAAACTTTTCCGGAAGATATTTTCAATTTTTTCTAAGTCAAACCTATCCGCAGACATCTCCTTGTATGAATAGTGACTCTAGTATGAATGAGCTACATACACAATTTGACAGGTGTATTAGTAGTACTAAATCTTAAAAATTTAAAAACTGAAAATAAATCTCAATAACAAAGACCGACACCACGAAAAGTTCAAACTTCAAGAAGCTAAAAGCCATATTTCATATAACACTTCACTTTGGCTCTTGCCAATGCCCTCTAGATAAGTTGGCGCTGCTCTTGGCAAAGCGCAAACTTCAAAAGATTTAAAACCATCCACTGAGGTACGTAACAGTCTACAGAAGAACACAAAAGATGCGATTGACTGTAACAAAAATCAAGTAATACACTTCCCAGCAGGCAGATCATTCCCGTAGAAGACTAATCGAAATTCTACACATTTTCTCTAGCCATTAGCCCTGACCAGAATAGACTTAAGGAATCTTAACAACTTTTCGTCAAACGCCTTAAGGCACGTAAAGTTTGTGGCAAAACTTAATGAATCTTATACCCAACCACAATAGCCTTAAGGTAAGATAAGTTTGACAGCTAAAAAAGTCAAATATCGGCCGTCAAATACTCATCAAGAGAGTGTAAACTAAAATAAATTTTTCTTTTTTAAAGCGGAGTTAACTATAAATCACAAGTCTGAAGTCACAAAGTACAAAAATTTCGGAAAATCTGTGAATAAATGTCAAACGCATAAGTTTGCTTAAGTTTCTACGCTCAGAACCGTACACTTAAGTTTAACCGAAAGTTTGGAAAAGTCAACGAAAGATGCCTTAAGTCCATTCTGGCTGTCTACGTGCATTTCTATACAGTCGTAGAAAAACTTAAGCTGCCTTAAGGTGCCTTAAGTCTATTCTGGTCAGGGCTATTGAGCCACATGTACAAGAAAGGAGCAGCGAATGAAACCCGTCTCCGTTGAAATAGAGGTGGAAAAATATCGATAGCACTATCGATATATCGATATTTTTCCATAAATAATATTTTATCGATTGCGGCCACTCATATCGATATAATTCGATATTGCAAGCGAAACAAACTTCAACTCAATTTTGTCACTATTATCTCCTTTCTTACAGTATCTACTGCAATTCGTACATGAATTTTTTCATATTTGTCAATGCCAATACACTACATGGGTATTTTTTGGGAAAGACTCGATAGCTAGAAATGAAAAAAAAATATTTTTCTATTTTTGTTGTTGTTATTTAAAGGCGATCGCAGAAGGTTTCAATCCGCGATCTACCTTTAATCAAAACTTATGGCCATTTGAAAAGTTCAAATTTACGTACCTTTTCGTGCTATTTTTGTGTCACCTGGACTTCACTTATGACATTTCACGGCACCAGTGCTGCCATATTGAAGTTTTTGTGGAACGTATTCCACATCGACATTACCGAACCTAAAAATTAAAGGTCGGGCTCAGTTTGAAATATTTTACAACTGTTCTTGTTTTTGGGTGACAAATCCTCCGAGATAACTGCGAGGCTAAAGGGATTACAACTCCCTTTTCGCGTTCATGTTTGGCTAACGCGCGCTTCGCTCCAACTTCTTTTTGCGCGCGCACCAGTGTTACCATATCAAAGTTTGCGCCGAAAAGGGAGTTTTAAACCCTTTAGCCTCGCAGTTATCTCGGAGCATTTGTCACCCAAAAACAATAATATTTCAAACTGTGCCCGCCCTTTAATTTTTGGGTTCGGTAATGTTGATGTGGAACACATTCAACAAAAACTTCAATATGGCAGCACTCGTGCCGTGAAATGTCATAAGTGAAGTCCAGGTGACACAAAAATAGCACGAAAAGGTACGTAAATTGGAACTTTTCAAATGGCCATAAGTTTTTATTGAAGGTAGATCGCGGATTAAAACCTTCTGCGATCGCCTTAAAAAAACATCAAAAAAAATTGAAAAATAATTTTTTTTTTTTTCTAGCTATCGAGTCTTTCCCAAAATAATTCCTCTGATCAGACCTGAGAGAAATTGCGGAATTAATCAAAATGTATGCAACGCCCTTACACCCCCTTAGAAGTCGAATTTAAAAAAATCTTGAAAACACTTTCTAGGTATTCATATGAAGAGTCCGTACAATAAATTTGAATTCAATATTTGAAAAGACCTAGTAAATATGACGAAAATCGTGAAAATATATGCATTTTATTTTCACTGATCATTTTTTTTTTGTACCGAGTTTCAACTTTCTAGCATAAGCCGTTCTAAAGTTAGGAAAAACACCCCCCACCCCCGTACCATACTACCCCAAAAAAAAATTATTTTTCCACCATGCCACTACTATAGCTCTACCTAAATAAAAAGTTTCAGCTTTCTACCATTATAGGTTCTTAAGATATAAACATCGGAACTTTTTCCTTCTCACTCTTCCCCACCTTCACCCTCGACGTACGGCGGACTGAAATTTTTTTTGCTTGTGTCTACTAGTAATGATACGTGGAACTAACATGAAAAACTTATGGGATATTATTATTATATTAATAGTTTTAGCTGCGACTATTATAAAATCAACGTATACAAAATTTTAAAGTCGCAACGTAAAGCGTTTTAAAGTTATCGTTCAATAATGGTGAACACGTGTTTTAAGGCCTTTTGTATGACAGCTACCCGAAGGAGTCGACGGATGGAGCCAACTAATGAACTCAGTTTTGCTTTTGATATAAAATGAATTCCTGTAAAATTTTGAATCCCTGCTTCAACTCGTACTGGAGTTATAATGCATTATGTAACTTGAAAACATTTTTTAAGGACTTTTCTTAACTGCTACACGAAGAACTCATTCGGTTTGCATCATATTCAGAACTTTCCCTTCAAACATTGTTAACTTTAAGTATGCAAAATTTCAAGTTCCTAACTTGAAGCATTCGAGCAATAATTGTGAAAACGTGTTTTAAGGACTCTTGTATGGGAGGTACTCGAAGGAGTGGAAGGATATCGCTCATTAACGAACTTAGCCTTACTTTTTCTATTTAACAAGTTAAGACACAATTTCTTCTTCCTAGGTCAACGCGTTCTTGAGTTATCGTGCAGATGGACGGACGGACAGCAAGCGGATTTGGCGGTTTTGGCCCCAAATAAACACAAAATACTGTATAACTTCATTTCGTCCGAGGCTCGGTTCTATGCATTACAAACTTTTCGGGCTGGATTAAACTTATAATACTCTATATGATTTCATCTAGAGTATAAAAATAAATCAATCTTCTAAATTTGTAAAAAAAATTAGTTTTTCATTAAGTACTGCAATTTATTCATGAATTTCTCCATATTCGTCAATGCCAATACACTACATCGACATTAGCCGATCTGATTTTGGTTGTCATGAAAGCTATAACGTTGTATCCATAAAAGTTTCTGGGCTAGTTAAGATGAAAACTTCTGAACCTGAATATCGATAACTATCGATAATTTGTGGGAAAATATCGCCTCATATCGATTGAGACGACTATCGAAATTTTTCCACCTCTACGTTGAAATGAACGTTAAGCCTAGTACGAACCTCGATGAAAATTGAATTAACTGAGGCTTCAGTTACAATGGTTCCGATCCGATTCGATCCGGAAAACAAAGTGTGTTGAGTTTCTCCATCCGACACACATCTAAAGGGAATTTCGGAAAGCCCAGTCAATCATTCCGGCAATTAGCCGAGACACAAAACGGATGGGTAAAGTTGACCAACTTTCAACTTCTATCCGTTCCGTCGCTAAGAGGTGAATTATTGAATTTCACCACCTGCTTCGCCACACTAAAAATCAAAATTACACCTCGATAGTGTCATTCTGATGCAAGTCAGAACGGAATCATTGTGACTAGAAATTTTTTCCCGTCCGACGTTGCCGGATCGGATCGGAACCATTGTAACTGAGGCTTTAGGAACGCGTTCAATTCTGAAATGCGGTGGAGGCTACTATGTGACTGAAAACCTATCAAAAGAACAAGATCGTGGAAGTGAAAATCTGATTGGATCTGAGAGATATGGAATAATTTATGAAAAAGTACACAATCACTTTACACCCCCTTAGGGGTCAATTATGGAGAATACATAGAATAAAATTAAATTCAATATTTGGGACGAGGTAGTAGATATGTCGAAAATCGTGGGAAAATATGCATTCTATTTTCACAGATATTTTTTTTGCCCCCCTTCTGAACGCCAATAGATATTCGTTTTTTTTATATTCAAAATTATTTTTCTAGTTGATTTAGATATACACACCGAGTGTCAACATTGTAGCTTAAGCCGTTCTATATATCGGAAAAACACCCCCCACTTGTACCACACTACCCTTAGGGGTCAAATTTCAAAAAACCTTGAAAACACTTTCTAGGTATTCATACGAAGAATCCGTAGAATAAAATTAAATTCAATATTTGGGACGAGCTAGTATATATGACGAAAATCGTGAAAAAATATGCATTCTATTTTCACAGATAATTTTTTTTGCCCCCCTTCTGAACGACAATACATATATGAATTTTTTTTTAATCAAAATTGTTTTTCTAGTTGATTTACATATACACACCGAGTTTCAACATTGTAGCTTAAGCCGTTCCATATATAGGAAAAACACCCCCCACTTGTACCACACTACCCTTAGGGGTCGAATTTCAAAAAACCTTGAAAACACTTTCTAGGTATTTATACGAAGAATCCGTAGAATTAAAATGAATTCAATATTTGGAAAGACCTAGTAGATATGACGAAAATCGTGAAAATATATGCATTTTATATTTATTATATATACAAATAATTTTTTTTGCCCCCCTTTCTGAACGCCAATGAATATTCAAATTTTTTTTTATCACAATTACTTTTCTAGTTGATTTACATATACACACCGAGTTTCAACTTTCTAGCATGAACCGTTTAATAGTTAGGAAAAACACCCCCTACCCCCGTAGCATACTACCCCTAAAAAAAATTATATTTTTCCAACATTTCGCTACTGTAGCTCTATCTAAATACCAAGTTTAAGGCTTATATCATTACAGGTTCTCAAGATATAAGCATCGGAACTTTTTCCTTTTCACCCTCCCCCACCCTCCCCCTCTACACCCACAACCCCAAAACTTTTTTCCCTACTAGAGTTTAATTAGCGCAACTTCTAGTAAAAATTCGAAGCATCTATCTTGCACTGTTCTTGAGATATGAAATGTGTTTGATTTGAAAAATTCTCATCCCCTCCACTTCTATGCTCCACCTCCCACTTAAAAAATTTTACTTTGATCAATTTTTATTTGTCGACCTTTATACCCAAACCGAATTTTATTTTTCTAAAGCTATTGGTTCATGAGATATCGTAATCTAAACTTTTTCACCCCCCACCCCCATACACAACTTCCCCCACCCAAAATTTTTCTTGATTCTGTTCTGCTAGTATAACTTCAAATATTTTTTAAGTTTGAATAGTGTGCCAATAACGGTTAGGAGATATGGATTTTAGAATGTGTCTATCTCGCCTTTTTTGGGTTTCGGGCGCATTACATTTCCCCCCACTCCCACACCCCTTGATCAATATTGACAATTTTTCTGCAAATGAGCCTGCTATCAAAGCTCTATAGAAATTCTAAGTTTCAGCTTCCTATCATTAGGGGTTACTGAGATCTAGAAACCAAAATTTTCGGTCTAAAACACTTCCCCCTCCTTCCCCCTCCTTCCCCCTCCTTCCCCCTTCTTCCCCCTCCTTCCCCCTCCTTCCCCCTCCTTCCCCCTCCTTCCCCCTCCTTCCCCCTCACACCCCTACCCCTAAATATTTGGTCACTTCAAGGAGCCTACCCCGTCTATTCGTTAAAAAAATTTCAATTTAATATCTCAAATCGTTTGGCAGCTACGAGCCTCCAAACGATCTTGCGTACGGCGGTTAGACGGACTGAAAGTTTTTATTGCTTTTTTCGCGTCTACTAGCTATGAAACGTGAAAATAAAAATTTTGAGGGTAGCAAATTTTTTTTTTTTTAAAATCAATCACAATACTTAATTATTAAAATAATAAAGTAAAACGGATGAAAATTTTCATCGCAAATCTTTGCGTTGGGTTTCTGTTTGCGGTACGGAGTTCGAATGAAAATTTTCATTCGTTCTGACAGTTCACGTATTCACCACCAGACGGCGCTGAAAGCATGAAGACCATATTTTTCCGTCCAATTAAATGCTCCGCTATTTAATTTTTCATTGCCGGGATGAAAATTTTGACATCTTTGTCATTCGTTTGAATTTATTTGTCAGTTTCTTTTTTCAAACCGACTAAAGAGTGTGTTTTGTCCGAAGTGTATACTTTTGAAGTCGGAAGTGGATATTTTGAGTTGTGCTTTTATTTTAAAATTTGTCTTGTGATTTCAATTTAATTTTTATGTTGAAAAAGGGCCCATATATTAATGTCCATGATACTACATTTTCAAAAAACCGTCACTTAACTTTGGAAGTCCCGTCTGATGGAATTAAAGTTGCTCGCCTTCTTGGCAACGGATGGGAAGCGTAGAGATGTGCAACTTATTAATGTGCACATATCTACATATTTAGATTTAGAGAAATATTAGAAATAGTATTTGGCTTTAAATTCTAGCCTTATGCCTATACCTTTAATGATAATAATAGAAATAGTATTTGGCTAATAAATTCTAGCCTTTTGTCTATAGACCTCCAAAGGGTTTAACAAATAGTTAGTGATACTTAGACTAATTTTTACAGTATTTGGCTTTGACTACTAGCCATTCGCCCAAAGCCCTTCAAAGGGTTTAACAAGTAATTTGTGGTGTCTCAAAATTTACATAGTGTTTAGTGCTACGTTATATATTGTTTACATTTAATTACAGGTTGACTCGAGAAGCATCACCTTGTTGCTAAATAAAACCATATCGCAATAAGGATAACGGCTTGGGTTGATTATGTTTTCATTTTTATATTTACCTTAACAATGTTAAGTCAGTCCATTTTTGAGATAAGTTTGTTCTTAATAAAATTTTTTTTTAAAAAACTTGTTACAACGAGATCGTTCGGCAACCGGGCGAGGCGGCAACACTAATAAAAGGGTTTAGGCGTACTGCGTTTTAAGCATGTATGGGTGTGTTGGCGATCAACAGGCGAGAATTCAACGGGCGCATACAGTATCTGAAACTCAGCGACGCGAGGCATAGATATTACAAGTGTAAGTGTATGAAAAATAAAACAAGGCGAAAAATGTTGAATAAAGTGGCGTTTAAAATAAAGAAGTTCGGAGATTATTTTTTGAAGTTTTGATCGTAGCAATTCAGAAGTGGGATCGAAAGAATCCGGTAAATTACGGGGACAAATTGTGTGGCGTAACAAAAAAAAAAGAGAACAAGTGCGAGTGGCGTGCCGCGAACAGGATCAAACAACGGTCTGTGTCTGTGTGTGCAGTTAAAAAAAAATGGAGATCGATGAGAGTGGAAGCGGAGAGAGTTCTCGGCGACGAGCTCAAAGTCAGGGCGACGGGTTGGTGGACCAGGCGAGTGGTTCAGGCCGAGGCGATGGGCCCAACGGCGAACCGAGTACTTCGGCGGCGGCGGATGACGATGTTTTGGCGAAGGCATGCGTGCCGGGCTGGCGGGTCAAATAAAGAAGGCGGTGCAGCAACAGGCTGTTTTGGCGGTAAGTGAGATGCTCGTACAGCATCAGGAAGAACGATCGCTGTCACAGTCAGATACTGGCGAGGCCAAGGCGAGTGGCGGACGGGCGTTACGAATCGGACAGGAGATCATCGAGGTGTTCGAGGTGTTCGATCCTGCCAACGCCAAACAAAACGTCGAAAGGTGGCTCGGTAAGATCGACCAGCACGGCGATGTGCACGAATGGTCAGAATACGAGTGGGCGACAATTATGCAGTTGAAATTGGCTGGAACGGCGAGGCGGTGGTACCATCGACTGGATCACTACAATTTTTTGTGGGCACAGTGGTAGGCGAAATTGCGGGCGGCATTTCCGCGGCGTTACGAGTAGGGATGTTCGATTTCGATTCGATTAATCGACTAATCGATTAATTTAAAAAAAAAATAGATATTAGCAATCGATATGAGTGTTGTCGATTAATCGACATAATCGATTAGTTAACGTTAATTAATCGAACGAATTTCAACAGTTAAAAGATTCGATGCACGACAGATTTTCCTACATTAGTTAACAAAAAATTAGCTGATAGCACTGATCTGAATGTCAAGTTAACTGCAAATGTGTTAAATATTACGATACCTTCGAGTATCGTATTCGTACCATCTAGTATAATCCGGTTGCAATTCGCGAGGCGATCACTATATTAAATGGCAAACAGTTGGAGTTCCACGTCTCCTCTTTTCTCGATGGAATCAGAACCTTCATCATTAAGGTAATGCAGCTGATCTTTGGGCGATCCATGATTCACTTGCGTGTCAGAGCGCTTCTTAAGCTCATGCAGATGAAGACCTTAATGGAATTTCTGAAGAGCTCAGTCAGTTTTTATGTCAACCTGTAGTGAATAGAACAAAAAGTTCTTATGAAATTTGGGAAACACTAAAGTTTCAATTTTCACAAACGCATACTCTTGCAATTAAATACTTATCAGTAATTGCATCTTCGGTACCTGCAGAAAGATTGCTCTCAGAGGCTGGATTAATTGCTACTGATATGAGGAACAGGTTGACAGGTTCAAATTTATCAATGCTAATTTTTCTGTCATCAATAGACGAAATGTTTTGGTTCTGAAGGAAGTAGCAGTGGTTATTTTTATACTCTAGATGAACATATAGAGTATTATAAGTTTAATCCAGCCCGAAAAGTTTGTAACGCATAGAACCGAGCCTCGGACGAAAAAAAGTTATATATTATTTTGTGTTTATTTTTGGCCAAAACCCCCAAATCCGTTTGCTGTCCGTCCGTCCGTCCGTTAGCACGATAACTCAAGAACGCGTTGACCTAGGAAGTTGAAGTTTTGTCACAACTTGTAAAATGGAAAAAGTAAGGCTAAGTTCGTTAATGGGCGATATCCTTCCACTCCTTCGGGTACCTCCCATACAAGAGTCCTTAAAACACGTTTTCACAATTATTGCTCAAATGCTTCAAGTTAGGAACTTGAAATTTTGCATACTTAAGCTTTACAATGTTTGAATCGAATGTACCGAATATGATGCAAATTGAATGAGTCCTTCATGTAGCAGCCTAGAAAAATCCTTCAAAAATGTGTGCTTGTTACTGAATCGACTCTAACTCCAGAACGAGTTAAAGCAGGAATTTAAAATTTTACAGGAATTAGTTTTATACCAAAACCAAGACGGAGTTCATTAATTAGTGCTATCCGTTGACTCCTTCGGATAGCTGTCATACAAAAGTCCTTAAAACACGTGTTCACCAATACCTATTGAACGATAACTTTAGAACGCTTTACGTTACGACTTTGAAATTTTGTAAACGTTCATTTTATAATAGTTGCAGCTGAAACTATCAATATGAAAAATATCCCGTAAGTCCCTTATGTAGTCGCCACACAAAAATTCTGTAAAATGTTTAAACTTACTTTATGGAACTCACTATAAATCAAAACATCGAGTAGCCAGCCAGTATACAATATTTTCTACCTGTAAGTAAAAGGTCATGTAACAATTGCTTGTGCACTCCTCATTCTTTTGATATATTTCCAACTAAAATATAAATCGGAGTTCAGTATTTCATCTAGAGGATTATACGATTGGCTTGCAGCCGATCGTGACTGCGTTATGTTTTTTTTAAGTTTCAAGAGAATTTAATTAATTTTTTTTAATTTCTATGAAAAAATTTTATTTTATAAAAAAAGATATTTACAAAGAAATAATATCTACGAATTTTATTTCCATTATTTTATGGTTATTATTTTAATTTATTTATTTTCTTCTCATTTTTAGAATGGGATATTATTTATTTAACCATTAAAAAGAACATACATATATATATATATATATATATATATATATGTATGTACGTTTAAAACTCATATTCACACACATTTTTAACGGACATTTAGCGTCACAAGTGAGAGGAAAATAGAAAAAATCTTTACATACATATTCTACCCTTCATCCAGCATCCTCCACCTTCAATCCTCCGTCCTGCATCCACTATCCAACATTCATCATCCATCTTTACCATTTAGTAATGGGAATGCATAACTACTACACCAAAAACGAACGAAGTGCCGCTAAATCATATCAAATGTTGAAATAACTCTCGAACCACCAATTGTAAAATGATTTTGTTAATGCAGAAACGAAGTTTCATCGTAATCGGATGAATGATATAGGAAAGCATACGAAACAAACAAACAAAGAATTAGAGCACCAGGGTACTAAAATCGCAAAACAAATTGAAAAATGTCAAAAAAAAAAACAATTTGTTTTTATTCGATCGATACCAAACTTCACAGGAACTATCCCGGAACTATTCTACACGTTCCCTGAGCGGTTTAGGAGTTCTTAGGGAACATAGCCACATTCATACAACCATACATACATAGTTAAATAGTTAAAATTTTATGTATGGACAATCACTATGTTAAACGTATAATGAACCTTGACATTTCAATTCAAATCTACCTATTAAGTTTACGTATACTTATACGATAACCCTGGGACTTAAGAATTACGCGATTAATCGATTTATTGCTTAAATCCGATCAATTAATCGATTGATCTTAATCGAACATTTTAAAATAATCGATCAAGCAACAATCGATTGTTGAGCAATCGATTCCCATCCCTAGTTACGAGTATGCGGTGATGCTCGAGGAGATGATCGCGCGGTGGAAGCAATCCGGCGAGGGCATGACAGCTTATTATCATGCAAGGCTGGGAATGTGCGCATGAGTTAACATTCAAGGCGAGGATGCCGTGTCGTGCATAATTCGATGTTTGCCGGAAGAGCTTCGGGCCAATGCACAGGCGGCGAGTTGCAAATCACCGGAGCTGCTGTACGAACGATTCTTGGCGGGATTGGAATCGTATCGGGATAAATCAGGCGGTGGTAGGACGGCGATACCAGGGCGAGAAAATTTCAGCTGAAATACGGGCGGGGAACGACAGGGGCAATTTATGGTAAGGCGATGCTACAACCGTCAAGAACAGAGCACTCACCTGAGTAGGGATTGCCCAAAGGCGAGGATGAAGAGATGCTGGCGATGTGGCGAAGGCGGACATGTGTCTTAATAATGTTCCGTGAGACAGGTGAGTGTCATTACTTTTGACAATAATTATTAAAAAATGCGAGTCGAGATAAATGGCGTAGCAGTTCGCGTATATTTAGGTTTGGGTAGCGAACAAAACATTTTGGCGGAAGCAACAGCAAGGCGTTTGGGGCTTCCCATTAATAATTCAGGCGAAGGTGTGAATATGTGTGGCTTTGGTGGGGGCGTTAGGCAGTATCTAATGTAGATTGGAACTGAAGGAGGTTGAATTGGATATCACGGCGTTGATAACCAATGGTTCAATGGATAGGGCGGAGTTGTTGTTAGGACAACCGACGATTAGTAGCCCAGGCGTAGTAACGGTGCTAAATGGCGAACGGGCGAGATTAGTTCGAAAGGACTGTGCGGAGGATGCGCTAAGAGAAATTGCGCTCGAGGCGGAACCCACAAGGCGGAAAGTGGTGCTGCTTCAAGACTTTAAGTGCCCAAACGAGTCCACGGGGAGGGCTATTGTCGAGGTGCTAGAAGCAGGGGACGGCGAAAAGGTACATATGTCGGCGAAAATGTACAGGGATGGACAGATCTGGTCGGCGATGCCAGGAGGAGTATTGGTCAGGCTAACAAAATATTGGTGAGCAATTTGGGCGAAACACCAATAAATTGAGCGAAAGGAAACTGATTGCACGGACGGAGAATCAGCAAGCGCAAGGCGGAAATATGGCGGTCAACAAGAACAAAGTGAGTATTAATTCAGTGTGTAGCAAAATTGAAGTAGGTAGTTTTTAATTAGGAAATCTAGCGTTCAGGGATCAAGAAAGGGTATTACAGGTTTTACAAGAAAAGGCGCACTGTTTTGCAAAGATCGAAGGCGATTTGGGGTTGACTGGATTTGGTGAAATGGAAATCCGGTTAACAACCGATGTACCTGTACTCCGGCGTCCATATAGATTATAGGTGGTGGAGAGAGAAAGAGTGAGGGATAAAACCGGAACGATGTTAAGGGCGGGAATTATTCGGGAATCAAGTTCGGCGTATGCAAGTCCTATCATCTTAGTTCCAAAGAAGACAGGCGAATGGCGTATGTGTGTGGATTATCGGGCACTTAACGCGATTACGGTGAAAGATCGGTATCCATTACCACTCATTTCCGATCAGTTGGATAAACTGGCGAACAAAATATTCTATACGACACTTGATTTGGCGCAAATGTATCATCAGGTTCCTATGCAGGAGACGTCAATGAGTAAAACGGCGTTCATTACTCCAGACGGCCATTATGAATATATGAGAGTACCTTTTGGACTGGCGAATGCTCCGGCGGTGGTTCAATAGATGATCAATAAAATGTTGGGCGTTTTGAAACATGGACAGGTGTTAGCTTATATGGACGATTTGTTAATTCCATCAGTAAGTGTTGATGAAGGCGTAGAATTACTAAGGGTGGTGTTAGGTTTGATCGAAAAGGTGAGCTTAAAATTGAATAAGGAGAAATGTTCATTTTTTATGGATACGGTGGAATATTTGGGACATGAGATTTCGGCGAGTGGCGTAAGACCAGGTGCTCGAAAGACAAAGGCGGTGTCAGAATATATATGTAGCTCCGAAGGATGTACATGGCGTGCGACAACTCATAGGATTAGTTTCTTATTTTAGAAAATTTGTTAGGAGTTTCTCATCGATTGCTAGACCTATAACAGAGCTTACCGAGAAGGGGTGTACATGGAATCGGGGCGAGGAGCAACAAACGGCGTTTGAGCTACTGAAAAGTAATCTGGTGACAAGACCAATACTGGCGATTTATGACAGTAAGGCGCAAACTGAACTGCATACCGATGCGAGTAAATGGGGCCTTGGTGGCATTTTGTTACAGAGATATGAAGAATCGGAGGGATGGCGACCGGTAGAGTATTTTAGTCACGTGACTTCGATACAGGAGCAAGTGTATCACAGCTACGAACTGGAAACCTTGGCGGTGGTAGAGTCGATAAGGCACTTTCGGGTCTATTTAGTGGGAATTAAATTTAAAGTAGTAACGAACTGCGTGGCGGTGCGAGCAACGTTGCTGGCGAAAGATCTTGTTCCTCGGATAGCTCGATGGTGGTTGGCAATACAGGAGTATGACTTCGAGGTGAAATATCGTCCAGGCGAAAGGATGCAACATGTAGAAGCTCTAAGTCGTAATCCGGTGGGCTTAGAGACTGAGAAGGGCTTTGTGCGAATTAATGTCGTAGAAATTGGGAAACATGATTGGTTCTTTACTGTACAGTTACAGGATCCTAAGGCGCAAGAAGTTATACAGGCGTTTAGCGACGGATCACCGAGTCCTGAGCTGTTGACGAATTATAAAATAAAAGGCGGGCGATTATATCGGAAAACTTTGCACGGCGATAGACTGTATGTCCCTGCATTGGCGCGTTTCAGTCTGATACATAAGCATCATGATGAAATAGGAAATCCGGGCTATGAGAGATGCCTAAAGTTAGTTCAAGTTAGTTCAATTGTTGGTTTCCTAAAATAAGGCGTTTCATTTTGAAATATGTGAGGGTGTGTTTGAAATGTTCATTTGCGAAAGGCGATTACGGTCGAGGCGAAGGATATTTACATCCAGTAGAAAGGCGGGCGATACCATTTGACACGGTGCATGTCGATCATTTGGGACCTTTTGTGAAGATTGTGAAGGGTAATGTATATCTGTTGGTGTTGATTGATGGGTTTACTAAGTTTGTGCTGGCGCGTGCAACAAAAACCTTAAGGTCGACAGAGGCGGTGATAAAGTTGAGAGAAATTTTCTCGGAATATGGGTACCCAAGGCGGATCATTAGTGATCAGAGATTGGCATTTACAAGTATTCAAGGACTTTGTGGCGGAAAAAGGCGTTAGGCATGTGTTGAATGCAATAGCAACCAAGGGTGAATGGACAGGTGGAAAGGTCCAACCGAACAATTATAGGTGAGGTTCTGGGTGAGGCGGTAACAACTACTGGCGTCGCGACGAGGAAACGGAGGAGTGACGACTCAACTGTTCCAAGTCATGTAAAGAGGCTTTTACTGGACCGCGCAAATGCAAGTGAGAATATCACTAAGGTGGCAGGGCGAATGAAGTCGAGGTATGATCAAAGGCGAAAGAGGGCTGATCAGTATAAGCCGGGCGAACTAGTGTTATGGCGACAAGCGGCTACCAACAAGGCAGATGTTGGCGTAGTGCGGAAACTGGCAAATAAGTATGATGGACCGTATGGAATCATTAAGGCGTTACAAAACGATCGATACGTAATCGAAGCGATTAAAGGCGTTCGAGGGTACAAACGGTACGAGGCGTTAGTGGCGGTAGATTCTCTTAGGCGGTATCATGGGGTAAATGAAATCGAGGTAGCTGGCGATGATGAAAGTGGCGAGGAGGTCGATAGATTAGATCTCATAGATTTGTTAGAGTCATAAAGATTATAGATGCATATAATTTTTTTGGTATACTATTGAGGACATTTAATATTGCAGGATGGCCGAATGTTACAACGAGATCGTTCGGCAACCGGGCGAGGCGGCAACACTAATAAAAGGGTTTAGGCGTACGGCGTTTTAAGCATGTATGGGTGTATCGGCGATCAACAGGCGAGAATTCACATTCGGTATCTGAAACTCAACGACGCGAGACCTAGAAATTACAAGATGAAGTGTATGAAAAATAAAACAAGGCGAAAAATATTGAATAAAGTGGCGTTTAAAATAAAGAAGTTAAGAGATTGTTTTTTGAAGTTTTGATCGTAACAAACTATTTACATTTGTGTACAGGCGAGAATTCAACGGGCGCATTCGGTATCTGAAACTCAGCGACGCGAGACCTAGAAATTACAAGTTGAAGTGTATGAAAAAAAAAAACAAGGCGAAAAATATTGAATAAAATGGCGTTTAAAATAAAGAAGTTAGGAGATTGTTTTTTGAAGTTTTGATCGTAACAAACTATTTACATTTGAGGACCTATTTACAAGCGGACTATGGGTTAAAGATTTATTCCGCACTTAATATTAATTATGTGTTTGTATTTTCTTATTGTTTTTTTTGCAGCCTTCATCGATTTAATCAGACGATTGACATTTTTACTTTTATTAATTTACACTATTGCTAATTATAGTCTTATCGCTATGAGGATACCGGCTAGATCAAATTATTTTTCATTACTTATTTTTCACTTAACACATACACACACACACACATAAGATTGTACTTTAATAAAGCTCTTTCTAACTAAACTAAACTATTTACATTTATGTACATAATTACAAGGCCATACAAGGACATTGAAGTTCAAGTTTTATTCCGTGCTTAGTATTACAGGTATACATTTATATTTCCTTCTTATTACTGTATTATTTATAATACAGTATTGTTATCGATTTTTAAAAAAAAAAATTTGCTGCCCTCAAAATTTTTTTTTCCACGTTTCATGACTAGTAGACGCGAAAAAAGCAATAAAAATTTTCACTCCGTCTGTACGGCGTACCCCGTACGCCGTACGCCGTACGTCGACCGCCCCAAAATCTTTGAAGGCTCGTGGCTCTCAAACCAGTGGAGCTATTAAATTAAAATTTTTTCTAAGAATAGACTAGGTAGACCCCTTGAATTGACATTATTTTCAGGGGAGGAGGTGTAAGGGGGAAGGCGGGGTAAGCGTTTTAGACGAAAAATTTAGGTTTCTAGATCTCAGGAACCGCTTGTGTTAGGAGGCTGAAACTTAGAATTTCTATAGAGCTTTGATAATGGACCCATTTGCAAAAAAAAGACAGATATGGGTGAAGGGGTGTGGGAGTGGAGGGGGAAATAATGCGTTCGAAACGTAAAAATGCTGAGATCGACAAATTCTAAAATCCATATCTCCTAAACCATTAATAGCAAGCAATTAAAACTTAACAAATATCTGTAGTTATACTAGGAGAGTAGATTGAATCAAAATTTTTGGGTGGGGTAGTGGCGTACGGGGGTGGGGGTGAAAAACTTTAGATTACGATATCTCACAAACCAATGGTACCAGAAAAACAAAATTTGGTTTGAGTATAAAGCTTGATAAATAAAGATTGCTCAAAGTAAAATATTTGAAGGGGGTGGAGGAGCACGGAAGTGGGAGGGATTAGAATTTTTCAAAAATAACACGATTCATATCTCAATAACAGTGTAAGATGGATGTTTCAAATTTTTACCAGAAGTAGGCCTAATAAAACCCTAGTAGGGGAAAAAAGTTTGGGGGTGTGGGTGTCGAGGGTGAGGGTGGGGAAGGGTGAGAAAGAAAAAGTTCCGATGCTTATATCTTAAGAATCTATAGTGATAGGAAGCTGAAACTTGGTATTTAGATAAAGCTATAGTAGTGGCATGGTGGAAAATAAATTTTTTTTTAGGGGTAGTACGGTACGGTGGTGGGGGGTGTTTTCCCTAACTTCAGAACGGCTTATGTTAGGAAGTTTAAACTCGGTACGTATATGAAAATTAACTAGAAAAGTAGTTCTGATAAAAAAAAATTAAAATATTCATTGGCGTTCAGAAGGGGGGGGGGAAAATATCGGTTAATATAAAATGCATATATATTCACGATTTTCGTCATATCTACTAGGTCTTTCGATATATTGAATTCATTTTTATTCTACGGATTCTTGATATGAATACCTAGAATGTGTTTTCAAGATTTTTTGAAATTCGACCCCTAAGAGGGTGTAAACTGGTTGTATACTTTTTCATGAATTCCACCATGTTTCTCAGGTCTGATCAGATATCGAATATTTTTTTACTTCCCCAGCTTTGTTTAATAATCACCTATTTTTAAGTTTTGTTTTTTCAACCTCTAGACCGCATCTCGGAATATGACCCAATTATATAATACATATGTTACACCCTTTTCTGCCCGCTTCCCGAACTTTTTGTTAGGTTTTCAGTCACATAGTAACATACACAGCATCCCCGAATTGAACGCGTTCTGAACTTCTGCCGGAAAAATAATACAGTTGCGCCCAGACTGTTGGCAGATTTTTTTTATCTTACATCCTCCTTAGATTTTATCAGACTTAATACATTTTTTTATTTACAGTATTTACAGTGACTTAATTACATTTATTTATTTACAGTATTTACAGTTTTGTTTTGGTTTTGGTTGCCTCAGTAGGTGGATCAGACACTAGACTACCATAGTAAGTTACAACATATTCAATCATTTAACGTTCTAGACTTTTTGTCTATTGATTTTCCTTATTAATTTTTACATTGTCTTTGCATAAATTAGTGTGAAATTTCTTCCCACCAAGTCCTCTCATATTACTCCAAAAAGAAATATCGAACATACGATTTGGCCGGTCTCTGAGGAGAGGCCAAGCTTATGTTATAGCCCAACTATTGACCCGAAAGGGCTCTCAGCCTCTATAGCCCGGGGGAGGAGGGGATAAATGGAAATCAGGAGTGTGGTTTGGTTCGACGTTGTCTGGGAGGGTGTTATGTGAGACGCGTGGTCAGAGTTCGAACGAGTTTTTGTGATGGAAGAGACTTAGCAATTTTTGAATCAGCGTTAGGTTTCGCTAATGGGCCTGGCACTAATTGTCCAAGTTTCCAAGTTTCCTTTGATGATGCGTAGAGTCTTCCTTAATAATGTTCTTCGACGTAGCAGGCCAAATGGTCGCAAGTTAGTAGGCGATAATGCCCAAAATATAGATTAAGCTAGACAACAAAAATTACGGTAAGCTCGTGGCCATGAAGTGTATATTTTGTGAATAGCCCCGAGTCCGAGGCAAACCTTTCTTTTTATACATTTTTGCTTATTCTAAATTACTAATACAATCTTAAGACTAAGTACATAAGGTGTCATAATTTGCCCCTACAATTTCGTTTACTCAAAAGGTCGAAGTACTACATGAGAACGAAATTGTCCCATAAGCAATTCTCTAAAAAAATCACACGCGCCATTCCCGGTCATCGATATAATTTATCGTTGACAGTTAAATTCGAATTTCTATAAAAATGCCTATTGTTGTGTATTAATTTTTTCTTATTGTCTACTCTTATTAGTGAGTTTACCCCTCTTAATTCTACTATACTGTATGGTCCGTTGTAAGGACTTTCATGCTTTCTTCTGTTCTCATTTCTTACGTATACTAAATCTCCTATTTCTAATTTTGTATTATTTACTTTTTTGTCGTGTGCATTTTTTCTTTTAATTTTTGAATTTAATAGAGTTTGGCTGGCCATTTGTTGTGCATTTCGCAATTTTATCTTAAGTTCAGTTAAGTAGCTATCATAGTCGTAAATTGGTGCGTGTTCTTTTATATTATCGCTAGGTAGTGTAGCTAACCTACCATATACAAGTTCAAAGGGTGTGTAGGTTGTATCTGAATGGGGGCTTGTGTTATACGCAAATGTGTAGTAAGGAATCCATGTATGCCATTCGTGGTTATCGCAAAAAGATTGGAGATATTCGTTTAGTACTCTGTGATTACGTTCGAGTGAACTAATCGTTTCGTGATGATATGGGGTTGATGTTATGTGTTCTATTTGTAGGAATTCACAAATCTGTTTAAATATTTCATTCACATATTCAGTACCTTAGTCGGTTTTAATTACTCTGAAATGTCCGTAATTTAATATTATATTTTCGACTATGGCCTTTGCTATATCTTTAGCTTCCTTGGTACATGATGGTACCGCAATCACATATTTTGATAATTCGCATTGTGCTGTGACAATGTATCTGTAGCCGTCAGACATTCGCAGTGGTCCTACGGTGTCTGTTTGTCTTATATCGAAGCATTTTGTTGGTGTATCGGTTATCACGTATTTCTCCTTACCCTGCAAACATTTTAGCGAAGAACTCGCTTTCGCGAAGTAATTTCGAAATGGAGCAAGAAATGAGAATTTCGAGCTTCTCCCAAAATTCCTTCGTGTCTCTGATGCTGTTACATATGAGAAGAAAAAAGAGAGCCCACCACTACAATTCCGCTTTGTGCCCGAGATTCCGACATTTCTCTGATTGCGGAATTACAAAGAAATGAGACTACGTGCGGCTATGCTTCGAATTTACTGCGAGATTCCTTCGTTTCTCTGAGTACAATTGAAATGACTCATCACTGTCCTGATCATAGTATAAATGCTTACATAGTAAGCAAACTCAGCTCGAATTCACACCAATATGCGTACAATCTACACGTATTCAGAAGCTGCGTCACTTTCAGTCATGGGTGATTACTCTGACACTCATTTCTTTCTTTTTTTGCACGATTTGGTATGTTTGGAATAGTAATTAGGGAAAATGACGTGAGGGTGAGGGATATGGCAATACAGGAAATAAGCATAAAAACATCCAAAACTGACAAAAAAAGCGGTAAAGCTATATTACACGTACGTAATTGAAAGAGACGAAAGATTTGGCTCAGTCATCAGCTGTTTAAAATTTTGAGAGGTACAACCAACCAAAATCGTCCATATGAGAGGTAAAATTTTTTTATGCGAAAAATTTTGTGGACAATGAGGAAGATACGGAGTTTGTTTCCTATGTAAGTATTTCTACTATGGTCCTGATAATGCTCGAAACAGAATGCATTGATCTGTTTACTGTTTAGTGGCACGCGCGCAGATACATATGTTCAGTTGAGTTAGAATTGATTAATTAAGTGTACGCAATTAAATTTATTTTATGTGAAAAACAATAAAAAGTGGAGTAAAAAATATTGAACTGTTAATATGGATGTCATACATTTAAGACAATAAATATTTTTCTACCTTATTTTTCTCTGCTTTCTATTTATTTCTACAACTCAGTCATAACAGGTGCCATGTAGTGCCAATGACAATACTGTCCACGGACATTATTTCCCGCTTAACATTAATAAATGTCCAATTCCACGGCTCTACTGAAATGTCCGTACAACCTCGCTCTTCGCGAATCGCTTACGACACGAGAATAGCTCGCTTCTCTTAATATATAAGCAATATATACAACCACTACCACAACCGCATTGTGCACCTAACTTCGTTCTCACATCACTTTCGGTTCGTCTTCGAACCTACCGCAATTCGCTATCGAAAGAGAATCTCGGGTTAATAAGTCGAGAAAGGTCGAGAATCATGTTCCTTTTCCTTCGCTGGTCGTCTGTTTTCCGTTCGATATCGAGTTCGATATCGAAGTTTAAGCCAGAGATTACGGTTTGCTAGCACATCGTTTTCGAATCATAATGTTTGCAGGGTAGTGTGTCGTGTTATCTTGTTCTTATTGCATGATTCACAGCTTTGTATGTGTCTTTTCACCATTTTATTCATGTTTTTCCATACATATTTTTGTTTTAACTTTCCTATCGTTCTTCTAATGCCTGTGTGCCCTCCATGTTTGGATTCGTGATATTCACTGATCAACCTTAGTTGATCTGTTACTGATTTCACTCTTTCCGGCGGACTATATAATATTATCTTTATTTGTACTTGCCTTCGTATCTTATTAATTCTCTTATGCGCTGCATTATAGGCTTCTATCAGGTTTTTGTGTTCTACATTTCTGAATATTGTATCTTTCTTTGATAATGCAATTTTAGTAAATTCAGTAAACTGAAGTTCGGTTATAAGCTTCTCCAGTGCCTGACCTTAGTCTCGGTGAGGATTATCGCTAAGTTCCATAATTATCCGCTTATTATTCATTTCTTTAATCATTGGCAATTTTTTTTGTGCGCGACTTCTATTCTTATTTTCTTTCTTCACTTGAAACTCTAGTTTAGGTAAGTTCTTTATATCGGATATGGATGTGCCTTCCCACATGTAGAGTTGTTTAGGCTCATTAGTGTTTGAGGCTTCCGAATTTTTCTTGTCAACTTCTTTCTTTTTTATTTCTTCTTTTGTATGGCTACGGGTCGCTACATTAACATTCTTCGGCATCATTTCTTTTAAGACTTGTGAATCTGTTTTTATACGTGATAGCGCATCGGCATTGGTATTAATTCTACCTTGTTTAAAAATTATCTAGAAATCATAGTCCATTAAGTCTATCCTAATTCTAGTCAGCTTTGACGATGGGTTTTTGTGAGTAAACAGTGATACTAGGGGTCTGTGGTCAGTCACAACGGTAAATATTCTACCGTATAAATATGGTCTAAAATGGTTTATGCCCCAGTGAATCGCGATTAGTTCTTTCTCGGTTATTGGCTTGTTCAATTCATGTTTATTCAACGAGTGGCTGGCGTAGGATATTGGTAAGTCCTCGCCTATTTCGCCTTGTGACAGAATTGCTCCTAATGCATAATCTGAAGCATTTGTTGTTAGCACAAATTCTTTTCGAAAATTTGGATATTGTAAAATTGGCGGCTGTGTTATGCATTTTCTTAGTTGTTTGAATGCTGTTTCGCACTGTTCCGTCCACTCGAACACCTTATTCTTTTTCAATAATTCGTTTAACGGTTTCGCTATCGCTGCGAAGTCTTTCACAAACCGTCTGTAATAGTTACAGAATGCTACGAAACGTCGTACTTCGTCTGCATCTTTTGGGGTTGGGTAATTGTGTACTGCTTTGCATTTGTCAGGATCAGCGGTCACGCCGTTTGCTGTGATGAGATGTCCCAGGTATACTACTTCTGTTTTGAGCAAGTTGCATTTTTTTGGGTTAAGCTTTAGGTTGTACTTTCTGAGACGTTTAAATACTTCGATTAGATTATGATTGTGGTGTTTTAGTGAGCATCCGAATACGATTATATCATCCACGTATAAAAATGCTTTAGCATCGAGACCTGATAGTGCTATCGTCAACATATGTACGTTGAAAGCTGTTTGATGATATTTTAAGTCCAAGTGGTAATCGTTTGAACTGGTAATGACCATTATTTGTGGAGAAAGCTGTTAGTGGTTTCGAATTGTGTTCTAATTCTACCTGGTGGAAAGAGCTGGTCATATCCAAACTTGAAAAATATTTCGCTCTACCTATACGGTCTAGTCATTGCCCTCTGGATAAAAGCCGCGTAACTGAATTTTCGAAGAGCGAAAATGCCTCGGTTTCCCCTCGATGAGTGAAGATTTTGTATGGAGATCGAGCCATGACGTCACCAATCGAGGCAAAATCGAGGCATTTCTCATGACGAACTGTCATATGTGCGCGGCCTGAGTTTAAGTTGGCGGTGGTCTAGTACAACTTCTAGTCGTGTGAGTGGATACTTGTCGTTCACTAGATTTTTGTTTAGTTGTCTATAGTCAACTACTAGACTCCAACATTTTGTGTCGTCCTCGCTTCTTTTCGGTACGATTATAAGTGGAGAGTTATGTGGGCTCACTGAGTGTTCAATTATTTTATTGTCTAGAAGTTCTTTTACCTGTTTATTTATTTCCTCGTAATGTACGTGAGGTAGTCTATAGTTTTTAATGTAAACTGGGTTATTATCGGAGGTTTGTAGGTGCTGTTTGTAGAAGTTATTTGTCGTTAGTTTGTCATCTTTTAGGTAAAAAATATCTTGGAATTCTTCACTATATTTTCAATAGTTTTCATTGATTCTGTGTCTTTCGACCTTATCTTTAATTCTCTTCGTAGCTTCTCCCATCTCTGATTTGTCGGTACGCTTTTTGTTTGTAATGATTTAAATTGTTTAATGGGTTTTATCTCCAGCTTTAGGTTTTTTATATCTATTGTGACTTCTAGTTCCCCGATATTTATTAGTCTGATGTGTTTTATACCATTAGTGGGTATTTTAGTATTGCCTATGAAGACATACTGTGAGACTTGTTTTCCGCACACTAGGCTGTCTACTGAGATATTGATTTCGATTGGATGTATAATCTCTTTTCTTGGTAGTACTCTTATTTGAAATATTTTTGTTTGCATAGGTAACATATGTTTCTTCATATCTGTATTTATGAAAAATGTGTACGTATCATAATCTAATTTTGCGTGGAATCTCGTAAAGAAGTCTCGGCCTAAAATTTCATCAGTTTTGATAGGAAACTCGCTATCAACGATTTGCAGCTTATGTGTTATATTCTCTTCGTCTAGTTCAAATTCTAGTGTTGTGGTTCCTCATGTTTTTGTTTCGTGGTTGGTTATCCCTGACAGTTTGCAATACTCTTGTTCATTAATTTCGTATCTGTTTATATTGTAGTTTAATTTGCAAACTCAGATGTCCGCGCCTGTATCAATTAACATTTTTATTATTTTTCCGTCGCTTGTTTTTAAGTTTACATAGTTTGTTATTTCATCGTCAAATTGGACTGTTTTTAATTCGTATTTAATTACTCCTTGTTGTCGTTGTGTTTTCGTTGTGCTCCCCGAATGTCCTGTTATTAATTTTCGTTGTCGGTTTCGGGGTCCTCCTCCCTGATCTTCTTCATTTTCTTGTTCTTCTTCATTTTCTTGTTCTTCTATGGTGTACATTCTGTTGTGTTGTTGATTCCTTTGGTTATTATGTTGTTGTTGGTTTCGTTGATTTCCATTATAATTTCTGTTGTTCTGTCTTTGGCCGTTATTGTTATTTCGTTGATTATTGTGATTATTGTAGTTATTCGGTCGATTTTGGTTGTTCCCATTATTGTTGGTTTGGTAATTGTTGTAATTGTTTGTGTACGGGAACCCCAACGGTTGCCGCATACACGCGAAAATGGGGTTTAATCCTAATAGAAAACCACGAAAAAACTTAAACTTCAATGATTTATTCCAAAGCAACTACAATGATTTATTCCAAAAGCAAGTATCAAAAAATATGCGACCGAACGCGAGCGCGATTAGAAAGCAACAGAGCCCAGAAAAAAAGGGCTGTACAAAAAACAAGAGAAGACGCGTGTCTTTGAAAAACAAACGGTCGAGTTAAAACAAATAGTGCAGCAGTGTTGTCGGTGCCATAGAAAACGGTCAATGCTCACATTCCGGTGCTGTTGTTGCCATAGAATCTCGGACATCCTGCCCGGCTGGACCGGGAGGTTCAGGACAGTCGCTGATGAGCCTGCATACCTTCTGCACGGGCCTCGTGCATGTTCCATAGCTATGCCTGATGGTGACGATTCTGACGAGACCGTCGTCGCCTGGGTGTAGAGCTATAATTCTGCCAAGTCGCCATTGTGTTGGGGGTAGATTTTCCTTTCGAATGACTACGATGTCATTCAGTTGCAGGTTGTCCGCTGCCTGGTGCCATTTGCTACGGATTTGTAACGACGCCAAGTATTCATCGTGCCATTTCTCCCAAAAGTGCTGGTGCATCTGACGTAGATGCTGCCAATGCTTTAGTCGATTAGTAGGACCCTCCGAAGCAGGGGCCTCAGGTACTGCCACCAAGGATCGGCCAATCAGGAAATCAGCTGGTGTAAGTGCCAGTTGATCGTCAATGCCATCGCGTAACGCCACAAGTGGACGCGAGTTTAGACACGCCTCGATACGTGTCAGCAATGTGTGCAGGTGGTCGAAGAACAATGATTGTTTGCCAACGACCCGCAATAGGTGTTTCTTTGCAGATTTGACTGCTGCCTCCCAGAGCCCGCCTTGGTGTGGGGCTCCAGGTGCTATAAAGTGCCAAGTAGTACCGCAATTTGCTAACTGTTGTCTGGTGTATACTGCGTGCCACTCTGCCAAATCCGCCTGAAGGATCTTATTTGCGCCAACAAACGCGGTGCCGTTGTCACTGAACAAATGCTGACAAGGGCCGCGTCGACTGATGAAGCGTGTAAATACATTGAGGAATGCCTGCGACGATAAATCCTCAGCCAACTCGATGTGAACAGCCTTTGTCGCCATGCAAACAAAAATTGCCACGTATGTTTTGATCACTGTCCTGGATCGTTTCGTGCCAACGCGAATATTAAATGGACCACAGTAGTCCACACCAGAAGAAGAAAATGGAGGTGATGCGGTGACGCGAGATTTGGGCAATGATGCCATTTGCTGACGCGACATCACCTGCTGATGCCTTCGACACGTCACGCAATTGTGAACGCATTGTTTCACCATTGCTCTGCCATGCAATATCCAATATTTTTGACGTATTGTCTGCAACATAAGCTGAATGCCACCATGCAAGGTCGATTGATGAGTTTTACGAATGATGAGCACTGTGAGTGTACTCTGCTTTGCTAAAAGAATCGGATGACGTTGATTATGATCAAGGTCAGCATGCTTCAGTCTGCCTCCCATTCGGAGGATGCCATGTCCATCCAAGTATGGACCAAATGCGATGAGTGAACTTGAAGTCGCAAGGCTATTGTGCTTTCGAAGTTGATTGATCTCCGTGCCAAAGAATTTATGCTGTTCGTTGCGGATGTGCCATGCCAATGCCTCGTCCATTTCCTCAGGAGTGACTACAGGATGATGCCGATAGTGATGACAGGCAGGTCGGCAGCGCAAAATGTAAGATGTTGTACGAAGTAGCCGATCAATGCTGCTAAATCGTTCGAGCAAGTCCAAAATAGTGCCATCTGCAGTTCTTGTAGTAATGCTGTGTAGATTCTTGCCATGAACTAATGTTGCCTTAATGGGTTTTTCTTCCATTGCCATATCCAATACTTCTGATTCAGTGAGTGGAGGAAGTTCAGTCGCTGGTGTGTCATCGCTGAGCAATGATGCAGGGCCATGCCACCATAATGGATGATCACATAATGATTCAGCACTGATGCCACGGCTTGCGCAATCGGCAGGATTCTGTTGGGTGCGTATGTGATGCCAGTGGCCAATATCGGTGTGCTGTTGTATATAAGAAACCCGATTAGCTACGTAGGGTTTCAATGTAGATGCGGATTTTCGAAGCCAGCTAAGTACGATAGTCGAGTCTGACCATAGTGAGTATGAAGCAGTGCGCAGTTCCAGAGTGTTTCGCACGAAGTCCATTGTTGTTGCCAATAGCTGCGCAGCACAGAGTTCCAAGCGTGGGATGCTGATTACTTTAACTGGAGCCACCTTCGTTTTTGACGTAATAAGCTGCGATGTGCGGGTGCCATCGTGATTAACGCTGCACAAGTATATAGCAGCGGCGTATGCCTTAGCGCTTGCATCGCAAAAGCCATGCAGACGTAACTGCACGCCTGAACTTAGGCCAACCCATCGTGGTATACGTATCGCCTCGAGTTTGCATAGACTTTTGCGAAAGTTCAGCCATTCTGACAGTAGATGCGACGGTAACGGTGTGTCCCATGCCAAGCCTTCGAGCCACAGCCTCTGTATGAAAATTTTCGCCACAATTATGACTGGAGCCAGCATGTTCAGAGGATCGTAGAGTTTCGCAGTGTCGCGAAGCACCTGTCGTTTCGTTGTGGAGGGCAATTCATCCAATTTGATTTTGTAGAAAAGCTCATCTAGGCCAGGATTCCAATGTAAACCTAGTACCGTTGTATCTGGAGACTTCAATGCCACATCGCCGTCCGGATTCGGTGCATTAGTGAGCATCGCCAAAGCTGATT
Organism: Beris chalybata; assembly: GCA_949128065.1. Lineage (NCBI taxonomy): Eukaryota > Metazoa > Arthropoda > Insecta > Diptera > Stratiomyidae > Beris > Beris chalybata. The sequence goes on from OX421895.1 coordinate 58,464,243, forward strand.
CGCTGCTTGATCGCCATTTTCGCAACTCAAAGTGTCCCATTCGTAGAATCGATGCTACGTCGCCAGCCAGTTGAACTGCGCCTTCCAACGATTCTGCGCTCATTAAGTAGTCGTCTACATAGAAGTCACGGAGTATGCTATTTTGGGCAGCCTCTGCCCGGATGAAGTCATTAATGACAGTAGAATTGTCCATAGCACATTGTTGCAAGGAACGGATCGCATTGTATGATCCGCATGCCATGCCATATGTCACTGTCGTGAGCTGATAAGTCCGCAATGGGTCAGACGGATCTTCGCGCCACAGTATCCGCTGCCAAGCCTGATGTCGTTCGTCAACCCGAACCTGCCTAAACATCTTCTCGATGTCTGCTGAAAATGCCACCAAGAATTTCCTAAACCGCATCAATATGTCCACCAAGGGTGCCTGAATTGTAGGGCCAACCAGTTGAGTTTCGTTGAGTGATACGCCATTTGTGGTTTTCGCTGATGCATTGAACACCACGCGAAACTTGCCAATAACCGCATGATGTGGTATATAGTAGGCCTGTGTTGGGTCACCTGATGTTCTGTCTATTTCTCTCATGTGTCCAAGTGCAATATATTCTCGTAGGAAAGCCACATATTTTTGTTTGAGTGCTGGGTCTGAAGCCAACTTCCGTTCCAGCTGATGGAACTGTCGCAAAGCCAATGGATGCGAGTTGCCTAATGCCGGCGCGTCGGAACGAAATGGTATCTGAACCACGTATCTGCCATCTGCATCGCGCCGGTGTGTTGCCAGGAAAAGTTTACTGCAAATATCTGAATCGTGGGACAATTCAGATGGCACAGCTGCTGCCTCCTCGATCTCCCAGAACTTGCGAAGAAGATCGTCTAGTCGTTGTTCGCTATCGCCAGCCTGTAGGTGCAGTGAACGCACAGCCATTGAGGTGTTTGTGTCAATTGCAGCGGGGCCAAATACTACCCAACCAAGCCTGGTTGCCTGTGCAAATGGTTCGTGGACGGTGCCTTTAACAATTCCTTCTTGGAGGATTGTACCCCAAACATCAGCGCCAATTAACGCATCAATACGACCAGTTATGCCGAACGTTGGGTCTGCAAGTTGCAAGGAGCGCAAGTGAAGCCAGCAATGTTCCGAAATGTCCGCCACAGGAGTCGGTGAAGTGATGTTGTCTAGGATATGAAAGTCGATTTCCATACTGAATGTGGACTCGGTAAGGGAGTCCAGTCGCAAAGCAGCTCGGCCACGCGTGTAGATAGTTGAAGATGAGCCAACGCCTTCCACCTTTAACTCATATCGCTGTCTGTTGATTGCCAAGTTGTTGAAAAAACGAGAGGTGATAAAACTCGCTTGCGAGCCAGGATCGCACAGCAAACGACACCTATGCCGATCGCCAAAGCCATCTGTTATGTCAGCGTATGCTGTCGCCAAGAGAACCAGTTGCTCGCTGATGACAACAAAGGTTCTCAGAGGTGTTGCCAATCAGGCAGAGTAATTTTGTGGCGGCTTGCCACTTCCATTTGATGCAGGTGCTGCTGTTCGTGATGCCAGAGTGGAGGTTGCTGAGGTAGCCAAGCTCGCTGTATCTGATGCGATGGGCACTGAGCGACGACACAGTAGTGTGTGATGCCTGCCATTACAGGTGCGGCAATTGCCAGACTGACATGCTTTAGTTGCATGGCCTGGTCTGAGGCAATTAAAGCAAAGGTTGGACCCTTTCAGTCGCTGAAACCGATCCGCCACGGGTAACTCTAGCAATTGTGGACAGCGCCCGATGCTATGCGATGTATTGTTGCAGTAGTCGCAATGACCGGGAGCGCAAGGAGCCAAGTTCGACTTTACGAGTCGTGCAGAATGCGTAGGTGTTGCCAGTACACGCCTCGCACCTGCTTGCGTGCCAGCTGCGCCTGCCAGAGATGTATTAGTGGTTGTTGGCCAGCGAAGAACGTCTGATGCCAAGCTGTGTGCTCGTTTCTCGATGAACGAGAGCAATGCCTCCAAGGTGGGTATTTCATTCGACGTCAAACTCATACCCCATGCCTGTTGTGTAGATGACGGAAGTTTCGATGTTACGATTGGAACGGAGAGCGCATCCCACTTATCCACCGGCAATTCCATCACTGTGAGCGCACGAAGCGACTCACGCACGGTATCAACGATAGCCAATAAAATCGTAGTAGACTCTTGCGTCTGTGCCTTCATAGATATGAATCGCGACACGTGGATCTCAGCCAATTGTTTTGGGTTATCGTAGCGCGCCTTTAACGCCTTCCAAACAGCCTCGTATCCGCCAGTATACATTCCGCCAACAAGTGATGTTGCGTCGCCTTTTACTGCAGCTCGCAATTTCGCCAATTTATATGGCTCCGGATATTCGGGAGTATGTACCAACGTTTCGAAGGTATCCTTAAATGCCAGCCAATTCTGCAAGGTGCCATCGAAAGTCGGAACCGTCAAAGGGTCCAACCGCAAATCTATGACAGTCGATCGTGACGACTCGGTGTCGTCAGAAGAAGACGACTGCGTTGCCATGAGACGCCTCATTTTTGCCACGGTCACGTTAAATATGCCTTCAGTTTCCGTCCATAAAGTTTCATGCAATGCCAATTCATCTTCCTGAGCCTCTGCCAACAAGCCATCATGTGACGCTACGAAACGATCGAAGTGCATCTGCAAACTATTAAGCTGTTGCGCCAAGCCATGTACCTCATACTCGTAGTCGTCCGCCATCACAGCCGTTGAAATGCGCCGAATCGCATTAACGGCGGCTGTACGCTTGTTCAAATTCGCCATGGCCACGTAAACGGAAGATGCAGGTAGCGTATTGAAAAAAGGACTTACCCAAAAGCCTATCGCCAAATGGATCCAACGGATCAGCGCTGATCTTACCTGCTGCCAAGCCACAATCGAAAAATGCACCACACTTGTCTGTAAATACCGAAAGGGCAAGCCGCAACACGAAAAAGCAAGCTACGACACGACTATGAGTATGTATTTGTCCGAAATTACCGCCAAGGACAAGCCACGACACGAAAAAGCAAGCCACTACACGACTATGCGTATGTATTTGTCCGAAATTACCGCCAAGGACAAGCTACGACACGAAAAAGCAAGCCACTACACGCATTCGAAGGCCAACGCACACACACGCAATAACGATAGCGTTCGGGGAAGTACCGATATGTAAGTTATAACACGCAAAATGCACAATGTTGTCACCAAGGGCTAACCACGACACGAGAACTGCACAATATTGTCGCCAAATGCAAGCCACTACACTGTATGCGCAAGAAAAGTTCGGAAATGTCCCGAAACGCGAACCACAAGGCCACTCGAAGAAGCGTTTTCCAATTCCAAAGTCACAGGAGTCGATTCAATCCTCACAGGAGGCACCAAAATGTACGGGAACCCCAACGGTTGCCGCATACACGCGAAAATGGGGTTTAATCCTAATAGAAAACCACGAAAAAACTTAAACTTCAATGATTTATTCCAAAGCAACTACAATGATTTATTCCAAAAGCAAGTATCAAAAAATATGCGACCGAACGCGAGCGCGATTAGAAAGCAACAGAGCCCAGAAAAAAAGGGCTGTACAAAAAACAAGAGAAGACGCGTGTCTTTGAAAAACAAACGGTCGAGTTAAAACAAATAGTGCAGCAGTGTTGTCGGTGCCATAGAAAACGGTCAATGCTCACATTCCGGTGCTGTTGTTGCCATAGAATCTCGGACAGTTTGGTTGGTTCTAGTTGTTTCCATTATTGTTTTTTCGGTTATTGTTGTAGTTGTTTGGTCGATTCTGGTTGTTTCCATTATTGTTGTTTCGGTAGTAGTTGTAGTTGTTCGGTCTGTTTTGATTGTTTCTATTGTTGTTATTCTGGTAGTTGTTCCTGTTGTTGTTGTTGCTATTCTGTGACCTATTCCCTTGGTAATGGAATATTTTGTTTTCCTTTAAAGTTTTTTCTGCGTCTTCTGCGATGATCACGGCCTCTCGGAACGTTTGTACTCTACTTGCTTCTAATGTCTGTACTATGTTCTTGTCCCAAATGCCTTTCTTTAATGCATTAAGCCCCAGAGTGTCGTTTGTTTTTGTTAAGACTTCTCTTCCTGTTTCTCCGACATCATTTATTTGTGCGTTTGTTAACTCGCATACGAGTTCGTCTATTTTTTCCGCGTATTGTTGGATCGTACATTGGTTTCCTTGTTTCAAGTTTTTGATTTCGGATAGAATGGAATGTGTGGATTTTGTTGGTTTGAATAGTGTCTTTAAAGATGTGGCTAACTGTGTGATATTTGTGGGTTTTGTCAAGGTGTTTAATTTATTTCTCGTTGAGAGGTCTAATTTTGTATTTATGATTAACTCTAGTAAATCTGATTTTTGATCGTCTGAACTACATATGTCAATTATTTTGATAACGCTAACAAATGGACTCAGCTCGGAATGTTTACCGGTGAAGTTGGGTACGGTTTTTAGACCTTGAAAAATATCTGTTGGCCCCATGTCGGTTATAATTTTTTTCTCCATTATCGTTTTTATTTCTGTGAAAATGTTTCTAAATTGTATTTTTACTTTAATTTGCTCTGTTTCTTGCAGAAACTTTACGTCTTAATCGAAACTTTCTTTTAACTTATTGATTTTTATAAGGGATTCTGCCAAATGTCTGTCCGTGAAGGATCTGTTTGGGTTCTTTTTGAATGTAAGGAGGATTTTTTGTATAGCATCTAGCTGTGACATATGTTATTGTTATTGTTATTTTTATTTGTTTTTATTGCTTCATGATTACGAACTGGTGTTCTTATTGATTTCTTTAATTACAACTTTCTTAATATACTTCTGAATTAAAAAATACATTATCCCTAATCCTATTACTACTGCAACGGTGGTTGCGACTGCTCCGGCTATGTGGGTGGCGGAATACTGGTTTACAGTGTTAGATGCTGCTCCCGTGTTCAGGTAGATCTTCTCTTCTATATTGGTGTCCGATAACCCCATCCTTGTTGTGGCGTACCTTGTATATTTCCTTCTTGATTCTCTGCTTCTAAGTTGTTAATGTCGTCAAGTTTAGCTCCTTGTACAAAATCGCGAGTTGCTTCCGGCGTCTGAATGCTTTACCTCCTCTTTTTGGTTTCAGCGTCGTTTCTTCTTCTTTGGTTTTATCTGATGTTACAGTCGATCGTTTTGCCTGGCGTTTTCGGTATTCTTCTATCTTCAGCGGTTTTGGTCCTAATCGAGTCGAAATTGGTGTTGGCGTATATTTGGGCGCTGATGTTGATTGTAGCGGCTCGTATTTTTCCAAATGCTGCTGTATTTGATGTGGTTTTGACGCGTTGTATTCTTCTAGCTCCGTTATCCACTTGTTGAAAAGCGCGTCGACTGCTTCTTTAATTCCTGCGAATGGATTCATCTTTCTTTGGGATAAAAGTCGTCATTTTTGGTTCTTGGTGCAGGATCGCCATGTTATGTGAGACGCGTGGTCAGAGTTCGAACGAGTTTTTGTGATGAAAGAGACTTACCAATTTTTGAATCAGCGTTAGGTTTCGCTAATGGGCCTGGCACTAATTGCCCAAGTTTCCAAGCTTCCAAGTTTCCTTTGATGATGCGTAGAGTCTTCCTTAATAATGTTCTTCGACGTAGCAGGCCAAATGGTCGCAAGTTAGTAGGCGATAATGCCCAAAATATAGATTAAGCTAGACAACAAAAATTACGGTAAGCTCGTGGCCATGAAGTGTATATTTTGTGAATAGCCCCGAGTCCGAGGCAAATCTTTCTTTTTATACATTTTTGCTTATTCTAAATTACTAATACAATCTTAAGACTAAGTGCATAAGGTGGCATAATTTGCCCCTACGATTTCGTTTACTCAAAAGGTCGAAGTACTACATGAGAACGAAATTGTCCCATAAGCAATTCTCTAAAAAAATCACACGCGCCATTCCCGGTCATCGATATAATTTATCGTTGACAGTGAAATTCGAATTTCTATAAAAATGCCCATGCAATGGTTCTATGGGATGCAGATAGTGCAACGTCACATGTACGGACTTTGCATGGCATTCAGGTACCCAAATGTAATTGGAGTACGCCAGAAATCGTACGGTCAGAACTCAGTGCATGAGGTCTTTCGAAGATGACTTAATTTGTTTTTGTCGCGTGTGTGGGCCGTAGTAAAAGGGTGTCACATATCAATGGTGATTTACGACTTGTGTTTCGTTATGAGATCTGCTTATGGTGTACACTTGTTTGTTTTGAATTTAAGACATAATGTTTGGAATTGGGTAGGTACACTACAAGGGAATATTCTTCCAGAATCTTTAGGGGCGATATATAGTACTGGTCTTCTGGCCAGGGTGGCTCGGGAAATAACAATCTAACAATGAGAAGAGGGTGGTGATGCCAGCGATCTACTCTCTTTTTGCTGCTCTCTAGCATGTCATGCATTATTGGTATGATTTCAGACTCACTATATAGCTGTGAATTCCTGTAATGTTTTTTATTAGGTCTTCTATATTTAGACAAGCATTTCCTTAAAATTTTCCTTTCAAAGATAGTGATTTCTTTTGCTACCGTTGGAGAAATACATAGCCAAGCCGGAAAGCAGTAAGTGATGACCGGTCTTATTAATGTTTTGTATATCAACGTCTTACACCTGACGCCTACTGCCTTAGATGAAAGAAGCTTCCCCACTGCACCAGCCGCGCTCTAGCCTTATTTAGCACTGCCCTAGCATGCGGGTTGAATTTCATACGATGTTCAAAGTTAATTCCGAGGTATTTTAATCTCTCTTTCAATGGAATTGAAACCCCATATACGTTTATATCAACCATCCTGCTCTCCGGCACTGCCCTGCGGTGCCCCTTTCCGCTTGCATTCCTTGCATATCACCTCAGACTTGGTGGTGTTGACCCTAAGGGTCCAGTCGGAAAGGAATTTGACTGTTTTATTGACCAGATTCTGAGTACTTGCCTGAGCTCTGGATAGCAATTCGTCACTCGACATTATAATGATGTCGTCAGCGAACATCAATTCCGTTTGTGTCACAGATGGCACAAAGCTAGTGCCGTTGTGACCTGGAGCTAGAGGATCGTCCCACAAGAAAAAGTTAAATAGAACCGTGCCCAGAATAGAGCGCTGGGGCATACTTGATCGCGATAGAATTTCACCCGAGGATTGGCCCGCAATCTTTAAGACAAACTTTCTATCCGAGAGGAAATCAATCATCTCTCTGCTCAGGGGCATAGGACAGTTGGCTTCGATGAGTTTGAAAAGAAGGCCGTCGACACACACCGAGTCAAAGGCTTTCTCTAGGTCTAGAGCGCATACCACAGAGCAGCGTTTTTCCCTGAGGTTGTTGTTAACAAAGTTATGTACTAGCATTATAGCCTGCTCCGTTGATTTCTGGTTTTCGAAACCAAATTGTATGGCCGGGATTAATGTCTCAGAGAAAGTCTTGAATCTCACGAGCAAGATTTTTTCATAAACTCTGCCCAGATTTGGGAGGAGGGAAATTGGACGGAAGGTCTCGATCTGGAGGTTAGCTCCTTTGGGAAATGGAATAAGATGCGCTATCTTCCACGTTGGCGGGAAGTAACCTAAATTTGGACAGTTATTCAGAATAAGAAGACGTTTTCCTATTTATCGTTGCCATCGTAGCCTCCACCTCCTCCGGATTGGTGAAAAAGTCCTGAAAGATTGACTGGCTAGGGAAGCTAGCGAGATTAGCAGGGGAGAAGATGGTCAGTAAGGAGCCTTGGTGTCCTTCCGTGATGGAATCCCTAGCATCCTTCACCCTTTGCTGGAGAGTTAAGTTGTCTGTGGAGCGTTCTCTATATAGGTTAGCATAGAATGTTGAGCAGGCTTCTAGTTTGTCTTCGATAGATGTTAAAGTACGCGCTCCAAACTTGCAACAGTCGAGGGCAATGTTAAATGAGGAAGCCTTCCTACCAAATAGCTTATTTATCTCAGAGAAAACTGCTGGGCCCGGCCTAAGGCCTCTCAGTTTGGCTTTCAAGGATTTATTGAGATCGTTTTCCGTACGCTCAGCAATTATCTTAGTTAGTCTAGAGATTCTTGCTTTAATTTCTATATACTGCCTGTTATTCCTATTGGGGGTGGAATTAAAGATCCGCTTGAGCTTTTGTTGAAGGTGCTCTCTAGCTTTCACGTATTCAATTGTTAGACTCGAAAGAAAGCTTTTTTTCGAGGTTTTAATCTTGTTGGGAGGGGCAAAACGGTTGATGTATTCTGAAACAGATTCCACTAGGTCTGTAATGTAATCATTGATTTCCCGAGTGTTCAAGTTTCTGTCCTCCGGGAAAGGATCGATGAGAAGGTCCTCGAGGGTATCCGAAAAGTCCTCCCAGTTGACCATTGAGAACTGGCGGAACATTCGCGGGGTGGAGGAGAGCGGGATAATATCTAGTGAACTGATAAACAAGAAAAGACCGAAGTGATCGGATAAGGCACTTACCATACAACAATGGGAAGAGTTCGGAGCAGTGTTGAGTAAAGTTTTTGATACCAGATAGAGGTCCAAGTAGGAGGCCCCTCGAGGAAATGTAGGAGTCGGCGCGTTGACAATGTCCATTTCTGTAAGGGCTTCAGACAAGTACCAATTCAAGAAACAATTGCCATTAAAATTTCGACATGAGTCTCTCCAGAAGATGTGTCTGGCGTTGAAGTCGCCTCCTATTAGTACCGCATCATAAGATTGTGAAAGCCTGTAAATTGATTCTAACGCGCTAGTCATCGAATTACCGGAACCAGACGGGCAATAGATAGCCCCTAGTAGTATTCGAAATGGTTTATTATTTTCATTAAATAGCATGGAGACCAAAGTACATGAACACGTAGAGTCAATAAAGTTAACTTGTTGGACTCTGTAATTAGATCTCACCACCAAGGCAGAACCTCTTCCCTCGTCGTTCCTTAAGATGGTGTATTGATCTGTTCTTCTTTTATGCGAAGAAGTTAAATGGGTTTCGGTTAAGAATGCGATGTCAACTTGTAGTTACCGCAATTGCCTCTCTAGGGAGAGTTGCTTTTCGATATTAATCATCGAGTTAATGTTCAAGTATAGACAATTTAGTCTGAACATGATGTCTTGGCTAAAGTGGAAAAGAGTAATGAAAGCAAGGCCTGAGGCCGATCCGGTTCGTCTATAGTCTGGAATTTTCTTTTAAAGGTTTTAATGTGATCACAAATCTCCCAGACTTTTGACCCTAAATATCGTGAGGCTTGTTTGTCCAGCCAGCTAGGCTCAGTGGTGCCTACAGAGTTCTCTATTTGATGCCTAGCCACTTCTGCGAAAGATAGTCCATTGACTACTCGGTAAGGCCTCAGGGCAGGGCTCTGGGTAGAGACTTGCTTCTCCTGTTGGCTGGAACGCCTCCTAGATTCAAGCATTCTTTCAACATATTTTAGCCTAGCCGGACAATTTACAAAGTTAGCTGGGTGATCAGCCACTCCACACGCTACGCATTGCGGAGGTGGGAGATCTTGACGCTTGGGGGCTTCCTTTCTCAGGCAGTCTTACGAGGCATGATCGATTAGGCAAGCAACGCATCTGGCCTTGTGGCCACAGTTGGCCGAAACATGGCCAAACCTCTAACAATTATAGCACTGGGTTATCTCGCTTTTTTTAGGCCTCTCCCATGCAGCCTTCTGTTGCAAGATATTTTTATTAGTTTTTTCAAGCCGTCCGACAATGACAAATTTATTCGAAATAAGTTTACAATACAGCCTTTTTACCCTAGACCATGGTGTTGACAGATTGCTAGCCGTCAGTTCGCCCAGGCCTTGAATTTGTGAATTGATATCTTCCACGACTTCAGCTGGTGAAAATTCCCCGCTGATGCCTCTTATGATAATGGACTATCTCCTAAGAGATGCCGGCGTGTATGAGTGGCCCACTATTTCCGGTTCCTCCTGATTTTTCAGAGCAGACATGATTTCTGTGTGAGTCTTCAAGGAGTTAACCTTCAGAGATAAATTGCCTAGGTTGGCTGATATAATCCTAACTTTGGTATCAGGCCACTTGTCTTTCATTAGAGTTGATACCCCCATAGGTGTGGTACTGCTCAGCCTTATAATAGGGCTCCACCCCTCCCCCAGACTGGGTATAGAAGAACCCCCCTCCGGGACATTCTGAACTGGCGCCTGTTGGACTTTACCAGGAGCCTGCTGGGCATTGCCGGGAACATGGTCCCTACGCGCCGATTTGCGATTGCTCGCGTATCTACTTAAATTGCAACTTGATTCCGATTCATTTGAGGCGGACTTAACATGCAAATTTTTAATATTAAAACTTACAGATCCACCTACCTTACCTGATTTTACTTTCATAACTATGTCTGTATCATCCGTAGCCGTTTCAGCTGAGCCCTCCAGAATGCCGTCCATGTGTGGCGTCGCTACTTCCTTCTTTTTTTTCCTCTTCAACGAGAGGCTGCTAGTTGGATTTCTTCCCTGTTGCACTTGTTGTTGGCTGAGATTCAAAAGGAGATTGGACCGCTCGGCGTGCAATTGGTTACGACGACCCACGAGGTCTGTGTTGGCCATCACAAGGTGATTGTTGGTCTGCTCAAGATCTGCATTGAGTTTCTCAAGATTTTCAAGTCTGCAAAGGAAAGTGTTATGGTCAATTAACGTTGACACTGGAGGAATGCCTAGATTTGCATCTGGAGGGGCTGCTGGGGGTTGAACTAAATCAGTCTTAGGAGATGGATTTTGTTCGCTTTGCATAGCATTCTGCGGATTAACGTCGTTATCTACGATGTAGCCAAGATTGGTGTTGATCTCCCTTATCACCTCCTTGGGAAGGAGTCTTCCCACGCTTCCGTGGGGCATTACATCCGGATGGTTTGTATTACTCATTGCTCTAATGTTTTACCCATTTATTAGTTGAAATAACGCGTGTTATAGTTTAGACTTTGCACGTTTTTTGAATATTATCAAAGATAATCACGAGATCCGACCCGATGTCGTGATAAAAATTCGTTTTTATTTTGTTTATTTGTTGAAATAACGCTTGTTATATTTTAGACTTTGCACTTTCTATGGATATTATCAAAGATAATCACGAGATTCGACCCGATGTCTTGATTAATATCGGATTAACCGCAGCCAACAAAACGTTCGGTTGCCCGCGTTTAAGCTTTTGTCGTCACCACGAGCACCAATTCGTATGTGTGCAGATCGTTCGGGAACTTTCCACAATTATTACCACTAAACCATTCACTGATCAATTGTTCTAGCGATGTCGTGATAGAACTCGAATTAATCACAGCCGATGAAACGTTCGGTTGCCACACTTTTAATCTTTAGGCGTCACCACGCGCACCTAATCTTTTGGCGTCACCACGCGCACCTAATCTTTTGGCGTCACCACACATACCAATACGTGTAAGCGCAGAATTTCGGAACTTTCCGCAAAGTTTATTACCACTAAACCTTTCACTGATCAAATATTCAAACTGTTCGATGTACTACGAACGCTAGAGGAAAACCGCTCTATTTCAGCGTCTATGTCCATTGCACAGAAAACAAAATACCCATAAACGACAGACGAACACTGGCTGTCGTGTTCGTCTGTCGTCTGTCTGACTCTAAAGTACGTCCGATCACCGAAGGTAAAAGTTATGATTTACAGGAAATTTTAAATTCATTTATAAGTAACTTTTAACTTTTGATTTCCAGTACAACAGCAGCAGACTTAAGTTGGGTTTCCATATGCGACAATTTTCTGCGACAGAAATTTGTCGCGACAAAAACGTGTCTAGAGTTTCCATTTGCGACATTATTTGTGTCATACCTTGGCGTAAATTTGTTGTCAAAAAAAGTGAAATGGCTGGAAAAATAACGAAACAGCAAAAAAATAATAAAAAAATGGTTAAAATTGCTCCTATTAGTAAAAATAAGAGAAAATTCGAAGCGTCAGTGCTGGATATCGAAGATTTTTCGCACTAATGACAGAAGGTTAAAGACGTTGCACTGAAATTTTCGAGAATGCTTTGAACTGAAATTTTTGTCACAAGGAAAGTCGGAGTTTCTCCGACTAGCGACATGCGACAAAATTTGTCACAGATTTCTAATCTGATTGGATAACTGATCTGTCACACATCTTGTCAAAGAAAATTGTCGCATATGGAAACCCAGCATGACCCATCAGGTAAGAAGAACTAATAACTCAATTGTTTTTACCGGGAAAATTGAGTTGTTTTGTGCAAAGTGGGCAACTTTAAATAATCGGATCGGAATCGGTAAATTAAATAAATACTTGTAGTAGCACTAAAGGCGTATTTTCTTCCTTTCGGTTTGCACAAGACACAAAATTTTTCTTTTTTTTTTTTTTGTTGTTGACGCGTATGCAAAAGCACACTAGAGCTAATTTTTTTTCTTCCATTTAGAGAATGCGACCACACGCCACGCCGAATTTTTTCCCGAGAAACTGCAGGAAAGACTCTCGAAGGCACTTGCGTCTTGTTGCCGTGCAACAGACCCGCGTCGACGAATTTTTCGTGGACTAATTTTTTTTATTTTCTTATACACTCCGCTCGCGTACGATGCGATTTTCCAATTTTTCTTCTGTTCTCTCGCTACCGAAAGGAACTTTTCGACGATGCTTCGCCCGCAACACTCTAGCACTTTCACCAACTTCCGACACTCAAAATTTTTCTGAAAACCGAATTAAGTTGGGATTTCCATCCACAACCTTGAAAAATAAATTCCGTTTTTTCTGTAACCGATTATGATTACCACCTTCCAACCGAACGATTTAGGGATTGACAACTTAGTCTCCGTCGTTCCGTCGGAAATCAAACTGCATATTCTTTATTTGATGATCGCGCACACACCAACACAGAATCACTCCCTTTTGTTTGATCTCAAAGCTACGTTGTGACCAAATATGGTTTTCGAAATTTGGTAATTTTATTGTTAAGAGTTTGTTGTTCTTTCCAGTGTCAGTGGAGTGAAGCTCCAATACGAAATCCCCGACTGTTGATTGACCGTAGTACTTGACGAAATTTTGGAAAGAACTTTCACTGGAGAGGCCAGTTTATCATAAGATTTTGTGTTGGACTAGGTCCGAAGGAGCTGTTTCGTCATCGGAATGCAGAAGACTCTTCAGAGGGTGTATTCTAGCCAACTTCCGAAACACCCTGACAGCTGGTGGAATTGCTGAGGCAAATTCTATATAGCCACATCGTAATCCAAGTTCATTTCCACGAATAATGTAATCGGGAACTCGCCGGACATCTACCTTATACTAAAGGCGGGACGTATATGGCTATGAAATGGTTGTAACCTTGGATAACCATATGGCTATGAATCTTGAAAATCTGTTGTTAAGTCCGGGGCCCAGTGGGTCCAACGCAAAACTTATTTTTACCAATACTTTTATGTTACTAGTTTTTCATGGTCATGCTACCATTGAAGCTATTAAATGTTAAGAGTTTGTTGTTCTTTCCAGTGTCAGTGGAGTGAAGCTCCAATACGAAATCCCCGACTGTTGATTGACCGTAGTACTTGACGAAATTTTGGAAAGAACTTTCACTGGAGAGGCCAGTTTATCATAAGATTTTGTGTTGGACTAGGTCCGAAGGAGCTGTTTCGTCATCGGAATGCAGAAGACTCTTCAGAGGGTGTATTCTAGCCAACTTCCGAAACACCCTGACACCCTGGTAATTTTAGTTTTATTGTGCTAGGTCTCTGTGTCAATAGTTGATGGCACCATAATTGTGCCTTATGTACATATAGTTGGGTACATAAAACAAATCTACGGCGCCACGCAAAATTAGAGCATCGCTTTCGCGACAACTCAACAACCGATGTGGTCCGCCATTTTCAATTGCGCGACAGCCCAAATTGGGCCAGGGCCCGCATTGTCTGAAGTCATCTCGGTTCAGTGCTCGCGTCCACCAATTTGTTCATTTAAGAAGCTATTTGTAATCTGTGCCAATTGAGTCCTCGTAGCTTTTTCGCGGTTTTCCCACCGATCGTTTGCCATGAGGCTTAAGGTTTAAAATGTGCCTTATTGATGCCTATAACTTAAACCTAAATTTTTTTTTTTTAATGCTTAAAGCTAAAATTAATTAATATCTAAGCTGCTAATGGTTCTTAATGGCCTCAAGTGGGCACTCTAAGATATAAATGGTATCGGGGATTGAACTACAATTCTAATGTATATGGTACTTAATTCTAGAATACTCACGAGATCCATACGGAGTTCATACAACTATGTTGGTTATCCGCCTGGAAATCGTGAGTATTTAGACTAATTTGGAAAATCTAGCAAGAAAAAAACCCAATATTACATATTACATATCGTTTGCCATGAGCTCTGACTTTCAATGTGCGTTTGGGAATTCTTCCATCGTCTTTTCGCTCCACATGACCTACCCATTGTAGCTTACGGAATTTTGTTAGAATTGATGCGGCTTGGTTGTCTTAGATGTTATACAACTCGTTGTTGTACCGGTTGAAATTCTTCGAAGAATTCGTTGCTCAAATGCGTTGATTTTTCAGACGCTTGGTGATGATTTGAAAAGAAAATTGTACTAAAAGTGTGACGACAAAACGCGACGCGATGACTGATATACCTATTTTTAGCCGGAACTACTGCTACATTTTAAAAAACTTAACTTACCTCGATCCCCAATCCGCAGGAACTTTGATCGATCCGTACAAAACATTGACATCAAACTGCTACCCACGAGCTGGCGACGTTTTGCTAACAGGCGTCCGGCATAAAATCTAATACCTCCACAGCAGGCAAAGTTTCGTATACTATACGACGTCCGCGGCCGCTCTGTAAGTGTGTGCGTATAGTTTTGATGAGCACTATACGTATAGTTCGGAAGAGCATGAGCCGTAGAATATTTACGGCGATTCTACGTATATTATTGTAGATGTTTATACGTAACATACGTACGTTCTTCGTGCGTACAAAATTCACTACATTTCTACGAGTAGTGCAACGTATTTGCACGCCCATTTTTTATTTCCGCCTCTTACATAGAGAATTGAAGGATTTGAAATTTAACTTATGAAGTCCTGACGCCGAACCTGCTGTCAAATTTCGAATCCTTCAATTCTAGATGTTAAACAGAAGAAGTAATAAAAATGTGCATGCAAAAAGTAACTGAAATATGACTTCAAAAATATGATGGCAACTCTATGGTCGTTCTCTGAAGCTGAAAATAAAAAAAAACATTACTGCATTTCGTCAAGCCTTGGGATATACCTACTTAAAAAAAAAAATTTAAAAATTCATGAAGCGTCAAATGCTTCAACTTCAAAACTCAAGCACGGAATGCGTCGCAATCAAAATTTTGTTTAGCTTGACGCTTGAAAGTTTTCTATCTTCTTGCATGGGTGTGGTTACGTAGGTGATATCCCTTTCTTACATATTAGCTGTGTTTTTTATTCCCGGTTAACCATAAAGCTCGAAAAAATTGCACGGTAAAACAACAACAGTGCGGTTACGGTAACCGAAAAGTTTTCTATCTTCTTGCATGGGTGTGGCTACGTAGGTGATATCCCTTTCTTACATATTAGCTGTGTTTTTTATTCCCGGTTAACCATAAAGCTCGAAAACAACAACAGCGCGGTTACGGTAACCGCACTGTTGTTGTTTTGCCATGCAATTTTTTCGAGCTTTATGGTTAACCGGGAATAAAAAACACAGCTAACGTGATAGATGTGTGTAGAAAACCTATTGAATCATCCTTACATTTATACGGAGTCATTTGAGTGTATGCCATCTCTATTGTACATAAGGACTTATATGTCTGTTAAAAATGTGTAGAAATTTCACGACTATTCGATAGCCATGGTTGACTCTAGAGAACCTTACTCACATATATACGGAGACGGTTTTCTCTATAGCTGTGGAAAAGGTGAACACGAATGTGATTTTTTTATGCAATATAGGAATTGCGGAAGGGGTGGATGCAACGAGGTTGCGAAGGTAAGAATTGTGAAATGTGTGGTGGTGACGCTAAATCAGAAAACAGAAGGAAGAAATGTACTTCGATGACACGCCGGGGTTCGCAGAATTATTTTTCTTTTTGAAAGAGGCAATTACGGGATGCCAGACCGTTCAACCAGCTTGGCTGGTACAAATAATAAATGCAATGCGTATTTCTCATGAGAAATTGTTTTCTGCTGTAACAGCGAAAACAACAATCCCTAATGAGATTCCGCAATGAAAACGGTTATACCTTTTAAAAATGAAATGCTGAAATCAGCCGAGCGGAACGCTTCTCCAAATTTTAATAGTGATTGAATAATCGACTAGAGCCCGAATCAACGGCGGCCGGGCCTTTTATAGGGCCGGTTAGCTTTATGTACCGTTTATCCTTTCGACGGATAACCGGCGCTAACCCTACTGGACCACAGTGGCACTTGAAATTGTGCATCAAGTTCACGACGTGGTGAGTAGCGTTTACGCGCGTATGTTTGAATTTCAAATGTGTAATTTCAATGTAACGTATTTGAAGTTCAAACAAAAGGTGTAGAATTTCGATTAGTTTTCTACATGTATAAGCTGCCTGTTAGGTCGGTCACGTGGCAGCGTAGTGTCAGTGGCGGTCATACGGGGGGGCCATGGGGGTCATGGCCCCCCCCCTAACTGATTCGTCACCCGTGATTTCTTTATCACGTCTGCTTTAAATAAAAATTATATGAGACTATTAGATTAATAGATACACTTAATAAAGTATAATGCGCTTAATAAAGTATAATACAATTAAATCTGATTTTTTCTTATGCCTTTCTTAAATCGTCTTTTGTCTTTTGTCTCCTAATTGAAAAGAAGACTGTACTAGGAGGAGGACATACTACATTAGGCAAACTCTACAAACAGACGGAAGGCGCCGCCATGGGTTCTCCATTATCCCCAGTAGTTGCGGAAATTTTCATGGAAGATTTCGAAAAGAACTCAGCTCTCAACTCAGCATCACTAAAACCGAAATTATACCTTCGATATGTTGACGACACCTTCATTATCTGGCAGCATGGTAAAGAGGAATTAGATAAGTTCCTAGGCCACCTCAACTCACAACACAGAAACATCAAATTCACAATGGAAATGGAAAAAGACGGCAAACTACCCTTTTTGGATGTACTAGTCGAAAAAGCTGTACCATCTTTACATTTCGCCGTATACAGAAAACCTACTCACACTAACAGATATCTACATGCGTCTTCCCACCATCATCCCAAGCAGAAGGAAGGAGTACTTAGAACACTTATCCACAGAGCACAATGTATCACCAACGATAACCCACACGCACTTCGCAACGAAATGGAACACCTACAGAAAACCTTTGCAGCCAACGGATACACTAGGAGCACTATCAACAAAGTATGCAAACAGAAACCCAAAGCCATGAAAAACCAGGAAGAAAAAGATACGAACGAGCATACTATAAAAAGATGGGTGACATTACCTTACATAGAGGGTACAACAGATCGAATCGGCAGGGTACTCAGGAAAGCCGACATACGTACGACCTACTCTACTGCAACCACGCTTCGAGGTTTCTTAGGAAACCAAAAGGACAAAATCCCACTGGAAATGGAGGGCATTTACAAAGTTCCCTGCGGGTCTTGCAACAAAGTCTACATCGGAGAAACAGGACGGACCATCAGAACAAGGATTCGTGAACATCAACGCTGCACACAAAAAAACCAGGTCCACTCATCAGCAATTGCGGAACATGCAGCGGTAGAAAACCATTCAATCGATTTCAACAACGTCAAAATATTGGCCAGGACGAAAACCTATTTTCAAAGAATTGTAAGAGAAGCAATTGAGATAACCAAACATCCACAAAATTTTAACCGAGACGCTGGATACAACCTCTCTTCACTTTGGCTACCTTGTCTACATTTTGGAAAAAACAACGTTTACCAAAAATCTTCGATCCCAAAAACTAATTAATTAATTTCAACTTTCATTACTATTTCCCTTCTTATAAACCCCCGCCTCTGTTTAATGTTTTTATGACCTCCCTTATTACCGTAAATTTCCCCTTTTGTCTTCTAATTGACCCTTCTATTAGTTAATTTTGTAACCCCCTTTTTTTTTACCTGTTTTTCTAATTGACCCTTCTGTTAGTTAATTTTGTAACCCTTTTTTACCAACTTTCATTTGTATAAATAACAGTTGTAGAGATATTGTCGATCAGTTTGATAAAGGACTCAGTCGAGTCCGAAACGTCACACAAAATAAATTTAACAGTATATACCGGAAAACCTTGTATTTTCAAGACTGTACTAATTAAAAATATTTTAATCGGAAAGTAATAAAATTTCTAATATAAATATATAATCAATATTTGGATTTAGTTTTTATGTACTGCTCGAAACTAATTTTCAAAAGTTTGGATTTGGATTATGCTTGGACAATTTTCATTATATGTTTTAATAATTTTCCTATATGGATGAATTTGAAATCTACTCAGGTAAAAAGGGTAGTTCAAATCCTAATTAAAGCTAATCACTCAATTTAAAAATTTTTAATTTTTTCACAAACATGTTTTAAGTATCATCTCGAAAATATATGAGTAATACGTGCCTCAAGAACCTGAAAGGAACCAAAATTGTATATGGGTAAGATTCCGTAAATACCCAAGATATCACATAGGGTCTATGTAGTATCATTCTGTGGATGAAATAACTCTAAATATATAGGTATAGATACTATTGAAGATGCTATCTATGCTTAAATTCAGAAATTGAAGTTTTTCTTGAAAAGTAAATTTTTGTGCGTAACTTTGTAACGGTAAACGATACGAAGCTTGTGACATCAGTAGATGCTTAATGTTATGAGAAAAAGAAAAAAGTCCTTCAGTAAGGTCGAACATAATGATTTTTAACATTTAATCACTAATCCATAATAGCTTTTATGTCATACTTAGTGAAGGACTTTCTGAAGCGTTTTCTCTTTCTATAACATAATACTGAGCATTAGAAAACAGATATTTTTGTCCACGATACCAGCTTCGTATTTTTAACCATATCAAAATACAGTCAAAACCGATTGAATATGAAAAACTCTACTTTCTCATTACGACCATTAGATGGTATTTCCAATGGTAGATAGCCCATATACGAGTATTTAAAATTACAATCATCCCAGATTAATATTATTTGGCCGTTTTGTCAATACATCGGGACTTATTTTTCGGAATCTCAAAGATTTATTTTTTTTTTCTGATCAGGGTGAAACTTAAAACATATATTTTTTACACTAATTAGGACCATAATAAGAAGTACTGCGGAAAAAATCTCTTGACAAAAAATTTTTCAATACAAATAATAGTCACTAAACAGCTCTAAAATTATCTGTCACCAGAACTACTTGTATAAAATATTATAAAATTTCAAATTGCATGATAATGCAAGCTTTCGTCTTTTGTTCATTCAATTTAAATTTTCTCCTTTCCAAAAGTTAACTCTTACAAAATAAATTAGTAACTTCATCATCATAATCGTTGTAAAACAAGTGTTATCAGAGCGTTGTAAACGCTTTTCTAGATTTCAAAATCTACTTGTAGTCCAGTAATCAGAGACAAAATTTCAGTAAATATCGGAAAAAAAGAACACGAAATGTTTTGACGTAGCTAGGTTTCAATGATGGGGTAGAATAGGGAATCACAGTTTTAGACTAAAATTTGATAAGGCGTGTGCCCGAAATATTGAATTTTCTGTTTTGTCCATTTGTAGTCGTATTTTGCATTTCTCGCTAAAAATGGTGGGAACCAAATTTATAGAAAATTAAATTCTCTATCTCTTTTATCTGAACAATTTTTTTGTAAAATCATTGTTTGTTGCTAATTTTATTTATTTATTTATTTATTATTTATTATGTCGGACTACTGCCAAATGAATTTGGGAGCGCCTATGGTAGTCGCACTCGAGACTTAGAAGCCCATATGGCGTTTAAACATTTTTACATTTTACATTTTAACAATAAATCGAGAATTAATGAGTTTAAACAATAATAAATTTGGAACATGATATAGAAGGGAGGTAAGTTTTATATTTGTTTAAGAAGGTTGAGGTTGTTTAGGAGTTGGAATAGGGGAGAGTTAGAGTTTTGAGAAGGATCAAGCAGTTCTGTCAATGGAGGGACATCGTGTTTAAAGAAGGAAAGAGTAGAAGGACATTGAGTTAGGATATGTAGGACAGTTAATAATACGTGCACAAATGCCCCGAACAATCAACTCGACGATCTGATCCAATCAGATGAAATATGTGCACCGAAGAAAACGAGAGGCATTTTAGTTTCTTGACTTTTGACAAGAAAAATGCTACGAAGCTCAACGACAAGTGTTCTCATAGGAGGATTGGCTAATCCACAACACTACACTAAGCGGTTTTGCAACTTGCCGGTACTCAGCTCGAGAGTAGCGAAATTTTCAATGCATTTGATATAGGAAGCTTAAAATGAGTGAAATTTTCACTCAGAAATTCCCAAAAGGCAGTACTTAAAGCCAGAAATACATGTGCATATGTCTGCATGCAGCGCGTCAAAACTGATTTAGAACGCATGTGTTTAAGTGCGACGAAACACACGCTCGCACTGAATGCAGCGGAGCGCTGCATGATGTCTCTACTTCTACTTTTGCTGTGCAGCGTCAGTGGTACCACAACTTGAAGTTGAAATTTACCAACACAGAGGAATAAAAAAGTGTTTTGAATTACATTTAAGTATGTAATATAGGCAGCGTACAATAGATAATTTCACATTATTGATAAAATCAAACTTCACTAATATCATTTTATGAAACTATAACTGAAACTGAAACTCAAACTCACAACCACCTATCGGGAAATGCGGTGATTTGTGACAAATACGACCAAGAGATCTGTCGAAAATTCTGCACATCTGTTTCACATGCAGTGATGCCTGCATTGCTGCGTGCATATATTCTGCACATGTATTTCAGGCATAAGCCTAGTACTGTGCTCCGAGCGAAACGAAATGAACTGTCAAAGTTCTTATTAAAAAAAATGAAATTTTCTGTTATGAAATTTTGTTCTTTTATGTGCCGGAATAGTAATTACTTGACAATATTTTAATATGTTTAAATTTCGCGCGCTTCTTTATCAATGACATCTAGTAGCGAACTGTGTAGAATATTTCACTCCACTTCGAAGGTGACTTTTTCGTTCGTGTTCGTTTCGCTGAACACAGTACTAGGCTTTACCTCGAGCTTAAAGCCTGGTGAAAATAATTTCTCTCCCCAAGGAAATTATTGGGACATTTTCATAATGTCACTTCAACTCTCACTTTTTCTTCGGGGGCGAAAATAACTTCAGTCTGAATTTCGACACTTCCACGTGAAAACGTAAAAGTCGTTGCTTTTGAAATTATTTAGTTCTGCGAAAAATGGAAATGGAATGCGAATTTCTTATCGATGAAGAAGTAGAAAGAAGCTCTTCCACTCCAGCAACGATAAAAGCCCAAAAGAGAGCGAAATTCCCAGTTGAAATCAACGGAAAAATGCAGCTGGAACTACTTGAATAACTCATTTTTAAAAATTTACGTGTACAGTTCAAAAATTTCGGAATGTTTGTTGAAAAACTGACAAACAGCTGATTTTAGACCAAACTGAGAAACAGCTGATCATTCTCTCCTCAGCAATGTAACGTCTTTACACAGAAAATCTTCAAGCCCTTTTCAATGCCCGTGAAATGTGTGGTCACAATTTCACTACGCTCGAGGTGAGTCCGGGCCTTAGAAGAAAAACCACAACGTAGCAAAATTTCGTGTGTTCACCTGATACAACGAAGTGCTCCGTAGCAATTCGTCGTTCACCACGGGAACGAGGTATAAGTTAGATCTTAGTCAAATACTTATCAAACACAGCACAAATCAATTTCTGAACATTATCTTTACAGCTACTTTAAAATATCAACGGTATTCCGCCGAAAAATTTAACTTTTATATACAAAGTCACGAAATGACACTCGAATCGTAAAAAAAAAACAACTTTACAATTCGAAGTGTCATTGTCAATGTGTTGTGTTTGAGGCCGAGGAATGATTATTTCGACTTGAAAAAGTCAAAACAATCGAAGGATGAGAGAAGGTTCGGGACAGAAGAGCCAAATCCACCTACGTCCGAATTGGTGGCTGAGTCGGAACGGAAGCGACACGCTTGCTGGCGGCCGGGACTAACTACGGCAGTGAGGTGTGGTTCTTGTTCCGACTTCAGACCATAAACCTTAGGCCTGTACAACTTACTCCAGGGTATTATGAAATTGGGACTATATCAGGCTGCAACTTCCGAACTATATGGAAAAGTTGAAAGTTGAAACTCCACAGAATGAACTCCACAGAATGAAGGAACGCCGTTTTATCCACGATCACCGTATGGTAAGTACTTGTTGTTTGTACATACTAACAATTGTTTATAATTTCATCAACAGCTTGTCCAAAAATGTACGGATATTGGATCGTGATCAACTACCGTGAAGCCTACAATATGTTTGCCTGTAACGGGATCCTTTTCAATCACGAATCACCGCGACGCGGTAAAAATTTCAATATTTGAAAAATTACACCATCGGTAGCGAAAAATCAATTGGGTCAGCTACAATTTTCGAACTTGGTAATCTGGACTCGAAACGTAATTGGGGTCATGCCAAGGACTACGTCGAAGTAATGTGGCTAATGCTACAGCAGGACAAGCCGGAAGATTTTGTAATTGCTACCGGAGAAACACATAGTGTTCGGAAATTCGTTGAGGCTGCTTTTAAGTTTATTTGTCAAACTATTGAATGGCGCGGTGAAGCAGTGAATGAATTCGGTATCGAAATGAACGGTACGGAAGAAATTGTTCGCGCTAAGGTCAATACGAAATATTTTCGTCCAACCGAAGTTGATTTGTTGCAAGGCGATGCAACTAAAGCGAAAACTGAATTGCAATGGGTCTGTCGATACGAATATTTTTAGTCGTACTCCAATCATAAAATCACATATGTAAATAATTAAAATAAAATCACATCTGTAATAAACTGCGTAAACTGCTTTTCATTTCATAAACATAATATAACATAGAACATTTAATTATAACATTTTTAAGAATCATATCAAAAAATGCATTCGGTTGTATGCAAAGTGTACCGCGTCTTTGACTCGAAAGCTATCACAATTTTTTTATGGGATCATGTCGTCTTCGCCCAGAAATTAACCGAGAATAGAACCATTTAACTTTGTCCGAAGAGGCCGTAGCTGCTGTACTTGCCACAACCTACTTTTCCTACTTTTTTTTTTGGACAAAAAAGCAGCTAATAATTATCGAATGCGTGAATTTTTTCCGTCAGATTATTTGTGATGTTTTATTTATCGAATAGCCGCGATTTTAGGAAATTTGTGCGATTATCCGTGGCGCGTTGTGAATGAGACTAAGGCCGCTGTCCGAATTATTCTCACGGTGCTCACATTGCTGACAGTGCTTTTAGCCGGTCCGAATTATCGGTACACTTACGACGCTCATAATTCGGACCACTCGTGTGTATACAGTGTACTCACAGTACCTATCCTCGAAACCTTTGAGCCGTTGTGTTTGATCCCAATCTTATGCCTTGTGAAAGCCAGACCAAACCACCACCAAGTAGACTTCTAAAATGTATTCACAAAGAAGACATTGGCCGCTATTCGCAGTCGTCATAAAGTTGGCTTTAAGTTAAAGCTGACTTTAGTTTCATATTAATAATACGACACTAAAGTCAGCTTTAACTCAAAGCCAACTTTATGACGACTGTGAATAGCGGCCATTGATTTAGTCGTCTAAGAAAAACCATGGAATAAATGTTTATGATGATTAGCTTTATCCTCTGAACTTATCGTTTATCACATATGGTATAGTTACTAAGTACTACTTTTGATTTCATGCAATAAGTTCTGTGTTTTATTCCGATAAGCTTTGAAAATATCGTTAAGTATTTTTAAGTACTGTATTGGTGGTTTCTGTATCATTAAATTCTAAAAACTCTAAGATCTTAGGGAAAATGCTGGGTTTAATTAATAAATAAAAAATCTGCCAACAATCTGGGCGTAACTTTATTATTTTTCCGGCAGAAGTAAGGAACGCGTTCAATTCTGAAATGCGGTGTAGGCTACTATGTGACTGAAAACATATCAAAAAGAGCAAGATCATGGAAGTGAAAATCTGATTGGATCTGAGAGATATGGAATAGTTTATGAAAAAGTACACAATCACTTTACACCCCCTTAGGGGTCAATTTTCAAAAAATCTTGAAAACACTGTCTTGGTATTCATATGGAGAATACATAGAATAAAATTAAATTCATTATTTGGGACGAGGAAGTAGATATGTCGAAAATCGTAGGAAAATATGCATTCTATTTTCACAGATAATTTTTTTTGCCCCCCTTCTGAACGCCAATAGGTATTCGTTTTTTTTATTCAAAATTATTTTACTTAATTATTTTAATAATTAAGTATTGTGATTGATTTTTTAAAAAAAAAAATTTGCTACCCTCAAAATTTTTATTTTCACGTTTCATAACTAGTAGACGCGAAAAAAGCAATAAAAATTTTCAGTCCGTCTGTCCGCCGTAGGGCGTCCGCCGTACGCAAGATCGTTTGGAGGCTCGTAGCTGCCAAACGCTTTGAGATATTAAATTGAAATTTTTTTAACGAACAGACGGGGTAGGCGCCTTGAAGTGACCAAATTTTGAGGGGTGGGGGTGTGAGGGGGAAGGAGGGGGAAGTGTTTTAGACCGAAAATTTTGGTTTCCAGATCTCAGTAACCCCTTATGTTAGGAAGCTGAAACTTAGAATTTCTATAGAGCTCTGATAGTAGACCCATTTGCAGAAAAATTGTCAATATTGATCAAGGGGTGTGGGAGTGGGGGGAAATGTAATGCGTCCGAAACCCAAAAAAGGCGAGATAGACACATTCTAAAATCCATATCTCCTAAACCGTTAATGGCACACCATTCAAACTTAAAACATATTTGTAGTTATACTAGGAGAACAGAATGAAGAAAAATTTTGGGTAGGGGAAGTTGTGTATGGGGGGGGGGAAGTTGTGTATGGGGGTGGGGGGTGAAAAACTTAAGATTACGATATCTCATGAACCAATTGCTCTAGAAAAATAAAATTTGGTTTGGGTGTAAAGGTTGACAAAAAAAGATTGATCAAAGTAAAATTTTTTAAGTGGGAGGTGGAGCATAGAAGTGGAGGGGATGAGAATTTTTCAAATCAAATACATTTCATATCTCATGAACAGTTTAAGATAGATGCTTATAATTTTTACCAAAAGTAGCGCTAATTCAACCCTTGTTCAGGCAAACGACAACTTTAAACATAAATTATATTTGAATATTTTACTTTATTGAATTTGTTTATTTTGAATTTAGTTACATTGAACGCTTTCATTTTTTGTCTTTCGTTAAGCTCTACATAAAAAAGTCACTTCCGTATACACTAATACTACTAAGTTTCGGGCATTCAGGTCGGTAGAGAAAAGGCGTGTCGAACTTGTTGTAGATTAAGGAAATAAAGAATTAATTTTACTAAAACGAAAGTACCGAGTGTTTCCGTTTCAACCTATGGTATAATTCCGTAATCCACATAGTAAAAAACATTTTGGTCCGTCGAGAGCCGGATACGGAACAGCTTAAAAATTTGTGAAACGTGTGGTAAAATCTCGGTAATTTTGTTTGGCGTCGGTCGCAACAGGTTACACATACATAGCAAGGCACGCGCGCGGTAATAAAACGAAACAAAATGCCGTCGGTATCGAAATTAATACGAAAACGCGGAAGTATTAAAGCGCAAGTGACGAGAATGGACAAATTCTGCACTGAAAAGGGTGCTAATGCTACAATCGAAGAATTAACGACACGGATGGAACAATTCAAACTTCGATATCAAGAATTCGTTGATATTGAAGACCAAATCATGGAGGCCGACGACGCAGAAACTGAGTCAAGTGAACTTGAGCAATTCGAGGAACAGTTTTATGCAGTAGTTGCTGAGCTTCAGCGTTTAATTAACATCAAGGCAATGGCAGCTGTAAAGGCGGCAAGTATCATCGAACATAGTGAGGTGAAACATACGGAATTTAAGTTACCAAAAACATCTGTCACCAAATTTGACGGTAAATACAAGAACTGGCCTGCGTTTAGCGACGTATTTTGCAAGGTCATAGACAGCAACAATTCGTTGTCTTCATCACAAAAGTTGCAGTACTTGAATGAACTGTTACAGCCGGAACCGCAAAGTGTCATAAGTTCATTCCCCTTAACAGATTCAAATTATACCGAAGCTTGGAACAAACTAGAGGAGCGGTACAACCGTCCAAAGTTCATAATCAATGCGTTCATCCAAGAATTTATGGATCAGCCAGCGGTTAAAGTACCAGATGCGGCACAGTTACGGAAAATAATCGACAACGGTGACTCGGTCGTCCGAAATTTAAAGTCACTGGGAAATTACGCTGAATCCAGAGATCCATGGCTCATATTCATGTTGTTGAAAAGAGTTGACGAGCAAACACAGCAACTATGGGCAGTTGAATCGGCAAGTAACACTGAACCTACATTCCAAGAATTTGTCGAGTTTCTGAACAACAGAGTTGAAGGGCTTATGGGTTTCCAGTTCTGTACGACCCCACTTGCAGAAAGCTCAGCGCGGAAACAGCCAGCTGTCAGAAACTTGCACATAAACAACGAGAAATGTCAAGTGTGTGGCACGGGATCACATCCGCTGTCGTCGTGTGAAAAATTTGTTGATTCTGACATTAGCAACAGAAGAAGATTGGTTAAGGATAATCGGTTCTGCTACAATTGCTTACGACTTGGTCATGGCGTTTTTAAGTGTCGCGCTAAGACAAGCTGTACGAAATGCAAGCACAGACATCATGAAATGTTACACGTCGACCAGCCGGCAGAAGCTTCCAAAAATCAAGTAAGTGTGAATACTGTTTATCAGGATCGTGAGACAAGCCCGCAACATCGGCAAGTTAAGCTCGCAATTTTGCCGACAGCATTAGTGAATGTAATTGATGGACACGGCAATATGCAAACTTGTCGCGCATTGTTAGATTCCGGTTCCGAGATGTCATTCATAACCGAATCATGCGCTCAGAAATTGCAGTTGCGAAGATCGAACGCTCGTATGGTAGTAACAGGAATGGGCGGCATACCTTCCGGCACAACGAGAGGAGAAGTTCAGTTACAACTATCTTCGCGAATTGATCCATCGTTAGTGATTAATCTAAGCGCCTTGATTATGATCAAGGTAACGTCACAACTGCCTTCAAGTCAGTTTGAATTTGATAAGTGGCGACACATCAAGGGTCTCGAATTGGCTGATCCCAACTTCAATGTTCCTGGGGTTGCAGATATATTAATCGGCGCAGATAAGTTTTTTACGGTACTACGTCCTGAACAAGTGAAAATTGACAACATGGGATGGATCGCGCAAAATACAATGTTTGGCTGGATCATCACCGGTCAATTACAGGACACATCTCATATAGAAGAAACCAACAGTCTCCACGCACATGTCGTTGATATTGATCGAACTTTGCGAAATTTTTGGGAGACTGAGGAAGCACCGATTCAGCGAACATTGACAAATGAGGAGTTGGAATGCCAAAACCATTTTGAAGGTAACTGGCACCGAGACAATGGCGGTCGTTTTGTGGTAAGATTACCTTTTAAGTTATCTCATCCTGTCATATTCGGTAATACTCAGTCAGTTGCGGAAAGGCGTTTGTATCAAATGGAGAAACGCTTGCAGGGAAACAGTGAGTTTAGACGTCACTATATTCAGTTCATGCGGGAGTATGAAGCTCTGAACCACATGGAAAAGGTGGAACCGCTGGACAGTGACGATTCCCACGGGTTTTATTTGCCGCATCATGGAGTGGTGAAAGCAACTAGCAGCACCACAAAAATGCGTGTGGTTTTTGACGCTTCGGCAAAATCATCGACTGCCCGGTCTCTGAATGACGAGTTGTTAATCGGTCCGACCATCCAACAGAATTTATGGTCAATACTATTCAGATTCCGTCTGTACAGAGTGGTGTTTACCGCCGATGTGAAAAAAATGTATAGACAAGTTTGGGTCGATAATCAAGATACAAACTATCAGCGGATATTATGGAGAGAGAACGATACCGATCCTATCAAGCACTACAGATTAAAAACAATTACGTATGGCATGTCTTGTTCGCCATACCTCGCAACGCGTGTTCTTAATCAAATTGCAATAGAAGAAGGAGGCGAATATGTAAACGCTGCTACTATAATCGGACGAGATTTTTATGTAGACGATCTGATGTCAGGAAGCGAAGACTCATCGTCAGCAATTAATGTGATTCAAGAAATTCGAGAGATTTTGCTTAAAGGTGGTTTTCCTCTCAGGAAGTTTTCGTCAAACGTGGAAGAAGTATTAAACTCTGTTCCAGAAGTCGATCGAGAAATCAAATCAATCAACTTAATAGAGACTTCAAAGGTAAAAGTACTTGGCATTAATTGGAACCCAAGTGAAGACGAATTTTCGTTGTTGGTCAATTTGGATAACAACTCTCTGTCAACGAAACGTGGCCTTCTTTCGGACGCGTCTCGTCTGTTTGATCCGGTAGGATGGTTGGCACCAGTTATTATTCGAATCAAGGTGTTATTTCAACAACTGTGGCTACAAAATTTAACCTGGGATGATCTGTTACCCAATACAATTGAAGAGGAATGGCGTTTATTGCGAAATGATTTAAAATCACTCGAGATGTTAAGAATTCCAAGATGGGTGGACACTGTGAAGGACAATGTTCTCGAAATTCACGGTTTCAGTGATGCATCGGAAACAGCTTATGCAGCGGCAATTTACATTCGAACTCGAACAGAAAAGGGTTGGCACTGTCATTTACTTACATCGAAAACAAGGGTCACTCCGATTAAACAAGTCACAATTCCGCGGCTCGAATTATGCGGAGCTGTCTTACTAGTCAAGTTATGGAAAACGGTATCCGAGGCAATTCAGTTTGAAAACGGGACTGTACTATTTTGGACAGATTCCACTATTGTTTTGAATTGGCTTTCTAGTCATCCTAGACGGTGGAAAACGTATATCGCAAATCGGACTTCGGAGATTCTTCAATCGACATCACGTTATCAATGGCATCATGTACGGTCCGAGGACAATCCAGCAGATCTGGCCTCGCGTGGAGTGAGTTCACACCAATTGATAAATTCCAGTTTGTGGTGGCATGGTCCAGATTGGCTGCAAGAGGACAAGGAACTGTGGCCAGACGAAATTATTGCTTCAGTTAGTAATGTACCCGCTGACGAAGAACGATTGATAAATGTTTCGGCGAACTCTTACGTATTAGACAGCGAGTATTACATATTCAACCGGTTGCTTCAAGAAGAAAATACATTTACTGCAATGAGACAACAGCTTGCATTCGTTCAATTATTTGTTGATTCTCTGAAGACATCGTCAACCAGCTCCACTACATTGTCGATAACTGAAATGCAACGAGCTGAAAACCAACTATTAAAATGGTCGCAGGAACTATCATTTGGAGGCGAGCTACATCTCTTGCAACGTGGCAAGACACTTCTGGCATCGAGTAAAATTTTATCGTTTTCACCATTTCTTGATGACAAGGGATTGCTGCGAGTCGGTGGACGACTTACCAAGGCTGAAGTCAACTGCGATGTCAAGAATCCGGTCATCTTATCGGGAAAATGTGAGCTTGCCCGACGAATTGTTAAGGAACATCACCTCAAGGGTCTTCATGCAGGTCCAACGCTTTTGATCAGCAACGTTCGACAACGATTTTGGATCACAAATTTACGGCACCTGGCACGGTCGGTGGTGCATATATGCGTGATCTGCTTCAAGCATAGACAACGGGCTTCAAGTCAGTTCATGGCTGATCTTCCACAAGTGCGCGTTACTTTAGTGCGTCCATTCGTGAAAGTGGGAGTTGACTTTGCTGGACCACTAACTCTTCGGTCAATTGTCGGGCGAGGAGAACGACAACACAAGGCATTCGTATCCATATTTGTATGCATGAGTACGAAGGCAGTTCACATTGAACTGGTAAATGACTTATCAACTGAGGCGTTCTTGGCCGCCCTTCGAAGATTCGTGTCACGTCGAGGACTTTGTACTGACATCTATAGTGACAACGGCACGAATTTTGTCGGAGCAAACAATAAGTTAAATGCGATTCGTGAATTCCTGACAGAGCATTCGAACGAACTGTATTTTTCACTTCTAAAGGAAAATATTGTTTGGCACTTCAATCCTCCTGCGGCACCACACTTTGGTGGGCTGTGGGAGGCAGCAGTTAAATCGATGAAGTTTCATCTGTATCGCGTTATTGGTGACACTATTCTTAAGTTCGAAGAAATGAATACATTGCTCTGCCAAATTGAAGCAATGATGAATTCAAGACCTCTCTGTGGAGTACATGGAGATTCTGACGTCACCGAGGTCTTAACACCGTCACATTTTTTGATTGGTCATGCGTTGACATACTTGCCCGAACGGGACTTGAAGGAAGAACGAATTTCGCCGGCAAAAAGATGGAGCATGATCCAGAAGATGGCGCAGCATTATTGGAATCGGTGGCACATGGAGTATTTAACAACGCTTCAAAGTCGATATAAATGGAAAATGAAGAGGCCGAATTTAAAGATTGGCGATCTTGTTTTGGTACACGAGGAGAATGTTCCACCCACTAAGTGGCCTTGGGGACATGTAATACAGACCTATCCAGGATCTGATAAGATGGTTCGAGTTGTCGGGATTAAAACACGTACTGGAATTTTTAAGCGGCCGATCCACAAGCTGTCAGTCTTACCAACCATTGAATCAGATGATTCAAGGCGGGCGGAATGTTCAGGCAAACGACAACTTTAAACATAAATTATATTTGAATATTTTACTTTATTGAATTTGTTTATTTTGAATTTAGTTACATTGAACGCTTTCATTTTTTGTCTTTCGTTAAGCTCTACATAAAAAAGTCACTTCCGTATACACTAATACTACTAAGTTTCGGGCATTCAGGTCGGTAGAGAAAAGGCGTGTCGAACTTGTTGTAGATTAAGGAAATAAAGAATTAATTTTACTAAAACGAAAGTACCGAGTGTTTCCGTTTCAACCTATGGTATAATTCCGTAATCCACATAGTAAAAAACAACCCTAGTAGGGAAAAAAGTTTTGGGGTTGAGGGTGAAGAGGGGGAGGGTGGGGGAGGGTGAAAAGGAAAAAGTTCCGATGCTTATATCTTGAGAACCTGTAATGATATAAGCCTTAAACTTGGTATTTAGATAGAGCTATAGTAGCGGAATGTTGGAAAAATAAATTTTTTTTTAGGGGTAGTATGCTACGGGGGTAGGGGGTGTTTTTCCTAACTATTAAACGGTTTATGCTAGAAAGTTGAAACTCGGTGTGTATATGTAAATCAACTAGAAAAGTAATTCTGATAAAAAAAAATTTGAATATTCATTGGCGTTTAGAAAGGGGGGCAAAAAAAATTATTTGTATATATAATAGATATAAAATTCATATATTTTCACGATTTTCGTCATATCTACTAGGTCTTTCCAAATATTGAAGTCATTTTTATTCTACGGATTCTTCGTATGAATACCTAGAAAGTGTTTTCAAGGTTTCTTGAAATTCGACCCCTAAGGGTAGTGTGGTACAAGTGGTAGGTGTTTTTTCTATATATAGAACGGCTTAAGCTACAATGTTGAAACTCGGTGTGTATATCTAAATCAACTAAAAAAATAATTTTGAATAAAAAAAACGAATATCTATTGGCGTTCAGAAGGGGGGCAAAAATTTATCTGTGAAAATAGAATGCATATTTTCCCACGATTTTCGACATATCTACTACCTCGTCCCAAATAATGAATTTAATTTTATTCTATGTATTCTCCATATGAATACCAAGACAGTTTTTTCAAGATTTTCTGAAAATTGACCCCTAAAGGGGTGTAAAATGATTGTGTACTTTTTCATAAACTATTCCATATCTCTCATATCCAATCAGATTTTCACTTCCATGATCTTGTTCTTTTTGATAAGTTTTCAGTCACATAGTAGCCTACACCGCATTTCAGAATTGAACGCGTTCCTTACTTCTGCCGGAAAAATAATAAAGTTACGCCCAGATTGTTGGCAGATTTTTTTAGTTGATTTAGATATACACACCGAGTTTCAACATTGTAGCTTAAGCCGTTCTATATATAGGAAAAACACCTACCACTTGTACCACACTACCCTTAGAGGTCGAATTTCAAAAAACCTTGAAAACACTTTCTAGGTATTCATACGAAGAATCCGTAGAATAAAAATGAATTCAATATTTGGAAAGACCTAGTAGATATGACGAAAATCGTGAAAATATATGCATTTTATATTTATTATATTTCCAAATATTTTTTTTTGCCCCCCCCCCTTCTGAGCGCCAATGAATATTCAAAGTTTTTTTTATCACTATTACTTTTCTAGTTGATTGACATATACACACCGAGTTTCAACATTGTAGCTTAAGCCGTTCCATATATAGGAAAAACACCCCCACTTGTACCACACTACCCTTAGGGGTCGAATTTCAAAAAACCTTGACAACGCTTTCTAGGTATTCATACGAAGAATCCGTAGAATAAAAATGAATTCAATATTTAGAAAGACCTAGTAGATATGACGAAAATCGTGAAAATAAATGCATTTTATATTTATTATTTTCACAATATTTTTTTTGCCCCCCCCCCTTCTGAACGCCAATGAATATTCAAATTTTTTTTTATCACAATTACTTTTCTAGTTGATTTACATATACACACCGAGTTTCAACTTTCTAGCATAAACCGTTTAATAGTTAGGAAAAACAACCCCTACCCCCGTAGCATACTACCCCTAAAAAAAATTTTATTTTTCCAACATTCCACTACTAAAGCTCTATCTAAATACCAAGTTTAAGGCTTATATCATTACAGGTTCTCAAGATATAAGCATCGGAACTTTTTCCTCTTCACCCTCCCCCACCCTCCCCCTCTTCACCCTCAACCCCAAAACTTTTTTCCCTACTAGGGTTTAATTAGCGCTACTTCTGCTAAAAATTCTAAGCATCTATCTTAAACTGTTCTTGAGATATGAAATGTGTTTGATTTGAAAAATTCTCATCCCCTCCACTTCTATGCTCCACCTCCCACTTAAAAAATTTTACTTTGATCAATCTTTTTTTGTCAACCTTTACACCCAAACCAAATTTTATTTTTCTAGAGCAATTGGTTCATGAGATATCGTAATCTTAAGTTTTTCACCCCCCCCCCCATACACAACTCTCCCCACCCAAAATTTTTCTTCGTTCTGTTCTCCTAGTATAACTACAAATGTTTGTTAAGTTTGAATAGTGTGCCATTAACGGTTTAGGAGATATGGATTTTAGAATGTGTCTATCTCACCTTTTTTGGGTTTCGGACGCATTACATTTCCCCCCACTCCCACACCCCTTGATCAATATCGACAATTTTTCTGCAAATGAGTCTACTATCAGAGCTCTATAGAAATTCCAAGTTTCAGCTTCCTAACATAAGGGGTTACTGAGATCTGGAAACCAAAATTTTCGGTCTAAAACACTTCCCCCTCCTTCCCCCTCACACCCCCACCCCTGAAAATTTGGTCCCTTCAAGGCGCCTACCCTATCTATTCGTTAAAAAAATTTCAATTTAATATCTCAAAGCGTTTGGCAGCTACGAGCCTCCAAACGATCTTGCGTACGGCGTACGCCGTACGGCGTACGGCGGACAGACGGACTGAAAATTTTTATTGCTTTTTTCGCGTCTACTAGTTATGAAACGTGAAAATAAAAATTTTGAGGGTAGCAAATTTTTTTTTTTAAAAAATCAATCACAATACTTAATTATTAAAATAATAAAGTAAAACAATTAACATAATTTTACAACAGTTTATTCTTGTGGACTTCTTGGGATCCCGACTAGTTCAGTATCTTAAATTAATTTCAATACGATTCATATCTGTAATAAACTGCGTACAAATAACCTCGGCTGCTTTCTACATCCGTTTGGACGACACTGCATTATTTGCAGTGGCATACTTATTGGATGCATAAATCACTTCCGATATTCCGGATTGTATGATCAATTTCGCACATTCATTGCACGGAACAAGTGAAACGAAGATTTGTGATTTCCGAAGATCAGCTCCATTTCGATTCAATATCGCAAAGATCTACTTCTTTAGCAGCTCCTGTTTTATGTCCATCGCGCCATGTTGCTGTGATTCTTCAATAACTTCTTCGCTCAACGGATAATGTTTAATATGTGACTGGACAACGAATTCCGCCAAAAATTGATCTGACATCGGATAAAATTCGTCCTTAACGACACAAAAAACATCAAAACGCGATAAAATTGGTACGGACAGATTCACATTCTCCGAGAAAGTTATACTGGGATCGTAACGTCTACCTACCAGATTAGCGGCAGCAATAACCGTACACCTGGCTTGCAGTGATGACACAATACCAGCTTTTGAGATTGAAATCGATTGTTGCTCCATGGCTTCGTGGATAGACGTTCGATCCTGATTATTCATCTGTTCGGGAATTGAAAAAGTTAGTAATGGAAGCGAAAATCCATACTGATAAATTACCTTATCGAACTCATCAAACAAACGCCCTGACCGGCAAGTACTAAAGCACCCGCTTCCAAGGTCCACTCTCGAGTTTGCGGATTCCTCCAGACATAGGCTGTAAGACCAACATCAACATCACTGGCACCTTGCCCCGTAGTAAAACTGCACGCGGTGCAATTTTCTCGGTGTGTTTCAAAAATTGCGACTTTGCTGTTCCCGGATCACCACAAATCAATAAATTTATGTCGCCTCGAATCTTGTGTTTTTCCCCAGGATATTTTTAGCCTCGCAGCCGAACAGTGCCAGAGCTACAGCTCGCTTAATATCCATAAATTGACGGTGCCATACTCGAAATGATCCGAACGAATATTCACGGATCTTTGCTTAGTTTTTGAATGGGTGCGATCTCTTCGTCTATCAAAGACTGCACCACTTGTTTGCTGTCCTTTACGATTAAGTAATTTGCAATTATTACGGTGGCAAAAACTGGAAAGCCTTGTTCGGTGTTCAGCGAGCCGTCGTAATTGTTCGTGTAGATACCGGTAACTTCGACATCGTCGCCCGGCTTACACATGTCGCAGAGATCGGCCAGAAGGACACAATCTTTACAGCGCGGTATACGACCGGCAAGGATACGTCCCGGCGACTCTTGTAGCGTGACTTTTTGATAGTTACGATATTTCGTTGGCTCCATATTAATCTGTAAGTTACTTGTGCGTTAAACAAAATACAATTGACTGGAAGAAATACAGTTTACATTGTAAGTTCCCAAACTTTGGCACTCAGGACACGATCCTGGCATCACTTCCAAATTTTGCGACTGTAAAAATGGACCCAAAACATTTCGCCAGCACTCCAGTCGTCGCGGTCACAACACTCAAGTCAGACTGACAGTTTGACGATTCCCTTCCACTACTCTAGTACTTCCTTTTCTTTTGTATGCTAGTGTGTGTGCGCGTAATTGTGGTTTTTAAAGGCAAATTTAACCATTTCTCTCATTTCTTTTATGGAAAATTATTATTTTAAAGAGAAAAGTCAGTCATTTGAAATGTATATTGAGCAAAATCCCATAAAAATGAAAAATTTTTAAATTTACTGGTTTTTCACCTTGGTACGCATCTGCCAAACCCCTCTTAGAGGCTTAGTCTATGCAGCAACCCTAGTCTGCCCATCCTATCTCAGTCATATCTGTCCTCAATAAAACATTTCGATATGGCCCATTGTAGAGATTCGGGGCGAAGGAGCTTCACGCTCGGGCTTATTTCAAATTTGGCCTTCAGCCTCTAATCATCTTTACTGAACCAACTTAAAGGTAAAAAAAAATAATCCAAAAAAAAATCTTTAAACGACAGAAACCAATAACAAAAATAAAGGATGTAATGGAAAAAATATAATAGTATTCAAAAATCGACTCACCCCTTTTTTCCACTTTGAATTTCCACTTTTTAGTTATTTTTATTTAATTTTTAAATGGTTGTGATTTTATTATTATTCAAATTTTTAATTTAAATTTTATTTTTTAATGGTCCACCTGTCCTTGTCATGTCTGTCTTATTTTTAAATTAATTCAATATTTGAATTCAATTTAATATTTTTAATTCGTTTTGGTTTTTAATACTATTTTGTATCATTTCGTTTCTTATTTTTCTATTTACTCATTTGTTTTTTCTTTATTTTTATTTTTGTGGTTTTCATTTTCGAATTCATTTTTATATCTTTCAAAATTCATTCTTTTATTTTTGTATCTTTATTTCAATAATTATTTTATTAATTTAAATTCTTCATGCTCCATCTGATTGAAATTAAAATCGAAAATACGTTTTACATACATCCGACTTCAGTCGAATATACCGCTACTATCGATTTTATTATTGTTCTGTCATAAACATTTGAACTGAACATTCCTCATAAGAAAAATCAAACATCTATGTCGAATAAGAATTTTCTACGATAAATTTAGCGAGGCACGTCGATGATTTTCAAACGATTCATGAAAGCCGAAAAGATTTTTCAAATCGTCACAAAATTTAATATCGAACGATGCAAAATTGCAACAGTATAGAAATGATTTTAGTTCTTTTCCGCGCCGGTTGCGTTCAAATTGATGCCGGGCAATAGGGTCAAGATGATATCATCAGTTGTTGTAACGTACTGGCAACGTAGAAATCAATTAGGTTCCTGAGAAAGTTATAGTCGGTTTCTTCTTTGTCGTAGTAGCAGATTTCGAGAATTGTGGTCTAGAACCCATTATCGATGCGACCACGCATGATAGCTGCTTAAACTTTTATCCGCACAACGATCACATATTCCGATTTTGATCGACCAGTTGATTGATTCGATAGTCGCTCGATTTCAACTTCGAACAAGATATGAAAATCAATTGCACGGGAATTAACAATTGCCGGGAAAATACTACGTGGCGAACGCCTGGGACAAGAAGAAATAAAAAAAAACTCGTAAGCGACGTAAGCGGCACGCAAAAAACTGTGACAGCGGTACCAACAAAAATTTCGCAACTTGTGAAGCCCGACTGGCCGAAATCGGTTTTTTTGGCGATGATTTGGTGGAAAGGGCGCTTTTTGGCTATTTACAAGCCACGAACGATCGAATTTTTGCCATTGAAACGAATTTCACAGGGTTTTCGATAAAATTTGGAATTACCGTCCCGCCCGATTTAAAACTGAAAAAGCAATTTATTCCACCTAGCATACGGCGAATCCTGCACTCGAGGAACTTCTTCGCCAGCTTGGCGTTAAAGTTCTGCGCGGCTGTGGACAAGAAAAAATTTCTTCTGAATACCTCTTGTCCTACGCGAAGTTGTGTTTTAGCAGCATGCAGATTATAACGCCTACTACTGTCCTCGTGTGCGAACCTTATATTTGTCTGCGCCAGTTGCCTCACGAAAGGAATTCCATCGCGAGGTCGAAGCTGTACATTTGACTCTCTCAACGCTCAAAAATGCTGCAGCAGTTCGTAGTCCTTCCCGTGCAACATCATATGATTTCCAAACAGAACCTGATAAGGAGAAAATCCAGTGGCTTGGTGGAGTGAGCTCCGAAGGGCACATCCAATTTTGCTTTGACTCTCATCCCATCGTGTTTGGTCATCAGTGATGAATGCTCGAATTCCGGCCAGGATGGACGTTCCGAAGCATTCGCTTGCGGTGAGTAGCTTGGGGTGTACAGGTGTTTAACTCCGTATTTGTTCGGCATGGAGTTAAGCAAATTCAACCTAAATTGAGAGCCGTTATCGGAGAGGATCGTCTCAGGTGTTCCAAACGCATGGAAGACCTGCCCCTCCAAATAGTTGGTGATCTCATCACCAGTGATCCGCCCAAAGGATGCACAAGGGGAAATTTGGTGAAATGATCCAAAACGATCAAGATAGATCTTACCCCATTTGGTACGCGGATATGTTCCCAGTACGTCGATGTTAAGGTGATGAAGTGGCTGATCCGTCTGGAATAGTTCTCCCATTGGCGCTAGTAGAGGTTCTTTTCGGGGACTTTGTCTCCTTACAAGTGTCGCACGCCAGAACGTATGTGCGTAGTTGTGTAGGCATTCCGGGCCACTACGAAAATCACCTGACTCGCTCTAGCGTTTTGGCATAACCACAATGGGCCATGGTCTCTGCCTCGTGCGCCTGAGCAATCGCAGTTGACGTAAGACTCGATGAAATCCCTAACTTCTAGGCCCTGTCTTCCGCAATTGGGTCACCGTTGTGGGGCTCTGTTCGTTTATACACTAAACCATCCCACACGCATACGTCGGGAAGCCGATCGGCGTTCGCATCGGCAGTGGACACTAACTCTTTATATTTTTTGCCAGAGAACTCTGGAGAATCCATGTCCACTATCGGTGCCACGGCGATCAGCTCATCTAATCACTCTTCGTATACGCGAGAGAGAGCGTCCGGAAAAACGTTCAGGCTCCCTCGTCGATGCTCGATTGTAAAGTTGTAACTCTGAAGTATCAAACTCTACCATGCCAAACATCCCTGCAGGGCTTTCTGCGACATGAGCCATTTGAGACTTGCGTGATCCGTGATGACTTTGAACGCAATCCCTTCTACATAGGCTCGACATTTTTTCACGATCAACACAGCTGCATAGCACTCGAGTTCGGTTACGCTGTAGTTGCGTTGAGCGGAAGTGAGCTGCTGTGACATATACGCCACCGGAGATTCCGATCCATCATCGTTTTCCTGAAAGAGAACGCTACTCAAACCTGACTTACTGGCATCGCATTAAATTACGAAAGACCTCTTAAGGTCTGGATTGATCAATAAAGGTAGTTTCGTCAACAAGTCTTTCACTAATAGGAAGGAAGTTTGTGTAGTTCAAGCAAACTGGTTGGACTTCTTTACAGTGTCCGAGATCGGTGATACGCTAGCAGCAAAGTTGTTGACGAATCGTCGATACCAGCCTGCCATACCAAAAAAGTGGTGAACTTGACGTGCGGACTTAGGTGAAGGGTAATCGACAATGGCTGAGACTTTGTTCGGATCTGTCTACAAGGTTCCGCCTCCAACGATGTATCCGAGATATTTTACCTCTCTCTCTGACAAAACTTGCTCTTGTTGACGTTAATAGTCAAGCCAACCTTTCGCAAACAATCTGCGACTTCAGACAATAAAACCAAATGTGAATCGAAATATTCAGAAATTAACAGCAGATCATCCAAATATACACGGAAAGAAATTTGGTCAGTAGATATTCCCAACAACTTTCCACTTCAAATCCACATTTCTAACTAAAAAACAGCGTTCCTTCCACAAAGTCTAACGTTTTCTTCTAATAGTTTTGTGGTATAAGCCCTTGAAGTATACCATAATATACGCCATAAATATAAACATATCAAATTGAAAAATTTCAGAGATTCTCTCGTTTTTTTCGGCTAGACTCTTTTCCCAAACAGAAAAGTCTTTTACATTTTTAAGCGAGAATTGCTACTAATTTAAACTGAATTCAACCTCCAGCACGGTCTTGCTGTATAAAAATACATAACAGATCTGCACAATTTGGGAAGTCAATCCAACCCGTTTGACGGAATGTAGACTTTTGTAGCGAAATTTGCCAAAAATTTACACCGATTTTCCCCTATTGCATGGTCTTTCTCCCAACAAACAAATAGAAATTCTAGGAAATTTTAGAACTTTACCAAATAGTTTGCTGTATTGGCTCCACCGTCGCGTCGTTTACTATTTCACTTGTTCGCGTTTGCGTCATTTCATCATTGTTCGTCAGTGTAACGTGCATATCAGATCGAGTGTTTTTTTCTGTGAATTTCGTGCTATTAAGTATTTAAGAAATGGGTGATAAAACGTACATTCAAGAAGTGCTAAGGTCAATCAACATGTCCGAATTTGAAGTCACATTTGTTGATAAGTACTTTACTTTACTTTACTTTAGTGTTTTACTGTACTACAGCAGTGAAATTTTTTTTTGTGCGATTTTTTTTTTGTGGTTCCTGGAAAAAATTACTACAGCAGTGCAATTTTTTTTGTGCGGTCTTTTTTGTGGTTCCTGGAAAAACTATCATCAAAATATGCTCCAACTACTTATATAATATTCGTTATCTTTTCGTATTTAAATCTTTGCTCTATTATGGGAGAAAAATGAAAATAAACAAAAATCAATTGAAGCATTTCGAGCTACAGCGTCCAGTTTTCGTGTTGAAACATGTTCGGCTTCTTGTCCTACGAGTTTTTTCATACCATGTCAATATTTTTGGGACGATTTTTCCGATCATGTTGAACCAAAAAATTATTATCGCCTGCATTGAGGGGGAAGCGGGATCATACCTCAGTTACGTACATGTCTGAACCAATAAAAACTTGTAAAAGTTCACATATTACCGACCGTACTATTACTATAATTTACATATACTTTTCTAAGACTAGGTTATGTTTTTCATTTTTACTGTGTAGGTGAAAAGTTTGATAAAGAATCTTTCGAAAATTTAGACTACGAAGCGCTAAAATCAATTATTCCAAAAGCTGGACCACGCCAAAAGTTTTGGATCGCTTATAGGAAAAAGTTCTTCAGCGAAGTAAATATTTCTATTTAAAGCCTAGTACGCTAATCAAGTGAATTGGGATTTTTGAACCGCAAATCGAACTAGGTGAAATGAAATTATTGAAATCTTGCATACAAAAAATCCATTTCACTTGAACAGCATACTAGGCTTAAAATTTTAATATGTAAAATACTGTTATTAAAAAAAGAAGAATGGCAAATAAAATAAGATATTAAATGAAAAAATTATATTTTAAAAATTTACTTTAATTTTGGTTAAGCGAACT
Organism: Beris chalybata; assembly: GCA_949128065.1. NCBI lineage: Eukaryota > Metazoa > Arthropoda > Insecta > Diptera > Stratiomyidae > Beris > Beris chalybata. The sequence continues at coordinate 58,505,223 of OX421895.1, forward strand.
CTACTCGATCGAATTTCTAATCGGACTTTATTTTAAAACCTTTAAAATTATTCGTTTTTATTACACATTTATTAATTTTGCATATTTAATGCCTTCTTGTTTTATGTATCAGATTCTGAAATTAATGTTGAACTAATAAAAATATTTTTGTGTCCTTTTTATTAATACTTTCTTTAGACATTATCAGCAGCAACAACGTTATCGATTGATTCAAGTTTGGATTCATTGCCTTCATTGCCTTCTACTCCAAGAAGTCATAATTTTGAAGATCAAGTAATTAATTATTTTTGGTTTGAATCATTCAATTAATTGGTTCTTTACTAGCTTGAAGATTATGTTGGTGGCTTGCAGGTGGCAACTGATCAAATAATTACAATTCCATTAAATTAAGCGCTTTTTACTGGTTCAGCAACGCTAACTTGCCCGAACTATATTCTAAGCTGTACTTCTGGCGTAGATGGCTTGCTTGCAAGTAAATATTATGAAAACAATAATATGTTGAACCATTATTATTCATTATTCAAAAAGAACTTGAAAGTTTCGGTAACGAGGTCAATTTTAAAATAAGTACTGACCGATTTAACGTGTTGGCTAGATCTATTCATGATCTTTTCGTTAATGAGAAGATTGAGACTTACTTCGTTCCATACAAGAATGACAAAAAAACCAAACAAATCAGCAGGCCAAGCGGCTTATTATATGAAGCATACTGTTCATTAAACAAAAAGTTAAGAAAACTAAAAACAATAAAAAACTAAGAAAAATTAGAAGTCAAGGAAACTTGCACAGATGCGAAAGAAAAGAGCTCATTTCTGTCGCAAAATCTAGAGCCATGGGAAAAAATACGAAAACTGTGGATTGAAACACACTCATACAGAAAAGAATTGTTAGATGTGTCCATCCAAAAATATTTCGATTTATATCCCATATTACGTACACAACGTGGCTATATTTTGCTTTGTGAAGATTTTGATTTGATTTATACGAAATCTTCAAATAAACTTTTTGCATCTTTGACTTCCGTAAATAACAAAATTGTACAATACGTAACTACGGAGAGACGGCAAACGCCTAAAGCTATCAAGCCAAGAAATCTTGGATTCTTTTATCTTACTTATTAATGTAAATATAGATTTTACGATATCTAGTCCACATATGTATATGTATTAATGTAATTTTTGCTCAGGACGTTTCCTTACTAACGGAGAAAGTTGATGAGCGCAGGACGCTATCGCAGCAATGCAAAGAATCCTTGCAGCCATTTATTGTTGTTGTCGGTCCTTCTTATGGTAAGTCGAACAGTACTTATTTTAGAAACAAATTATTTAATCTTGCTTTTTTCATTTATAGCTGCGTTAAAATTTTCATACGTAGTAGTAAACAGTACAATCTACAATTTAGAAACGCCATTTTCTGCAATTGATACATGCTTCAAAGCGTTTTCTGCATTGCAAGCTAAATACCCGAAACGCTGCCATGTCGTTTGGTTGTTCATACAACAATTCATCTACGAAATAACCACAGATCATGACAAACAGTTAACCACCTTAAATGCTCTTATGTCAGAGTTGCAACAGCAAGGTGACTAAAATATTTCTTAAGTTAATTCGATATCTTCTTCTATTTTTTTTTTTTTTATTTTAAATATTTTTCAATAAAGCACATTAATTGTGCCTATATGTACTATTAATAACATATAAGTCAGTATGGAGTGTTTTTTATGTAACGAAATACAAAATAATTTTCAAATTTATAGATTGCATTTAAGATTGTATCACAAAAATGTAAATTTGTTCATTTGTCGAAATTGCGAAACTGAAAGGAAATTCCTCAAATTTGACTCCTTTAAAAAGCACATGTCGAACCATTTTGATAAATTAAATAATTTAGAAAAATATGAAAATACTTCCAAATCACATAAATTGTTGCAACAAAAAATTGAATTAACTTCAAAAACAGAGTCAAATAATATAACAGATTTTCCTACACTTTCTGATTTAGAGCAAAATATTGCAAAACAAAATATATTGTTCGTTCAAAGGCTTTATCGAAACCCCACTATTTGCAGAAAAGTAATTGATGATATAATTAACGATGTTAATGATTTATATTTTAAAAATGGGGTTTTACAATTTCCCGAAGAATTTCTTAACCATAATTTAAACAGTGGGGAGGATATTAACACTTTCATTATTTCGAATGTTTTTCATTTACTTAAAATGAGCTGGGAAAAAATATTAACTGAATACAAAAGAAGTACTTTGCTTTTTAAAAATACAAAATTGTTAAAATCGGAAAACGTCATTATCGGGGAAAGAGTTAAGCTGCAAAAACTGGGATCTGAGGTCTTACTAAAAACTATTGATATTACTAGTGCTTTTATTTCTCTTGAAAGTACAATTAAATCTTTTTTTCAAAGCCCAGATGTTTATGATAAAATATCGAATTACGTAAGAGCTTTGAAAGCGGATTCTTCGTCCGTTTCAAACATCATGCAATCAAAACTCTGGGAAAAAAAATTGCCTTATTAGATAGTCATATGCTAGTTTTACCTATAATATTATATTTTGATGAATTTAATACTAATAATGTACTTGGATCTAAATAAATGGATTAGGGAATTTGGGAGCAGTGTACGTTTCTCTGCCATGCATACCCCCTGAATATCGTTCAAAATTAGAAAATATTTTCTTAGTTATGCTTTTTAACAGCTTCGATAGGAAGACATACGGAAACCGTATTTTGCAAAAAGTTATCTCAAAATTAACGCACCTGGAGCAAAATGGTCTAGAAATCAATAATAAAAAAATATACTTCGTTCTTGCGGTTTGCATTGGAGATAATAAGGGGTTGAACTCAATATTAGGTTACACAGAATGTTTTGTCGCTAATCACTTTTGTAGGTTTTGTAAAATGCACCGCAGTCAGATGAAATTTGCTTTAAAAGAAAATAGAGCTTTGTTGAGAAATAGGGATAATTATTCAACTGATATGTTGATGAATGATACATCTAAAACAGGTATTGTAGGGATATGTGTTTTTAATGAGATCCCGAGTTTCCATGTAACTGAAAAATTTTCAGCAGATCTGATGCATGATCTGCTAGAAGGAGTTCTTAACTTTGAAATTTCTCTAATATTAGAAAATTTTGTATATGTTGAAAAATTTTTTACCTTAGAAGCATTGAATAACATAATAAATTTTTTTGATTTCACTTTCTACGAAAATATTAACAAACCATCTCAAATAATGGAAGACCATTTGAAATCTCACAAACTAAGGTATTCGTCATCCGGAGTATTGTGGTTAACCAAGTATCTTGGAATATTAATGGGAGATTGGGTACCTGAAAAGAATAAAAAATGGGAGGTATTTATAGTTCTTAAGGCAATTTGCGAAAAATTATTTTCGCCGGCAATTAATGAAGATTCAATAGTAGAATTGGAAAAGCTAATTTCATATCATCGTTCTATATTTTTAGAAAATTTTCGACTTTCCATAATGAGAGAAGTTGGACCTTTAGTGCATTAATGGTCTATGCGGTATGAGGCTAAGCTGAAAACTATGAAAAACATAGCAAATTCTACAACAAGCCGAAAAAATATCTGCAGCACTATATGCAAAAGATATTTATTATGTGACAGTCATTCGATGGACAACAGGCTAACCGATTCAATTATTATATTTGGAAAAACAAAAGTAGTAGATAACGATATATGTCAAAAATTTTTATTGAACGGTTTCAATTTCCTTTCCTCGATACATATTAATAATTTTAAATTAAGAACTCATTCAGTTGTAAGCACAGGACATGATAAAGTCAGCTCGAATTTAAAATTTGGTCGAATAGAATATATTTGTGTTCGTGGTGAAACTGAAGTCAAATTTGTTTTACAAATATTAAATACATTTTATTTTGATTATCACTTACAATGTCATGTAGTAGAATTTACAGGTCAATTTAAGATAATTGACATATCTGATATAGCTATTCAAACGTTTTCGTTTCATAAGCATGAATTGAATTTTGTAATAATTTGAATAAGGTTTATATAATTACATATTTTTTTTTGATTTCTGTAAATTTTGAATTACTATAAATTATATATAAAAAAAAAAAAATTTACAGAACTGGTCCTAGAAAATTTCGCAAGCATAATTAATATTTTACAGAACTTAGTGTTTTCAGTTGGGAGAAAATACGAAAAAATTAAGGAATTTTATTGAAAAAAATGAAGCATACAATTGTGGTTTTTAGTGAACTGTATCAACCAGTTGGGAGAAAATACGAAAAAATTAAGGAAATTTGTTGAAAAAAATGAAGCATACAATTGTGGTTTTTAGTGAACTGTATCAACCAGTTTATATTTGTTCCGTGTTATTTTAGGAAATATTCTGTACGCAATTCGGATGGTTGATTGAAATTTTGCACTGTACACGATAAAAATTTTTACATTTTGCGCCGCTAAGTTCATAGCAGAGGACTTTTTTTTCCACAAATATACTTAATAAGTAAGGTCGTAAGTGTTAAGATTAATGTTGTAAACTGCCTAATTTTTTTCTCGTATCTAGTGTAAAATTATAGTTATCCCAAAATCTATCAAAAAATTTACAAAGAATCCCCGAAAATTGGCAATATTTTCTACAAATTTCTTTCCGTGTACGAACACCTGTTCCTTCAACTCGGGTGGGATGACTTTGTCCATCAAACGACACATCCTTTGCGGCGCGTTGCATAGCCCGAAAGGCATGCGAGTGTAGTAGTATAGAGGCCGGCCAGGAATAGTGAACGCTGTATACTATTTGTTCTCGAGAGGAATCTGCCAAAAGGCATCTTTGAGGTCCAGGCTGGTAATAAAATTGGCTCGCAGCAAACGACTTAAAATACCGTCAATGTGTAGTAATGGATATGCATCCTTCTTCGTCACACTATTGACTTTGCGCGAGTCCAAACATAACCTGACCTTGCCTGGCTTCCTCACGAAAACCACAGGCGAGCTCCATGTACTCTGGCTGGTCTCTATACCGCCAAGTGCTCTTATGCGATCGATCTCGTCAAGAGTTTTTGGATCGCAGGAGACACAGGATAATGTCGCTGTTTGATGAGACTTGCATCATCAAAGTCTTTACTGTGTTCGACGACGTTGGTCACACCGAGTCCGTATACTTCGTACGATAGAAATTTGGACTTAACCATTTCCAAAATCTTTACATCCGTGGACGTTAAATGGTGGGCATCCGGAGCTATCAGTTGCGATGCAGTATCGGGAGTATCGACCGGACTGATGCTAGGAGCTAGCTGAAAGGATCGCCAGAAATCTACCCCAGATACAATTCTTGCGACAGGCTCGGCACGATATATAACGTAATGGGCTTGGTAGTACCGCAAAAAGTAATATCGGTAACTACTGCGCCCAATACTTTTAGTGCTGCACTATCAGCGGTCTTCACCTTTTGACAGACCGGTCGATACTTCACCTGTGCATATTGGAGGCGTTGTAAGGAGTTTGCCCCCAGGCAACTGATACTCGCTCCACTCCGTACAAGGATACCACGACGTACGGACGTATATTGAACGGCTCGGTAATGATTGTCGATAAAATCGCTTTCTCTTTTTCACGCACCTTCCTCCAGAATATACGAAGGCGCGCGATTGACTTTCTGCGACCGGATTTACTTGTTAGTGCTGATACTTGATCAACACTTCTTACTGGAGTAGGTGAAAAAATTCGCTCTCGAGCCTCCATATATTTCTTTGGCCGTAGATGGTATGGCTTGTAAAAATGGAGAGAAGGTCGTCTTGGACCACTTTGTTCGTCTAATGCGATAGGCTGTAAACCATCCGGTTCCTTATCCACGTCTGTTCTCTTCTGCAGAATCGTGATAGGTTGAATTGAACGAGTTGAAAAATTTGGTGAGGGTGATTTTATTCTAATAGGGCTTACAAAATTGGGTGAAAATGTTTGGGTAGGTTAGGATAGGTTGCAGTGGCGCCCTAAAGCCTCACATAGACCCACGAGGGTCCATAGTGATACCACACAAAACAGGAGACCTAATGTATCTATGGAAGGTGCGCTAGAGCTACGATCTGTGTTGAGACCTCCTCGTTTAAATCGAAGGTCCCTGTGACCATAGCAAAGTTGAGCAAACTCTGCATGCTTTTAAGAGAGACTTCTTTGAGATTTGCGAAGGTTGGTGCACCCAGAGCTTTCACCCTTCTCCTAGCGAGAGCTGGGCAGTTGCATAGGAGGTGTTCTAGCTTTTCCCGTTCACCGGGAAGTTTGCAATTTCTGCAGATATCGTCTGTAATCAGCCCCGCATACGCCCCTATCAAACAATGGCCGGTGATTAAGCCGACTAATGTTGCGCATTGCGCCCTAGGTAGCGTTAACAAGAGTTTAGTTCTTTCCTTGTTGAGAGTGCTCCACATTTGTTTCGTGGTTCTGGAGGTTGATGAAGCCCGCCACCTGGTCTCGGACAGGCTTAGCATCTTTTTTTCTAGGTAGTTGTAAATGACATTAAGAGGCGGTGGTACTGAAACCGCGGTTTCTAGTCCAAGGTTAGCACCTTTTTTGGCAAGATCATCCGCTAGTTCATTTCACAAATAACCACTGTGCCCTGGAACCCAACAGAGTTCCACTTTCCTATTTGAGCACAGTTCCTGTAAAGCGCGTCGACAGTTAAGAACTGCCTTGGATTTGATAGTGCAGGACTGCAAAGCCATTAAGGCGGCTTGGCTATCTGTATAGATAAAAACTGCACTACCCTTTTCCGCGATTTGTGAGCTAATTCCGCCGCCTTCTGAATCGCCAGTACCTCCGCTTGGAAAATACTGCAATTATCCGGCAGCCTGTAGCAAGAGTTTGTTGGAAGATCAAGTGAGTGCACGGCTGCGCCCACTCCGTCCTCCATCTTAGAACCGTCAGTATAAATATTAATCGACCCTACAGAGTCGCCGGTCCTAACCTCCCAGAATTCTCTGCTTGGTATATTTATGGCGAACTTCCTGCCGAACCAGAGCTTAGGATCTGTGTAGTCCGTAGTCCCTGTAGCTGGTAGGCTGATATTACTGTGCCCGTACGCACATGTTTTGAGCTGGTTTGACTCTCTCAGTCTTAGGGCGCATTTGCATGCTACGTATTTAGCGAACAGGTCAATTGGTGGCAGAGAAAGAAGGACGTTGAGTGAGTCTGAAGACGTGCTCCGGAGGGCGCCCGTTATTCCAAGACAAGCCTGTCTCTGCACCTTCACCAACTTATTTCTGTACGTTACTTTGTCGAGTACTGGCCACCATACTAGCAGACCGTATAAAAGAATTGGCCTAACCACAGCCGTGTAGATCCAGTAAGTGATCTTTGGCTCTAAACCCCACTTCCTACCGAACATTCTCTTGCACGCGTAGAAAGCGATGGTTGCCTTAGATACTCGTTCTTCCGTATTGAGTTTCCATGATAGCTTGCTATCTAGGATTACTCCCAGATATCTGACATGGCCCTTTAGGGCTAGCTCAGTGTTACCCATCATAGGTAGCTTGAACTGCTGGGTCTTTGTTCTCCTAATAAACAGAACCATTTCCGTTTTTGAAGGATTAACGTTGAGCCCTCTGGTTCAAGACCAGTGTAGTAGCTTCTTAAGAGCCTGCGTCGTAAGCTCAGACAGCGTGTTTGTGTACCTGCCCGATGCTAGGATCACCACGTCATCGGCATAGGCTACAACCTCAACCCCTGAGTTATCAAGATCCTTCAGTGCCCCATTTAGAGTGAGTATCCACAAAAGTGGTGATAATACCCCTCCTTGTGGAGTACCTTTATTAGTTATTTTGAAGGAACGGGCACTACCCCATTCCGACGATATAGACCTACTTCTAAGCAATGTTTCGATCCATTTACTTATAGTACCGTGCACATTTGCAGAGCCCAGAGCCTCAACAATTGCTTCCGTTGTAACATTGTTGAAAGCCCCTTCTATATCCAAGAAAGTTCCCAAAGTGAACTCCTTGTACTGAAGCGATCGCTCGATTGTACCCACAACCTTGTGCAAAGCCGTGTCCACCGATTTACCTTTGATGTATGCGTGTTGGACCTTGGAGAGGTGACTAGAATCTAAAGTTTCCCTGATAAACCCATCTAGTATCCTTTCCAATGTCTTAAGAGTAAAAGATGTCAGGCTAATGGGTCTGTAGTCCTTCGGATTTACGTGGCTACTTTTACCCGCTTTCGGTATAAATACCACTCGAGCGTTCCTCCATACCTGGGGGACGTAATTGAGTTTCAGGCAACCCTTAAAAATCGCCTGTAGCCATGGAACCATCAGACTCTCAACATTTTGTAGCATGGCAGGTATTATTCCATCCGGTCCCGGCGACTTGTAAGGGGCGAAAGAGTTGATAGCCCACCTCACCCTGCTGGCCGAGAAGAGCCCTGGGATGCTGGGCATAAACGAGTTGTCCCCTGCTGTAGTGGGAGTAAGGTCCGAATCCCGGCAGCCTGGAAAATGAGCGCTTAAAAGGGCTTCAAGAGTTTCCTTGCTATCCTTCGTCCAACTACCATCCATTCTACTCAGCAGAGCGGGTGGGGTAGGATTCTTAGATATAAGTTTCCTGAGTCCTGAGGCTTCTGACGTTCTCTCGATCTGGCTGCAGAAATTTCTCCAGCTGTCTTGGTTTGATTTTTTCAGTTCCTTCTTAAAAATCTTTAGCGAGTTCCTATATTCGACCCACGCTTCCGTTTGATTGGTGCGCTTCGCCGAGTTAAAGAGTTTTTGGACTTTCCTCCGGGAATCACCCAATTCCTTACTCCACCATGGAGGTTGGGATTTACCCGACAGTCTCCTACGGGGGCAAGCCTTCTCGAAAGCTTTTTACAGAGTGTTAGTTAAGAAGTTTGTAGTGTGATCCAGCATATGCGCATTCCAAATATATTCAGGAACTCTACCTTCGAGTCTGTTCCTTACTATATCTGAAAACATCGCCCAATTTGTTTTTGCCGGATTTCTATAGGCTGTGTCGCTGGTGCTAAAACTTGACGCCACTACGAACCTTATGTACCTGTGATCCGAGAAGGATGGTCTATCCAAGACCATCTAGCTCTCCACACGACAGCCATCCGTATCCGAGTACAGCGTCAAGTCAAGAACGTTTTCGCTAGTTGGACCCTTATAAGTCGGTGTGTCCCCCACGGTTACCGATTAGTAGGTTAGTATTGAGAATGAAATGTAATAAAGACTCACCTCTTTCGTTGATTTCCTTACTACCCCATATCGTATGATGAGCATTCGCGTCACTGCCGGCTACTAGGTTGAGCTTTTTTCGTGCAGCTTCTTTTACTAGCGTCTGCAGCTCTACTGGAGGAGATGGCCTATCATGCGCCAAGTAAGCCGACGCGATAAGCAGCGGCTGCTGTCCATTCGCACCCTCTATCAGTGCCACCGTCAAATCGCTCGTGCTGTAATTAGACGTTAGAAAAGCATTAAGGTTCTTTTTGACCATGATGGCCGACCGTTTCTTACCTTCCTTCTGAGTGAAAATCGTATGGTAATTTTGTGACGCCATTCCCTTAATGTCCCCGTTACCAGAGATCCAAGGTTCCTGGATAAGTGCCTCATCGTAGTTCCCTTCTTCAAGGGTGAGAAGTAGCTCAGCCGAAGCTAAACTACTGTTGTGAAGATTAATTTGAATCAGACTTAGCATCTTGGGAAGCTAAGACTGTCTGATTCGGTATCGAGACCTGGGTAAGAGTAGCGTCCGGATCCAACGTCTCAGGATCGCACTCTACCTCCGTATTGAGGCTGATATTTGTGGCGGCAGTGGTGAGAACATCGATTCCCAGATCCTTCTCCACTTCGTTGACCTCGAGAGTGTTTACATTTCCATCTTTGGAATGACGCTTCTTAAGTCGAAGATAAACACTCCCGATTCCCCAGGCCATTTTCCTAAAGCGGGGGTAAAGCGGATCCTCAGCCTTCTCGTTGATCTGGAGAATGACCTCCTGACCTCCGTCTACGTCGGCCGAGACATTTACCTTGATGACCCTCCAGTCATCAGGGGGTATGTCGGGATTTTGCCTCTGGAGCAGCTTGAGAGCGGTCTCCGCGGGTAAAACCCTCGGCAGAAAAACCTTTGCCTTCGGCACAGATGGTATGAGCGCTCTGTCCACTATCTCCAGCTTCGCACCTTGCCAGAGAGGTTCAAAAGAGAGGACGGTCCTTTTGCACCAGTCAAGAGTGAATTCGTCGTTGCACTTAATAATCTTGACCTCATTGAACCACCCTGCCCCATCGAATGTAGGCATGGGCTTGTCCAAATTGGTCTCCATATGTGCCACTAGCTCGTCCAGCAGCCTCATCTCCACTGATTTCCACTTTCCAGTGTCATCCTTCCAAGTTGGTCACTGTGGTCGACGAGAGCCACTATGAGGTGCCGTTTAAGGACATCCGCCACCGTCCAACCTTTTGGGCCTGCCGTTGATGCCTGCGTCGAGAGCTCCGCTTTACCAGTCCTGGACTTTTTGGTCGTCAAAGGGAGTGGGCTCTCCTCCGTCGACCGCTGTCTCTTTCCAGCAAGCTTCGCGTTTACCTGCTCCTCCACTTTGTTGCAGAACTTCGGGTTGCCGTTAACAAAGCCCTTGCGACCTTCCATGAAGGCTCTGCCTTTGCGAATGGTTTCCCTGGCCCAGCATAGATCCTTCGACTCGCTAGGAGTGAGGTCTTTTCTGTCGCCAAGTCTCGCATTACACTTCAGCGCACCTTTGTATTGCGCGAGCGCTCTCCGATTCTCCCACGCAGTGTTGGACCCAGAAGTCATACGCTGCTTGGTATCCTCTGTCAAACTGGACCCAGAAGTCATATGCCCCTTAGTATCCTCCAACCCCTTGGGAGACCGCAAGAGACGCTCTTCGTCTTCGGTGTTAGTCGTTTTGGCACTGTCCTGATCTGAATCTCGTTCAGTATCGGAAGTGTCCAAAACGCCCTTGAGAACGTTTGAAACAGTAGCACGACCACTAGAACAGTCTGGTTTCAACACTGAACTAGCTATGGTAGTAGTAACAACGCCACTCGCACGACCTGCATCAATCATCGTACGAGCGTTTTTAGAGTAGCCACTGGCGACACAGGGAGTATCCGCAATCCCCGAGCCCTCGCCGGTAGTCGCAGCCACGCCTCCTACCGACATTTGGGTAGATATCCCTACCCGGATTTTTTTCCTCTTGTCGACCTCCATAGCACCACCATATCACCGAATGGGCTTCCTTTAGCGTCTGCCAGCCCTGAAAAGACAAAAACTATAACACCTTACGACCTTACCTCCCCTGCATTGACGGCCTGGGAGGGGTAGCCACAATGTATAGTACCCAAGAGAGTTCGCCTACCAACTCCGGCCAGCAAGCGTTATGAGTTGGCGTTTCCCAGGTGTCTCCTCGTGGAGGACTCTCTACTTGGCCGCATGAGGCATCCACGTTCTTGATCAAGGTTGCTGCCTCGAAACAAATGTAGACACCCCTTCGACCACCCCCTGGGTAGGTATGTTGAAATTTGGTGGGGTATCTAAAGGAGTATTCAAATGGGGTAAACTATTTTTATTGGGGACTACAAATTCAAATGGGGATTGGGAAAGGGTTCTCTTTGTAATCGGATTGTTTACTACGGTCGGGCCTGATGGTTTTACGTTGTTGGGTGATGTGGTCCCGAAAACCCTTCGTCCCTCTGTCCGTTTTTTGCCTTGCAACGAGTGCAATTGGGCTTGATAACACCGGCCTTCCCGCACTCATAACAGAGGATAAATTTAGGGGTTACCTCACAATCCCTGTACCCATGACCCTCTTTCTTGCAGTTCCAACAGGTGAGAAGAGTTGATAGTGTGGCTAGATCTGCGTTGTATCGTCTTCCACTGCAGCAACCAATGGCTGATCCAGCTCATGAATCCGAGACTGTTGCCAAGTTGCTGAGCGGATAGCTCTCCTTACTTCTTCAAATCGGGTTGCTAGTGAACGAGGCTCAGACAGGTTTCAAGTTTCGTGAAAACAAATTTGTTGGTAGGTGTGACCCAACAGGTTCTCCCGAATCAGGTCTACGAATTTCGGCTCTGGCATGTGAGTGCGCAGCAGAGTGCTCAAGACAGTCAAATCTTGCTCAAACGACAAGAACGTTTTAGAGCTTTACGCCTAGCCAACGTACTTCCCAAACAAGAATGTCGCTTTTAGTTATATCCAAGATGTTGTTTCGTTGGACCGTCTCCACATCCAGTACCACTGATTTGGCCTACCATCTGGCAACAGGTGGAAATTCTGGGCCAACAGGTCCATGCGCCCGTTCAGATCTTACATCGCCAATGCTTCGGGCCTGAAGATTTATTCTTGGACTCGCAAGGATTGGCTGTCCCCATTAAAACGCAATCGCCAATGGCGGATCATACTGCCAAGATTGCGATGTCTTAAATTTGTGCCGTTGCCATTGCGGTCGCCAATCTGGGCGGTCGCATGTGCGGTCGGCCCTTGTTCAATGCCTCATGACTGGTTGGTGGTGGTGGTAGCCCTGCGTTAATATTAGTTCTTGGTTGTTGTTGAGCCAATTCTTCACGCAACACCATTCTAACTAATTGAACTAATTTGTCTAATCCTAACTCGCTAGTTGACAACGCCGGAACTACTGGAGGTTCCGTGGGGGTCTTTATGTCGTGAATGTCGGCCCATCTTGCTCTACTCTCCCTGCCTTCACCTAATACGTCTGAAGCCTTGCCTGTTAATACTTGAGTACCTCTCTCTTGAATGATTGTCTCATCCGGGGCGTAGAAAGCACGTCCAAAAATTAGTGATTTTAATTAGTCTAGGTTAAGTTGTTGAGTGTCGTTTTAGAACATTAAATCCCTGCGGAGCTGTTGCGATCATGATGCAACCTTTCGTTGAGTCATAATCGCATCAGCTACTGTCGCGAACTTTACGGCGAACGACGGAGAATGCCGGGAGGGAGAAGAGAGGAGAGCGATTGATGGCGAAGGAATGTCGTGGCTGAGGAAGGGTGGGCAGAATAGGGCGCTAACAATACCACAGCGCCCTGACAAGTCGCGAAGTCGCGCAACTCCATCGCTTCTTGGTCTTTCACGATCTATTGGGAAGATAGTCCCAATTTTTACCTAACCCGAAGAAGCTGACACGAAATTTTTGTTGTCCAGGCCTAGGGTTTATGGTCTGAATTGAAACAAGTACCCCGCCCACACTGCCGTAGCTAGTCGCATCCGTTTCAATTCAGCCACCAATTCAGACGTAGGAGGAATTGCCCCATTCTGTCCCGAACCTTCCCATCCTTCGAATATTTTGACTTTTTCAAGTCGAAATATTCACTCCAAGGCCTCAAACACAACAAATGGCGCCCGACGTGGGGCTGGCCTAAGCTACGCTTCGAGCACAAAGCTTAGCCTATCAACACGCGCGAGTACAGAAAAATTCCGTGCAGAAAGTTGATGGGCAAAAGGACTCAATTTCGTCGTTCTGCGACAGCATTTTTCGCCTGAACGGCAACAGTCCAAGTGTTCAAGCTTTTCGAATTTCAACAGCAAACCATCCTGGAAATCTTATATGGGGTCAGTGTGGAACGATCCTAGTGACGAACCGTTTTGGCAGCCTTCAGGTGCCAACTCGATTCCATAGGAAAGGGAAACATTGTCTGCATGCAGGATTGATGGATGTAAGTTGTGACAAAACTTAATTTTCCTGATTCATTCCATCTTTGTTTTGGAAGTCCCCTTTTGGCGGGCGTGTCGTCAGACAATTGGGACTAATACTTGTAAAATATTGGAGAGTTTGATGATAAGAAGTTTCGTCGAAAGCTTGTTAAGTTCCTTATTTCCTTATCCTTCCTTTTAGAGTTCCCTTTTAACTTTTAGAGTTCCCTTTTAACGTATCATTTTTTTTTTGAAATAACGTAGAATTTTTTTCCGTACTTAATTTTTTTGCTAAGTCTTCGGACAAAATTCTGACTTGAAACTTTTGAGTTTTTTTTTTGTTTTGGTGATTTTGATTTTTCTATTTGATATTTTTCCTAATTTTTTGTTGTTGCAAATTTCATCGCGTTCCAGATTTTCCCGATGGGCGAGAAAGAACAAGATCGGCTTCGCGATTTATTCTGCATATGAGGGGAGGGGAAAGGTTGCGACGACGTGAGGGTTCATTGTTGTTTTTTGTTGACATTAAAATCATGTAACTAATTTTGTCATTTGTTATTAATTACTATTATTCTTATTATATCTTTCATTCAGCATTTATTCTTTTCATACTTTCATTTAAACGTTCAAGCATTCATCCAAAAATTTAAATTACGCATACATACATTCATTCATTCTATCGTTCATTCGGTTTCTTTTACGTACTACATACATTCGTTCCGACATACATATAATCATTCATTCATACAGCATTCATCCATCATTTCACACATTCATTCAATTAATCATTCAGTTCTTTAGTTCAAGTATTAAATCTTTCACTCTTTTCGAACAGTTTTGTTATACTCAAGCACGCATTCATTTCTTTATTCAATCCTTTTACTCATCACTCATTCGTACAATAGTTCATTCATTCAATTACTCACTCAAGCACGCAGTCGTTTTATCAGTCTATCATCCATTTATGCAGTAAATTATTCACTCGTTCATTTGTCTATTCAGTCGTTCATTCACTCGTTCGGTTGACTTTTCTTTTTTAAATCGATAAATTTTTTTTTGTGTACACTATCGTTCAATCATTCGCTCAAAAAAATGCAGTTGCACAAATTACGCAATCAATCAAGCGTTAAAGCATCCAGTCACTCATACATGGATGCAAATTACTGGCACATTTATTCAGTCATGTAATATGTAATGTTCAAACACTCACTCATTTTTTTTGCTCAATTATATGGTCATACAAGCATTCATGTGTTTATAACTCTCGTTCACAACTCTCTCGTTCATTCACTCATTCGTTCACAACACTCTCGTTCCATATGAATGACGAAGGAATACCAGCGCCAGTGCACCCAAATCCACCAGTGGTACGAGCCGAACTTGGAGTGGACCAATTGGTCAGGACGGTTTTGAGGAAGGAGCGGACGTCACAAGAACCAGTGGGGCCCATTATTCGGCAGCGGATATAAGCTCGCGTGCCGGGAGGGTAGTTCAGCGGATCGAAGCGGCCGCTGAGTCAGCGATCGCGCTAGGCAAAGCTCTAACTATCGTCAAAGAAGTTCCTGCAGCCCATTAGGGCATTGGCGTTTTAATGGAGATAGTAAATTCCTACGCGCAGATGAAATGATTTTTAGGGCCGAGGCTCTCACGATGAGCGACTTGAGCGGTGGCTTGGATCTGCTGACGCAAGGCTTTCATCTGCTGCTGCATGGTCGGCCCAACGAATGGTACTGGTTGTGGCGTCGATTCAACACCAATGCGACATGGGGTACTCTGAAGGATGCATTCCTGTAGGTCTGGGGTGAGCGAAGCACGGATTGGGAGGTGCACAAGCAGATGCTTGACAGACGGCAATCTCCAATTGAGCCGTTCTTGTCTTTTGAACAGGACATGACGGAGCTTTGCACATTGCTGCGCACTCCCATGATGAAATCCGATTTCGTGGATCTGGTGCGTGGAAATCTAGTAACCAGCACACAGTAATAAATGTGCTTCCACTCAGTCCCAATAATGGACCGATAACGTCGGCTTGTCCTTCAAGTGGAAGACACGCGTAAGGCTACCAGACCATCCCCTTGGAAACAGGCCAGAATTCACGAGGAGCCAACCGAAGAAGAACATACGGATACGACTTCTTCAGTCGACTTAGCTGGACTAACGAACCCCTGGACTTGCTGGAATTGTGAGCGGAAAGGGCACGGATATCGTGACTGTTTTGAGGCCATAAAGAGCATCTTCTGCTTTGGATGTGGGCGGGCTGACGTTCTAAGGCCCAACTGCATCCATTGCAAGGCGGGAAACGGCCGAGGGGACGGAAGAACAACAGGTTCCTCTCGTTCGAGTACTGCAACCCGAACTATAGTTCGACACCCCGATTCCAGTTCCCAATTTAATTTAGAAATCCTTATTAAAAAAACTTTAACCAATTTTTCAACCCCTACAAATACCCCTCCAAATTTTAATACCCTACCTAAAACATTTTCTGAACCCAATTCCCATCCTTTGAACTTAAAATCATCCAAACCTATTTCCCCGACGATCAACACTCCGCACGTCAAAATATTAACGAGACCAAGCGATAAGACGGAGCCGGCTGTTTCGCGGCCTGAAGACGACCTTATCGCCGAAGAAAATCCAAGACGACCTTCCCTCCATCCTCACAAGCCATATCATCTACAGCCAAAGCCATATATGGGAGGCTCGAGAGCGAATTTTCTCACCTACTCCAGTCGCAAGTGTTAATCAGGTATCAGCACTAACGAGTGGATCCGGTCGCAGAAAATCAATCGAGCGCCTTCGTATATTCTGGAGGATGGTGCGTAAAAAAAAGACGAAAACCGAGCCGATCGATGTACGTCCATACGCAAGGATATCCTTGTATGGGGTGGACGTTAAAGGACTCCTCGATAGTGGGGCGAGCATCAGTTGCCTGGGGGCAAACTCCCTTCAACGCCTCCAAGATGCACAGGTGAAGTATCGACAGGTCTGTCAGGAGGTGAAGACCGCTGATGGTGCTGCACAGAAAGTTTTGGGCACGGTAGTGACAGATATTACCTTTCGTGGTATTACCAAATCCATTACCTTATACATCGTGCCGAGCCTATCGCAGAAATTGTACCTGGAGGCAGATTTCTGGCGATCCATTTAGCTAGCTCTTAGCATCATCAGCGCGGTCGATACTCCCGATACTGCGTCGCAACTGATAGCTCCGGATGCCCACCATTTAACGCCCACGGATGTGAAGAGGTTGGAGATGGCAAAGTCTAAATTTCTATCATACGAAGTGTACGGACTCGGTGTGACCAACGTCGTCGAACACAGTAAAGACTTTGATGATGCAAGTCCCATCAAACAGCGACATTATCCTGTGTCTCCTGCGATCCAAAAACTCTTGACGAGATCGATCGCATAAGAGCACTTGGCGGTATAGAGAACAGCCAGAGTACATGGAGCTCGCCTGTGGTTTTCGTGAGGAAGCCAGGCAAGGTCAGGTTATGTTTGGACTCGCGCAAAGTCAATAGTGTGACGAAGAAGGATGCATATCCATTACCACACATTGACGGTATCTTAAGTCGTTTGCCGCGAGCCAATTTTATTACCAGCCTGGACCTCAAAGACGCCTTTTGGCAGATTCCTCTCGAGAACAAGTCCAGGGAGTACACTGCGCTTACCATTCCTGGCCGGCCTCTATACTACTACACTCGCATGCCTTTTGGGCTATGCAACGCGCCGCAAAGAATGTGTCGTTTGATGGACAAAGTCATCCCACCCGAGTTGAAGGAGCAGGTGTTCGTATACTTGGACAATCTGCTGTTAGTTTCGGAAGATTTCGATTCACATCTGGTTTTATTGGCCGAAGTCGCAGATTGTTTGCGAAAGGCTGGCTTGACTATTAACGTCAACAAGAGCAAGTTTTGTCTGAGTGAGGTGAAATATCTCAGATACATCGTTGGAGACGGAGGCCTGAAGACAGATCCGAACAAAGTCTCAGCCATTGTCGATTACCCTTCGCCTAAGTCCGCACGTCAAGTTCGACGCTTCCTTGGTATGGCAGGCTGGTATCGACGATTCGTTCCCAACTTTGCTGCTAGCGTATCACCAATCTCGGACACTCTAAAGAAGTCCAACCAGTTTGCTTGGACTACAGAGGCACAAGCTTCCTTCCTACTAGTGAAAGACTTGTTGAAAAAGGCCCCCTTATTAATCAACCCAGATTTTTAGAGGCCTTTCGGAATTCAATGCGATGCCAGTAAATCAGGGGTGGGTAGCGTTGTCTTCCAAGAAAACGACAACGGTTCTGAATCTTCGGTGGCGTATATGACACAGGAGCTCACTTCCGCTCAACGCAACTACAGCGTAACCGAACTTGAATGTTATGCAGCTGTGTTGAGCGTGAAAAAATGTCGAGCCTTTGTAGAAGGGACTGCGTTCAAAGTCATCACGGATCACGCAAGTCTCAAATGGCTCATGTCGCAGAAAAACCCTCATTCAAGGACGGTTGGCCAGGTGGGATCTGAAACTTCAGGGTTACGACTTCACAATCGAGCATCGACAAGGAAGCCTGAATGTTGTACCCGACGCTCTCTCTCGTGTGTACGAAGAGGGATAAAACGCGCTGATCGATGTGGCACCGATAGTGGACATGTATTCTTCAGAACTCTCTGGCAATGAATACAAAGAATTAGTGTCCATTGTCGATGCGAACGCTGATCGGCTTCCCGACGTATGCGTGAGGACCTCTGTGAACTTAGCACCCCACCAGTCAGGCAATTTTTTTACTGGCCTGGAATGGCTACATAACTACGCACCTACGTTCTGGCGTGCGACACTTGTAAAGAGGCAAAGTCCCCGAAAAAAAACCTCTACTAGCGCCAATGGGAGAACTATTCCAGACGGATCAGCCATTCCAGCACCTTTAGCATTATTTCGACTTTTTCAAGTCGAAATATTCACTCCAAGGCCTCAAACACAACAAAGAATTATAAAAAAAATAGGTTAAGTAACAAGGCAACAAGCCATACGAGCGAGTGGCAAAATTAATAAAATGTAAAATATTATCCATTCTCGACTTTAGGTAGTCGGAATTAATCTTTTCTCTGCCCAGTTGGTCGCGAGTCTCTTTAGAGACGTTGTCTTTATGCGTTTCATGATGCTTGCCTCTTCTTCATCGATAGTAGGAAAGAGAAAGCAATACAAACGTATATGATTCCGATACTCTAGTGGAAATGCAGGAATTGCTCACTAGATACCGTGACCACGATGATAGTTTGTAAACAAACTTTCAATTGTGAAAATTGTTAGCGCGGTCTCGATTGTTTTCGCTCTTTAAGAAAAGAAAAGCAAAATAACAAGTTTTCCGGGTTCGATAAAGTTAAATATAAAGAAAAGTGTGAAAATTGTTAGCGGTGTCTTTTGTATTTGCTCTTTAAAGAAAGAAAAGCAAAAATACAGTTAAATTTGAAGAAAAGTGATTCAAACTATTGGTGTAAGTGTGAAAATTAAGTTAATTGTTATTAATATTATATGAAGTAACAGTGAAAATACATTTCAGATCCTCTTTTTTAACAAAACGAAGGAAAAAGGTAAGAAATTCGTTTCTTGTAATATAACAAACAAATTGACTGTCGCGAAATGGCGAGTATGAACATAGGTAGTGCAATTTAAATTGTTTTTCAGCTAAAATAGAGTACTAACTACAAACTACAACCTGTCCCTACATTCGTGTGACTAAAATACAGAAGTCCTCAACAATTCGTTTCTGAAGTACGAATTTCTTTTGAATTTTACAATATTCTTGATATTCTAATAAACGGAATCCAGTACTTAAATTAGCTTTCAGCCATTTATGGTTCTTCAGCTGTAACAGTGCTTATTTATAATTCACAATCCTGAGTGATCTCCTTTCTCAAATATTTGTCTTCTTGTGGTACTGGGACTACCAATTCTAGGCCTTTTAGTATTCCGGTTTTCTCTTTATATTATCGATTCGAACCTTACTTTCTTAGAGTTTCTTCTCGAAGCTTCTCTAGGTAGTACTTTTTTCCGGGAAAAACTTTGTTATTATTATCGTTAGCTTCAATGTTGATTATTCTTTGTTAACTCAACAGCTTAATATAATATTCAACGGATTCGAGGCCATACCTCCAATTTCACCAACTCAGAAGACCAGTATCATGAACCAAAAAAAATAAGTTCCAAGCATTTGAGTAGGCTAGTATCATAAAAGGCCAAAGAAATGAAGGAGTCTCACGATATTAGTCAGTTAAGCCAGCAACAATTCGACACTTCGACGAATAAAGTTTTTCCCAGTGAAGAAGAGGATATTAACTTTGTTCATGAAGAACTGTCAAATCAACCTGGATGTAGTACATGGACAGAACATAGTGTGAATCCAACCACCTCGCTAAGTTTGGATACAACAATTCTAAGATGCGAAAATGAGGAAAATATGCAAGAGGATGATGAGCATAGACACAATCGCAATTTCTATGTTTCATGTTCTTTAAATAAAAAGCGTCAATTAGCTCAATGGGCAGTAGGAAACAATATGGATCGGCTACCAACTAATCAACTATTGAATATGTTGAGGGAGTGGGGGCATGTCTTATCAGTCATCAAGAGCTTTGCTAGGTATTCCGTTTCGTAAAACTCCACGAAAAGTTGGTAGTGGTGAATATCACCACTTTGGCTTACAGAATGAACTTCACGCATTAGGGGAACTTCTCTGGGACTGCGAAGAAATTACAGTTGACATAGGTATAGATTGGCCAGTATATCAGATAAAAAACATATACGGCCATTTGTAGTTGGTGCTTACGTCGGAAGTAGTCACCATCAGTCCCTTAATGCATTTTTATCTGAATTTGTTACTGAAGTTCAAACACTTTTGGAAAGAGGAGTGTCGTTAGTTGAAGGTCAAGATAAAAGAAAGTTTTCAATAAGACTATTTACCTGTGACACTCCAGCTCGGGCATACGTTACGGGGACAGTACGACATAGTTAGTCTGTTCTTTTTGTCGGTTTTAATGTACACTGAGTACACTTTTTCCACTGGCTCTCGAGCTAGTGCAGAAAAGTGTAAAAGGGAGTGGCGGGAAAGGAACAAGAACACTATTTGAGGTTGAGTTTGTGTCATTGATTTGACGTCAAAGGCTGTTTAGAAAATCGAGTGCAAAAAAGTGCAGAAATTTCATGCAAAAAGAACAGACTAAATTCTTTACATGGCTGTAACAAGTGCAAGCAGGTTGGCATTCGTGTTAACAACAGAACAACCTATCAAAATGTAAGTAGTGATCCTCGGACTGACGAATGTTTTTCAAACCGGAGTGATGAAGAATATCATAAAATTGAATTTCATAGTAATTTCAATATATTAGAAACCATTAATATTGATATGGTTTCGCAGTTCCCATTCGATCCAATGCATTTAATTGACTTGGGTGTAATTAAAAAAATTTTAATGTTAATGCTTGAGTCACATACAAAGTAGAATCAGGCAGCATGGCACAGCCTTACGCACTCAGTAAAACATCAAGTCATATAACTATTCACTCTCTGCGTTAGTTTGAGTTTTAAATAAATGTCAAATTTTCCAAAGCGTTCGTCTTCGTGCATACGACGCAGCGAACAACTAAAAAAGCTTTTTAAACTTATTTTAATTCACTCCGGTCAGATCAAGTAACCATTCGATGTTGTAAAGATAAAAAAGTCACTTCTCGATTTTGAGGTTAAGTATGGGCAACGAAAAAGTTCAAAGTTGGCGAACATTTTTTGATGATTACGTTATGATGTTTTAGTGTACGTTCGTTGTTACTATCACAGTGGAAATATACTGTGCTCAACTTTTTGACACCTAGGCTGCGACGGCTTGCGTTGCCGTTGTGACTTACGGGTAATAATAATGCGAAAGTGTAAAACAACGATTTTACATAAAATGGGTATAGAATCTATGTCTGCTACTTTAATTACATATGTCTCATTTATCTCTTTGGAATTTGGTAGAAAACCTCGTTGTTTAGATGAAGTCAAAAGATGGAAAGCCACTGAGTTTCGACAATTGGGATTGTACACAGGTCTTACATTGTTTAAACAATGCTTAGATGCTAAAATGTATTTCCATTTTTTACACCTATTTTGTGCGTATCGTTTGCTATCTTGTCAGGTGAACAGTTGTTACAACGCACCTTAACTAAGCGATTTGTAAAAGAGTTTGAGATATATTATGGAGAAGATCAAATATCTTTTAATGTTCATGGTCTCTTGTACATCATCAGCTTGTGTTCAAAGTTATGGTAACTTAGATTCATTTTCTGCATACAAGTTTGATAATTATCTCCAGTTCTTTTTAAAAAAATTAAAAGACCATCACAATAAAATTGAATTTAATTCTTAATCAGATATTCACCCTGTCTAAATGCTACAAATATTTTAAATTTGATTCTTTTACTATTTCGGCATATGAATGTGATAGATATTGTTGCGTAGAACCTAATATAATATTTAAAATAACAATGATTGGTATACACAATGAAGAAGAAGTGATTGAGGGTAATAGATTTTTAGAATGTCAGGATTTTTTTACTGCCCCAATGCGTTCCTCCGACTTAGGAATATTTTCAGACACACAGCTTTCAAATACTGTTGAAATATTTTATATTAATCAAAACAAATATAAATATATGCGTCACCCGTTCAAAGAACCATTTGTATTTATTCCTGTCTTACATATTTATACTTAAACTTATCTTCTCTCAGCTTTGACAAATTAAATTATTTAAACTAAGTTAGTTTAGTTAGGAAAACGATTCATATTTGAGCCGTTGTATTTGAAAGTGGAATAAGTCCATTTCATTTGAACATATAATGCAAGTATAGATTTGACAAAAAGAAATTTCTTTCCTTATTTTGATGGATTTGCAACAAGTAATCGTCATTAAAAGCGGTGTAGTACATTAAAGAAATATGGCTCGAATTTTCGGCACTGTAAAATTCTTTGGGACTACCGTCACGAGATGCAAGTAGAAGTGAGAGCCACAAATGGGCCGAACAAGATGTATTGCTTTTCCACTTTAAAAAAAAACATTATCCGCATTTAAATTTGAATGTAGCATTTGATATTGCAAACAAATAACGTCTAGTTGTAAACGAAGGCATACATGAACTTAAATTCACAATTTACAGCTGATACATACATGCCATTGAGTCACGTCGATGGAGTTACACAATCGCTTTTTTCGATCGACGTGACACTTTAAATGGGCATCGAAGTAAAGTGACCGTAACATTCGCAATACGGGTGAATAATTCAATTAAATAAATTTCGACTTTTCTACCTACTCTTCGCAAAAAGAAGAACCCTATTGTGTTTGAATTTTTTAATTTCTGTTTTCGTGTATACGTACGCACTTAGTCTAAAGTGGCCGAAATTTGCGTAACGTAATAATAGTGGGGAGGTAGGGTTACTTCATGCGATATTGAAGAAGTATGTTCCAAGATGCCATAGCTAAAAGCATAGTATAAATACTTGCATAGTAGCCAAACTCTGCTCGAATTCTCGATGTAAACACACTAATATGCGTACAATCTACACGTATTCAGAAGCTGCTTCTCTTTCAGTCGTGGGCAATACTCTGACACACATTTCTGTTTCTTTTGCACGATTTGGTAGGGATGGAATAGTAATTAGGGAAAATGACGTGAGGATGAGGGATATGGCAATACACGAAATAAGCATAAAAACAACCAAAACAGACAAAAAAGCGGTGAAGCTATATTGCACGTACGTAATTGAAAGAGACGAAAGATTTGTCTCAGTCATCAGCTGTTTGAAATTTTGAGAGGTACAACCAATCAAAATCGTCGATTTACAATTTTATTATGCGAAAAATTTTGTGGACTATGGTGAACATACGGAGTTTCCTTACTATGTAAGTATTTATACTATGGTCAAAAGAGCTGTTCAGCAACAGAAAACATTGAAAACCGTTTCTTTGAACCACCATTTCATGAGAGTCGATAAAGAAGTCGGATCGATACTAACCCGATCCGAGTTCATCATCGACTAAACTGCTTTTGCATCTTCCTAAAGAGATGATCAACAGTCCAACAGTGTCTTGATAGTGAGGCTTGGTACCTAAGTCACGACTCCCTCAAACGCTATCAGCACAACCTGATAGACACGGCAGTGGATTGGAAGAAATGAGAGCTACATTTGACTTTTCAGAGAAAACTCTTTCACCCATTTCGCCAACGGATTTGACCTTACAAACAAAGAATGAAGACAATGAATTATATTTTTTTTACTTATACAATATTGTTAAACATTGCATATATTTTTAAAATTAATGGTTAATTTCCAAAGCAGCATAGAACAATGGTTCGACAGAACCCGATGAGTTAACGTGCACTCTATTTTATGTATAATACTTTATTATTTTGAGTATATCTTTAAAGATTCTCAAGACGAAACTATGGAACCTCCTATTCGGCCTATCGTTAAATATAACGGTAAGTAATATGAGTAAAAGTTGTCATTCATCATGACTTAATATCAAGTATTCATATTATCATATTTATTTTATGGATTCTCCCTCTGTATTTCCTAGTGGAAAATTAAAGAAGATTAAGAAACGGAAGCCGTTAACATGCATGCAAGATGTCACCATCCACAGCACACCAGTAAAATTAAGGACTGGTAATAAATATTATACTCATGTTATTTTAAGTGTTCTGTCCATTTTTCAATTTAAAGCAATCTGTTCTACTCACAACAAAGAAAATATTTTTCTAACAAAAGCAGATTTGTCGCAACAGATAAATAATACACTGAGTATGTATAATTATATTATTTTGATTCTACTTTTTTTTCGTTCATATGTACTGTAATGACGGAAATTCTATGTCTAATTTACGTCTTCACCCAAGTGCAATGCTGGAAACCAGAATAAAGATATAAAAATAAATACCATACATTCTTTTATTTCGTGGTATAATTCGCAGCATTCGCGCATGTTCTGGCCAGTATATAGGACAAAACAACCGAGCGAAAGTTGTCCAGTTGGCGGCGTCAGTCAGTAGCCGCGGGTCAAGCCTAAAACTCCTCCGAAAGTTAAAACTGACGCCATGCCCGAGAAATCGACCTATGTCTTGGGTCCGTGGCTCTTGTGAGTTCGCCAAGCATAGCCTCGAAAGTCTCGACGGTAGAGTACGGCTTGCCCCGGCCATGCTAATCTATTTAGGGTCTGTGGCTCTTGTGAGTTCGCCTAAAACATAGAACGGCCAACCGGTTACCGTGAACATTCACACATGGAGCCAACACCAGCGACGGAGGTCGAGACCGAGCAGCGATGCAGTGGCCACCAGACTAGGGGCACCGAGAGCAACGCAGACGACGGAGCGAGACCTTGACGACACCGCAAGATCCAGACGAGGCAGCGACGAAGAAGTAACCGAGGCCCAGAGGAAGCAACGCTACGCAACGTACGGAGCAACGCAACGCCACGACGACGCACAACGCAGCGCAGTGCTCAGAACAACAAGGCGACGCAACGCCATGACGACGCACAACGCAGCACGCAGAGCAGTAGAGCAACGCAACGCTCAGAGCAACGCCACGCGCAGAGCAACGCAACGCAACGAAGGCACGTAAAACAACGCAACGCGCCGAGCAATACAGCAACGACACACCGAGTAAAACAACGCGCAGAGCAACGGCGACGCTCAGAGTGCGCACAGAGCAACGTACAGAGTAACATCACACGCAGAGCAATAGAGCAACGCAACGACACAAGCAACGCAAAGAGCAACGGTAAAAGCAACGCACAGAGCAAGGCAACGGGTGAAGCAACGCACGTACAGAGTAACATAACACGCAATGCAACAGAGCAACGCAACGCAGCAACACAGGTAACGCACAGAGCAACGCAACGCGCAGAGTAACGACACGCAGAGCAACGCAACGCAACGATGAGCCACAACACAAGTCGGACCGGGAAGGACGTAACGTAGAAGGACACAAGCATGAGATGACGCACAGAGACCGAAGGAAGGCAAGCAGAGGCGTGCCAAGAGCTGAGCTACAATCAGCCACGGACGAACAACGCCAGAACTACGGGAAACAATCGCCAGACGAAGGCACCCACCGCAATGCACCAGGAGCAACAGAGCAAAGGGTACCAAGAAGACATAGAGTACAAGAAGCGCCAGGCGACAGAAGCAAAGCGGGAGGATGCCGAGTCAAGCGAGCAACATCGAACTTGTGAGAACCATAGACGAAACGGAACGACACCAGTCAGCGTAATGCGACTTAAAAAAGTCAAAATAACCGAAGGGAAGGTTGAGGATCGGGAAATAGGGGTCCAATTCCGCCTACGTCCGAATTGGTGGCTGAAACGCAAACTGGAGCGACGTGCTTGCGTTCCAGGACATAAAACCCTTGGCCTGTACAACAAAAATTTCACGACGACTAACCCGGGTGATAAAATTGCGGTTAACTTGGCCTTCACAGACTGAAATGCAGTTTCTGCTTCAGAAGTCCAAGTATATCGGTCGGCCTTTTTCAGCGTGTCTAAGATCGGTGACACCACAGCTGCAAAGTTGAGTATGAAGCGTCGATACCAACCAGCCATACCAAGAAAGCGTTGAACCTGACGTGAGGATTTTGATTAAGGGTAATCGACTATAGCCGAGACTTTTTCTGGGTCTATCTTCAGGCCTCCATCTCCAACAATGTATCCAAGATACTTCACTTCCCTCAGACAAAACTTACTTTTTCCCACATTGATTGTAAGTCCAGCCTTCACTAGACATTCGGCAACTTCAGCCAACAAAACCATGAGAATTGAAATCTTCCGAGATCAACAGTAAATCGTCCAAGTAAACAAACACTTGGTCCTTCAGTTCGGGTAATATAACACGATCCATCAAACGACACATGCATTGGGGTGTGTTTCACAATCCAAATGCAATCCGGGTAAAATGATAGAGGGGTCATCCGGGAATGGTAAACGCCGTCATTTCACGGGACTTGGTTTCGAGAGGAATCTGCCAAAATGCGCCCTTCAGGTCAAGACTGGTTATGAAGTTGGCTCGTGGTAATCGACTTAGGATTCCGTCGATGTGTGGAAGTGGATTTGCATACTTTTTCGTCACAGTATTTACCTTTCGAGAATCCAAACATAACCGAACTTTCCTTGGTTTCCTCACGAGTACTACCGGCGAACTCCTCGCACTCAAACTAGTCTCTATCACTCCCATTGCCAGCATACGATCGACCTCACCATAAATGAGGTTTTGAATCGCAGGCGATACTGCGTAGTGTCGTTGTTTGATAGGGCGCGCTTCTCCTACGTCGATTTCGTGTTCGAGAACGTTTGTCCTTCCCAAACCATGAAGTTCGAGAAAAGGAAACTTGGACTTCACGTTCTCTAGACGTTCAACATCTTTACTCGTTAAAGAGTGCATCGCAGTAGCATTATGTTGCGAAGAGGTGGTTTGTGTGTTGACACAACTGATGATGGATGGAGCAAGATTGAAGGCTCGCCAGAAATCTACCCCAAGATATAACTTCTGAGATAAACTTGGCACGATGTAAAGGGTAATAGGTTGTGTAACTCCACGAAATTTAATTTCGGTCGTCACACTTCCCACCACCCTCTGTAAAGCACCATCAGCTGTCTTCACCTCATGGCAAATCGGCTTCCAATGCACTTGCGCTCGCTCAAGGCATTCTAATGCATTGAAAAGGGAGAACATCGCACAGGGACGTACGTCAAAAGTCTCAGAGATAATACTCGACATTACTGCCTTCTTTCTCTCACGAACTTTACGCCAAAATGCGCGTAAACGTAAAATCGCTATTTTAGGATTTGGAACAGGGGAAGGTTGAAATGTGAAACAAGAAGAAATAGTAATAAGAGGGGATTTTTAATTGTTCAGAATCCTGACGCGTGCCTCCGTGTACTCCTTAAGTTTTACATGGTAAGGCTTCCGAGGTACAGGTGCTTTGCGAACAGAATGTAAGGGATTGGAAAGAATTACGACTGAATGAGACTCAGTCGTGGCAGTTGTCAAATCCGATGTAGTGGTCAGGTCCGGTATATTTGACCTGACTGGTGGTGTGTCGTCATCACCACAAGTTACGGAGATCGAAGAGTCTCCTACGTTTTGGGTGGCTGATTTGGGTTGCTCCGAAAAGGACGGGAGTTTCCTGAAGTAGAATGTTTCGTTCCGGAGTTTTCCCGATTGCAACGAGCACAATGCGGTCGCAAAACGTCATTTGTTCCGCAGCCATAGCATAAAATACCCCTGGCAGCTTCTGCGCATAATCAGTAACTGTGCCCTAATCGCTCACAGTTCCAACATTTTAGTGGAGATTTAATTCCCGCCTTGGCTTCGGAACCATCGCGCTCGTCACAAACCTCTGTAGAAGGCTCCACGACCTCAGCAACTCGGGTATGACTCGAGTAGCCATAATTAAATTTCGTCGACCGTCTTATATCTTCGACTCTGGACACTATTTGTCGCAAATGGTCAAGAGACCAAATCTGTTGCAGGCAAATTTGCTGCTGCGTGTTTGGCAACAAATTTCCCCTCACCAGCTCCACGAACTCTCCATTGTGCATCGGATTTAACAGCAGATTCCGGAGCTCACACAAGTCCTGCTCGAACATCTGATAGGACTCGCCTGGGACCTGACGTCTGGCTAACATTTGCCGTCTAATATCCCACACTCGCACACCTCACGTCTGCAAAAATGCAGGTTTAAGAATCGCCCAAGTTGGTCTTGGATTGGACCTGTACCAGGTCCAGTACCAACTGTTCGGACGCCCATCCAGCAACATGTAAAAACCTTGTGCGAGCAAGTCCATATCTGCGCTCAGCTCATTGGTCGCAAGAGCCTCGGCGCGATAGATTAATTCTTCCGCACGCAACACTATAGTATCTCCATTAAATTTTAAACGCCATGTCCGTATGGGACTTGCAGTGTTGCGGCGTCTTTAATTGGTTCCGGTGCTCCTTCGATCAGCGAAGTGAGTGGCCGGATAGTGTGGTAGCTGAGCCATTGGATTTTGTTGTGGCTGAGCAACCGGATAATGTAGTGGCTGAGCCCTCTCAGATGCCCGAGCAGTACCTGTTGTTCTGGAGATGCGATCCGTCGATCGTGAACGATCGCTGTGTGAATCTCGAAATTGATGAGATCGCTCCTCCCTCAGCAATGTGCGAATCAGTTGAGCGATCCCATCAACTCCAAGATTCACACGTGCCTCCGCTGTCGTCATCGGTGGTTGTGGTAGTGGTCGGTTCGACGGTGGTAGTGGCAAATTTGAAGGCGGTGGTAAGCCCCTGCCATGGTCGGTGACCACTGTTCCGTCCGGTGCGTAGAAGGCTTGACCTCCGCCCAGCTCTTGTGGAGGATCCAAATTTAACTCCCTAAGGAGAGAAACCCCATCTTTTTGAAGCTGTGGGACCGTTAACTGAGCCCTGCTTCTTGTCAACGGACCAGGGGCGGCTATCGCTCCCACTACTCCCCGGACAGACCAGTAGTCAGACTTGCTCAAAATATTTCTGCAAGTGGGACAAGTCTGGTTTTCACTTAGCCACTTCTCTATGCACCTTTCGTGGAAACGGTGTCCACATTTAGTGATCACCTCATTAACTGGTCTCACCCAATCTTGGCATATGAGGCACAGAATATCCTCCCTCGATTCCGGCGTTCGTGGTAGTGGCATAGTTGAGAAAACAAATGACTAAAATAAATCAGTTAAATAATCTACACTACTA
This sequence comes from Beris chalybata, assembly GCA_949128065.1. NCBI lineage: Eukaryota > Metazoa > Arthropoda > Insecta > Diptera > Stratiomyidae > Beris > Beris chalybata. Next base: position 58,534,657 of record OX421895.1, read on the forward strand.
AATATATGTAAGTATTGCAAATAAATACGAATAGAAAACTAGTGAAAAATTAATCAAACTTCAAAATATAATTATATGTATAATAATAATAAACGTCCTAACAGAAATGAAATACTAAAGAAAATAATATAATAATACAAAAAAAATCTAATACCAACTAAACCTACTAAATTTAATCTAACAAAATAACAACTAAATCTAAAAATTTGAACTCCAAAAAACAACTATAAACTTAACCAGAAAATTACTATACAAAAAGTATAATAATCCTTAAATTTTCATAATGATAAATAGGTATATGTAGTAAATAAAAAAACTAATTAGTCCTACCAAACCATGCACAAAGAAAAGAAATAATTTACTAATAATACGGAAGAATCTAACCTAACATGCGAAATAGAAAAACGCCTATAATAAATAAAAATCTACATAGGGTAAGAACTAACGATAAACCAACTAGCTAAAATAAAGCTAACAAAAGAAAAGAAATAAAGAAAATGATGATATGTTCGAGTGTAGCGAAACAATCGAATTCGAAACTACACGTGACTATTCAATCAAAAGGAAGAAGGAAATGTATGATATATTATTATCAACAAAAAATAAATAAATTTGAAATAAGAAACGAAGTCATGCAAATTCTTAATAAAGCTCAAAACAAAAAAATGGAAAGAACGTATTTTCGAAATTATTGAAAAGCACTAAAAAACAAATGCAAAACAAAGCCAATATTTAGGCAAATAGCAAAACAGAAAATTGCAAAGCAAAGCCAAATGCAAAAACAAAATGAAAAAAAAAACAAAATCAAAATATCAATGGCAAAATGGATTCCGTTATAGTGAAAATAAAAATCAAAACCTGATGGATCTTCTCGCTATCCACCTCCCAAACCTCATCCTCTCTCCTGCTAGGTTGAGTTGAAAGGCAAATCTCAGCCTCTTCAACTTCAAGGGAAAATTGGACGTGAGAAAAATATAAAAAAATGGGATAAAACAATATATAAAAACAATGGGATAAAACAAAAGCAAAAAAAAATTATACATGTACTAAGATAAAAAAAAAATTGAAAAATTGTCCTAAAACTTAAAAATTAAAAAAAAAAACTACATAACTTAAGTTAATTTTACGTTATAGGACCTTTAAAAGGATGGAATAAGGAAATAAGGAACTCTTTTGAAGACTTCTTCTCACCAATCTTAAACATATATTGCAGGTAGTCTGCCCAATCGTCTGGCGACTTTCCCGCTTAGTCAAGGCAAGCCCAGCTTTCAAAAGGGTACCTACAATACATCAGTTAGAAGGGTCTTGAGGACCCTACTTAACCCATATCAAGTCCAACTCGAACCCACAGAGAGAGAAGGCTTCCCCTTCATATGGAATTCGGATGGCGACTGAAGGTTGCCAACAGAAAACTGTCAATATGAAGGTTTCACAATTTCCAGCTGTAAATTCGAACCACACTAGAAATAGGTGAAGTAACAAAAGAGCTTGTTCACTAAACTTGTTGGTGCCGTGCAAGCGCTATTTTGTGTCGCTACCTGGCAAATTTTAAGTCCATTCGATGTGACAATTTTTTATGCGGCATTTTTCCGACTCTCGCAAATTGTTCCATCACGCGTTGTGAACTACGCGCCGGTTTGGCTTGCCCTACGCTGGGCGCCATTTTGTTGTGAACGGAGGGAAGGTTGAGGATCGGGAAATAGAAGTCCAATTCCGCCTACGTCCGAACTGGTGGTTGAAACGCAAACTGGAGCGACGTGCTTGCTGGCTTCCGGGCTAGCTGCGGCTGTGGGGGCGTACGTTGTTCGTGTTCCAGGCCATAAAACCCTTGGCCTGTACAACAAAAATTTCACGCCGACTTACCCGGGTGATAAAATTGGGATAAGATTACCAATCGGTCATGAGAGACCGAGAAAACTCCTAACAACTCGACAGGCGCTGGTCTTGTGCGCCGTCTAGCCCACCCTACCATAGCCATATCGGTCCTGAAGTTAATGCTACTGATATGGCCCCTAGAGAGAGGTATGAGGGAGGCGGAAGGTCTTCAAACAAGAAGGTCCATCCTCTAGGCTCCTTATTCAGCCATGTTGATCGAAACTAAATTTTAAACAATAAAACAAAAACAAACAACAAAAATGAAATAAACTACCTTGTGTATTTTTTTCTCTGCTTCTTACTGCATTTTCATGCTTCTTCTTTATGTATATATTTTATTTTAATTTTTATGTACAATGTGTGTTAAGTCGGTTTCTGTCTCGTTCAGTCATGTCACTTTTTATATTTTTAATTTAATTTATTTTTACTTTTAATTTAGTTTGTAATATTTTTATTTTATCTTCTTTGCAATTTTATTTTGCATTCATTTGTTTAATTTTTAATTTAATATGTAATTTTTTATGATTTATTTTTGTATTTTATTTTTATGTTGGACCAAAACTTTTTGAGCCACTGTATTTTCATACAGAGTCGGTACAACGACTGTGCGCGATCTTCCGCTTCATCGAGGCAGGGACTGCGTCAACTTTTCGCTCTTATCACAAACTCGATACCGCAAATTTTCGTTTCGTGGTCATTACAATTAAACAAAGACCAATAGTATTGAAAAAAAAAAAATCTGACGCAAAGAACTCGAACTCGAACTACGCGGAGCGAAATGAAGCAAACTCTTCATATAAACGCCACGGGACACGGGGAGCACCTTTCTGTTTCTACTTCCATTCTTTTTATATACGCACTAAAACTGGACTTAACTTATCTTATTCTACACTTTTATTTTCTCCATTTCTTTCTTTCTGCACGAAAAATCTAGCCCTCCATTTTTTCTTCTCGAGCTGTCAGATCTCCCTCCTAGCAAAAAAACCACCATCGAACTCCCATTTTGACAAATATACCATGTGCTCTGGTGGCAAATTTCAGAATTATATATGCTACACAGAAAGTGGCAGTTGCATGTTATTTTCAGACATAATTGAGATTGAGCTCAAATAAGAGGGTCCTACTAGAAAATATTACTTCAAGTGAACTTAAATTATTGTTATAATTGAATAAGAAGGACATATGTATCATAACATTGTTGGGTCGTTGCGAGTCGCTGGCAACACAATTTCGTTCGGCACATCTACGGTGAGATTTGCAAACACTTGGTCGGCTCTTCTTGTCGGTTTTAATGTACACCGAGTACATTTTTTTCCACTGGCTCTCGAGCTAGTGCAGAAAGTGTAAAAGGGAGTGTCAGGGAAGGAACAAGAACACCATTTGAGGTTGAGTTTGTGTCATTGATTTGACGTCAAAGGGTGTTTAGAAAATCGAGTGCAAAGAAGTGCAGAAATTTCTCGCAAGAAGAACAGACCAACTGTCACCGAACGCAGCCCAAAACACTTGCACCAATCGAGCCACATAAAAAAATTGGGGAGAAAAGTTTGACAGCAATTCGGAGATGCCGGAAGTGAGGGAGAGAAAAGAAAAAAGGTGGCCACGACACCTTGGTTTGCAGAGCGTAAACGAAAAGTGTAAAACATTTTATCGGTTTTTTCCTTAATTTTCTTAAGGAATTTTTACGACGAATTTTGATAGAACTCCAAAAGGTAGTAGTCTCATGCTACAAAAACGTAGAGTTATTTTGGTTGCACTAGTGGAAAATGTCAGTGGCTGGATGACAGTTTTGAGGTTATCGCGTAGTTAAGTTGGTGCGGTCGTAAAGTTTTGACAAGTGTCCAAAAAAATGTTTGGAATCTTTGACGCGAAGATTCTTACGTGTTTTCAAGAGAGTCGTAAAGAGTAGTGCGAACAACAGGTGAGCGGCCGTCTTGCACAGGTGGATTGTTGGTCGGTGGCGCGGTGAATGAAAAGTGTGCTCTGTGTGTCGCACACCGTGGAACAATCCCACACGAAACTTCGTCGCGCATTCTGTGACTTTTCCTCCGGGCATTCTTTGCGCGTTTTCTTCGCTCACAGTTGCTGCTTTCGCGTTCGGAAAATGCCTTGCGGTTGATTTTTCCATCGTTTTCATGCAGAAGTTGTGCCGCGATTGAGCTCCCTGTTTCGGAGTGTTTCGAATTAATTATGGAATTAGCCGAGTGATTACTACGAACGATTTTCTTTCGAACTTCTCGGACAATTTCTGTGCCTCTGTCCTGGCTGTTTCGCGATGTTAGGCCTGTTTCCAGCTCGCGTCGCGTTTCAAATATTATGAAATCAAAAAAAAAAAAACAAATTATGAAACTAAAAATAAAATAAATGAAGCTACGAATAAGAATAAAATAAATGATGCTACGAATAAAAATAAAATAAATGAAGCTACGAATAAAAATAAAATAAATGAAGCTACATATAAAAATAAAATAAATGAAGCTACGAATAAAGTAAAATAAATGAATAGACGCGAATAAAAACACAACACCAATTAAAAAAAAAAACCAATTAACCCATTTAAATGAATAAATACTAACACGAAGAAAGGAGAAAATACAAAACAAAACCAATTAAAATGAATTAAAATTAAAACGAATTCCTTTTGTTTTATAAAATGAATTAAAATAAAATAGAATTTATATATATTAAAAATTAAATTAAAATAAAATGACATACGGACAGGACAAAACGTCGACGAAATAATAAAGAAATGAATTAGAAAAATAAATAAAAAAACTAAAGTCAGCATAAAAGGCGAATTATGAAAACTGTAAATAGGGTGAGTCAATTTTTTTTGCATATCGGTTATATTCTATATATATTTTGAATTTTGTTGCTGTGATGTTTTCTTTTAGGTTTCTTTCTGGGTTAGTTTTTTTATTGGTTCAAATGATTAGAGGCTAGAAGAACACGAGTAAAGTGAACTTGAGCGTTTAGCTCCTTCGCCCAAACCTCTATAAGAGGCCACGACGAAAAATGTTTGAAGGACAGTCGTGGCTGAGGTAGGGTGGGCAGAACAGGGCGCCAAAAATACCAGAGCGCCCTGACAAATCGTGAAGCCGCGCAAATCCAACCGCTTCTTGGTCTTTCACGACCTGTTGGGAAAATAATCCCAATTTTTTTCGATTCCCTTGGATAAGTCGGCGCTGATAATTCTTTGTTGTACAGGCCAAGGGTTTAATGGTCTGAGTTAAAGCAAGTAACCCCCCCCCCCCACACTGCCGTAGCTAGTCCCGGCCGCCAGCAAGAGCGTCGCACCAGCGAAAACTCAGCCACCGGACGTAGGTGGAATTGGCCCTTCTGTCCCGAACCTTCCTTTTCCCTTCAATTCTTCCAAGGCCTCAAACAGAACAAATGGCGCCCAACGTGGGCTACGCTTCGAGCACAAAGCGTAGCCCATCCACACGCGCGAGTTCGAAAAAGTTCCATGCAAAAAGTTGGTGGGCAAAAGGACTTAATTTCGTCGTTCTGCGACATCGTTTTTTTCGCCTGAACGGCAACAGTCCAAGTGTTCAAGCTTTTCGAATTTTAACAGCAAACCATCTTGTCGATCTTGGATGGAGGCAATGTGGAACGATCCTATTGACGAACCGTTTTGGCAACCTTTAGGCACCAACTCGGTTCCATAGGAAAGTGAAACATTGTCTGTATGCGGGATTGATTTGATGTATGTTGGGTCAGACTGTATTTTCTTGAACCATTCCACTTTTGGCTCGTGAATACCCAACTAAGAGCTGGGGATGCTCTAACTTAGCGGGCGTGTCGACAGACAGTTGGGAACAATACTTGCGAAACATTGGTGAGTTTAGTGATAGAAGGTATCGTTGAAATTTCGGAAAAGTATCTTATATCCTTATCCTTCCTTTTAGAGTACCTTTTAACGTAGAATATTTTTTTTTAAATAAAGTAGAGTTTTTTTTGTAACTTAAATTTTTTTTGATAAGTCTTCGGACAAAATTTTAACTTAGATTTTTTTTTGCTGTTGAATTTTGATTTTCTTTGCTTGATAAATTTTCCCATTTTTTTTCTTTGCAATTTTATCGCGTTCCAGATTTTCCCGATGGGGCGGAAAAGAACAAGATCGGCTTCGCGATTTGTTCTGCATATGAGGGGAGGGGAAAAGGTTGCGAAAACGTGAGGGTTCATTTTTTTTGCGTACAATTACATGTAATTACTCATTATTTTATTCGTTCATTCACACGTTCAAACAGTCATCTATTCATTTGATACATTTTTGCGTTTTATTAATCAATCATCTATTCTATTCGAACAGTTTTTTTTTCCAAGCTCGCATTAAATTTTTTGTATTCAAATTTTATGGTCGCTCTATCATCCATTCATGCATTCTTTCAGACACTTAATTATTCAATCGTTCAATCAGCATTTGTTCTTTTCATAAGTTCATTCACACGTTCAAACATTCATCCAGTAATTTAAATTGCACATACATACACTCAAAAATTCATTCATCCGTTCATTCGATTGTTCATCCACTTCATTGCACATAATTCATTCATTTCATCATTCAATAATTGGTTTTTTTTCTGGCCAACGATTCATTCTATTTACACACTTCATTTCTACATACCTTTTTTTTAGCGATTCACTCGTTTCATTCATTTTAATTTTTTTTTCAACATACATTCATCTCTCACTCGTTCAATTGTTCGTTCATTCAGTTGGCATTCATTCAGACATTCAATTATTCACTCTTTCATAATGCATTCGTTCAATTAAAATTCGATCGTTCATAACTCACTCGTTCATTCACTCGATCGTTCAATCACTCGTTAGTCTGTTATGAATTACGAAGGAATACCAGCGCCAGTGCGCACAAATCCACCTGTGGTACGAGCCGAACTTGGAGTGGACCGATTGGTAGAATTGGTCAGGACGGTTTCGAGGGAGGAGCATACGTCACTAGAACCAGTGGGTCCCATTATTCGGCAGCGGATGGAAGCTCGCGTGCCGGGAGGGTAGTTCAGCGGATCGAAGCAGCCACTGGGGCCAGCGATCGTGTTTGGCAAAGCCCTATCTATCGACAAAGAAATTCCTGCAGCCCATTAAGGCATTGGCGTCTTCGTTTTAATGGAGATAGTCAATTCCTACGCGCAGAAGAAATGGTTTTTAGGGCCGACTTAGATCTGCTGACGCAAGGCTTTGATCTGCTGCTGGATGGTCGGCCCAACGAATGGTACTGGTTGTGGCGTCGATTCACCACCAATGCGACATGGGGTACCCTGAAGGATGCATTCGTGCAGGTCTGGGGTGAGCGAAGAACGGATTGGGAGGTGCGCAAGCAGATACTTGACAGACGGCAATCTCCAAATGAACCCTTCTTGTCTTTTGAACAGGACATGTCGGAGCTTCGCACATTGCTGCGCACTCACATGATGGAGTCCGATTTTGTGGATCTGGTGCGTGGAAATCTAGTAACCAGCACACAGCAACAGATGTATTTCCACTCAGTCCTAACAATGGACAAATTACGTTGGCTTGTCCTTCAAGTGGAAAACACGCGCAAGGCTCCCAGACCATCCCCTTGGAACCAGGCCAGAATTCTCGAGGAGCCAATCGAAGAAGAAAATACGGTTACGACTTCTTCAGTCGACTTGGCCGGACTAACGAACCCCTGGACTTGCTTGAATTGTGGGCGGGAAGGGCACGCCATAATTTATGGCAAGCCATAAAGAGCATCTTCTGCTTTGGATGTGGGCGGGCTGGCGTTCTAAAGCCCAACTGCATCTATTGCAAGGCGGGAAACGGCCGAAGGGACGGAAGAACAACAGGTTCCTCTCGTTCGAGTACTGCAACATGAACTATAGTTCAACATCCCGATTCCAATTCCCGATCTAATTTAGAAATCCCTATTAAAAAAACTTTAACCAATTTTTCAACCCCTACAAATACCCCTCCAAATTTTAATACCCTACCTACAACATTTTCAGAACCCAATTCCCATCCTTTTAACTTAAAATCATCCAAACCCATTTCCCCGACGATCAACACTCCGCACGTCAAAATATTAACAAGACCAAGCGATAAGACGGAGCCGGCTGTTTCCCGGCCTGAAGATGACCTTATCGCCGAAGAAAATTCAAGATGACCTTCCCTCCATCCTCACAAGCCATACCATCTTCGGCTGAAGGAATATATGGAGGCTCGTGAGCGAATTTTCTCACCTACTCCAGTCACAAGTGTTGATCAAGTATCAGCACTAACGAGTGGATCCGGTCGGAGAAAATCAATCGAGCGCCTTCGTATATTCTGGAGGAATGTGCGTGAAAAAAAGAGAGCGATCTTATCGACTACCATCACCGAGCCGTTTGATGTACGTCCATACGCAAAGGTATCCTTGTACGGAGTGGACGTTAAAGGACTCCTCGATAGTGGGGCGAGCATCAGTTGCCTGGCGGCAAACTCCCTACAACGCCTCCAAGATGCACAGGTGAAGTATCGACCGGTCTGTCAAGAGGTGAAGACCGCTGATGGTGCTGCACAGAAAGTTTTGGGCACGGTACTTACAGATATTACTTTTCGTGGTATTACCAAACCCATTACCCTATACATCGTGCCGAGCTTATCGCAGAAATTGTAAATGGGGGTAGATTTCTGGCGATCCTTTCAGCTAGCTCCTAGTATCATCAGCGCGGTCGATACTCCCGATACTGCATCGCAGCTGATAGCTCCGGATGCTCACCATTTAACGCCCACAGATGTAGAGAGGTTGGAAATGGTAAAGTCCAAATTTCCATCATACGAAGTATACGGACTCGGTGTGACCAACGTCGAACAACACAGTATAGACGTTGGTGATGCAAGTCTCATCAAACAGCGACATTATCCTGTGTCTCCTGCGATCCAAAAACTCTTGTATGACGAGATCGATCGCATGGGAGCACTTGGCGTTATAGAGACCAGCCAGAGTGCATGGAGCTCGCCTGTGGTTCTCGTGAGAAAGCCAGGCAAGGTCAGGCTATATTTGGACTCGCACAAAGTCAATAGTGTGACGAAGAAGGACGCATATCCATTACCACACATTGATGGTATCTTAAGTCGTTTGCCGCGAGCCAATTTTATTACCAGCCTGGACCACAAAGACGCCTTTTGGCAGATTCCTCTCGAGAACAAATCCAGGGAGTACACTGCGTTTACTATTCCTGGCCGGCCCCTATATCACTACACTCGCATGCCTTTTGGGTTATGCAACGCGCCGCAAAGAATGTGTCGTTTGATGGACAAAGTCATCCTACTCGAGCTGAAGGAGCAGGTGTTCGTATATTTGGACGATCTGCTGTTAATTTCTGAAGATTTCGATTTGCATTTGGTTTTATTGGCTGAAGTTGCAGATTGTTTGCGAAAGGCTGGCCTAACAATTAACGTCAACAAGAGTAAATTTTGTCTGAGAGAGGTGAAATATCTCGGATACATCGTTGGAGAAGGAGGCTTGAAAACTGATCCCAACAAAGTTTCAGCCATCGTCGATTACCCTTCGCCTAAGTCCGCACGTCAAGTTCGACGCTTCCTTGGCATGGCAGGCTGGTATCGACGATTCGTTCCCAACTTTGCTGCTACTGTTTCACCAATTTCAGACACTTTAAAGAAGTCCAACCAGTTTGCTTGGACTACAGAGGCACAAACTTCCTTTCTGTTAGTGAAAGACTTGTTGACGAAAGCCACCTTACTAATCAACCCAGATTTTAAGAGGTCTTTCGTAATCCAATGCGATGCCAGTAAATCAGGGGTGGGTAGCGTTCTCTTCCAGGAAAACGACGACGGATCGGAGTCTCCGGTGGCGTATATGTCACAGAAGCTCACTTCCGCTCAATGCAACTACAGCGTAACCGAACTCGAGTGTTATGCAGCTGCGTTAAGCATGAAAAAATTTCGAGCTTATGTAGAAGGGACTGCGTTCAAAGTCATTACGGATCACGCAAGTCTCAAATGGTTCATGTCGCAGAAAGACCTACAAGGACGGTTGGCAAGATGGAGTTTGAAACTTCAGGGTTACGACTTTACAATCGAGCACCGACGAGGGAGCCTGAACGTTGTACCCGACGCTCTCTCTCGTGTATACGAAGAGGGATTAAACGCGCTGATCGACGTGGCACCGATGGTGGACATGGATTCTCCAGAATTCTCTGGTAAAGAGTATAAAGAGTTAGTGTCCACTGTCGATGCGAACGCCGATCGGCTTCCTTGCGTATGCGTGAGGGATGGTTTCGTATACAAGCCCACAGAGCCTCACAACGGTGACCCGATTGCTGAAGACAGGGCCTGGAAATTATGGATTCCATCGAGTCTTACGTCAGCTGCGATTGCTCAGGCGCACGAGGCAGACACCACGGTCCATGGTGGTTATGCCAAAACGCTAGAGCGAGTCAGGTGATGACACTTGTAAAGAAACAAAGTCCCCGAACAGACCTCTACGAGCGCCAATGGGAGAACCTTTCCAGACGGATCAGCCATTCCAACACCTTTACATCGACGTGCTTGGACCATATCCGCGTACCAAACGGGGTAAAATAGCTATTCTTATCGTCTTGAATCATTTCACGAAATTTCCCTTGTTACATCCTTTGGGGCGGATCACTGCTGAAGAGATCACCAACTATTTGGAGGGGCAGGTCTTCCATACGTTTGGAACACCCGAGACGATCCTCGCCGATAACGGCTCTCAATTTAGGTCGAATGTGTTTAACACCATGCTGAACAAATATGAAGTTAAACACCTGCTACTCACCGCAAGCGAGTGCTTCGGAACGTGTCAATCAGTCCATCCTGGCCGGAATTCGAGCATTCATCACTGATGACCAAACACGATGGGATGAGAGTCTAAGCAAAATTGGATGTGCCCTACGAAGCTCACTCCACCAAGCCACTGGATTTTCTCCTTATCAGGTTTTGTTTGGAAATCACATGATGTTGCACGGGAAGGACTACGAACTGCTGAAGCATGTGCCAGCGTTGGGAGAGTCAAATGTACAGCTTCGACCTCGAGAGGGAATTCCTATCGTGAGGCAACTGGCGCAGACGAAAATAAGGGTCGCACATGAGGACAGTAGCAGGCGTTGTAATCTGCGTGCTGCTAAAACACAATTTTGTGTAGGACAAGAGGTGTTCCGAAGAAATTTTTCCTTGTCCACAGCCGCGCAGAATTATAACGCCAAGCTGGCTAAGAAGTTCCTCAAGTGCAGAATTCGTCGTATGCTGGTTTGCAGTGCGTAAACGAAAAGCGCAAAACATTTTATCGGTTTTTTCGTTTTTCCGTAATTTTCTTAAGAAATTTTTACGACGAATTTTGATAGAACTCGAAACGGTAGTAGTCTCATGCTACAAAAACGTAGAGTTATTTTGGTTGCACTAGTGGAAAATGTCAGTGGCTGGATGACAGTTTTGAGGTTATCGCGTAGTTAAGTTGGTGCGGTCGTAAAGTTTTGACAAGTGTCCAAAAAAATGTTTGGAATCTTTGACGCGAAGATTCTTACGTGTTTTCAAGAGAGTCGTAAAGAGTAGTGCGAACAACAGGTGAGCGGCCGTCTTGCACAGGTGGATTGTTGGTCGGTGGCGCGGTGAATGAAAAGTGTGCTCTGTGTGTCGCACACCGTGGAACAATCCCACACGAAACTTCGTCGCGCATTCTGCGACTTTTCCTCCGGGCATTCTTTGCGCGTTTTCTTCGCTCACAGTTGCTGCTTTCGCGTTCGGAAAATGCCTTGCGGTTGAGCTCCCTGTTTCGGAGTGTTTCGAATTAATTATGGAATTAGCCGAGTGATTACTACGAACGATTTTCTTTCGAACTTCTCGGACAATTTCAGTGCCTCTGTCCTGGCTGTTTCGCGATGTTAGGCCTGTTTCCAGCTCACGTCGCGTTTCAAATATTATGAACTAAAAAAAAAAAAACAAATTATGAAATTAAAAATAAAATAAATGAAGCTACGAATAAAAATAAAATAAATGAAGCTACGAATAAAAATAAAATAAATGAAGCTACGAATAAAAATAAAATAAATGAAGCTACGAATAAAGTAAAATAAATGGATAGACGCGAATAAAAACACAATACCAATTAAAAAAAAATACGAGTTACAACGTTTAAATGAATAAATACTGACACGAAGAAAAGAGAAAATACAAAACAAAACCAATTAAAATGGATTAAAATTAAAACGAATTCCTTTTTTTATAAAATGAAATAAAATAAAATAGAATTTATATAAATTAAAAATTAAAATAAAATAAAATGACAGGACAAAACGTCGACGAAATAATAAAGAAATGAATAAGAAAAATAAATAAAAAAACTAAAGTCAGCATAAAAGGCGAATTATGAAAACTGTAAGTAGGGTGAGTCAATTTTTTTTGCATATCGGTTTTCTTTTAGGTTTCTTTCTGGGTTAGTTTTTTTGTTGGTTCAAATGATTAGAGGCTAGAAGAACCCGAGTAAAGTGAACCCGAGCGTTTAGCTATTTCGCCCAAACCTCTATAAGGGGCCCCGACGAAAAATGTTTGAAGGACAGTCGTGGCTGAGGTAGGGTGGGCAGAACAGGGCGCCAACAACACCAGAGCGCCCTGACAAATCGTGAAGCCGCGCAAATCCAACCGCTTCTTGGTCTTTCACGACCTGTTGGGAAAATAATAAAGTTGGAAATCTCCACCTGGTGGGAAAAAAAACTACCAGATATGCTATACACATTTTCGTCAGCTGACTACTGTTATAGGGCGGTTCGTGAATATTTTTACGATTCGGAGCTCCGTGAATTTTCGATTCTCTCTTAATTTCATTATGAAAGACATGATAAAGATTGATGGCGATCGGTTTGGTTGATAATAAGGTGCTTATTTCCGGTTCTACATTTCGAAAATCATGGGCTCATTCTCGCACAACGAAGTCAGAAAATAAACAATTTTTCCATATGAATGGGAGATTTAAACTTTGAAATAACTTCTGAAATGTTTAATATTCTAGGAAAAAAATTCGATTCCCACCAGGTGGAGATTTCCAACTTTACCATTCGTCATCAATGAAGTTGGTACTTCATAATTTTGCCGATCCACACAAGTTCACCTCGTTCAACCGAATCCTCACAGATGACACTAACAAAATTGTTTAACTAAAACTTTTTTGCTTTCATTAATCTTCTTTGATATTTTAGAACTTTCCAAATATCCTGATATTGTATTGGTTCTTGCCGGAAGTTTATAAATGTAAGATCAGAATGCATGAAATACCTATATTTTACTAATTAACTTTTCTATTATAATTTATGTAGTAAAAGACGCTTCAACGCAGACGATAACGGACACAGATAGAGTAGATCATGTACATATACAGGGAGCTGGCCAAAATGAATTTGAAGCTGGATGGAATTGAGGCTACCATCGTAGGCCAACAAAGTCATAAAACCCTTGAGTTCCTAACAGTATCAAGTTGGTATGAACTCATTTTAAGCGAGGCAAAATTAAAAGATGACCCAACATGGCGAAAATCTTTTGTAAGTCTAGAATTTAATAACCTTTTTGAAATATTCAATTTAAATATTTTCTTTTAAATTAGATCACATATGCAAAAAATATAAGAGGGAGTGATGACAGTATTGCGAAGGCATTTACTAAAATAATTAAAGATGAAGCAATTAAAAACTGCAATTGGGACGGCACAAAAGGTACCTACAGTGCAAAATCGTTGAAAATATTTTCAGAAGTGTTATACGGTAAGAGTTAATAAATATATATAAAACGAAATTTATTAATGACATCGTTATTTTGCAGAAGATTGGTGTGACGATAAGGGATATGAACACTACTCCCAGGAAATAAAAAAATGATTGCGCTTAGCACGTGACCGCACAGATAAGAGAAAGAGACGGTAACAAACAACAATTAATACCATATAATAATTTTGTCATATATGAATTTTTGAATTTTTTTAAGGATTTTTTTGTTAAAATAAATTTAGTGAATATTGAAATTAATTTACATATTCATTTATTTTAGTTTTAGTTTTTTCTTTCATTTTATAGTGAGAACATAAAAATAAAAGTAATCTAGTATACAACAGATGGCGCTAATGCTTATGACATTTTGCTGTCCCCACCCAGTTGGTCGCTTGACTCTTAAGAGACATCCCAGTTGGTCGCGTCTGCGAGAATCTCGCAGATATCTCGAAGATATGGCGGCCTGTCTGCGAGATTCTTCGAGACGTCTTATGGGAAAATACAAGGTATCGAGACAAATGCTCCCCGAATCTCGAAGACATGTCTGCGAATGTCTCGATAGAAAAATGGCATTGGCAATAGCGCCATCTGTTTGATGATAGCGTGTTGTGATAAAAGCCCGTACTCGTATGAATATTTCGCGGAGATTGCCATCGGCTGGATATAAGAAAGGGGGTTATGAAATGAAACGTGCAGGCAGGGGCGAAGTTACCTTACTGCAATATAATAAATATAAAAAACTAATAACGTAGTGACACATTTCCAATCACTTCACATCGCACTTGTGTCGTTTTATTGTACTGGGATACCCAGTTGGTCGCTTGTCTCCTAAGAGACATAATCTCGATGGCTTGAGCCTCGGAATCATATTGCTTATCTTTCTTCATCACTAGATAGAAAGAAATAGCAATACAAACATGTGCTCCCACCACGATCTATTTCTAATGCAAAAAACAGCCGCATCATTCCGAGCGCAGCAAATGTCATCCGCGACTTACACGATAAAAATTAAATACGCGAAAAGTTACAGTTCAAGTGCGTCCACAATAAAACGGCACAAGTGCGATGTGAAGTGATGAAATGTGTCACTACGTTATTAGTTTTTTATATATATTATATAGCAGTTCGCCCCTGCCTGCACGTTTCATTTATAACCCCCATTCTCTTTTCCAGCTGATGGCAATCTCCGCGAAATATTCATACGAGTACGAGCTTTCATCACAACACGCTATCATAAAACAGATTGCGCTGCGGTAAACAAAAATTTGCTATCGAGACATTTGCGAGACATGTCTTCGAGATTTCGGGGTGCATTTGTCTCGATACCTTGTATTTTTCCCATAAGACGTCTCGCAGAAATCTCGGAGACAAACCGATATGTCTTCGAGAAATCTGCGAAATATCTCGCAGACGCGATCAACTGGGTAATCTCGATGGTTTGAGCCTAGGAATCATATTGAATCCTTCATCACTAGGGCTCTGTTCAAGATTTCTGCTATAGCTGCTTCGAAAGCATAGCATAGCAAGACTGTAGCAGCTGTCAATATCAGCCATAGCATGAAATAGCTTCTTCGGGTCTTGAACAGCCAAAAGCAGCTTGTATAGCTAATAACAGCTGTTCGACAAGCACATACGCAAGTTGGCGTGGCATATAAGACATTTGTTTGAATGGCTTTGAATACTTACCGCATTAACTGCTTCTAATGTTTCCTTAAATTTTTCGTTATTTCTAATGCTAATGATAGAGTTTCTTCCATTTTTAAAGACTGAAAATAACGTTTCGACGAAAGTGACAGCTACACACACATATAAATATTGCAATAGCCGCTTTCTAGCTACACTCGGGAGTGCGAGCAAGAAAAAGCAGCTATGGAAGCAGCTTTTTAAAAATCTTGAACAGATCTAGTGTCAAATAGCAAGCACGAGAAAGCAGCTTTTTGGTTGCATTGAACACAAAAAAGCAGCTAATAGCAGCTAAAAGCAGCTATAGCAGAAATCTTGAACACACTCCTGATAAAAAGAAATAGCAATATAAACATGTGCTATTGCCAAAGCCATTTTTCTATCGAGACATTCGCAGACACGTCTTCGAGATTCGGGGATCATTTGTCTCGATACCGTGTATTTTTTCCCATAAGACGTCTCGAAGAATCTCGCAGACAGGTCGCCATAGTCTTCGAGATATCTGCGAGATTCTCGCAGACGCGACCAACTGGGTTATCTTTCTTCATCACTACACCTTTTCAACATGTATTTCAGATTATATAATATTAATTTCAGATTAGGTAAATTGTATTTCAGAACAGTGAGTTGTATTTCAGATTAGGTAAATTGTATTTCAGAATAGTGAGTTGTATTTCAGATTATGTAAATTGTATTTCAGAATAGTGAGTTGTATTTCAGATTAGGTAAATTGTATTTCAGAATAGTGAGTTGTATTTCAGATTATGTAAACTCACTATTTTGAAATACAATTTACATAATCTGAAATACAACTCACTATTCTGAAATACAATTTACGTACTCTGAAATACAACTCACTATTCTGAAATACAATTTACCTAATCTGAAATACAACTCACTATTCTGAAATACAATTTACCTAATCTGAAATACAACTCACTATTCTGAAATACAATTTACATAATCTGAAATACAACTCACTATTTTGAAATACGATTTACGTACTCTGAAATACAACTCACTATTCTGAAATACAATTTACATAATCTGAAATACAACTCACTATTCTGAAATACAATTTACATAATCTGAAATACATGTTGAAAAGGTGTAGATAGAAAGAAATAGCAATAGAAACATGTGCTCCCACCATAATGTATTTGTAAGGCAAAAAATAGCCGCATCACTCCGAGCGCAGCAAATGTCATATGCGACTTACACGATAAAAATTATATATGCGAAAAGTTACAGTTCAAGTGCGGTCACAATAAAACGACACAAGTGCGATGTGAAGTGATTGGAAATGTGTCACTACGTTATTAGTTTTTTATATTTATTATATTGCAGTAAGGTAACTTCTCCCCTGCTTGCACGTTTCATTTCATAACCCCCTTTCTTATTTCCAGCCGATGGCAATCTCCACGATATATTCATACGAGTACGAGCTTTTATTACAAAACGCTATCATCAAACAGATGGCGCTATTGCCAAAGCCATTTGTTTATCGAGACATTCGCAGATATGTCTTCGAGATTCGGGGAGCATTTGTCTCGATACCTTGTATTTTTCCCATAAGACGTCTCGAAGAATCTCGCAGACAGGCACCCATAGTCTTCGAGATACCTGCGAGATTCTCGCAGACACGACTGGGTGACAAAAGATCGCTTTCAAGCTTTTGTATTATACTATCAATATTTTATGTACTTAAAAGACTCAATAAAAGTTTCTGAATCTGAAACTGAAAAGACTGAAGAACAACAGTTTGTAGAGGACGTGAGATTCAAGCATAATGTAGACAACATGTTGGGATCAAAGCGTCAAATTTCATGTTGCTGATTGGTTAAAGGCTTCCATCGTCAGCAGGGAATACACGATACAACGGTTGTACCGACGTGTGTTGTTGCGATATCTGTCCAACGGTTGTATGCACGGCACACACGATGCGATTTGCTTACAATTTTCTTCCAACAAGAGCTCATTGTTATTCACAGTACAGTTTTAGATACAACAGAAGCACCAAAAACTTACGAATGAAATTGCTACAACAGTTGTATTCATTATAATACACTATTCAATTTACATATAACCTGTCCCATGCGACCACCGGTTTTCGGTTTAGAGCATACAACCGTGCGATATTGGCCCAACCGTTGCTTATAAGGGCATACACGATACAATCGTCGCATACAACGCCAAATGGGGCAAACAGTTGGTACAACCGTTTTATAGTGTAGTCCCTGCTTAACACAATCAGATTTCATTACGGAAGATCTCGTTTTTAGCCATTCCATATACTTCATGCGTGTAGTATACGAAACTTTGCCTGCTGGGATACTACCACTGTCCTCTCTTTATCATCAGGGATATTAGCTTGAAGTTTGACGTTGATCTCACTTTTTTCCAGTAATTTTTTTTGGCGTCGTAAATCCTTAACAGATGTAATTTTTGTAATTTGTAAAAAAGTTAAACTGAAATTAATGCCGTTGAAAGAAGAAATTTTGTTATTTAAAGAGTGGGCTTGTAGTCTAGGAGCACCCATAGACGCTGTACCTAGCGATGAAGCTTTGAAATCGTACGTACAAAAATTATATTATTTTCAATTTTGGGCTAATCATTTTTTTTTTGAATCCATAAATTTCAGAATATTTAAATCACGTCAAAGTGAACTACTTTTTAGCTTAACAAAGAAAGTTCGTTCTAGTCGAAATGCAATTGAAGTCCGACAGAATATTTTGTTATCAAAAACGGAACAAGAGCCTATTGATGCTATGACGGTGAGTATCGTGACAAAACCAATTTCTTTTACGTATTGTGTTCGTACAGGCCACCATACACTATCGTTCTTGCATGTCATGCATGCATGAATATTTGAATTTTTTTCGAAAATCTCTCGTGTATGGGGCTGCATGATGGCATTACATGCCTGCCATCATGCGGCATGATGAAAATCAAAAAATTTTGATTTTTCTGGGCGGAGCCAACGCGCATGACAACATGCATGATGGTGTATGGCGATCGTCATTTTAATTTTACGTTTTTCGAATGTGGATGACGGCTCATTGAAGGCGAAGGAATATACTTTCTTTGCTTCTTGTTCACTGAGATGTATACATGGAGACCTCGATCTGCTATCTCATATAGCCGACGTTTTAGAAATGTCATTATTTCGAAAAAGTTGTCCATGATAAGCCGAGCTTCTGCATTATTGAACAAAATTCTGATGAATTTAAACATTCATTAGATTTAAAATTGGTAATGCAGATAAAATAATTTTAGATCGAAACATTTCTTTTAGTTTCTTTCAGAAATTCAATTAATTTTAAGTTTGAAGTAACTTCGAAAGTTATCCAGGGCACAAATTGGAAAATCCGATTTCGAAACCGGAAATGGAAAGAAGGAAAGAGTTAGTAGCATGGTTGCGCATATATTTAAAGCGAGAAGAAAAACAATGACAATGTCAATGACAGAATTACAGACAACAGACAGCAAAATTACAGATAACATGAAAAAAAAATTCGAACTTTTAGGTGTAATTTCGAATTGGGCGCAAATAATTTGAATTTGATAAATACTTTTTTGGATAAACAGTGCAAGGCATTGAAAGAAAATGAGTTCATAAAATTGCAACTAAGTTGTGTAAATTTTACAGGCAATATTGGCTACTGCAGTACGAATATAATACCATCTACCTATCGTTATGGCGCTATATTAAAAAATAACGTATTACATGTTCAACCGTTATAAATTTTCCCAAGGAACTGTTATTATTATAGATCATTTTTTTTGCGGAGAAAGTTTGGTTGTTGGTAACGTAAAAACGTTAGGGCTTATATCCATATGTTGTATTCCTGAGTATTGGCCCAAACAGAACACGGACTTCGGCTTCGATTTTGCCATTTGCCTACTGTACCGAAGTCGAAGTCGATGTTGTGGGCATCACCATATAATCCTGTGTGTTCTAAAAAGACAGGGACTTCGAAGCCGAAGTCCGTGTTCTGTTTGGGCCATAATTCAGGCCTGATTAAAAAAGCTTGACATCACGAAAATTAAGGAAATAAAAACGTAAATTATAATAAACCAAAATATATTCGCTTTCCATTATACGGTACAATCTGAAATCAAATGTTTGTTGTTTGAATCTAATAAAAAAAAAGAACATTAATGATAAAAAGAAAAAGAAAACTCCTAGTTTCTTGTAATTCATATCATAAACAGCATAAATCTGTGCGCCGCGCTGCAATCAGCTCGGACTCTTGCGCCTCTCGTAAAATCATCGGTTCTTAGTATGTCGTTCATGTTGTCGTCGACGACGTTGTACTTTGATTATCGCTTGTCGTCGAAGACATTGTGACATCGTCGTCATCCTGAGCGCTTACCGGTTTAACATCACCGTCGATTTTCATACGTTTACTGGCCGACTCATTTGTCGACGATGATTCGCTATCGGGTGCTGCAGCTGCTGTACCGTCGTCGGTGACAACACGAGCTGGTAATGCGGCACGTTTTCTTGATAGGGCAATCGGAACTGCTTCCGATTCCATGAAAATTTTCGTCGGTAGATGGAGAATTGCTGGTTTCTGACTGCCGTCATGTTAACACAGCCGGTTCCGTCGCCCATTGTATTCGGTGCTAGGCAATTGTTGAAGAGCTAGAGAATGAGGTGGTGATTAGATTTTTGGACATTTTTTCCAAGGTTTTCCTTTTTTCTTTTACCTGTTCGCAAATTTGTGATAGTTTTTCGCATCCTTCGTCGATTCTTTTCTTAATGAATTCAACCACTTCGTCACTGGACATGAAGTTCCAGATGCCGTCGCATGCTAGAATCATAAACTCATTGTTTGGTGAGATTATTAGCTTCGTAACATCCGGCAGAGCTGAGATCATTTGTTTTTCGTCGGGCAAATCTTGATTCTATAAAAAAACAAAAAAAAAATAACCGATATGCCAATTACTTTCCGAAAAATATCAACTTACCATTTTATAGGCGTGATCTCCAATCGCGCGGCATTAACGCGGCCAAAAGTAACTTTGCCGCCCGCTTTGTATATTCGTTCGCTCTCCTCATCGTCTTCGGGTTTGTGATCGAAGCTCGTTTCAATTGCCTTTCCGTTTCGACATACAACGCAACGCGAATCACCGGCATTTACTACGTATAAATCGCAACCGTTAATCAATGAGAAGGCGGCCGACAACAGTTGAACAGTTTTAGAACTGTCAATTCGGATTGTCAAACTGACAATTCAAATTGTCAGAACTTCCCCTTGTTGCCCCTGTTTTTTCGAAATTCGTCACAAATTCGAAGTTCAAAGAAGGAGCGAGAGGGTACGATTTCATCGGCTATTTCAACCTGTCAAATCGTATAGGGAAATGAGCCGATGAGGTATCCATATGTATATATCAGTGTTCTTGTTCCGTATCCTGACGGAAAACAAATATCTCATTACCAGGTGCGTTGCGTGAATCTTCATAAAGCCTTGCATATACAGGCGAGCATGTTGGCGCAAACATGGGTTTGCGCAAGCCAATTCGCTCGTGTATGGCATTTTTGGCCGTTTGGACAAACATGCTCGCTCAAAAATCAAAATATTTTGATTTTTCAGCGCCAACATGTTGGTGTTGGCGTATGTTCTCACGTGTATGGTGATGTTTGCGCAAACTTCAGTGCTCAGTTGTTCAACGGCTGTCGTTGGAAGACGTCAAATCGGAATAATTTCACGATTTATAGAATCGGAAATTTGGGTAGAGTAAGCCTGAAACATGGCGAATAAAATCAGAGATATATGTACAAGCATTGTGCAATTAAAAAAAATTAAAAACAAGGCATATGATGTGTGCAAGTAGAAATAAAACCAGACAAGCACAAGTTGTTTCCATGGCGGAATCCAATAAGCAAGTGAAGCCCCTCATATACAGGCGAGCATGTCGGTGCAAACATAGGTTTGCGCCAACATTAGTCTTAGCGCATATACCGGCGAGCATGTTGGCGAGCCTCAAGCCCCTCATATACAAGCGAGCATGTTGGCGCAAACATGGGTTTGCGCAAGCCAATTCGCTCGTGTATGGCATTGTTGGCCGTTTGCACAAACATGCTCGCTCAAAAATCAAAATATTTTGATTTTTCAGCGCCAACATGTTGGTGTTGGCGTATGTTCTCACGTGTATGGTGATGTTTGCGCAAACTTCAGTGCTCAGTTGTTCAACGGCAGTGGTTGGAAGACGTCAAATCGGAATAATGTCACGATTTATAGAATCGGAGTTTTGGGTAGAGTAAGCCTGAAACATGGCGAATAAAATCTGAGATATATGTACAAGCATTGTGCAATAAAAAAAATTAAAAACAAGGCATATGATGTGTGCAAGTAGAAATAAAACCAGACAAGCACAAGTTGTTTCCATGGCGGAATCCAATAAGCAAGTGAAGCCCCCCATATACAGGCGAGCATGTCGGTGCAAACATAGGTTTGCGCCATCATTAGTCTTAGCGCATACACCGGCGAGCATGTTGGCGAGCCTCACTTGCTTATTGGATTCCGCCATGGAAACAACTTGTGCTTGTCTGGTTTTATTTCTACTTGCACACATCATATGCCTTGTTTTTAATTTTTTTTAATTGCACAATGCTTGTACATATATCTCTGATTTTATTCGCCATGTTTCAGGCTTAAGCCTCAGTTACAATGGTTCCGATCCGATCCGATCCGGAAAACGGAGAGTGTTGAGTTTCTCCATCCGACACACATCTAAAGGGAATTTCGGAAAGCCCAGTCACAATCATTCCGGTAATTAGCCGAGACACAAAACGGATAGGTAAAGTTGACCAACTTTCAACTTCTATCCGTTCCGACGGCAAGAGATGAATTATTCAATTTCACCACCTCCTTCGCCGCACTAAAAATCACAATTACACCTCGATAATGTCACTTTGATGGATGTCGGAACGGAATCATTGTGACTAGAAAATTTTCTCATCCGAAATTACCGGATCGGATCGGATCCATTGTAACTGAGGCTTTACTCTACCCAAATTTCCGATTCTATAAATCGTGACATTATTCCGATTTGACGTCTTCCAACGACTGCCGTTGAACAACTGAGCACTGAAGTTTGCGCAAACATCACCATACACGTGAGAACATACGCCAACACCAACATGTTGGCGCTGAAAAATCAAAATATTTTGATTTTTGAGCGAGCATGTTTGTGCAAACGGCCAACAATGCCATACACGAGCGAATTGGCTTGCGCAAACCCATGTTTGCGCCAACATGCTCGCCTGTATATGAGGGGCTTGAGGCTCGCCAACATGCTCGCCGGTGTATGCGCTAAGACTAATGTTGGCGCAAACCTATGGCGCAACCCTATGAAGTTTCACGCTGCGCGCCTGCTTATTACTTGTCGTGAAACCACGCAATGAGGGCACCTACCGCGGTGCGGGTGGATCGACGGAGAGAAAAAATCGGCCAACTGTTTGGGTGCAACTTCATTATTTTTTCGGCAGAAGTTCGGGACGCGTTGAGTGTTTTGAAGCGATGTAGGTTACTATGCAAATGCAACTGACAACCAAAGAAATAACGTTCATTAAAGCTTCCTGGTTAAGAAATATATAGGAATTCGTGAATATGTATTAGATATCGAAAAATTTAGAAGAATATTTTTAGGCGCATATATAAAGAGCCCGCAAAAGTAAAATAGCTCGATATATCTAAAATATACATACATTTTTCTTACTC
This sequence comes from Beris chalybata, assembly GCA_949128065.1. NCBI lineage: Eukaryota > Metazoa > Arthropoda > Insecta > Diptera > Stratiomyidae > Beris > Beris chalybata. The sequence goes on from OX421895.1 coordinate 58,557,698, forward strand.
AATCTCTGAACATAAATAAAATCTAAACCTTTTTTTGCTTTAATTACTCTAGTAGCGCATCTACATATGTGTACTAATTCAACTTTCTGACTTAAACCGCTTCTGAGATATAAAAAACCACCACTCACCGCCATATTATGCTACGCCTATTACTCTATTACTCTACTCTACTCTACAATAATCCCAAATTTTTAGTCTTCTATTTATTGCGGTTTTCGAGAAATAGAAATCAGAATATTTTCCTGTCTACCCTCTTTCACCATCATCCCCAAAAATTCCTCCTCACCTCAACTCCTGTAAAAATTTTAAGATCATATCCAATACGGTTTCTGTGATATAAAAATTATTTTTTTAAGAAATTGCTTTTTCAAACACTATCGAGCTCCCCCTCTCCTCCCCTCAAAAATTTTACTTTCACTAGACTCCTCTTGTGATCCCATATACAGAAACTAAATTTGATCTTTCTGGTGTAATTGGTTCGGAAGATATTGTAATCCAAAGTTTTTAACCACCCCCAACCTTACACCCCACCACCCCCTTATAAATGTTAGCCCTAGTCTAATCTTGAAGTATACTTGAGGAGAAAAACAGAGTTTCAAACTTCTGACATCAATTGTCCCAGAGATGTCGATCTTAGAATGTTTCAATCCCGGCTTTTATGTGTTTCAGACTCATAGTTTTCACTCCCATTTCCACACCCCTCATCCCCTATTAACCATTTTATTTTTGCAAATGAGTCAACTATACATAGTACTACATAAGTTCCAAGTTTCAACCTCATAGCATAAGTGGTTCTTGAGATCTAGAAACCTAAATGTTTCATCTAAAACCCTCCCCTTTCCTCCCCTTTCATACCCCCACACCTCCAAAAGATACCAGTCGTTGGGGTTCATCCAATCTACCAACCATAAAAATTTCATGTCAATATCTCAACGGGTTTGGAAGCTACGTGCCTTCAAACTATTTTACGTACGGCATATGGCGTCAAAAATTCTGTCGATCAGGAGAGCACAAGCCACTATACGTCGACCATAGCACTTTGAGTTTTGAAGCGAGACTGGTTGGCATGAACGTGTATGGCAAATCAAAATTCATGCATGACATGATAGTGTATGTGGCCTTAATGCTATGTTCAGACTTTGCGTTTCAAACGCATTTAAGGGCTCATATCACCCTGAAAAGCGTTTTTTTTTATAAATTTTTATGTCTTATACTCAAGAATTATAAAAAAAATTTGAATTTAGAAAATTCCACTCCATTACAAAATTATAGCACTAAATGTGACCATACATCGGTTTAAAGCGGCTTACTGCCTATTTGCGCCCACTCTCAACAGCAGCGTTTAGCATATATTTTTTTCGCAAAAGCCGAGTTTCATAGAAAACAAGGTCATTCATAGGACCATCTGCGAAAAGCACGACGATAAAAGAGGAAGGAAGGAACTTTAAACGCATTTTTCTCGAAACTATGTTTTCAACCAGTGTCGGCACGATAACTAAGTCAATTTTCAATATTTTTCAATTTTTTTTTTTAAATTTTGATAACTTTTTTCTCTATGGGGTGACGCGAGCTTTTTTTAATTTTTTAGTTAGACAATATTTTATAAATTATTAAACGTAACTTTTTTTTAAAAAAAAACTGTTTGAAATACTGTAACTTCTTTATTTAAAAAAAAAATAAAAAATCCCTCCGTCACCCTATAACTACTACATTGTTTTACAAGATTCTTTTTCATTTTTGCAAATTGAATTATTTTTGGTGAAGTTATGATACCGACAAGAATGCCCCGTAGTTTTCGTCAGTAGTCTATTTATACCCGTAAAAAATAATGTTAATATTAATAGTTGAATAGTTAGTAAGATATGTGAACTCAACAATTTTTTTTTTTCACCATATAACCTTTTTATTGTTTGTTCAAATTAACTCGTTTTTCAGCGCCCGCAGGGTGATATGAGCCCTTAAGGGGAGGGAAGGGTATTTGCCTCTAGCTGACCTAAAAATATGGCAATTTACATGATTTTTTTTTCATAGAAGAAGATGTAAATAGAATGGTGGGATTTTTTCGCAAGATATTTAAGTATTAAGTATTTAAGTAAAACAAAATTTTTTTTTTTCAAAATGATATCTTGGGGGCTAGGTATATGGCAAGCGCCGTCATCACTTTCAAAAAAGATGACCACTTGGCGTAACCTGTAAAAGTTGTACAGTTTATCCGAATTTAAAAATTCAAAAAATTTTCAGAAATATATTAATGTAGCTGTAGCTTATACCTATAAAATCAATAAAAACTCAAACAAACAAAAAACGGCGGGCATACAAAGTTCAAGTTTCGATTTTTCAGGGTTTTTTTTATCTTAAAGGTGTTAAAAAAATTAAAAGAATTTTTTTTTCACCATTTTGTTGGTGTTAGATCTCTTATGATCTACTGTCTTCTCGTATGATTCAGACCTTGTAGGAGAAGAGAATAAAAAGTTGCTGGATTTTCTATATGCAAATTTGGTATGGTATGGTGTAAGGGGTGGTGATGCTATCATCCTCCTTCACTTAGTCGTTATAATTCGTCCATTGTGCTCCCCGTTTGAGTTTGAAGAACTCATGGAACCTAAAACCATTTTGTGGATTTTATAAAGTTTGCTATGTTACATAGCTTTCCTGTATCGATATTACCGAGGTCATCGAGGAAATAAGCGCCGAGGTTCCGTCTTCTCGTTTTCGATAGGCCCGGACACTCACATAGGACGTGAAAGATTGACTCCTCCACTTCTGGGTCACCGCAGCTACGACAAAGATCATTTGCGTCGGCTCCCAGTCGTCTAGCATGTCTACCGATCAGGCAGTGCCCTGTGAGCACTCCGATTAGTGTGCTAGCATCTTTCCTGCTCAGACTCAGGATATACTTGCTTTTCCCGTTATCGTATTCGGGCCAAAGAGTTCTTGATATTGAGCATGTAGTTAGGTTTGACCATCTATTGCCTGCCCGCTGCAAGCATAGTGAGTCGATAGACTGATTTATGGATCCGATGGGAATAGCAATGAGCTGGTCCATCACTAGTGAGCTTAGGCTAGAGCCTGCTCGAGCGAGTTCATCAGCTTGCTCATTCCCCTGGATTCCACAGTGGCCTGGCACCCAGCAGAGGGTAATATTATGCCGTGTGCCGATGGTGTTAAGAAAACCACGACACTGTCTAACTAGTTTTGATCGTGTTGAGTTCGAGCTAAGGGCCTTAATGGCTGCTTGGCTGTCAATGCAAATAGTGATGTCTTCTGTAGCATTCACCTTTGCTGCAATAATTTTGCAGGCTTGAAGTATTGCAAAGATTTCCGCTTGAAATACACTGGCATGGTCCGGTAGCTTGAAGGACTCATTAATATCGAGTTCCTGTGAGAACACCCCCGCGCCTGTACCAGAAATCATTTTCGAACCGTCGGTAAATACCATTATGGTCCTGTTGACTAGGTTGCGTTCTACATTCCAGTCGATCGTGTGTGGGATTTTAACAGAAAATTCCCTACTGAAATCTAATTCTGGCACAATGTAGTCCGTTTCCCTGTTCGTATCACACTCCAAGAAGTCATTGAGTATGGTACTGTGACCAGCAGGTATAGTTCTCCAGTAACCTAACTCTTTGAGTCTAAGAGCGCCTTTTGCAGCCATGCTTTTGATGTGCATGTCCATTGGCAGCAGGTGGAGGATAGTTTCCAGTGCTGCCGTGGGTGTGGTTCTGAGGGCGCTAGTGACCCCAATGCATGCCAAGCGCTGTACTTTTGTCAGCTTGCTAAGATACGTGGACTTCCTAGTCGCCTCCCACCACACTATCGCACCATAGCTTAGGATTGGTCTTACTATGGCTGTGTACATCCAATGTACTAATTTTGGTTGTAGACCCCACTTATTACCGAACAACTTTCTGCAGGCGTAAAATGCGTTATGCGCTTTTTTAACGCGTTCTTCCAGATTAAGTTTCCAGCTAAGTTTCTTGTCTATAACAACCCCAAGATATTTAGCGCTGTCGGAAAGATGAAGCTCGTCGCTTCCCATCTTTGGTAACGCAAAAACTGGGATTTTGTACTTCTTCGTGAAGAGGACCAGCACTGTTTTAGAGGGATTAACCCCTAGACCGCAGTTGCCGGCCCATTCTCGTAGTTTGTTGAGTGCTGTCTCCATCAAACTACTAATTGTCGGTAAATGTTTCCCTGAGACAAGTATGACCACGTCATCGGCGTATGCACATGCCTTGATTCCGAGGTTCTCAAGTTCCACAAGGATCTCGTTGACTACGAGAAGCCAGAGTAAGGGCGAGATCCCTCCTCCTTGCGGAGTGCCTCTGGAGACTGACTTTGTAATAAGACATTGCCCCAGTTCGGATTCAATGATTCTATTATGTAGCATTTGGTCAAGCCAATTGCAAATCTCGGGTTCCACTTCCATCGTTAGTAGTGCGCTTTTAATAGTCGAAAGACGAACATTATTGAAGGCGCCTTCTATATCAAGGAATGCGGCGAGAGTATATTATGAGAGTATAGTATGAGAGTGATTTTTTGATTGTTAGCACTACCTCATGTAAGGCTGTATCCACAGACTTGCCCTTTGTATAGGCATGTTGTGACTGTGACAGTAGATTGCGCGGAATTTTGTTGCGAACGTGGTTATCCAGAATCCTTTCAAAGGTTTTGAGGATGAAGGACGTGAGACTTATCGGTCTAAAGTCTTTCGCAGTAGTGTGACTAGGTTTACCCACCTTGGGTATATAAACTACTCGTACCCTGTTCCATTGCGATGGAACATGGTTGAGTCTAATGCAGCTTGTGAAGATCACCAGTAGCCGAGGGATTACCGAATCTGCCGCGTGTTGCAGCATTGCAGGTATAATTCCGTCAGGTCCTGGCGATTTGTACAAAGAGAAGGATCCGATTGCCCAGCTTATTTTGTCAGTATCAATTATTGAGTTGGACAAGTCTTGGTTTCCTTCTTCTCGACTATGTTCGTAGCTGACAGAGTCAGTGTTGCTAGCTGGTGAACAGTCAGGGAAATGAGTGGTCATCAGAAGCTCTAAAGTTTCCTCGGGAGATTCTGTCCAGTTCCCTCCGCCATCCTGGATGAAGGTATTCATCGGTGGAGTTTTAGAAAGAACCTTCCTCAATCTTGCCGATTCGTTTGTTGATTCTATTGACTCGCAGAAGTTCATCCAGGACGACTTCTTTGCTTGCCTAATAGTCTTCTTGAGGCATTTAAGACCCTGTTTGTAGCGCTGCCAGTCTTCTGCAGAATCGCTAAATTTAGCTCTGTTGAAGAGTTTTCTAGCTTCTGCACGTCGGGTCTTAACCTCGGCATTCCACCAGACGGGTAGTCTTTTCGTAGAAGGTCTGCTGATTGGACAAGTTTTCTGGAATGCGTCACGCAGCACAGAGGTCAGTTCCTCCACCGCAGTGTCTAGTTCTGCTCTGTCTTGGACTGTGTCCATGCTTCGTGTGCTCAGTTGTCCATTAACTAAATTCGTAAATTTTTTCCAATCTGTTTTCTTGGGGTTTCTGAATGGTTTAGGGGGAGTTACTTGATATTCTACGTTGAAGGTTATCAGACAGTGATCCGAAAGGGATGGCTTGTCCGATACCCTCCAATTCTCGACCCTTAGTCGCTCTGAGTCAGATACCAGGGTTAGGTCAAGAACTTCTCTTCTGATACTATTCATAAAAGTTGGGGTATTACCCCGATTACAGATTAACAGAGAGGAAAATAAAATAAATTGAAAAAGGGACTCACCTCTATCGTTTGTATTACTACTACCCCATTGGGTGTGATGCGCATTCGCATCAGATCCCACTATGAGGTCGAGTTTCTTTTCGGTAGCCATATCTACCAGTTTAACCAATTCTTCCGGTGGTGCGTCCTTGTCGTGGGACAAGTATGCAGAAGTCAGAATGAATGGTTCCAGGCAGCTATACCTTTCGCATCTGGTGACCGTAAAATCGCCAGAGCTATATGACGGGACAAAGAAGAGGTGGAAGCACTTCCTTGCAAGAATGCAGGAGCGAATTTTACCGTTGTCCTTGCTGTAGTATATATTGAAATCACGCCTCCTCAGTCCCTGGATCTGGTTACAGTGTATCCATGGTTCCTGAATTAGCGCGATGTCAATATGCTCTTCGTCGAAAAGCGCCAAGAGATTGGCCGAGGCCGCTTTGCTATGGTGGAGATTTATTTGAGCTATCTTCATCACCATGCTGCTAATTGGGGGTTTGTTCGGTATCTATTTCTGGATCCCCGATGGGCCAGGATTCCGTTTCGCGATGTCCTCGCCGTCCTGTGTTCCAGGGGCGTCATCGTTAGTCCTCTCCTCCTTAGTCCGCTCCTTCCGATCAAGGATTTTTACTTTGACGGCTCCAAGGCTAAAAGACAATCGGTCCGAGTTGTCCTTGATATATCGGACTGCAGCGGGGCCAAGGTGGAGGATGAAAGTTTGGCCCGTCTGTCCAGCTTTCTCCGCTTTGGCAACGCATATCTCGTCAGACGGGATGTTCGCGTTTTGCCTCCGCAGAGCAACTTGCACCAGATCGGGCTGAATAGGAGGTCCAGGAATAAAAACCCGGCCTATTGTCGCTTCCGGGAACTGATCGCCCTGGAGGACTTCGAGCTTAGCTCCTTCCCAAAGCTCCCCCATTGTAGCGATTGCGGCCCTCAGGAAGGCCAGCGCATGCTGGTCTTGGCAGCGAATGATTCGCATTCCCCGTATTCGACCGCTGTCGCTGTATACCGGAGCCTTCGCGTTAGGATCCTCACAGATACCTATAACCCGCTTGAAGAACTCCGTAGATACTATCGTCCAACGGTCGTCGGGGATTTTTAGTTCCGGGTTTCCCCGGTCAACTACTGCCGCCTTCAGGTTATCCGCTACAGCGTCACGATATGTGGCTGGGATCTTCTGACTGACGGAAGTTTCTTTATGTTTTTTGGAGGGACAAATTTACTCTATTTAATTTCGGATCAAGCCGATAAGTATTTGCCCTTTAATTTTAGAGGATCCTGTCTTCAAAATACCCTGTCGAGTGCAGAAGCGACAACTCAGCAGGATGTTCTGAAGTAGGATTTTATTTTCTATATACCTTGTTAAATATTTAGTCAAATCGACTGTGAATGCGCCAAACTGACAGCAATTCGTTCTTGTTAAATATTTAGTCAAATCGACTGTGAATGCGCCAAACCGACAGCAATTCGTTCTTGTTAAATATTTAGTCAAATCGACTGTGAATGCGCCAAACCGACAGCAATTCGTCCTGAAAAGAAGGGAGAGATCGAGGCCGTTGGTTGACGCGACCTTTATAGTGTGAGCTTAGTAGTAAGGACCATGCTTACCTATCATTTTAGCATTACGCCAGTACAGAACAGCAATACTGTAGTGTGGTCAAAATAAATGGAAAAATTGTTGTTGTTCCACGGCCGTTTGGACCAGCTGGTATGGTCTTTTTAAAGTAGGTCAGTAATCTGTTTGTTTCTGATTGGTTCTTTCGGAATGGGGCTATTTGCTTGTTTTTTAGAGGGATGGGAGTGTAAGTGGGATAGCTATGGGTTGGGGTTAGTTGAAGTGAATATGCATCTCGCTTCAGAACGATCTCGTCATCATGGCGGATAGTTTGTTTACCACAGCCGGGATGGGAGTGTAAGTGGGATAGCTATGGGTTGGGGTTAGTTGAAGTGAATATGCATCTCGCTTCAGAACGATCTGGTCATCATGGCGGATAGTTTGTTTACTACGGTCGTTATGTCTTATTTCTATTGCGGGGGCTATGTGCTTGTACTTGCTTTGCGGGAAGTAACCATGTGATCATGTTTACAAGTGCTTCGAACTTGTTCTCTTGCGATGATCTGATATGTTTCGTGGCGGGAAGACGATCGTTTGGGGCTATGTGCTTGTACTTGCTTTGGCGGGAAGTTTGTTATTACCATGTGATCAAGTACTTGGCATGGAGCGGCCGCTTTTCTTTGCGATGATCTTCGTATTTGTTTTGGCGAGAAGTTTGTTATTGTGCACAATTTGGTTCAATTATTCTACACTGTTCGTTGTACCACGACACTTGTTGTGGCGGGAAGTTTGTAATTACCATGTGATCAATGAAGTGAATGGATTTCATTGCCATGGTCGTTTGGGTCTATGTGCCTGCTTTGGCGGGAAGTATGTTGGGAAGTCGTGAATGGGGTTGGAAATAAAACAATTTCTTTCAGACTAAAAAATCTTTTATTGAAAAATTAAGCTCTACTGAGAGTCGTTATTTCTTTGGAAAAATCTTAGTTTAATGAACCCACCACGGGAATCATCTTTACCATCATATATGAGGTAATGATTCGGGGTCTGGTTAAGGTCCTCTACATGACGCTGCGTTTTTATTTTTTCTGTAAATCGCGGTGGCAGGAAGCAAAACTTTCCATCTTCAAGAAAGACTGCCAAACGGGTTCCATATTTCGTCTTCATTAGCTTGAAGGTGGAGATTTTGTACTCCGCACCTTCAACCAATGAACCCCATGATGTGAGGGTTCCCGTGTTCCCCTGGGCAATCGCGTTCAAAGTGCTGGAATTCTGTTGGAAGATTCAAAGTTAAAATTGGAATTAAAAAACATCGCAGTCACGATCGGCTCCAAGCCAACCGTATGATACTCTAGATGAAATACTGTCTAGAGTATAATTATAATTTGAACAAAAGTCTGACTTACCATTGCTTAGGATTTCCCGACGGTGTGAAAGTTGAGATTGATATGATTCTATCCGTGCCTTCGACCGATTTATATACAATCTCTAGAGCAAAGTTTCTTGCTCTTTTTCTATAGAAATTTTCCTCTATACAATGCAATGCGATATGTAAAAGATGCAATTCGCCACAGCAGAAGTAATTCATATATGTGTTAGATTAATCAAGATGAATTAATATTATAAGTCACATCGTCTAGATGTAGATGATAGTCATCTCCTATCATGCATGGACAAGTTAAGTACAAGTCTTCTTTGAGGTGTAGAGAATTTTATTTACTACATTGTATGTCTCAAAGTCTGGATCAATTGAGAGTAATTAATATGATAGATTAACGACCTGCAAGTGATATTATAAGATTTGTCTTGTCTACATATTTGCTACAATGTATATTAAAGCAGACATAAGTCGTCGTTGAGATTTAAAATAAATTCATTAGCGATATTGATTGTCACAATTATGATGTATGAAATACGTGTATATGATATGTAAAAGGAAAAGAACACCGATTTCAACTAGTATAAAAGAGGGACTGTAAATTTGGATGAGATCAAACTATTGAGGACGTTCCAAGATGTAAGTATAACTTGTTGAAATAAATGTTTAATTTCAAATATAAATAATCACTTTTTTAGAATTCGCATGAACTTCACAAAGAAAATTGAACTAGCAGGGTTACTCCTTGAACTCGTGGATAACCTGCTAAATCCTGACGCCTTTAGAAATTGCAGTGGTGTCAGAGAGACAGAAGAAGGTGTGCCAAAAGCGATCAGCTGCGGAAGCAGCGTTGGTGGTAGTGAAAACCACAGTGCTGTGCTAGGTACTCCCAGCAATAGTAGCAGAGTTGAATTATATACGAAGGATAGTGCTGTTACCGGGTGCAACAGTCAACTAGTACTTCCAGCGAGGGTCATATATAAAAGGAGCGGAAGCAGTGTTCGTGGTAGTAAAAACCACAGTGCTGTGCTAGGTATCCTCAACAAGGGACTGTAAATTTGGATGAGATAGTGCTGTTACCGGGTGCAACAGTGAACTAGTACTTCCAGCGAGGGTCATATATAAAAGGAGCGGAAGCAGTGTTCGTGGTAGTAAAAACCACAGTGCTGTGCTAGGTACCCTCAACAACAGTAGCAGAGCCGAGAAATATGTAAAGGATAGTACTGCTACCGAGAGTAAGAGCCAGCCACTACTTTCTGTGAGGACAATAATTAAAAGGAAAAAGGTGAAAATTCTTCCGATTGGAGAGACGTGGTTCAACACATCTAACATCGAGCTGAAGCGGAAATTAGATGCTGTCGAGCTGAAGCGGAAAATAGATGCTGTAAAATTTAAGCGGACATTAGATGCTATCGAGCTGAAGCGGAAAATAAATGCTGAAAAATTTAAAAAAGAATCTTTCGAGATAAAATAGTGCTAAATTTATTAGATTTGCTAAAGTTTTGTAAAGATGGACGTGAAAAATATTATTTTAAATTTAGAAACTGCGTTAAGTCTAGATTATAAGATGTTTATTTCTAGTTTAAGTAATTTAGTTAGAATAGTGGAAGAAAAAAAAGTTAAGTTTTCTTGTAAGGAGAAAAACTTTCTTCTGGAAAAATTTGCAAAGCTTTCAATTCAGTGTAATTCAACTGATGTTATGAAAGAAGCTCTAAAATTTTTAATCTACAGTGATGGAGATGATTTTCTAAGTGAAGAAAAACATAAAGATGTCCTTGACAGTCGTAGAGTGCCTGATAAAACCCAACCTAATAGTCTGCTACGACAGACTTTTGTAAACAATGAGTTTGTTAATGGCGGTAATGATATTTTTACACAGGGTGAGTCGATTCAAAGTGGAAGCGGGTTACGTGGAAGGTTCGAAGTGTTATCCAGACAGGCGAGGTTTTTTAAAAAATTTAACGTAGAGGGTAAAAAAATTACATTCAGGATAAATTCTCTAGATACAGTAGATGAGATCCACTACTAATTTTAGAGAATATCTTTGATGATGTGATCAAAGAAGCTGGGTCGAATTCGGGGAAAGGGAGTAAAATCAGCTTCACCATTACACTACCGAATTCACCTCATATAAAAGCAATTTGGTCCAGTCTAAGATCTATTGAAGACGTAAATGGACGTTATATTCTTGGTTTAATTTCGAATGTGAATCAATCCAGCACTGCTTTCCTCTCTGATGAAATCATGCAGCTAAATGCTGAGGTTGTGAATTTTCCAACGGGTGGTGCGCGGTTCAATATCCAAGGTGTCGAAGAAAGCGTTTTCTTACAACGGAAAAGAAGTGTTATAGACGTCGGGAAAAATGGTGATACTAGCTGTCTCCCACGATCTATATGTTATGCTATGGAGATGACCTCGAAAAATTTTAGTATGCGATATCATTCTTCAACTATCCGGTCTTTAGATCGTATGGTGAAAAGGATGTGTAAAAATGCAAGGGTGACTATTAATGCTGACGGATGTGTATTGACGGATCTTTACAAGTTTCAGAAAGTATTAAATGATTATCAAATAATTGTGTTTGATGATACGAAGAATTCTAATTCAATCCTTTTCAAATTACCTAACAGGAATGATTGGCCGAATAAAATAAGTCGTTGAAAGGTTTTTTTAATAAGAGTTTTGCATGTACCCTTTGTGATAAAGTGTATCACAGTAAATCTCATAAATGTGAAAGGAAGTGTACCTATTGCAATTCTTCTCCCCCATGTCATTTCGTTACGGAAATGGTAAGCTGTGAAAAATGTAACCGCTCATTTAGAGGGGAAAGTTGTTTTACAAGTCATTTTTCAAATAAAATTGGTAAGAAGACTATGTGTGAAACTTTTAAGATATGTACATACTGTGCAAAATTTTTGAATTTCACAAATAGATCATCAGATTCGCATAAATGTGATGAATATCACTGTCAGATATGCTCGAAAATCGTTCCAGTGGATCACCTTTGCTTCATCAAACCGCAAAAGCGTTTCATTGAAAAGAAATTTTTATTAATCTTCTTTGATTGTGAGAGCACCCAGAATACTCTTTTAGCGAATAGCACATCTTACAAACATATTGTCAACTTAATTGTTGCACATCAGGTGTGTAATAACTGTTACAAGGATTCCGATATCAAAAATAATTGTGATGTCTGTGGAGAAAGGGAGTATGTCTTTGAATGTGACAATATGACGAGCATTGTGGGAGGTTTTGTGGATTATTGTTTAAAGACTCGTTCTTATACTTCGAACGTATACTGCATAGCACATAACTTTCAGGGATACGACGGTCAGTTTATAATTTCTGAATTATTCACGAGGAAACTAAAGCTTGAACCTATAATGAATGGGACTAAAATAATGAAATTAAGATGCGAGCATGTGACTTTCATAGACTCTAAATTTTCTAGCATTTCCGCTCTCCAAATTCCCAACCGTATTCGGTATAAAAGATCATACGAAAGGGTTCTATCCTTACTACTTTAACACACTAGAGAATATCAATTATGTTGGAAAATATCCATCCCCAGATATGTATGGATATAATACTATGAAAATAAGAGAACGTGATGAGTTTTTAAAGTGGTATAATTCAGTCTGTTTTGGAGTTTTTCATAATAGAAGCGAAATGCTTAAGTATTGCAAAAATGATGTGGATATATTACGATTAGGGTGCATACAATTTATGCGGGAATTCCTCGATATAGCTAAAGTTAACCCTTTAGTAGAATCTATAACAATTGCATCAGCATGTATGCTCGCTTTCCGAAGGAATTTTCTGCAGAAGAATACTTTGGGCATAATGCCTAAACATGGATACTATAAAGGACCAAACCAGTCACTTATTGCCAGCAAGTGGCTTATGTGGCAAAGCTCCCAAATAAATGAAAATAAAGTTTCTTCAAATAATGAAGGGGAGGTGAAGCTGGAAAAAAGCGCATTTAGAGTAGATGGATTTTATTCCAAAACAAATACAGTATATGAATTTTTCGGATGCTTTTACCATGGCTGTAGAGATTGCTTTAAAGTAAAAGATTCAAACCAAATCATTAACAAAACACATGAAACTTTATCACATAGATACGAAAGTACTATTAGAAGAATCGAGGTTATTAGACGTAGTGGTTATAATCTGGTATATTCGTGGGAATGTGAGTTCAGAAAATTCTTGAAAAACAATCCTGATGTAAGCAAGGATTTAGATGAAAAAGTTTCAGATATTATACCATCACTTAACCCTCGTGATGCCGTCTATGGAGGGCGTACTGAAGTGTTTAAATTACATCATAAAATCGGTGAGAATGAAGTTATACGATATCTAGACTTTACTAGTCTGTACCCGTATATTAACAAATATTCACCATACCCTATCGGCCATCCTGAAATTTTTCGCAGTGAGCATATACCTTCTCTACCAGAGATACTTTCAATGCATGGTTTTATCACTTGCTCAATTGTTGCGCCTACTAGCTTATTCACGCCTGTTTTACCTTTCAGAAATAATTCGAAGTTGTACTTTACACTGTGTCGTAAATGTGCGGAGTTGAATAGAGTTTCCACATGTATTCATACAGAGGATGAAAGAATGATTATTGGTACATGGGTTATACCTCAAGTAGCTTTAGCAGTGCAGAATGGGTATAGGATAATAAAAGTTTTCGAGGTTTGGAAATATAATCACACCAAATACGATCCGGAAACCAAAAAGGGTGGACTATTCACCGAATATGTAAACACATTCTTGAAAATCAAACAGGAAGCTAGTGGATGGGGGGGTGAATACATAACCGAGGAGGACAAAGATGCCTTCCTAAAGAGTTTCAAGATGAGAGAAGACATCCTTCTAGATAAAACCCAGATCCAGAAGAATCCCGGTAGGCGAAATACCGCTAAAATTTGTCTTAATTCCTTCTGGGGAAAATTTGCACAAAGGGAGGATAGAACTCAAACCAAGATCATAGACAATCCCAAGGAATTTTATGACTTTATACAGTCCCCTGGCATAGAAATTTGTTCCTTAAACCCCATCAATGATGATACTATATGGGTAACATGGAAAAATCTAGAGGGAGATGACAATTTGTTACCGCATGTTAACATACCTATCGCGGCCTACACAACAGCCTTTGCCAGAATTAAACTTTACACAGCTTTACAAAAGGTCGGAAAGGCAATTCTCTATTGTGACACGGATAGTTTGATTTTCATCGATAATAAAAATAATCCTATTTCACTGCCAATATCTAACTTTTTAGGGGATTTAACGAATGAAATTGAAAGTTTTGGTCCTGAGGCATTTATTTCGGAATTTGTAAGTACAGGTCCGAAAACCTACGGCCTTAAAGTGGAAACTAAGAGTGGCGTTGAGCACATAATTAAATGTAAAGGTATTACTATTAATTTTGAAACCTCGAAAACTGTTAATTTCGATAGACTGAAGTCCTTAGTGATAGATGAAGATGGAGGAGATTCCGTCTATGTAACAAATGATCGAAAAATTAAACGTAAACGACCAGGAACCGTTATTTCAACACTTGAGAAGAAACGTCTACAATTCACTTTTGATAAAAGGGTAATAGCGGAAGAAAATTTTTCATTTCCATATGGATACAAAAAACCTAGAATTGATTATTAGATGATAACCTATTAGGTATTTACTTGTTAAGTAAAGCTATGTAAGCTTCTTTCTTTAAAATCTTTAAGTATTTACTAAAACATGTTTGAAAATATATAAATACGCAGAACTAAATCGTTTTTCACATTATTAAACTACACCCTACCGAAAGCATGAGTAAAGTTATAATTGATGTCCAGTTCGTTACAGGAAATTATGGGCAGTATTTTGCTAAGGAGATTGCTATAGTACCTTTCGAGTCAATATGTCCAACGTTTTATTTGCTGCTACCTCCTTATCCCTATCAGGAGCTAAACATAAAAGCTGATCGTCAGCATAAGTACGAGCGTGAAAAAATCAATGGTTTGAATTGGCATGATGGCGATACCAGTTACAGCAGTCTACCTGATATTCTGGATGAATTTACCAACTGCAGTATACATGTAAAAGGACTTGCGAAAGAGAACTTCATCAGAAGATATTTACCTGAAGCCGAAATAATACAACTTGAAATGCCTAAATTAGCTGATCTTCAAAACTTCCAGATATTCTGTAAAAGCCACAGTCAAACGTCGCCTAGTCGCTGTGCTGTACAAAACTGTGTAAACATGTATTTATATATGCTAATGAATAAAGTTTATTTATAAAGGAAAACAAATACTTGAGTAAAATATTTTTTATTAGCAAATCGTTATATTAAAAATAATTCTTGCGCTACAAAGCCACGGTATTTCGTAAAAAAGTCGAGAATAGTTAATATGCACATATGAAGTGCGTGATGGTATAAAAAAGTCTTCACTTGATAATTGTAACACATCCTTTTCCTTGCATTTAGTTACGTATTGGTTGAAATAATCCCCAACACTTTCAGCAGCGTTGTTGTTGTGAAACATGACGATATTGAAGAAATCCATCTTTTCGAACAAATTTAAAAGGTTCTGTGATGATAGTCTGATACTGCCTTTCTCGACCGGTATAACGAATTCCTTTTTTAGCGCCGCTTGAGTAGCTTCGTTATTTTCATGTTTCAGCATGATCAGATGATTGTACAGCGCCGCCCATCCGGAGTAACTCGTTGACACAGGAAAGCGTCCAGGGTAGCTGAAGATTATTTTCGCCTCAAATGTGAATGGGTCAAATCCTAATACAACCTTTCGGTTCTGACAGTCGTCCAAATAATAGGTGTAGTTCAGTAGAGCACCTTCACCAGGAACCTCGGACCTTCTCTGCTTGCATGGTTTCTTAACAGCTGATTCATCCGCCGGGACTAACTTTTTTCTTTTGTTAGCGACACGTCTCTTCTTGTCATTCTCCACTTTTGTAATAGGTGAATCCATAATGTCTGAAAAACTGAAAGTCGAGTGGCTTAAGCTGATGCTTTTATACTCTCAGTCTCCGATTTGCAATACTGGTTACGAGAAACCCCATTCTGGTTGGCACCCGATGAAAATATATGATGGTATAAGTTAACCACCTTGATGTCATTGTCTGTAAAATCTTTTGATGAAAACTGCTTCAGGAAAAACTTTAGCTCCTTTCCCCTGCAACGCGAATATATGTATAAACAGCAGTAATTTCCGCAAGTCGAGGAGTATACACTTTGTAATCGTTTTTTGTTATTTATAAAAATCTTGGAGTTGGTATGCAGAAACCTTTTAAAATTTTTATTGTTGGGGTATCTGCCGAAAGAGTCAAAAAATTCAGCAGGACCTGTCCTCGGAAAATAAAAAGCTACCCAATGAGTACCTTTTTTGTCTGCGGGATCGGTATTTGCAATAACACATGCTGGCTTTTTAATTTTATAAGGTAGACGATCGCAGGGGAATACACCTTTGAATAGTCTTCTTGTGGTTGCGTTTTTCCTTAAGGCATTAACAAGTTCGATCGTGTTCATACTTGCTCTTTGGATACGACAGCTTCAATGTCAATGATCTTAGTGTGACTGGTGGCGTAACTTTCTAAGAATTCCTTTGTTGTTGCACTATAGACAAAAACGGTTGCAAATTTCGCTAATGTCATAATAAGATTTTCATCCAGACGTTTAAGTTCCAAATTTCCAGATACACCTGTCTGATCTGCTAGCCGATGATGTGGGATATTTATACGTTATTTCCTTCGAGAATAATTTATTTTGCGATGAGAAACCGGCAAACGAAACCTTTTTAAAGAAGGTTAGATTACCTTCATTAAAATATTCGACATTTACAACACAATAGGCCATCTTTGTTATTCTCCTCCGTCTGCCGAGTAAAATGAAGAGCACGAGATTAAGAGGTTATATTTATACTTTTCAAAAATCAGTATGAATCCCGCGAAGTTTGTCTATTTCAAGACTTCCGTCATACTCAGCATAAACTATACAAGTTACACTTTTCTCCAACGCTTTCTTAAACCTTCCCTCGATCCTGACTGTTCCTTGATTTAATAGGCCGCAACAAGATGACCCGTATGAATTGTCTGCAGTTAAATCGAACGCCATTAGAAAGCACCCGTTATCGAAGAATTTCTTTGAGATTTGATTACCTTTGTCGAAATAATGAATACCTGTACCCTTAAATAGCGAGAGGTACCCTCGTGTACTTATAGGTTTCTCCTGAGAATAATCAAACTCTAAAGCCTGGTTCGGAACTTGGGCTCCATTGACGGATAAATTGAATCGTGTGATATTATTGTGTTTAAAGTTGAATGGGTTCTTCGTCTGTTTACCGCTGTAGGCATCATTATCTATCATACCGAAAATTAACAAGTTCGGTAGCTGTCCGATTATAACATTATCTAAAGATAGTGTTGAACTGTTAGCTGGTAGCGTATAACTCTTCACCTCGACGCGCTTATACGGGTATATCACGTTTGAGCGTTGAAGAATAGTTTCATGCGCCATTAAAATATTGGGGTTGACAGTTACATGGTTCATATACATTGTGGCATCAATAATTTTAATTTGCGGAGAGTGTCCGTCATCTTTTGAGTAGAGGTAAAATTCGGGTTTTTCCATAGAAAGTGAAAGTCTGAAATCCACCCCATTCAAAAGTAACTTATCTTGATTGAGTAAATCGCCGTGAATCTTTCCCATAAGCTCCACCGCATTACTTTTCGAAAGCAAATCAGATCGTTTGAGATATCCTTCATTAAATTCACTAGGAGCACCGCTTTTGCTTCCATCTTCAATCATTTCCATACCATCTTGATCGAGGTACCATCCTACAGATTCTAAATGTGTTGTTGATGCATCTCTACCATAATTCAATAAGTTCTCGATGTATGCTCTGTAATGGTAATTGTTGTCAGTTTGCGCAATAGGTCTACCATTTAATTGTATTGTGCATTGCCTAAAAAGCGAATGCATTAGGTTGTTAACTACACCGATTGGGTCACTTGACTCTTCATGCTCAGCACCCTTTGAATCCTTAACTTTTGTTTTTTCTTTTCCAGTGTACAATTCTTCTTTCCCGCCTTTTGTCTTAATAAGCTGAACTTTTAAGCGAAGGTAGATACTGGATAAATCACGGTACGTATCCCCATGTCCTAGCGAGACGAATTCCAGAACTGAGGAGTTATCAAGAGATCCTATTGGCTTGTATGAAACTTCTTCGGTTTTTAAAATATTAGCTTGTATCGGTGGCGCCTTGAATAAATCTAATTCAGATTTCATACATTCTCTGTACGAGGTCATTCTCCTTATTTATCGAATATATCCAATACGCGCTTACGTTTTCTATTTTTAACTTGTTTATTTTTACTGGTTGCCGGTCTTTTCTTAATTGATTTTCTCTTGGACTTGGTAGGTTTTCTACGTTTAAGAGCTGTATTTAACTGTGCTATCGAAAACGGATTAGCCCTTTTTATAGCCGTACGCCTTTTCATTCCCTCTCCACCCATAATGTCAAAGAGTTTTTTCACACCCTTTTGCATCAGTTCTTGAGTAGCGGCTTGTCCTTGTTCTTTCAAAATGTTCTTGAGAGGCTTACTTCCCACTTCTGATAATATTGTTTTTCCAGTCTTAACAGCGTGCTCCTTTATAGTTTTTACACCTGAGGAAACTAAAGGTCGTAAATAACGTAGTAATCCGCTGAAGAAGCTACCGATACCTCTTCCACGCTGGAATATCAGTGGAGATCGATAAACATCACCTATATCCGACAAACCAGCGCCGCTTTGAATTAAATAATACCTTGTATAAGATGAATTCATTCTGATTTGAATGTGCACTAGTTATGAAGATCCCTTATGCGCGTCTGAATATTTATACTTTATTGTCTTTTGAAGTGAAGCATCACATATGTCGGGGTATAGCCGGGGATGAAGTCGATTAATTCACCTTGATCATCGGTTATCTTTATGGAGATACTTTCAATGTAGGTCTTTTCCAGAGGGTAGTATTCTACATGCTCAAACCTGAAGATATTATCACATTCTTTCAATGGAATCATACGCAGATTTCTCACTAATTTGTTTCCTACTATTTGGGGGCGAATGATATCAGTGTAAACGTGTATTATTCCTACATCCTTGCATTCTACTCCAGCTACAGTTGCTAGTTCTCGGGGAAATCTGCTCTTTATTTCGATAATGGAATCTTCTAATACGGCGATTCTGTCTAAAGTACCCTTCTTCTTCTCCTCTTCTACTAAGGCTTTTTCAAACGACTTGTCCACCTCCTCTTTAAGGAGTTTAGCATTACGCTCCTTCACAGGCGTTTGAAAGAATATATCGATAATGAATCCCGCTAAGTCTTTCTTTTTCAAATCTATAGGCACATCTTTAGTTAACAGGGTACCATCGGGTAGTTTTTTATAGGGAACTTTCAATATTTTACTTTTTTATGTAATTATGCGCCTGTGTGGTATCTCAAAGGAAGATGCCTCTTCCCCCAGATCATTTAGAGTTTGAAGAATTTTTTTCCTAATTTGATCTGATTTTCTCCTCCGAGGTGCAACAGCTATAGTTTCGTCATCATACTGTATATTCGCGACAAAAAGTCCGACTAAATCATTAACGTTAATGGGCGTTGGTAGCGGATACTTTATCTTTATTTTAAGTTTCAATTCTTTTATCTCTAAATCTAAAGAGTCAAGCTTCTTCGGAACACTTTCCCCGGCCTTTTCACTTATACTGTACACTGGAGGTATGTAATAGTCTATCATGTGTAATAGGGCTTTATGATTGCGCTTTTCTCTAGGAATCTGTCCAATTATATAATTGAAAAGAATATATATAGACTTATATTCGAAAGCTCCTAAAGTAACAATATCCGCAACTTCACTATCCTGATAAATGTGTAAAGAGAAATTTTCCGCTCTATAAGGTCGTTCATCTTTACTAGTATCAGGGATACTTCGAATAGTTGAATCAGTTACCAAGCTGCCGTACAAAACCTCTTTAAAATCTGCAAAGGTATCCGCAGCCCAATAGGGTTCAACTGCGTCGTTAAACGAAGATAAGAAAGTAAAAAAGTTCCTATCTTGTTTATTGTAACATAAATTTAATAACTGTTGGTAACTCCATTTAAGATAAATAGGCAAACCATCCACTGTTTTTACAAAAGCATTAATCTTTAGTGCATCTGTAGCAGCTCTTTTCGCTTTTTTAGTAGTACTTTTCGATATTCCATCATCTATGACGCGTTTTCCAACTTTCTTCTCAGCAGTTCTCGATTTACGATTAGCTAATGCAATTTCTGTAATTCCAACAGTCCATCCACCGTCCAGCTTACAAGCATTAGGAAGTAAATTTGTGAAGGCCGACAAAGTATTTTCATTGTATATGCCCATAGAATTATTACTTAGAAGGCCTATGTAAAATTCGTTTTCTCTTATGCTTACAGGCATTTTTAAAGTCTTTCCCAGAAAATATTTGGTGCACTTCCGATTCGTTCAGTTCTTCTTCTTAAACGCCCAGCTATAGGGTACTGTTCGTCTGTACTTAATGAAGCATTTTCTAGTCGTGAAGGCCTTAATATAAGCTGTTTGGCAGGCGTTCTCTGTTCGGGCTTTTCTGCTCCTTCTTTCTGTTCTAGTTCGTCTATAAGTCGTGCAGCTTCATCAACCTCCATTTCACTCGGTATAGTATACTGCGTTATACCGTCATCAGCTGTTATAACTCTATACTCTTTATCCACGCTCTTGACTTCAGGAGTAGTCTTACGAAACTTTGAAGCCGGTTTTAAACTTTTAGCTATACCGCTTACAGATAATCGTCTTTTGAACCGAGGCGATAGTGATCGCCTTGGCGGGGTTATCTCTTCCGCACTAGAGCTATTATACTTTGGTGAAGTCATGTCACCAGCCTCAAAGATATCTTCAACCATACTGTAAAACGGATCGGGATTCTTAATCGGAGAAGTTTGTGTTGACATTTCCTCTTTGAAAGCAAACCTTGTCTGTGTCGCATTATCTCGTAAATTTTTATGATTTCCTAACTTTACTTCTGGCGCAAACGCGAGAGATTTTTCTTCTAGAATCTGTCTTCCTTTACGCTTTGCATTAAGAAACTTTATCAGCGTGTTCCTATAATTATACCATTTAGCCTCGTCAGACAGTTTTTTATTTCTCAATATGCCATGTATAGTCTTATCGAAGATGGACAGGCCGACTCCATCTTCTATCTGTCCCCTTAACTGTTCATACACTTCTGGCGAAAGAAGAAACATCTTATTAAGAACGCTCTTTCTATGCATATTTCTCAATCAACGATCCAATAACACTTGAAAGTACACTCCCTATCAGGATTGGTAGAAAGCCTCCTTGTTGTACTAAGATTTTACGCTGTCTGGGTACAGATCGTCTAGCATCAACTAACCTTCGCATGGTCTTTTTATACTTGCATAGACTGTTAAATATCTTACGACATGGCACATGATTCCCCTTCAAGGTGTTTAGTGCAATTTCACAAATAGTCTTGATCACTTCAGGATCTGCCTTTTTCATGATAGCCTTCCTTAAACATGGACTAGCATTTTTGAGAACATATAGCATATGTTTGTTGACCTTCAAGCGTTTCATTTGCGACACCATTTTTACTGTTTAAATCAGTCCCTGAACAATAACACGTTACAAATCTTTTATTAAAGATATCCGTTCTGAATCTAAATAAATCGTTGGTAGACTGAGTCAGATCAATTAGCAAATACCCGTGTGGAGCCTGATTAATTTCTTTATATATTCTCACTAGCTCTGCACTATTTTCAGGGTAAATCTGTCTGGCCAGATGAAGGAACTGACTTTTATCGCGGGGGTTTTTGAAAACGACCATATATTTACAGTTAAGTGAAATATCTCGACAAAACTTGCCCTGATGGAAGACATTCTGTGTTACAAGTATTACTGAAAAATTCCTATGGTGCGACCCTTTTGTAAAGAGTTCACAAACCTGCTTTGAAAATGCATTTAGCATCATATCATCTAGTACGATTAATGTCGGCTCATTGGTCTCGTTTATAAAATCTTCCGGTATAGAATCTAAATACTCAATATTTTGAAATGATAATTGTGAAGGAATGGCGCCTCGCTCGGTATTACACCACATAATCTTTTTTATCGGAGTGCTAATGAGTGATGTGTTTTCCAGTAACGTTTCAATAAAATTCGTCTTACTTACTACTCCACCTTTAGTCAATTAAAAGCCTCAATTGTAGAACGATGCAATCGAACTCTAAAAAACCTGATGTGGAAAGAGTTTAGCATGAACGGCAACTATAAGTGGACCGGTTTACTAAAAGGGCTAATAAACAAATACAATAGGACAAAGCATCGCACCATGAAAATGCGCCCTATAGATGTTGGTCCCTCGAATAAGGCTCAAATTCTTGGAGATATCTACCGTAAGGTAAAGGTCTCGTCCCCTCCAAAATACCGAAAAGGAGATCATGTACGTATAAGTAAGTACAAGCATGTATTCGAGAAAGGATATACCCCAAACTGGTCCACCGAAATATTTCAGATAAACGAAGTAAAGAATACAGAACCACGTACTTACATGCTCGAAGACTATCAGGGGAACATAATACAAGGAGGGTTCTACGAACTAGAGTTAATAAGGGTAAAACAACCTGATGTATACCTTGTGGAAAAGATTTTAAAAAGGAGGGGGAGTCAGGTTTATGTGAAATGGCTCGGTTTTCCATCAGCTCATAATTCCTGGATTAGTATAAAAGACGTGTTATAACATTCGAATTTTAGTCAATATGTTGAACTTAAGACACGAATACGACCGTCTAAAGACATTCAAAAATTTGGATCTGGAGGACAGGAAGGTTCTTAAGCTGGTCAAAAGCGGATTCTTTTACACAAACTTAAAGGATTTCGTCAAGTGCTTCTTCTGTGCCCTGACTATGAGTGCATTGTCTGCACCATCTGATGTGGAAGCCCAACATTAACGTTTATCTCCAGACTGTGTGTTTGCCAGCGGCAGGGACGTTTGCGGGCCATATGAAAAGCCACTTAGAAAATCATACAGATATTACCTACCATCATTATCTACCGTGCTGAAGTTTGTTATTCTGATATTTCTGATATTTTTTCTGGTGATTGAATTCCTCAACATCTACGATGTCATCTGCAGATTATAAGCATGTTCGCTTTTCAGATCATGTTTCGATCAAATACATGACTGTCTGGGGGTATGCATATAGATCCAGTAGAAAGGGTAATTGGCACATCAACGCATTAGATCGATTAAGGTTTCAACGTCGGTGTCTTCAAATGGAGGAAATACTAAAACCTATTTTACTTAAGAAATATAATCAATTTAGTGACCATAATAATGTTAAGCTCTTGTAGAATAATTGGACCAAATTGTGCACATTGTTAAAGTTCTATATCGCTTTCAATAAAATATACAAAATGAAAACTTGTACTTTCATTCGCATTATTACCACCCAACACCTTACCCATATTCACAATAATAATCACAAAGCAGAACGATCGACAGCAAGCTGGGAACTTGTCTTTAATATTCCCACGGTAATTCACCCATATAAGAATCATCATAAAACACATTCACGAGATCCCTGCCTAAAGCCTACACATCATTATAATCCGATATACGAAATCATATCGAGCGTAAATATTCCTGGTTTTCTTTTACAGCATACTTTTTCTTGTCATAGTGCAGAAAATATCCATCAACGGTTAACTACAACAAGAACAAGTACGAAGCATATGAGATCATCGTAAGTTCAAAACATTTGAACCAAACCAAACGACCATGGCAATGAAATCCATTCACTTCATTGATCACATGGTAATAACAAACTTCCCGCCAGAACAAATGTCGTGGTACAACGAACAGTGTAGAATAATTGAACCAAATTGTGCACAATAACAAACTTCTCGCCAAAACAAATACGAAGATCATCGCAAAGAAAAGCGGCCGCTCCATGCCAAGTACTTGATCACATGGTAATAACAAACTTCCCGCCAAAGCAAGTACAAGCACATAGCCCCAAACGATCGTCTTCCCGCCACGAAACATATCAGATCATCGCAAGAGAACAAGTTCGAAGCACTTGTAAACATGATCACATGGTTACTTCCCGCAAAGCAAGTACAAGCACATAGCCCCCGCAATAGAAATAAGACATAACGACCGTAGTAAACAAACTATCCGCCATGATGACCAGATCGTTCTGAAGCGAGATGCATATTCACTTCAACTAACCCCAACCCATAGCTATCCCACTTACACTCCCATCCCGGCTGTGGTAAACAAACTATCCGCCATGATGACGAGATCGTTCTGAAGCGAGATGCATATTCACTTCAACTAACCCCAACCCATAGCTATCCCACTTACACTCCCATCCCGGCTGTGGTAAACAAACTATCCGCCATGATGACCAGATCGTTCTGAAGCGAGATGCATATTCACTTCAACTAACCCCAACCCATAGCTATCCCACTTACACTCCCATCCCTCTAAAAAACAAGCAAATAGCCCCATTCCGAAAGAACCAATCAGAAACAAACAGATTACTGACCTACTTTAAAAAGACCATACCAGCTGGTCCAAACGGCCGTGGAACAACAACAATTTTTCCATTTATTTTGACCACACTACAGTATTGCTGTTCTGTACTGGCGTAATGCTAAAATGATAGGTAAGCATGGTCCTTACTACTGAGCTTTTTATTTATAACTTATCCGAGCGATTACATGCGGCGGAAACAAAAATTGGATGCCGGCAGTAATCGCTAGAAATAGTGAACAGTGTGAATGTTATGTTCGAACCTCAAGCATTCTTGATTAGTTACATGCTTGAGATTCGAACAGTTGGTATATATAAGCTCCAATGACTTTAGTTTACTTTAAACTAAAAAAAAAATTAAGTCGATAGCTTATTGGGTTCAAGCTCTAGAACTTACGCCAGTTCGCAAAATGTAGTTTCGAGAAAAACACGTTTTAAGTTTTCCCTTAGTACTTTTTGCCGTTAGAAATCCATAAAGTAGGTGCCTAAATGATACGATAGCTCACGCATAAAGTTGATTTCGAAAAATCCGTTTGGGTACCATATTCTCTTCTTTTCTAAGGGCACGTGAGTCCCAAACCAAAATCGAAATGAAGTAACTCTATTATTACTACAAGGCTTAGGCTAAAAATCGCCAAAAATTTTGAACTTTTTTTTTTTTTTACTATGGAGAAAACTTCTCTAAACTCGATATGGATAAAAAAATACATAACATACCAAATATGATTTCAAGAGTTGCCCATATATGTATATCTTTTCACTTCCACGGGCTTGTTTAATAAACACCTATATACGAGTTTTTTTTCCTTTTTCAACCCCCAGGACCCGGAATATGACGCAATAATGTAATTCATATGTTACACCTTATTGTAACCGCTTCCCGAACTTTTTTTAGGTTTTCAGTCACATAGTAACCTACGCCGTATCTCAGAATTTAGCGCGTTCCGAACTTCTGCCGACAAAATAATAAAGTTACGCCCAGACTGTTGGCAGATTTTTTGAATTGCGATCGAGCCCCGTCCTATCGTGTTTTGTGTACTTTTTGAGGTACATATTTGATAGATTTATCTTCCGCAGTGACAAATAGGACAACAAATAAATCGAAAATAAAAATGTGATAACAATTTTTGGGCAGGTTAAATTGTAAGAAGTTATAATTGCTATATGTAGTCTGGTTGGCTTAGTGGCTAGAGCACTTGCCTTCGGTGCACGTGGTACCAGGTTCGAATCTGCTTGTCGGCAAGTAATTTTCGAGGATGGGATTGGGTCCCGGACTACCGGCACTCAGCTACCACTCAGCTACCACTCAGCTACCACTCAGCAGTACCTGAGCTAAAAAATTGGGGGTAATAATCACGGACGAGCGTGTAGCTCACCACTTCATCCCCTAGTGTTCCGTTGGCCTCGTAATGAAGTAACTCTATTATTACTACAAGGCGTAGGCCAAATTTGGACTGTTGCGCCATTGATTATTAGTATAATTGCTACATCATAATTAAATTTATATATGTAGGAACAGGAATAGAAAAATCGAAGAAAGAAACTGCGACTCACGCGCCCTTAAGGGCCCGTGATCCCCAAACGAAAATCGAAAATTTCACCTAGTTTGCTTTGATTTTTCTTCGAGAGCGTAAGAAATTATTCGTGAGCATCGGAAATTTAAATCTGAACGATTACTTACGATGTACCACGATTCAACCGTCTCAAGGCCCAAGGGAAATAAGTGTGTACGGAAGCTATTTATGTGTGTGTGAGATGAATATTGTTGAGAAAAGGAATGTAGAAAAATAGCGAAAGTATGAATGAAAAGGAGCCAGGCTTACAATTTGATCGAAAGTTTGGAAGAAAATTCATTCAACGGACGTCTCCGGTTTTTTTAATTTTCTGTGGACGGTGGATATTCACCTTACATAGTACTATATAATTTTATGTAGACACGAGACATATCTCCATTCATGTTTTTATAGGTAATTGTGAACCAACAGAAAATTAATTTAGAGTTTTTGAGTTATATAGTCAAGAATTGCCAAAAAATTACAAAATTTGTGGCCTGTGTGAAAAATTTTGTGGGTACATGAAGAATTACTTAAAAAAATAAAGTTTAAATTCAATTTTTTGTTTCTACCTCACTTTTTTTTGTTAATTATAGTACGTTAAAAATTTCGCACAAATAGTGTCTGAGTCCTCTTTGAATATTCATATCTCTTGTAATTTTTATCCTAGAATAATAAAATAGGGCTTATTTTAAAAGGTGAGGTTATCTTAATATAAAAAAAATACCAATAAAAATTATCCTTGAATTTTATTTCTTCAAGCTACTTGGGATTGGGCTAGATACATACATATATGGGCAACTTTTGAAATCATATATGTATTTATTTATCCATATCGAGTTTAGAGCAGTTTTCGCCATAGTAAATAATTTTTTTTCTCGTTTGTTGCTAATATCAGTAAATTTCACATATTTGGTCCACTGTGTCGTCGAGTAGACAAAAAATGGGGAATAGTGTAGTCAGAAATTTCATAATTTTTAGCGATTTTTGGTGACCCAAACTAAAGCTAGTATTAGACGGTCACTCAAAACCGTCAATGCATTGACACTCTGACGTCACGTAAAAATACGTCGTTTCACTGTCAATGGAGTGTCAATCGTCATTGTGTCAATTCTTGACGAATTGACGATCAGACGGTATGACCAAAATGGTCATATCTGTCCCAAAACTAAATTGACAATCAGATTGACGAAGCTGGTAGTCAATTCGGTTTGTCGCCTACGTTGTCAATGAATAGCATGTAAAAATATGATATCACACGGAATTGACACATCTCTCTTTTCATTTCATTCGAAATTTACAGCAAGCCACGAATTGTAATTTTTTAATTTTAATTGTCAGAATTGTTTGAAAATATAAGTGATTTTCAAGATTTTTTTAAAGAAAATTACTCATTTAGAGATGGCAATATCAGCGGCGTTTTTGCTGGAGAGCGATAATAAAGACCTTCCGGACGAGACAGTGTCACAAAAGCGCAGCGTTTAGAGGAAATATCGGCTAAGGCTTCGCGAAAAGCATAGCCTTTGTGCTTAGTTGCTGCTCGAATTTCGTGCTGGCGAACCGGACTTGTACCTACGGGAATTTTGCCGTAAATTTTTATCTGTCTACAGTTCCCAGTTTTTGAGAAATTAGACTTCAAATTTTTTTCTTTCCCCCTCTGACGGGTGCCTCACCGATAGTTCATATGCGAAGTGGTTCTTAAAAAGTAAATTTTTTTTCTTAAAACAATAGGTATTCCTCACTTCCGTACCCCACGTCACCCGTCATAAATCTAACATTCAATAGAGCTCACTTATAATACTGTGAAACCAAATATTGTCTTCTTGGTACACTCCCTATCCTCTATCGTCCATCCTCTATCCACCATTCCCATCCATCATCCACATCGAACATCCCGCATTTCCATCCTCTATCCACCATCTACCATCATCCATTCTCTGTACTCCATCCTCCATACACTATCTAACATCCTCCATCCACCATCCACCATCCATCGTCCAACTTTACCGTTTAGTAATAGGAACGCATAACTAACACACCGAAAACGAACGAACTGCCGCTAAAACATATGAAATACAGTCAAATTTTGAGACAACTTGAGAACCACCAACTTTCTAGCCCCCGTACCTTGCTACCCCTGTCAAAAATTTAAATGTAGAGAATGCCACTGCAGTGGCTCTATATATTCGTACATTTTTGTCTGTCTACAGTTCACGGATTTTGAGAAATAAAATTCAGAATTTTTTCATTGCCCCTCTCACACCACCCACTCTCCACTAGAGTCACTGTATAAGAACTAACACAAACATCCACTATCTTGAGTACGGACAATGACCGCTTTTGGTACCTTTTTAGTACTCTTGAACCCTGCGAACTCCAAAGTTCGCAGGTTTCTTAAATGGCATAGTTTTAGTGTGTATACGTGTAGCAGATGGATTTTGATTAACGTTTCACGGAATCGAGATACATATGTCTCATGAAATGTCAACTAAATACAGCGTTTATCCACTTTAGTGGAGATAAAAATGAAAAATCGGACAACTGCAAAAAAATTTCAAATGTACTGGTTTCAAATGAAACACACATTGTCCGTACTCAAGATAATGGATGTTTGTGTTAGTTCTTATACAGTGACTCTACTCTCCACTAGTTCATAACTGAGATAGTTCTTAAAGTGTGGCCTTATTTTTAAAAAAAACTTCTGTAGCCCACCTTACCCGTCATAAATTTTACACTCAATAAACCTCACCTATAATCCTGTATACACAAAATCAAATTGTATCTTCTTGATACAATCGATTCGGAAGATATTGCAATCCAAAGTCTCTTACCCACCACTCTCACCACAATCCATCTTAAGAATCTTAGTTCTTGTTTAGGCTGCTAGTATCTCTTAAGACAACCAACCACAAAGTTTTCACCTTTCGACTTCAACCGTTTAGGAGATTAGAATACTTCAATTTCAGCTATCGAGCGTTTCGGACGCATACTGCATACTCCTACACTCCTCTGAAACATAGTTCTATACAAGCTTCAAGTTTCAGCCTTCTAGAGTAAAACGCTCTTCCCTCACAACTCACGCACCAAAAGATACAACTCGTAGGGGCTTACCCAATTTACAAAAAAAAAGTGAACTTTATATCTCAACACGTTCAATAGCTAAGCATATTCAAACGCTTTTCCTTACGGCGGATGGACAAATTTGTTTTTGCTTTTTGGGAATAACCATTCCCAAAATATGAAAATACTAAAATTCAGTGTTGCAAATTATTTATAAATTTCCAGTTGATCACAAAACTTTATTATTAAAAAATAATAAAGTAAAAATAAATACAAGAGAAGACCCACAATTAAATCATTTTCGTTCGAACTAGTTGCCAATGTGTCAATTTGTAGAGAAAGGACACGGCAGAATTTTGTGTCGTGTCAATCCATGGGACAGAGTCAATGCATTGACGACCCATCCAAAATATTTGTCAATTAGTCCAAATGCATTGACAGGGTGATCACACGGTCATTCAAAATTGTCAATGTATTGACACAAAAATGTGTGTCAATTCGGTAGTCAATTCTACAATCAATGCATTGACTGTCACAAAAATGACGATCACACGGATTGACACTGAATTGACAATTTTGTGACCACATTCTACGTAATTTTGACGTCAGAGTGTCAATGCATAGACGGTTTTGAGTGACCGTCTAATACTAGCTTAAGATACATAGGGAAAGGTGCTGTACCTCGGTCCAAATTTTACATTAACCCTTATGTTGTGGCGGTTCCGCCTGATCCGGTCGTATTTCAGGGGCCTCTAAATTAGAACTTCTTAAGTGAAACTCCCGATGGTTGGTAAGGTTGTCACGTTTATTATTGCTGAGTCGAATTAGCTCAGCCAATTACGATGGAAGTAATGAAAAGGAAGTTTTATTTCCTGTCATTGAACAGGAATTACAAACGATATTAAAAATAAAATTTACAAAGGAATGAAATTCAATATTACTCACGCTTTAGTGCGTTCCCCTGCACTTGTACGACACGAATGACGCTCTAATTTCCCGTCATCGTTCATGAAGGAAATTTAAAAGAAAATTGCCCAAATGGCGTAATTTTGAAAATTGCCCGAAAGGCGTAACTTAGTACGACAGTTTTTAAAATTGTGGCGTAATAGTGGGTAAATTAGGAAATAGTACATATGAAACTTATTTGTTTAACCACAAAATTAATTATAGCTGGAACTGCTGTGACTAAATTTGGCGGATCCTGAATTGGTTTTTGGAGTGAACCTCAAACGGACCAAGGTACAAATATAGGTTGTACCTCGGTCCGCTGCTATTTGTACCTTGGACCTTAAAAAAATAATTCAATTTTAAAGTCGAAATCCTGAGTAATGTTAGAATATTCTTTTATTTAATTTAATTTATGTTTTTCTTTAAAAAAAAAATCTAATAAAGTTATAAATTAAAAAAAAACAAGAAAAATTCATAATAAGAATAAGCAACTTTAGAAAACGGTTTGTCTAGCTGAAATAAACAGTAGTGTAAAAGAGGATTCGCTGCTGTCTGCTTCAAAATCCCCCTACTACCTCTGAGGATGTAATTTCAGCAAGAAAGTCCCTTTTGGCTCCATTTTTTTAATGTATGTAGCTTACATAGTCCAAGGTACAACCAAAAAAACGGTCCAAGGTACATCCTATCACCCATTACTACAAACATATTTTTATACTCTAGATGAAATCATATAGAGTATTATAAGTTTGATCCAGCCGAAAAATATGTAACGCATAGAACCAAGCCTCGGACGAAAGAAAGTCATAATATTTTTTGTTTATTTGTGATCAAAAACCTCAACTCAGCTTGACGTCCGTCTGTCTGTCCGTCCGTCTGTCTGTCCGTTAGCACGATAACTCAAGAACGCCTTCACCTAGGCTCTTGAAATTTTGAATCTGGGTGTTTGGTTGAATTCGAAAGGCTAAGATCGTTAACGGGCAAAATCGTCCCACTCCTTCGGGTAGCTGCCATACAAAGTGTCCTTAAAACACGTGTTCAAGAATATTGGTCGTTAGCTTCAGAAGGGTTTAACCTAGGTCTTTGAAATTTCGCATGTGTCATTTTACCAAAAATTTGAGCTAACTGTATGATTATGAAGAAAATCCTAATAGTCCTTCGAGGGGCTGCCATACAAATATCCTGTAAAAATGAGTTCACTTAATTTACGAAACTCACTATAACTCAAGTAATCGTTTAGCTATGAATTCAGAATTTTGTACAAATTAGTTTTGAGTGAAAACAAAGTTCGAGTTTACTAGTCAGCGAAATCCTTTTTCTCTTTCTGGTACCTTCCATACAAAAACCCTTAAGACACGTGCTCAACAAAATTTTTTGAACGCTTCAAACTACAAATTTGAAATTTTGTACACATTAATTTTTGAATGGTTCCAAGGAAAAGGATGAATATGTAAGAAATCGAGTGAGTCCTTGCTCCGCCTCCCATATGAAACTCCTTTAAAAAGGATATTTTTTTTTTCCAGTTCAAGAAATGAAATTTAACAGTGTATATTGTCTTTTAGTTTTGAGTAGCAATTTAATGGGACTATTTAATGAACATGACATACAACATACATACATAATACTTCTTCATCCCCAATTTCAATATCCATCGGAGTTCTGTATCATCTAGAGTATTATACGATTGGCTTGCAGCCGATCGTGACTGCAGTATGTTTTTTTAATTATTTCTAATGGTAAGAAAGGATTTAATTTACGGTCAAGACCACGATGAATTAGTTGTCTTACCAGTTAAAACTGCCATATAGTAGAAATAATTATACACGACTTAGAAAAATTTCTTTTGTTTTATCTGAATTAATTTATCTTCTAGGCTCACTTTAATGAACTGAAACCAAAGCCTACGCATTTGGCAATCTTTCATTGAAGAAACTTTTTTTCCAGCAGCTAAAGTTTAGTTGGAATTGACGTTTGGACCGAGGTACATTTGGTCCAAGGTACAGCACCTTCCCCTACATATGTTTGTACATAGGTATCCTCAAACATATATAATATAATTATCAAGAATTCTTTTAAAAAAAATTTATCAATACATACATTATTTCGTTCTAATGACATAGAGTTTCTTTCTTCGATTTTTCTGTTCCTGTTCCTATGTAAATTAAATTATAATGTAGCAATTATACTAATAATCAATGGCGCAACAGTCCAAATCGGACCTAGGCCTTGTAGTAATAATAGAGTTACTTCATTACGAGGCCAACGGAACACTAGGGGATGAAGTGGTCAGCTACACGTTCGTCCGTAATTATTGCCCCGATTTTTTAACTCCGGTACTCATTTACAGCTGAGTGGTAGCTGAGTGCCGGTAGTCCAGGACTCAATCCTATCCTCGAAAATTACTTGCCGACAAGCAGATTCGAACCTGGTACCACGTGCACCGAAGGCAAGTGCTCTAGCCACTAAGCCAACCAGACTACATATAGCAATTATAACTTCTTACAATTTAACCTTCCCAAAAATTGTTATCACATTTTTATTTTCGATTTATTTGTTGTCCTATTTGTCACTGCGGAAGATAAATCTATCAAATATGTACCTCAAAAAGTACACGAAACACGATAGGACCGGGCTCGATCGCAATTCAAAAAATCTGCCAATAGTCTGGGCGTAACTTTATTATTTTGTCGGCAGAAGTTTGGAACGCGCTCAATTCTGAGATGCGGCGTAAGTTACTATGTGACTGAAAACCTAACAAAAAGTTCGCGAAGCATTTAGAATGGGGCGTAACATATAAATTGCATAATTATATTCCGGGATGAAGTCTAAGGGTTGAAGAAAGAAAAAACTCGTAAATGATTTTATTAAACAAGTCCGTGGAAGTTAAAAGATATTCGATATCTGATCAGACCTGAGAGATATGAAAGAATTCATGTAAAAGTATATAACAACATTACACCCCATTACGGCTCGAATTTCAAAAAAATCTTGGAAACACTTTCTAGGTAGTCATATGGAGAATCCGTAGAATAAACACGAATTCTATATATTGGAAGACCTAGTAGATATGACAAAAATCATGGAAAAAAATGCTTTCTATTTTCTCTGATCATAATTTTTGCCCCTCTTCTGAACACCAATAGATTTTCAAATTTTTTTTCATCAAAGCTGCTTTTCTAGTTGATTAACATACACACAAAGTTTCAACTTTCTAGCATAAGCCGTTCAATAGTTAGGAAAAACACTCTCCACCTCCGTACCTTACTACCCTTAAAAAAAAATATTTTTTTCCAACATGCCGCACCTATAGCTCCATTTAAATACCAAGTTTAAGGTTTATATCATTACAGGTTCATAAGATATAAACATCGGAACTTTTTCATTGACACCCTCCTCCTCTACACCCACGTCTCCAAATTTGTTTTCTTTATTAGTGTTCAATTAGCGCTACTCCTGGTAAAAATTCTAAGCATCTATCTCGGCTTTTTCGCGTTTTGGACCCATTATTTTCACCCCCACTCCCTCCCACACCCCTTGATCAATATTGACAATTTTTAAGCAAATAGGTCTACTATCAGAGCTCTATAGAAATTCCAAGCTTCAGCTTCCTATCATAAGTGGTAGCTGAGATCTAGAAACCAAAATTTTCCGTCTAAAACGCTCCCCCCTCACCACCCCCAAGTAACACAGATCTCTGTATTCGGGTTCTTGCAACGTCTGTATTCGGGTTCTTGCAACCACATGGCAGCGTTGTTACAACGTTGTGAAGTTAAAAATGGGAGATAGAATGCAGCTGTGAGGACTTTGTAGCAAACCACCGAACAAGCTTAAAACAGCAAATAAGTTGCCCTGACTAAATCTTCTTTTAAACATCAAAAAAGTTGCGAATGAGTTTCGAAAATAACGAAATAAGAAGAGAAAAAGAAAACTCTTCTCTACTACGTTTATTTTATTTTATTCTGTTCATATTTTCTTACACACCTTTTTTATTAATTTTTATTTACTTTCCGCTCGCCACGGCGCTAATATTCTACTACAAATTAGATCAATTTTAATGTTATATATTTTTAAAGTAGGTACCTAAAAGTTTTATTCTGGAAACATCGATCGCTAATATTCTACTACAAATTAGATCAATTTTAATGTTATATATTTTTAAAGTAGGTACCTAAAAGTTTTATTCTGGAAACATCGATCTACTGCGGGGGTTCGAACCTAGGTCCTCTGAAAAGATTTTCGTACACGCACGAGTCGCTATGCGCTAGTCCGTTGCGCCACCTTGGTAATATTTAAAAGATTACTTTTACGTGATTATGTGTTCATAGACAGGAGCGTCCAAAAATAAAGAAAAGAAGCTGCAGTTTTCTGAATACGAACTGATTTTTAATGAATGAATGTTAAAATTAAAGCTGATGTATCGCAGAGCAGCATAGAACAGTAATTTTTAAGGCCATGATTCCCATTGGAGTACATAGTCTACATGTGTCTTGTTGTCGACAACAAAGTTCGAGGGTCTCTCGGTAGTTTCTTATACTTTGAATCTAAAAAAGAATTGATGATGAAAATAAGATCCTTGAGGGCAAGATGTGAAATATTGTGGGTTAGTGTCCACTTTTCTACGATATCCCCTACGTCATTATTCTCAGAATTTTCGTTGCAATTTTCGTCCTCTGATGAGATATTGTTGCGTTTATGACTTCAAGATATCTATTCCTCGAATAGCGTGGGTTGCGTCCTCGTAGTAGGAAATCTCCAATCTGGGCAACTTGAATGAAAACTTCACTCTCCTTAACGCGTCACTTCGTTTTCCACGAGACCTTTTAAAAAGGTCAGATCGAACCAAAATCCGACGCAAAAAAATGATCTAAAAAGAATCGAAAGAACGAAGAACGATGTGAGTCTCACATCGTACTTTAAAGAACGAAGAACGATGCGAGTCCCACATCGAACGAAGAACGATAAACATCGTTCTTCGTTGTTGTTGTTTTAAAGAACGATGGAGGATGGAGGATTGAGGATTGTGAATTGAGGATTGAGGATTGAGGATGGAGGATGGAGGATGGATGATGGATGATGGATGATGGATGATGGATGATGGATGATGGATGATGGATGATGGATGATGGATGATGGATGATGGATGATGGATGATGGATGATGGATGATGGATGATGGATGATGGATGAAGGAGGTTTGAGGATTGAGGATTGAGGATTGAGGATAAAGGATAAAGGATAGAGGATAGAGGATAGAGGATGGATGATGGAGGATTGAGGACAGAGGATAGAGGATAGAGGATGGAGGATTGAGGGTTGTGGATTGAGGATAGAGGATGGATGATGAAGGATGAAGGATTGAGGATGCAGAATGGAGGATGGAGGATTTTGAAAACTTAGATTGAAGATTGCAGATTAAAGACAAAAGATTAAAGATAAAAAATTATAAAAAATTATAAAAAATTATAAAAAAATTTAAAAATATTATAAAAAATTCTAAAAAAAATCTAAAAAATTTCAAAAAATTCTAAAAAATAGAAAAAAAATTATAAAAAATTATAAAAAATTCTAAAAAAAATCTAAAAAATTCCAAAAAATTCTAAAAAATAAATAAAAAAATCTGCCAACAGTCTGGGCGCATTTTTATTATTTTTCCGGCAGAAGTTCAGAACGCGTTCAATCCGGGGATGCGGCGTAGGCTACTATGTGACTGAAAACCTAAAAAAAGTTCGGGAAGCGGTTAGAAAAGGGTGTAACATATGAATTATATAATTGGGTCATATTCCGGGATGCGGTCTAGAGGTTGAAAAAGAAAAAAACCTTAACTTAGGTGATTATTAAACAACCCTGTGGAAGTGAAAAGATATTCGATATCTGATCAGAACTGAGAGATATGGTGGAATTCATAAAAAAGTATACAGCCACTTCACACCCTCTTAGGGGTCGAATTTCAAAAAATCTTGAAAACACATTCTAGGTGTTCATATGAAGAATCCATAAACAAAAATAATTGGTGATTGTTAAACAAGCCCGTGGATGTGATATCTGATCAGACCTGAGAGATATTCCGGAATTCATAAAAAAGTATACCACCACTTAACACCCCCTTAGGGGTCGAATTTCGAAAAATCTTGAAAACACATACTAAACATTCATATGAAAAATCCGTAAAATAAAAATTAATTCAATATTTGGAAAGACCTAGTAGATATGACGAAAACCGTGAAAATATAGGCATTTTATTTTCTCATACCATTTTTTTTAACCCCCCACCAACAACTTCACACCCTCTTAGGGGTCGAATTTCAAAAATTTTTGAAAACACATCCTAGGTATTCATATGAAGAATCCATAAACAAAAATAATTGGTGATTGTTAAACAAGCCCGTGGATGTGATATCTGATCAGACCTGAGAGATATTCCGGAATTCATAAAAAAGTATACAACCACTTAACACCCCCTTAGGGGTCGAATTTCTAAAAAATTTTGAAAACACATTCTAGGTATTCATATGAAAAATCCATAATCAAAAATAATTGGTGATTGTTAAACAAGCCCGTGGATGTGATATCTGATCAGATCTGAGAGATATTCCGGAATTCATAAAAAAGTATACAACCACTTAACACCCCCTTAAAGATCGAATTTCAAAAAATTTTGAAAACACATTCTAGGTATTCATATGAAGAATCCGTAAAATAAAAATGAATTCCATATTTGGAAAGACCTAGAAGAAATGACGAAAATCGTGAAAATGTAGGCATTTTATTTTCACATATCATTTTCTTAACCAATCGCCAATGGATATTTGCATTTTTTTTTATCGGAGTTACTTTTCTAGTTGATTTACATATACGTACCTAGTTTCAACTTTCTAGCATAAGCCGTTCTAAAGTTAGAAAAAACACCTCCCACCCCCGTACCCTTAAAAAAAATATTTTTCCACCAAGTCAAGTCAAGTTTCAGCTTTCTATCATTATAGGTTCTTTAGATATAAGCATCGGAACTTTTTCTTTCTCACCCTTCCCCACCCTCACCCTCAACACCCACAACCTCAAATTTTCTTCCCCTACTAGGATTCTATTACGCCCACTTCTAGTAAAAACTTGAAGCATCTACCTCTTACTGTTATTGAGATATGAAACGTGTTATTTTTGAAAAATTCTAATCCCCTCTTCCGTGCTCCCCCGCCCCCTTCAAATATTTTACTTTGAGCAATATTTATTTATCAATATTTATACTCAAACCGAATTTTGTTTTTCTGGTGCCATTAGTTTGTAAGATATCATAATCTTAAGATTTTCGCCCCCCACCCCCGTACGCCACTACCCCCACCCAAAAATTTTGTTTCAATCTACTCTCCTAGTATAACTACAGATATTTGTTAAGTTTTAATTGATTGCCATTAACGGCTTAGGAGATATGGATTTTAGAATGTGTCGATCTCGGCATTTTTGCGTTTCGGACGCATTATTTCCCCCTCCACTCACACACCCCTTCACCCATATCAGTAATTTTTTTGCAAATGGGTCCACTATCAAAGCTTTATAGAAATTCCAGGTTTCAGCCTCCTAACATAAGCGGTTGCTGAGATCTAGAAACCAAAATTTTTCGTCTAAAACGCTTCCCCCACCTTCCCCCTCACACCCCCTCCCCTGAAAATAATGTCAATTCATGGGGTCTACCCAGTCTACTCTTAGAAAAAATTTTAATTTAATAGGTCCACTGGTTTGAGAGCTACGAGCCTTCAAAG
This sequence comes from Beris chalybata, assembly GCA_949128065.1. NCBI lineage: Eukaryota > Metazoa > Arthropoda > Insecta > Diptera > Stratiomyidae > Beris > Beris chalybata. The sequence goes on from OX421895.1 coordinate 58,595,300, forward strand.
GATTTTGCTTCGGGCGTGGGGCTGTCGACGTACGGCGTACAGACGGAGTGAAAATTTTTATTGCTTTTTTCCTGTCTACTAGTCATGAAACGTGGAAAAACAAATTTTCAGGGTAGCAAATTTTTTTTTTTTAAAAATCGATAACAATACTGTATTATCAATAATAAAGTAAAATTATAAAAAATTATAAAAAATTAAAAAAATTTTAAAAAAATTCTAAAAAAGTTCTAAAAAATTCTGAAAAAATCTAAAAAATTCCAAAAAATTTTAAAAAATAGATAAAAAATTCTAAAAAATTACACAAAATTTTAAATTATAAAAAATTATAAAAATTGATAAAAAATGATATATAATGATTAAAAAATAAAAAAAAATGGTAAATAATTATAAAACATACTGCTTTATTTCCTAACATAAGTCGAAATGAAAAATTCTAATTACTCGAAAGATTGATCTTTCTTAATTGAATGCAAACAAAAATAATGAAACTTACTTCAGAAATGCTTGCGAAATCGCATTAGCCAAATGTGTGTTTTCAATAGCTTCGAAAACTTGCTTCACGTAATCGCTTATAATTTTTTTATAACCAAAATTTCAAAAAACTAATCTCCCATTTGAATTTAAGACATATCATTAGTTATATTTGTCCAAACAGAAAAGACTTATCTTTTGCTGCTTTAGAGATTACGATAAGCCCGTTTGTCTTATTTTCAACAAAAATGCTGTTTTTGTATACCCTAAGTAAGTAAATTTAACATGTAAAAAAAGTAGTGTTCAGACTAGGCAACTCATACTATTTTTATACAAGATAGCTTGATGTGGATTGTCTTGACAAGTAGATAATCAGCTGTATTCCAATAGCAAATTTATACCTTCTAAATCGTTTGAAACAAATTAGTTTGTGTAGCAGTAATGAAAAGAACATTTATAAGCTAATGCAGTCGTTGCACAAGCACAAAATTGAGTTTCTACAGCATTTCAAAGTTTCTTCCAAAGTTAACTTCGATTTCCGCGAGGGTCGCAGTATATGTTTTCGGTAAAATGCGTAATAGCTACGTGTTTTCGTAATCGCATTCGGGAAGTTTTTTCAGCGCATTTAAGATGAGTCCGGTACGACAATTTTTTGTCCCTGTTTTATTTTTATTTCTTTAGAGTATTTTAATCGTTTGAAATCGTTTTTCGTTCGTGTAATTTGGCTGGACATGTTGTGTTTGAGGCCTTGGAAGGACTATTTCGACTTGAAAAAGTCAAAATAGTTGAAAGGAAAAGGAAGGTTCGGGACAGAAGGGCCAATTCCACCTACGTCCGAATTGGTGACTGAGTTTTAGCTGGTGCGACGCTCTTGCTGGCGGCCGGGACTAGCTACGGCAGTGTGGGGGGGGGGGTACTTGCTTCAACTCAGACCATTAAACCCTTGGCCTGTACAACAAAAGAATTATCAGCGTCGACTTATCCAAGGGAATTGTCAAAATTGGGATTATTTTCCCAACAGGTCGTGAAAGACCAAGAAGCGGTTGGATGGCGCGGCTCCGCGATTTGTCAGGGCGCTCTGGTGTTGTTGGCGCCCTGTTCTGCCCACCCTACCTCAGCCCCGACTGTCCTTCAAACATTTTTCGTCTTGGCCCCTTTTAGAGGTTCGGGGCGAAGGAGCTAAACGATCGGGTTCATTTTATAAATGGCCTACTGGCCTAGTAACATCTTACGCAAACCAAAAAAAAGAAAACCCAACAACAAAAAATTATGGGGGAAGATGGAATAAATATTGGAGAGAAAAAAAAAATAAATCACGAAAATATAAATAAAAGAAAATTCACTTACCCCATTTCAATTAATTCTCCGCCATTTTTATACTCTAGGGCCGCGGTCCGAATTAAGCTTACGGTGCTTACATTACTAACAGTGCTTACAGTCGGTCCGAATTATATGCGCGCTTGCAACGCATATAATTCGGACCGATCGTATGCACACAAATGTCAATTGATTATTTGAAATGTCAGTTATTTGAAAATGACACTTGACTACCGACCGACGTGAACAGCTTCGGTTGGAAAAGTCTCAAGTTTTGCAGCTTTTCGGGATCTTGTGATAGCGTGGCCGAAAAAAGCATTTTATGCGGCTGAAGTAGCGATTCGTTTTCGAGGACGTTTAAACAGCGGTGCCGATCGGCCCGACATGAACATATCCGACGTTGCTTTAACGTGTGCGTCCAAATGATACAACCAGTTGTGGTGGAGTTGTTCCATGATTCGATCGGCCTCATCGATACCGAGGAATCGCAAAGATTTCAAACAGAAACCCTTGGTCGCGTGCAAATGTTCAACGAGTCGGCCGGGTGTCGTGATAACGATACTAAGAACAGACAAACTGTTAGGCTCTAATTTTGCACCAACTGCTTAAAAATCTTGTAGACTTGCAGAGCTAATTCCGTCACGGGTAAAATTACCAGTGCTCGGATTTTCCTCTCAACTCGTTTCGAGAAAAGCTGAACAATTGGGACAGCGAAAGCTAAAGTCTTGCCGCTTCCAGTTGGTGCCGAAACGCGTCGATAAATTTTTTAGCCGTCAATGTGAATTTGATAATTTTAAAATTTTTAACCGTCAATGTGACAGATTGCAAAGACGTACACACAGTGCATATGCTCGAAACCGTGAGTAGTGTAAGCGCCAGAAAATTTCCCCTCCATGCAAATTGTGTGCATTGTGAGCGTAATTCGGACCGAGTGTAAGCGCGCTAAAAGCGCAGAAAGCGTAATTCGGACCGCGGCCTAGATGAACATATAGAGTATTATAAGTTTAATCCAGCCCGAAAAGTTTGTAACGCATAGAACTGAGCCTCGGACGAAAAAAAGTTATATAGTATTTTGTGTTTATTTTTGGCCAAAACCCCCAAATCCGTTTGCAGTCCGTCCGTCCGTTAGCACGATAACTCAAGAAAGCGTTGACCTAGGAAGTTGAAATTTTGTCACCGCTTGTAAAATGGAAAAAGTAAGGCTAAGTTCGTTAATGGGCGATATCCTTCCACTCCTTCCGGTACCTCCCATACAAGAGTCCTTGAAACACGTTTTCACAATTATTGCTCGAATGCTTCAAGTTAGGAACTTGAAATTTTGCATACTTAAGGTTTACAATGTTTGAATCGAAAGTTCCGAATATGATGCAAATCGAATGAGTCCATCGTGTAGCAGCCTAGAAAAGTCCTTTAAAAATGTATGCATGTTACTGAATCCACTATAACTCCAGAACAAGTTAAAGCAGGAATATAAAATTTTACAGGAATTAGTTTTATACCAAAACCAAAACGGAGTTCATTAATTAGCGCCATCTGTTGACTCCTTCGGGTAGCTGTCATACAAAAGTCCTTAATAAACATGTTCACCAATATTGAACGATAACTTTAGAACACTTTAAGTTACGAATTTGAAATTTTAGACACATTAATTTTATAATAGTCGCAGCTGAAACTATTAATATGAAAAATATCCCATAAGTCTTTCATGTAGTTGCCATACAAAATTCTGTAAAATGTCCTAACTTAATTTATGCAACTCACTATAAATCAAAAAATCGGGTAGCCATTATACAATAATTTCTACCTGTAAGTAAAAGGTCATGTAATAATTGATTGTGCTCTCCTCATTCTTTTGATATATTTTCAACTAATATATAAGTCGGAGTTCAGTATTTCATCTAGAGTATCATACGATTGGCTTGCAGCCGATCGTGAATGCATTATGTTAATTTCTGTTTTCTTATTCTTACGATTTATTTAATTTTTGTATATTAAATTATTCCGTCCTCGTCTTGTCCCGTCCGTTTGTCATTTTATTAAATTTTTTTTTTTTTTTTTTAATTCCTTTTATTTCTTTGTAATATGATTGAATTTAAAATTCATTTTTTCGTATTCGCTTATCGTTTCATTATCATTTCATTTCATTTATCTTTTTATATTTTGTTCGAATTTTGGTTTTAAAAACAACGCGAGTGATAAATACTGAGAAAACCGCAACCCGCAAACGATAAATTGATTCTTTAGCAATGTGGGGTTAAGCGCTCTTTGCTAGTGTGTGTGTAAAAAATAAGTGCGCGGCTGTGAAAAATTTGCGTGTGCGTCTGACGCTGCGTCATTTCATTGCGTTCGGCGTATACGAGGGATTTTCCTCGTCACACAAAAAAAAATCAACCCTATCGTGTTGCGTGCGCAGTAATTGGCTATCATTCAAATTTCTGTACCATTCTGACACTAACGAGCATTTTGAAGACAGTTATAGCAAGCTGGTTTCCATCGTATTTCGTCGACATGGAATACCAGGATTTCTTTCAGTTGGCGACATCGGGACGACGACGGCTTAATCGGTAGATTCCTTGGCTGACCGTTCGATTGCTGGCGCCACAAATTCGACACGAAAGCGACGAACTGACCACTCTTTCCTTTATCACCGAAATCCCGAACTCGGCGGCGCCGAGTTTGTAGACACACGATTTTGGAGAGTCGGAGCAACACTTGAAAATTTGCGTTAATTTCGGCGTTTTTCCGGTTGCACGATAAATCACACCTCGGCTACAATCTTGCAATTTGGACCGCTTTTCAACAGTTCACTAATTTTCCGGCTCGGAATTATTTTCTCGATTCAAATGTCACCGAAAATACCCGAAGGATTTTCATCGGCTGCTTCGCCCGTCCGACCGCGAGCGAACCAACAAAAAAAACACGATGCCTTCACCAAGAGGATACCAGGTGTACCGTGAAAACTCAAACTATGCGAAATATTCATTAAAAAACGCAATGCAAAACACTTTCGCGCGTACTACGCACCCTGAACTACCGGCTAAGCACAATTTTCAGATAAAAAACGTCGTACAAAAATGATTTTTCGGATGAAAATTGCGGGCGGTTTTGTGTTGTTCACCTCCATCCGCTGCTTTTTCCTCGAAAAACTCGTTTAAAACCGCGTACTCGAACGGAATTCGGCCCGCGCCACACTCAACTTGCTTTTCGCGTCAATTTTCCACGAAACTCGAAATTTCCGCCAGAAAAATGAGAAAAAATTGCCAAAATTAATCACGAAAAAAATAGACGCGCGCTTCTCTCCGGTTCCAACACGTCCTTTGTTCTCTAGCCGGCATCTACTCGTAGCGGTAACTCTTTCAAGCCAGCCGGTTTCGTTGTTGCAGCTCAAGGTACGGCCGTTGTTCTCTATGTACATCATTATGTACCTAGAAAACAACCGCTGCACCACAGAGACTGGTACTGCTTCTGTAGCTAAGGTGAAATTTCTATGGTATTTGTTGTTGCTTTTCGCCGACAACACTACAGACAATACGCCTCCATCTTTCGCAGTCTATCAGCGAACTAATTTTGATTTTACTTAAAAAAATAGTGTTATATGTTTTCAAATTATTTGAAAGGCATAACTATTAAAATTTTTTTTTATGGATGTCCTAGTTTACATACCAGCTAATAAAATGGTGTAATTTTATTTTGTTTTTTTTTTTGCCATTAAAGTGAAATATTTGTAAGAAAACAGTCATAAATCATCAAAATTGGTTGTACCGGACTTAACTCCATTTAAACGCATCAATCTCGTAATCTGAACATAGCATTAGATTGAGTGATAGAATCGAAAATGAATTTTGACACAGCTTAGCTACGTCTGACGTCATTAACTGTTATAACTAGACGTTGCCGTAGACGAAGCAAGGAATTGAGAAACGACCTAAGTATATTTTACACTAGCTCTCGAGCCAGTGCAGAAAGGTGTAAAAGGGTATGGGGGTGGGGAAACAAGCATACTGTTTGAGTTTGTGTCATTGACTTGACGTCAAATGTTGTTAAGAAAAGTTAGTGCAAAAAAGGGCAGAAATTTTATGCAAAAAGAACAGACCTATTAAGCTTATTGTCACTTACAGAACGATTGGTAGGAAAAACTAATATGTAATATGCTTTTTCATATATGTGTAACAGAAGAGTTTATGTACGCTAACTTTTATTTAAACGTTGCGCTTTCTTTGTTAACAGTTCTACACGTTGTAAAACTCCTAATCCCGAACAACTAATTATGGTTGTTACACAAATGGATTTAAACAGAATATAACCTGAAAGGCACTTCTTAAAAATATAGCATTCAGTACCGACACATTTTTTCGGAATCGGGTTTTCGGTGCCAGAACCGCAAATGGATTTAAACAGAATATAACTTGAAAGGCACTTCTCAAAAATATAGCATTCAGTACTGACACATTTTTTCGGAATCGGGTTTTCAGTGCCAGAACCGGATACCCGGTTTTGAAATAGGTGCTCAGAAGGCACATATAGATATAGCTTACAGGAAAGAAACAGTTTTTATGCTCTAGATAAAATGAAATAGAGTATTATAAGTTTAATCCAGCCCGAAATGTTTGTAACGCATTGAACCGAGCCTCGGACGAAAAAAAAGTTATATAGTATTTTATGTTTATTTGGGGCCAAAACCCCAAATCCGTTTGCTGTCCGTCCGTCCGTTTGCACGATAACTCAAGAACGCGTCGACCTAGGAAGTTGAAATTTTGTCACAACTTGTAAAATGGAAAAAGTAAGTCTAAGTTCGTTAATGGGCGATATCCTTCCACTCCTTCGGGTACCTCTCATGCAAAAGTCCTTGAATCACGTTTTCACAATTATTGCTCGAATACTTCAAGTTAGGAACTTGCAATTTTGCATACTTAAAGTCTACAATGTTTGAAGCGAAAGTTCCGAATATGATACAAATCGAATGAGTCCTTCGTGTAGCAGCCTAGAAAAGTCCTTCAAAAATGTATGCTAGTTATAGAATCCACTATAGCTCCAGAACAAGTTAAAGCAGGGATTCAAAATTTTACTGGAATTAGTTTTATATCAAAAGCAAGACTGAGTTCATTAGTTGGCGCCATCCGTCGACTCCTTCGAATAGCTGTCATACAAAAGTCCTTAAGACACGTGTTCACCAATATTGCACGATAAATTTAAAACGCTTTACGTTACGACTTTGAAATTTTGTATACTTTGATTTTATAATAGTCGCAGCTAAAACTATTAATATGAAAAATATCCCATAAGTCCTTCATGTAGTCGCCATACAAAAATTCTGTAAAATGTCCTAGCTTAATTTATGGAACTCACTATAAATCAAGAAATCAAGTAGCTACTAGTTTCTACCTGTAAGTAAAAAGTCATGTAATCAATGTTTGTGCACTCCTCATTCTTTTGATATATTTTCAACTAAAATATAAATAAGAGTTCAGTATTTCATCTAGAGTATCATACGATTGGCTTGGAGCTGATCGTGACTGCGTTATGTTTTTTTATCCGATTGCGGACTTATTGTCATGGGAGGTGGAACCTCTTTTTTTCACAATTTTTCTTTCATTTTCCTCAAGAAAAGCATGCGGGGGTTTGCTGCCAACGGCTTATTTATAAATATTTTGAAATGATTTTTTTTTATTATAGTTCAGATGTTGTATTAAAATATAAAAATGAAATGAAATAAATAAGAATAGAAAAATATGCCTTTTTTTGACCGAATTAACTATACCCCTCTCTTAACAAATTCAACCAAACATCCAGATTCAACATTTCAAGATCCTATAGGTCAATTCGTTCTTTTGTTACCGTGCTAACGGACAGACGGATGGACGATGGTGCGTTAGAAACTTTTGGGCTGGATTAAACTTATAATACTCTCAGACTCCATCTAGAGTATAACAAACCTGCAAACCATGAAAACAAACCCGCCGAAAAAAAATGCCACGCAGCCACACGTTCTTACAGCTCGACCTCTGCGAGTGGTCTGAATAGAAAATTTGGTTGAAAAAAGTAGTTTGAAAAATCGTTACAAAAGTGTAGTTATACTAACTTTTTTGGAAGCTTTTTGAATTTAAGTTGCTTTAGAACGCTTTGATAAAGTAACATAAGGAAAAACTAAATATGTAAAAAATAATCGGTTTTCATAGAAAAATTTAGTAAAGAAAAACAATTTTTTTTTTTTTTCAAATTGCATTATTTCTTAACATAAGTCAAAATCTAAAATTCTAAGTTCACCACAACTTAGATTGAATCGTTCCTAATTGAACGCAAACAAAAATAATGAAAGTTATTCCAGAAATGTTTGCAAAGTCGCAAGTACCAAATTTGTATTTTCAATTATTTCGAAAACGTATTTGACATAATTTCTATTTTTCTTATGATCAAAATTTCAAAAAACCATAATCACCAAGGGAAGGGAAACATTGCTAATTATATTTGTCTAAGCGGAATAGATCTATCTTTTGCTGCTTTCGAGATTTCGCCAAGCCAGTTTGCCTTATTTTCAACAAAAATGCTGTTTTGGTATACACGGGCCCTTAAGGTAGTACTTAGGTAACTTGGTTTGAAAAAATATTTTGGTTTTCTTACATAATTCGAAAGTACCTACTGTATATCAAGAATATACTGCGAAAACTATTGACTGAAACTCAAAATATTTACGAACTTATAGCACATGTACGGGAGTGCCACGTAGTTGCGCGCGCTGATCCGTACGGTACCTGTAAACTGCCAGGTCCCCATTATTGTTTGCACCTGACCATTCTTTGAGCATGTTATACCTTTTTCCTTTGTGTATACCTATTAACACCTAGTGTACGTTCGTTTTTTCGTACATAAACATCTTGTAAAAGCGTGAAAATAGTGGAAATGGTAAGTATGATTTTTCTATAATAAATCTGTTGTTAAAACATTAAAATCGATTTACTCGGAACAAGGTTTTTTCGGTTGTCCCTCCACATTACAGCTTTTCTATCCGACTGATCGGTCTGCGATTTGGATATGTTATTCCACACATAAATGGCTATCGCAGGAACTTCAACCGTTTATTTTCGTCACTTACTTTCCATTTTACAGCCCGATTTCCACAAAAAGAGGTAATTTTTTTTTCGAAGTCCGCCAATTTGTTATTTTTCAACCAAATTTTTTATCCTGGTTCGCATCAGAATTACAAGCCTACAGAAAAATAATAACACAAGAGCCGCATACTCCTTAGTTAAAAGGGTGAAAGATGGATACCAACCGAAGACAAGCCTCTGCAAGGATGCAGAAGGCAGCATTATAAGTAATGCGGAGGGGATAAAACTAAGATGGGCACAATATTTTGAACACCTCAACCCGAGCCCATCATCCGTACGAACAGCAGCAGCAGACATAACAACAGCCGAGGTAACAGCTGAGGGAGGATCCTCTTCGAGTCCTCTCACACTCGAACAAGTAAAAACAGCCCTGAGGAACAACCCAAACAACAAAGCGCCGGGCGCTGATCAAATTCCAGCTGAATTTATGAAAACCGGCGACACTTGCGTACCACATCTCCTACACAGATTGATTTCGGACATATGGATGCAAGAAACACTTCCTGAAGATTGGCGCAGGAGTATCATATACCCAATTTATAAAAAAGGTGACAAACTCTGCCATGAAAACTACCGAGGAATATCCCTGTTGTGTACGTCTTATAAGATCTTGACGAAAATTCTAGAAAAGAGAATTAAGCCCTTCGCTGACAAAGTAATTGGTGAATACCAGGGCGGATTTAGAGCTGGGCGATCGACCACGGACCAAATATTCTCAGTTAGACAGGTGCTTGAAAAGTGCTGTGCACCAGATATCTGTGGACTTCAAGCAGGCATACGACAGTATCGACAGGCACGTTGGTTGGTTGGTTAACGTGGCAGCTCCGTCCCTAGACAGAGCTCAATTAGCTCAGAGGCCATTTTGAAACCACAAACTCATGTTAAACTCGGCTGTTGAGGGCTGTTATGACAGGGGACTTTAGAGAGTGAAAATGGGAAGAAGGGTTGGATTGCATGGCTATAACCACCCCGTACTGTTCAGGAATTGTAATAACTCTCCAATTTTCTTCCCCGAGATCTCTGTTAGGTCCCCGTAGAAGGGTCTGCCTAGAGCACGCTCTCTGGCTCTAGCCGGACAATTGCAAAGGAAATTAACGAGCGACTCTCGCTCATTAGTGTCCTGGCAGCTGCGGCAGTGTATATTGAACGGAATGCCCAATCTGGCTGCATGATCCCCAATTGGCCAGTGACCTGACCGTGACCGACAGGCGCGTACTGTATAAGACAATGATGGAATTTGGAGTTCCACCGAAACTGGTTCGGCTTACAAAAATTCAATGACCGATTCTCTATCACAAGTCAGAGTAGAAAATGGTCTGACTTCCAGCTTTAAAACTAACAACGGGCTTAAAAAGGTGATGGCCAGGCACCAATGTTTTCAATTTGATACTCGAATATGTTCGGAAGCTGCCCGTTGACATCAAAGGAACACTATGCTTCAAATCCACACAACTAGTAGCCGACGACATAAATATACTTGCAAGCCACGTTGGACTACGTATTAACGAAAACTAAACCATAGTTATGACACAAACTAGGAAAAATATGCCAATCAGACAAAATATTACAATAGGAGACTTCAACCTAGAATATGTAGACAACTTTGTATATCTCGCGGTAAATATATCGAAGGATGTAAGCGAACCCATCGAAATTAAAAGAAGAATAATGATGGCAAATAAGACGTATTATTCGGTACTTCCAATAATTAAAAACAAAAATGTACACAGAAAAACAAAGCTTGAACTGTACAAAACAATAATAAGAACTGTGCTATGCTATGGCAGCGAAACGTGGAAATTGACTCAGGCGTCCGAAAAATTAGTAAACGCCTTTGAAAGAAAAGTTCTCAGAAGAATCCTCGGACCTGTGAGGAAAGACTCGATCTGGAGAATACGATACAATAGGGAATTGTATGCCATATTCGACAATCCAGAAGTATCGATCTTCATAAAATTTAAAAAGCTACAATGGGCTGGTCATGTGGAGCGGAAGGATGACGGAAGAATCCCCAAACGCACACTAAAGGGAAAAGTTTATGGACAAAGACCAGTTGGAAAATCACGAAAGCGGTATGAGGACTCTATTGACGCAGACAGCAAATCACTTCTAAGATGCAGAAACTGGAGGACGCGGTCACTGAACCGAGAAGGCTGGAGGCGGCACATTCAGGAGGCCAAGGTCCGACTTAGACTGCAGCGATGTAAGTTCCAAATTTTAGCTTCCTAGCAGAAGTTATGTTCCTGAAATTAAAAGCCAAAGTTTTTCATCTAACAGTCAGCCCACCTCCCCCTCACCACTCCACTAGAAACTTATCACTTGAAGGGGTCCACCCAATCTACCATACCAATAAACTTGATTGCAATATCTCCAAGGATTTGGGAGATGCAAGCCTTCAATCGACTGCCCGCACTGTGAAATACAATCACCCACTCAGAAAACTACCGGAATCAAATGGGATAGTTCTCGTTGAGCGTGTAAACCGTGCATCACACATATCGTTTGTATTGCTCCTAGATCCACAACCACGCAAAAATTGCAACCAGTAATTCTAATTTTTCATGAAAATACAAATTTAAATATTAACAATAAAAGACAAATTTCACATTCTGTAAAAAAATTAATTAAATTTTTGATGCATGCCTTGGAAAAAACGGAACAACTGAAGAACTGAAAACTAAAAATCATCGAGCTTTTTTTTTCCCAGGTTCTCGCATGTGTATGCGTGAAATGTATGGCGAGCTTGTAGAAAGCTCTCATGTACACAGCATACAGATAAGGCCCCCGTGTCCGTGTGAGTTCCGTACAGTAAAGAACGTAGTCGGTGCTTGGGGTTTTGAACCCGACAAGCACATTCGACCGAACGTCCTAATATGAACTCGTATCTATAGTTTTCATTTGTTTTTACAATTTTTTCGATATGATTTGATATTTTTGTTAAATTGTTCAATCTATCATTAAAGGTCATGTTTATAATTACTTGATTGTTATTGTTTTTCAGTACGTTGTTTATTTTTTTTTAATCGTTACAAAACCTACATGGTCGGGGTTACCTGCAATCCATTTCCATGTTGAGCCAATAAAATATAGGGATAGTTTTACTAATTTTGATTTTTGAGTTTCTAAAAGTTCCTGAACTTTTTGATTTGGACCTTAGCTTGGATTTGGACCTTAGCTTGTCCGGAGCTTATCGTCACTATTTGGGAGTTCGTATAGTTCAGGACTTGAACCATGCCTGTGTGTTTACCGTGCTCCCGGTCGTGATCCGTTCGTTGTACGAAAAACTGGTATATACAAAACTTGTAGGGAATTTAGTCCTCTACAACTTTGCCATTTAAATATGTCACCTATTTTTAATAAAAAATGTCCAAAAGTTTAAAAACTGGGACAATCTCCTAATTTTTTACACTTTACGCTTATTATTAGCAATACAAAATTATTTTTCAAAAAAGTTGTTCAGATAAAAAAGATAGAGAATTAATTCTCCATAAATTTGGTACTTACCATTTTAGCGAGAAATGCAAAATACGCCTACAAATCGACAAAACAGAAAATTCAAAATTTCGGTCACACGCCATATCAAATTTTGGTCTAAGACTGTGATTCCCTATTCTACTCTATCATTGGAATCTAATCACGTCAAAGCATTTCGCCTTCCATTTAATTCCGATATTTACTGAAAGTTTGTCTCTGGTGACCGGGCTATTCTTCAGAAGCCTTTTTTCCCGCTGGGGTAGTTTCTCCATGCAATGTACATGAAGGCGCATGTGGAAATAGCACATTCGTGCTGTAAGTACATCCCTTTGAAACGCTTCGAAACAGTGCCAGCGAGACAAATGTACGCGCATCTCGATTTCATGCGCGCACTGACGCGAATGTGCCCTTTCCACAAGCGCATGCGCGCTAGTGTGCATCGGCCAATGCCAATGTCTGAGCGGGTGCTTTTGAAGATCTCCCGGATTGATTTCAGGAATTCTTCCAAGGTATAACTCGACTGGTTTTTTGTTACTGGTAGAGTGGACAGTGTGATTGTATTCGTTGGCTGCACACTCTGAGAGTTCTTCGAAGTTATGAGAAGGTCCGTTAGCTTTCAGACATCTCATAATCTGGCACAAGGTAGAGTGAAAGCGCTCAACTTGTCCGTTAACTTCACTCTTATAAGGAGGTGCATTAAAAATTTTGATGTGGAGCTCGTTTTCCATCATTGATGTAATGGATGCTGAATTGAGTGATTTTTCATTGTCAATGAAAACGCTTTCAGGAACACAAAATAAGAATAGGATATCTCTTAAAGGTTTTCGAATATCCTCCACAGCTCGCGAAGAGATTATTTTTGCTATTGCGAATTTAGTGAACTTATCATTGGCAGTGAGTACGTACTGTTTTTCGGTAGAAAAAATATCTATATGAATAACGTGTCCTGGATAATTCGGAATGGGAGTTGGATTTAGGAATGGTTTATTCGGATTGTTCTGCTTACACGTTGCTCAGCGATTAACGAAGTTTTTGATTTTTGCGGACATCTTAGAAGAAATAAAATTTTTCTAAATCTGGATTCTATTTTCTTGGGCATTTCGATGAGCTCTGCGATGCATACAGAAAATTCTTTCTTTCTGTTCTTCTTCATTAGGGATGTGTCCTCAACAATCTTCTGGGTAGATCGAACCTTATAGTCTTTGAAATGAATAGGGTAAACTTCTTGTATGATTCCCATTGTTCTTTCGTCAGTCAATAGTCCGTTCATGGTGTGTGGGTTTAAGTATCTCTTGAAAATGTTTATTATGTCTTGTTCTGTATAGTTTTGCTTGATCAAAGTGAGTCTCGTATAATTTTCGAAGGGATTTTTCATTTCATAACTGTCTTCTTCGCATATTTTCAGGTTAAGTTGGCTTCTAAATGCGTTAATAGGAGTTTCGACGCAGGGGATTAAATTGTGTGCTGAACTTTTGTTGCTGTGTTCGGTGGGTGTAATTGAATTTATTTCTGTTGTTTGTGGTGGTCTTGAAAGGGAATCAGTGACTAAGTTCGCCTTGCCAGGTTTGTATCTTAATTCGTAGTTATATTTTTCGAGAATTGCTTTCCAGCGCTTCATTTTACTATTTGTATTTTTGTTGTTTAGGGCGTACGTGACGGGTTGATGATCGGTATAGATCTTTACTTTACTTTACAGATCCGTAAAGGAAATTTCTGAGAGAAGTGAATGATCAGATTATGGCCAACATTTCTTTTTCGTTACTGGCGTAGTTTTCTTCTGTTTTGTTTAGGGTTCTGGAAAGAAATAAAATTGGTTTATCTTCTTGTGAAAGGACTGCCCCTATGGCATAATTAGAAGCATCTGTCGTTAGTTCAAATTCTTTTTCGAAGTTGGCATAGGATAGAACGATTTCTTCGGATTGAAGCGAATTTTTAAGTTTAATGAATGAGTTGACAGCGTTTTGGTCGAGACAGATAAGTTTGTTTTTTGAAACGTACTTGGACACTCGTCTATCTTTCACTTGTCAAGTTGAATCTACATATATTTGTTCTTCTTCGTTCTTGCCAGAGATGACGATGTCATCGATGTAGACGTAACAGCGTTTCCCGATATGTTCTCGAAGAATATCATCTAAAGCTCTTTGCAAAATAGAAAGTGAATTTTTTAATCCGAAGGGAAGCCGTGCAAACTCAAATTTTCCATTATTATCTGAAAATGCTGTTTTTTCGATATCATGTTCTTTGAGCGGGATTTGGTGCAAGCCACTCTTTAAGTCAAGAATAGTGAAATAATCGTTCTTGCCAAGGTTCGAAAGAACTTCATTGATTTCTGGAATCGGATACCTATTGGAGATTGTGATGGAGTTCAATTTCCTATAGTCGATCATCATTCGATATTTTTTTTCGCCGGAGGACTTCAATTTTTTTCGGGACTATGCAGTAGTGCTGCGACATCGACATCGATGTTTCTAAAACATCGATGTTTTGCAAAAACATCGGGTACTTTCAACATCGATGTTTTATAAAAACATCGACATCGATGTTTCAGGCTCATCGAGGTTTTTTTTTTGCTCCTCACACCAATCATCATCATCATCAATGGCGCGACAGCCCAAATCGGTCCAGGGCCTGCAGGATACATTGTCTGAAGTCATCTCGGTTCAGCGCCCGCATCCTCCAGTTTGTGCATCTAAGAAGCGATTAGCAATCTGCGTCAATTGAGTCCTCGTATCTTTTTCGCGGTTTTCCCACCGGTCGCTTGCCATGAGCTCTACCTTTCAATGTGCGCTTGGGAATTCTTCCGTCATCCATTCGCTCCGCATGACCTGCCCATTGCAGCTTACGGAATTTTTTAAGAGTCGATGTGGCTGGGTCGTCATAGATGTTATACAACTCGTTGTTGTACCGAATACGCCATTCAGTGCCTTCTCTTACTGCTCAGCCTGTGCACTTTTTTCGATTTTAACACACCTCACACCAATCTCAGCAAAAATTGTACCGAGATTTTATTAAAGCATCGAACTTTGTTACGAAAATGTAAAAAAAGGAGGTAAAACATGGATGGGACCAAATGAAACGAAACTAATCGCTGGAGGGATGAAATATTTATCTATTATGGCTACTTCAGTACCCTCTGAGAGAGTGTTCTCTGCTACAGCGAACATTGCTTTCAGCAGAAGAAGCTCTCTCTCAGGGGATTAGCTTCAAAAATGCTACCCTGAAATTTTGTATTTTCACGTTTTAGGACTAGTAGACCCCAAAAATGCTAAAAAAAATAATGTCCGTCTGTACGCCGTCCGCTGTACGCAAAATAGTTTGAAGGCACGTAGCTCCCAAACCCGATGAGGTATTATCATGCAATTTTTATGGTGGCTAGATTGGACGAACCTCAACGACTGTTTTTTTTTGAAGGGTGTGGGTATGAGGTAAGACGAGAGGGGAGCGTTTTAGATGTAAAATTTTGGTTTTGGATTTCAGCAACCGCTTACGCTAGGAGGCTGAAACTTGGAATTTCTATAAAACTCCGATAGTGGACCCATTTGCCAAAAAAGTTGTTGATTTGGGTGAAGGGATGTGGGAGTGGAGGGGGTGAATGCATCCAAAACGCAACAATGCTGAGGTCGAAACATTCTAAAATCCATATCTCCGAAAGCTTTGGTGGCACGAAATTCAAACTTATCAAATATCTGTACATATACTAGAAGAAAAGATTGAAAAGAAATTTTTGAGTGGGGTAGTGGCGTACGGGGTAGGAGGGTGAACAACTTTAGATTACGATATCTTGAGAACCAATTGCTTTAGAAAGATGAAATTCGGTTTGAGTATTAAGGTCGACAAATAAAGATTGCTGAAAGTAAGATTTTTTATTACTTTAAGAGGGCGGTGAAACATGGAAGTTGGAGGGGGGGGGGGATAAGAAATTTTCGAAAAAAATTACGTTTCATATGTCAAGAACAGTAGAAGATAGATGCTCAAATTTTTTACCAGAAGTAGGCCCAATAGAAACCTAGCAGAGAAAAGAAAATCTGCCAAATGTCTGGGCGCAACTTTGTTATTTTTCCGGCAAAAGTTCAGAACGCGTTCAATTCGGGGATGCGGTGTATGTTACTATGTGACTGAAAACCCAACAAAAAGTTCGGGAAGCGGTTAGAAAAGGGTGTAACATATGAATTATATAATTGGTTCATATTCCGGGATGCGGTCTAGAGGTTGAAAAAAACAAAACTTAAAAATAGCTGATTATTAAATAAGCCTGGGGAAGTGGAAAGATATTCGATATCTGATCAGACCTGAGAAACATGGTGGAATTAATGAAAAAGTATACAACCAGTTCCCTCTTATTGGTCGAATTTCAAAATATCTTGAAAACACATTCTAGGTATTCATATGAAGAATCCATAAAATAAAAATGAATTCAATATTTTGAAAGACCTAGTAGATATGACGAAAATCGTGAAAATATATGCATTTTATATTAACTTATATTTGTTTTTGCCCCCCCCCCCTTCTGAAACCAATGAATATTCAAATTTATTTTTATCAGAACTACTTTTCTAGTTAATTTACATATACGTACCGAGTTTCAACTTCCTAGCATAAGCCGTTCTTAAGTTAGGAAAAACACTCCCCACCACCGTACCATACTACCCCTAAAAAAAAAAATATTTTTCCACCATGCCACTACTATAGGTCTATCTAAATATGTGCCAAGTTTCAGCTTCCTATCATTATAGATTCTTAAGATATAAGCATCGGAACTTTTTCTTTCTCACCCTTCCCCACCCTCACCCTCGACACCCACACCCCCAAACTTTTTTTCCCTACTAGGGTTTTATTAGGCCTACTTCTGGTAAAAATTTGAAACATCCATCTTACACTGTTATTGAGATATGAAACGTGTTATTTTTGAAAAATTCTCATCCCCTCCACTTACGTACTCCCCCGCCCCCTTCAAAGATTTTACTTTGAGCAATCTTTATCTATCAAGCTTTATATCCGAACCGAATTTTGTTTTTCTGGTGCCATTGGTTTGGGAGATATCGTAATGTTAAGTATTTCAACCCCCACCCCCGTACGCCACTACCCCCACCCAAAAATTTTGTTTCAATCTACTCTCCTAGTATAACTACAGATATTTGTTAAGTTTTAAATGCTTGCTATTAACGGTTTAGGAGATATGAATTTTAGAATTTGTTCATCTTTTTTGCGTTTCGGACGCATTGCTTCCCCCTCCACTCCCACACGCCTTCACCCATATCATCAATTTTTTTTGCAAATGGGTCCACTATCAAAGAAATTCCAAGTTTCACTCTCCTAATATAAGCTTTTGCTGAGATCTAGAAACCAAAATTTTTCGTCTAAAACGCTTCCCCCACCTTCCCCCTCACCCCCACCCCTGAAAATATTGTCAATTCAAGAGGCCTACCCAGTCTATTCCTAGAAATTTTTTTTTATTTAATAGCTCTACTGGTTTGAGAGCTACGAGCCTTCAAAGGATTTTGGGCGGTCGACGTACGGCGGACAGACGGAGTGAAAATTTTTATTGCTTTTTTCGTGTCTACTAGTCATGAAATGTACACAAAAAAAATTTGAGGGCAGCAATTTTTTTTTTTTGAAATTCAATAGCAATACTGTATTATTAATAATAAAGTAAAATTGGGGATGTGGCTGTAGGGGGTGAGGGTGAAGGTGAGGGAGGGTGAAAAGGAAAAGGTTCCGATGCTTATATCTTAAGAACCTATAATGATAAAAAGCTGAAACTTGGTATTTAGATAGAGCTATAGTAGTGGCATGTTGGAAAAATATACTTTTTTTAGGGGTAGTACGGTACGGGGTGACTTTCCTAACTATAAAACGGCTTATGTTAGAAAGTTGAAACTCGGTGTGTATATCTAAATTAACTAGAAAAGTTATTTTGAATAAAAAGAAATCGAATATCTATTAGCGTTCGGAAGGTGGGGAAAAAAAATTATCAGTCAAAATAGAATGCATATATTTTCACGATTTTCGTCATATCTACTAGGTC
Source organism: Beris chalybata (assembly GCA_949128065.1). Lineage (NCBI taxonomy): Eukaryota > Metazoa > Arthropoda > Insecta > Diptera > Stratiomyidae > Beris > Beris chalybata. The sequence continues at coordinate 58,613,693 of OX421895.1, forward strand.
TTCCAAAATATCGAACTCATTTTTATTTTACGGATTCTTTATATGAATATCTAGAATGTATTTTCAAGATTTTTTGAAATTCGACCCCGAAGGAGGTGTAAAGTGGTTGAATTCTTTTTCATGAACTTAACCATATCTCTCAAATCTGATCAGATTTTCACTTCCACGGGCTTGTTTAATAATCACCTATTTGTAAGTGTTTTCCTTCTGCTACCCCTAGACCGCAAATAACCCAATTATGTAATGGAATATGACCCAATTATGTAATGGAATATGACCCAATTATGTAATGCATATGTTATTCTAACCGCTTCCCGAACTTTTTGTTAGGTTTTCAGTCACATAGTAACCTACACCGCATCTCAGAATTGAACGCGTTCCGAACTTCTGCCGGAAAAATAATAAAGTTACGACCAGATTGGTGGCAGATTTTTTTGTTTTGTTAAAACAACCAAAATAAAATTTGAAAAGTAGAATTTGTTGTTAGTAGCAGAAATGAAATTATTTTCTTTTATGAATCCTGTTCCTATTTTTAGAAATGTAATAATTAAATGAAATATAAAATAATAATCAAATATGTAATAAGATTGTTTTTAATTAATAAGATTATTTTGTTTTAACAATCGTGTTTTTTACCTACCGTGATAAAACATCAATGTTTGAGGAACATCAAGGTTATTTTTTCTCACACCAATCTCTTAGCTAAAAAAATTTTTTTTGCTTCATCTTTAATGTCTCACCTAAAATTCTAAAAACATTGATATTTAGAAACATCGATGTTTTTCACCGATGTTTTATCGACATCGATGTAGTTTATTTCAAACATCGATGTTATAAAACATCGATGTTTTAAGTTCGATGTCGCAGCACTACTATGCAGACTGGTAAATTATATTGCGATTTCGAAGGTCTTATGATTCCATTTTCAATAAGTGTGTTAACTTCTTTTTCAACTTCGTTTTTAACAGTCATAGGGTAGGGATAGGACTTGGAGTAGATAGGATCGTTAGTTAAGTTCAGGGAATAGACCACGCAAAAAGAACGCGTCATTGTAAAAAGTACAGTCCGGTTGTCAACAATGACAGATGTTAATCTCGCACCACAGTCGCCGTAAGAGGGCCATGGCACCCCCTAACAGATTCGTCACACATGATTACTTTATCACGTCTGTTTTAAAGAAAAATTATATGAGACTATTAGATTAATAGATACACTTAATAAAGTATAATGCGCTTAATAAAGTACAATGTAATTTAATCGTAATGGCTAGAACTAGTGTAAAAAACACGTTTTAAGTTTCATGTCGATAATATGTGGGTAATGTGCCTCAAGAACCTTTAAGAAACCAAAATTGTATATGTGTAAGATTCCGTAAACTCCCAAGGTATCGACATAGGGCCTATATAGTACCTATCATTCTGTGCATGATATAACTCTAAATACATACATAGGTGGTTAGTGTACTATCGAAAATTTCATCTATGCTTAAATTCACAAATCGAAGTTTTTCTTAAAAAATAAATTTATGACCGTAACTTTCTAATGCTGTTATGATACCGGCTATTTAGTGGCTATTTCTTAAGTGCAATAAAAGTGCAACAACGGTCTCATCGTGAGACAAGGCGAACAACATTAAAGAGAGAAACCACTCTTTCCGACGCTAGCGGCATCTAGTAATCAACATTAACAACTGCTTTGTTTATTTAATTTTATGTTTTATAACATAAGATGGCACTTCCCACAATTTATACGTCCCGAACTGTTAAAAACAAGTCTGTAGCAGTTCAAAAATCCAATGAAAGCAGAATTTTTCTTAGATTAAGTGCTAGAATGTTGCGAACCACTGCTGGAATGCGGATAGTTTTTAACAGTACTCACTTTATAGCTATACGAACTGTCTCTCTCACACCAAAGTCAAAATTGTATGTTACATCTTCTATCCTGCCGTACAGAATGAACGCAATCGCAGTCGGATCGAAATGTCAAAATGTCGCAACGAGATGCAACGGAACGCTGTAAGCCGCAAGTTAACGCTACATGAACACAATGACCGGATTAAGTCGCAGTTCTTTTAGTGTCAATAATCAATGCGAAATAGATATGGACGCAAAAATCAGTGAATTATTTTGAATTCTCATCGAAATTTCTTGCATTTTCCATTTTATTACTTTCTTCTTTAAATAATACAGTGCGTTTTAGATTATGATAATGTAATATTTGACATTTCAATCCGATCACTTGCGATCATCTTAAAACATTGCGAACTTACTTGCGACTCTCTCCGACTCATAGCGTTCATTTTGTTTAGCTACATGCAACCACACGCATTTGAAACTGCCCCCCCCCCCGTTATTTTGACACTCCAATCCGACTGCGATTGCGTTCATTCTGTACGGCTCTTAAGTGAAGGGCTTTCTAATCCGTTTTCTTTTTCTGTAACCTAATATTGAGCATTATGCTTGAGTCACATACAAAGTAGAATGCGGCAGCACGGCGCAGCTTGACGCCTCCAATAAATCATCAAGTCAGATAACTATTCACTCTCTGCGTCAGGTTGAGTTTTAAATTAATTTGAAATTCTCACAAAAGTGTTCATATTCGTATATACGAAGCAGTGAACTAACTAGAAACATTTTTTTAGCTAATTTTAATTTAGTCCGGGGCACATAAAGTACAGATTCAACGTGTTAAACATAACAAAATCACTCATTAATTTTGAGGTTAATTACGGGCTACGGAAAAGTTAAGAGTTGGCGAACTTTTTTTGATGGCTGCGTTATGCTGCTTCCGTTGTGACTACCACAATAGAAGTGCACTGTGCTCAACTTTTTGACACCTAGGCTGCGCCGGCTTGCGTTGCCGTTGTGACTTACGGGTTAGGAAACAGATATTTTTGTCCACGATACTAACTTCGTATTATTAACCATTATCAAAATACAGTCGAAACCGATTGAATATGAAAAACTCCACTTTCTCATTACGACCATTAGATGGTATTTCCGATGGTACATAACCCATATTTTAAATTACAATCATCCCCAGATTAATATTATTTGGCTGTTTTGTTAATACATCGACTCATTTTTCGGAATCTCAATTTTTTTTTTTCTGTTCGAGGTGAAACTTAAAACATATATTTTTTACACTAATTAGAACCATAATAAGAGGTGCTGCGGAAAAAATCTCTTGGGAAAAAATGTTAAATACAAATATTAGTCACTAAACAGCTCTAAAATTATCTGTCACCACAACTACCTGAATAAAATATTACAAAATTTCAAATTGCATGATAATGCAAGCTTTCGACTCTTGTTCATTCTATTTAAATTTCCTACTCTCCAAAAGTTTACTCTTACAAAATGATTTAGTAATTTTATCATCATAATCGTTGTAAAACAAATGTTTTCAAAGCTTTGTAAACGCTTTTTAAGATTTCAAAATCTACTTGCCAAAATTATGTGATTTTTTCTCATTTGAGAGGGGTATTATAAGATTTTAACGCAATATCTGCTTGACTTACGATTTTGTTTCTCATTACTGAGAGGATCCCATAATATTTTGGAGTTCCTTTCAGATGCTCATAGATTCGGAGTATTCTTTCGACACTCTTCTTTCACGAGCTAAATCGGCCTGGTTGTCCCGGGAAAGTCCTAAGACTTTTGACCACGTCTGAAATTTTATCCATACCGGCCAAATTTCGGTCTTCACCTACGTTTATAGGTATGAATGTCGATGTCGGCTTTTATGTCGGATGCAGTCACCAGAGACAAAATTTCAGTAAATATCGGAATTAAATGGAAGGCGAAATGATGGAGTAGAATATGGAATCACAATTTTAGACCAAAATTGAATATTTTTTTTTTAATTTTTTTGTTTTGTCGATTTGTAGCCGTATTTTGCATTTCTCGCTAAAAATGGTAAGAACCAAATTTATAGAGAGTTAAATTCTCAATCTTTTTTATCTGGACAACTTTTTTGTAAAATAATTATTTATTGCTAATAATAAGCGTAAAGTGTAAAAAATTAGGAGATGGTTTCAGTTTTTTAAACTTTTGGACCATTTTTAATAAAAATAGGTGACATATTTAAATGGCAAAGTTGTAGAGGACTAAATTGCCTACAAGTTTACCGCCATGCCTGTGTGTTTAACGTGCTCCCGCTCGTGATCCGTTCGTCGTAAGAAAAACTAGTTTATACGAAACTTGTAGGCAATTTTGTCCTCTATAACCTTGCTATTTAAATATTTCACATGTTTCTATATACAAAAATGAAAAAATGTTTGTTTGTTTGTTTGTACGGTATAGACACTTAAACTACTCATCCGATTGAAATGAAACTTTGATGATTTGTTGAGGGTACGCCCGAGATGGTTTAAGCGTTTGAAAAATCATTTAACAGTTGGTGGTTCGTGAGTTATTCCAACATTTGAGTGTATTTCATATGATTTAGCGGCAGTTCGTTCGTTTCCCGTGCATTATGTATGCATTCCTATCACTAAATGGTAAAGTTGGGTAAACTGCATGTGTTGATGCGAAAGATTTCCTGCATTCGGTGTGGATCAAACTGATCTTTACGCAATTCAATTTTTGTGGTGAGACATCTTTAGGGAAAAAGAAACGCTGTGGTGATATTCCGCGAAATGTAATTGCCGTTTTTTAGTTCTACAGTTAACGTTAGTTGTTGTTGGGGCTCCACTGTTGGGGGCTCCAATCGTTCCGGCTACGGGACTTGGTGTCCGACGGATTCGAGGGATAGAGAAATGTAAAAAGAGAAAACACTTGATTTGACTGGGTAGAATAAACGTGAAAAGAAAACACTTGATTTGTCTTTCAGCTGTGACGACTCTCGACCAGTGGCGACTCGCCGCGAAAGCTAGGTGTGCAGTGCTTTAAGCTTGTGTTACACTGTATGATCAATGAGAGCTTTCTACAAGCTCGCCATACATTTCACGAAAATATATGCAAAAAACTGAGAAAATGCGAACAGTGTAACACAAGCTTAAAGCACTGCACACCTAGCTTTCGCGGCGAGCCGCCACTGCTCTCGACCGAATGATCGAGTCTACTTTTATTCTGCTCTAGTGTTCCGATGCGGCGATTGCGTTAGTGTGTGGTTGACAATGTACTTGGCGGCCTCATACATATATACTCTGTTTGAGTTTAGATTGCGGCAAATATTTGCGTGTGTGTGTGGCTTAGTGTGCGACGTTTGTTATACGGGTAATCTTGGAACGCACTACGGTCAATAATATTGGAACGCGCTACGGTCAATAATATTGGAACGCGCTTTTATCGGGTGTTATTGGAAAAACACTACATTGTCTTTAAATGCACAGCGTTCGTGGCGGTGATTTCTCACCCAATGTGTCTACCACAGCATGAAAGCTTATAGGTATGTATATACGATCTTGTGTTCGTGCAGAGTACCGGACTGTAGATCATAAATATCACCGTTACAGTTCACTTTAGAAAAACAAAACGTAAAAGGGTGAAACTCTCTTTTCCTTCTATTTTTGTTGTGTTTAATCTTTCGATAGAATTCAAATTAAAAACCATTTTTCCCTTTAAGTAACTTCCCCCAAACCTTGCCGCTAATCAAGAAAAGAATTACACATCTTTAATGTTTAATATTTTATTCTAAAACTAATTTTTTGCTACTGTTTCCACATTCCAGACTTCGATGAGAAATTTTTTGCCCAAAGAAATACAAACTTATCTGAAAATAGAAGATCTCAAGAACAGGAAAGCAGCTGTAGAAACCAAACTTAAAGAAGTTAAAATTGAAAGTGATGTACTAGCTGCAGTTACTAGAGGAAAGAGTGAGTAGAAACATTATTATTAGCTTAGTGTTTTATTATTTCAATAGTATAATATCACCATTGATTTTTAGGACTAAGGATGCATTTCCATCTCCGCCGTTTTGCGTCGCCAACTACTTTCTACATACTAGTCCAGTAAGTCTTGGAATTCTTAAAGAAAAAAATGGAAGGCGAAATGTTTTGACGTGGTTACGTTACAATAATGGAGTAGAATAGGGAATCACAGTTTTACACCAAAATTTTAAATGGCGTGTGCCAGAAATGTTAGTTAGTTAGTTTTTCGTACGACTAACGGATCACGAGCGGGAGCACTATAACGCACAGGCATGGCGAAAAATGTAGCGTAAATACGTGCACAAATGCCCCCCGTTTTCTTCGGTGCACATTTCATCTGACTGGGTCAGATCGTTGAGTTGATTGTTCGGGGCATTTGTGGACGTATTTACGCTACATATTTGTGTGTTTACTGTGCTTCCGCTCGTGATCCATTCATCGTACGAAAAACCGGTGTAGGGAATTTAGTCCTCACAACTTTGCCATGTAAATATGTCACCTATTTTTAATAAAAATGGTCGAAAAGTTTGATAAAGGACTCAGTCGAGTCCGAAACGTCACACAAAATAAATTTAACAGTATTTACCGGAAAACCTTGTATTTTCAATAAATAATGATTTTACAAAAAAGTTGTTCAGATTAAAAAGATAGAGAATTTAATCTGATATGTAAAATCAAGTCAGTTTTTTTGTATATCGCGAATAAAATTTACACCTGTGAACCGTTCCCTCCAAAATTTTCCATGGACATTCTCGAGACTACCGGACAGGTCGTGAACATAATTATATATTTCCGAAATTGGTGGTTCGCGAGTTATTTCAACATTTAAGCATTTTAGTAAGTTGAATCAGATGAACTTGACTTAGAATTAAAAATTTACAACTGGCAGTCGTAGCCGAGCGTGTAAGGCGTCTGACTAGAAATCAGATGATGATAGGTTTGAATCCTGCTGACCGCGAACATGTGTGATTTTTTTTTAATTTATTTGTTTCGATTTTACTACCGGCTGCGAACACGTGACTTACTCACGTCACGGGCGATGAAACATAATTATATAGTCCCGAAATTGGTGGTTCGCGAGTTATTTCAACATTTGAATGGATGAAGTATGGAGGATGGTGGATAGAGAATGGAGGATGGTGGATGGGGGATGGAGAAAAAGTGAAAAATAAAAAATGAGTCGTGAAAAATGAAAAATGAAAAGTGAAAAATTAAAAATGGCATTAATGTCTCCAGTTCCTTGAGCTGAGAAAGTGTACCCGAAACGGGAGTAAAGTATCAACGGGAGAAACAGGACCAATAGATAAACGGGAGTAACAGGGGCGAATCGCAAAACAGAAAATTCAAAATTTCGGGCACACGCCATATTAAATTTTGGTGTAAAACTGTGATTCCCTATTTTACTCCCATCATTTGAACCTAACCACGACAAAACATTTCGCCTTCCATTTATTTCCGTTATTTACTGAAATTTTGTCTCTGATTACTGGACTAATACATAAAAAACTTTGTGACGCACCGAGGCAATAGTTGAGAGTTAACTCAACTTCAACTTTTTCGGCTAGAGCCAATACTAATGTGCCTTCGATTGAGGTTGGTTTTGATCAAAACTACGTTCCTATGGTTACGGAAAAATTACTTTATAATTAAAAAATAATTAAGTCATTTAAAATTCAAAAATGTGCAAAACTGCCATCGGAGAAATATGAAGCGAATTTACATTTTTCTTTTATTTTTACATTGCACTGTTATTACATTACGGCTTACATAACCGCTTAAGAAAATGGAAGCAAATCAGTATTGGATTTCTCAAAAAATAATCCATTTAAATTAGATGATCGGGGCGGCCAGTTAATAGCTGAATTTCGTGAAATTATGCGATCGGGAAATTTGGTTTGCAATAAATTCATTCTTTCGGTGGCTGTGTGACTTGTGGCACCGTCCTGCTGAAACCACAGGTCAGTGATATCCATATCATCAATAATAAGCCAAAATTGAGTTCTTAACATCTCTCGATAGCGTAATCCATTCACCGTAACCGCATTTTCAGCCGAATTTTGAAAAAAAACGGCCCAAACACGCCTTCAGATCGCATAGCGCACCATGCACCATATTATGTATGCCATGTCGTATGTTATTAGCATTGCCTATAGGAAATCCTCTTAAAAACAAAAAAAAATAAACCAACATTCTCTGATTGTTCGCCATGTAGAATTTTTTGTGTATTCGCGTTGTTTTACGTAGAAATGGTAAAGGAACAACCAAGTTTTTGTCAAATCGCGATCAGTAAAGCTTACACTGTATGCCAGGCGGTCAAATATTTGACAATTTGACAATTTGTAATATCGCAATCGGGCAGCGTGCCAAATGGATATTTCACATCGAATTTGGTCAAATTTTAATGGTCAATTATTTGACCGTCTAGCATACAGTACTAGCTTACGTGTGTCATACTCGTGGTGCAAAGTGAACAAAGAAAGTTTTGAAAGCACTGTCGCGTAGTTTATCCATACCGGCCCATACATTATAGTTCACGGATTTCTATGCGATATCAAAAACCTTGTTGTGTTTAAATCTTAAACCCTCCCGACTACATCCTTCCTTCATTTTGTCGCATTAACGGCGATGTCGCCTATTCATCGATGGGGAGATTCCCTGATGTTGCGTACAGAAGATTCGAATTCGTCGAAACGTTTTCTTCGCCAACGCTACCGCCGGGGAATCATTGGCTATTTCGTCGGCGAAAAAATTTTTCTCCGCGATGATTCGACAACAATTCCCTGGGGAATTATTTTGCTTGGTGGGATCATTAGTACTCGAAAAGAAAAGCTATGTATACCCATATATGAGCCGTTGTATTTGAAAGTGGAATAAGTCCATTTTTTCATACATTGGAAAATTTAAGGTTTTACGTTTGAAATAATTTAAAAATATTGGGATACTTTAATATAATTCGAGTGATGTATTAACACTATAAACCTGTTAAATTTTATTATGAAATAATAATTGTAAAAATTGTTAAAGAATAATTAACGATTTTTTTAGGTCCAAATGGACTTATTCCACTTTCAAAAATAACAATTTATAAGAAATAAAAGCAAAAATGAACATAAGTCCATATTTTTATTGGTATTCACTTTATTAAAATTGAAATTTTAATGTAAAAAACAATAATTCCAAATTCAATTTTTTTTTGTCCGATAGACTTATTCCACTTTAAAAAAAGACGGCTCATATATTCTTTTTTTTTATTTATTTTTTATGACAATAAGATAATAATACGGTTAATTCAAAGGGTACAGCTTTTTAGAGATATGCCGCAATTAAGGCAAATAATTCAGTGACTACATTTTCAGCATGATATAATAGAATAAAATTCTTAAAACAAATATAGAAATATTGTTGTTTTGATATAATTAGATTATATGCTCCAGTAACACTAAATGTGTTGTACAATATCACAAGGAGTATAACAATTGTTTCAGAATATGATCTAAGAAAAATTAATAATAATGATTACTAAAAACCGGGTTTTTATCACTGGCATAAATCACAGTATCATCAGCATACAGAGGTGCTGTTGAATTGTTTTGTAAAAGAGAGTTGGTTTTATAGTGAGGGAAATCCGAAAGATTGATGTTATATAATGGAACCCTGCGGCACCGCTCTACTATTTACTTCTACCGGTGCTGACTTGATTCCGTCTATTTCCACAAATAGTTTCCTATCATGAAGGAAGCTATGAATTACTTTTCTCAGCTCCTCTGGGATGCCTAATGAATCCAACAAACCTTTGATCCACATAGAATCAAAGGCTTTTTTGATATCCAATTTAGTCATAACTGTCGCCTTGTTTTTCTTAACTCGTATGTAATGTCACTATATATTTTTAAGAGAGCGTGTTCCGCTGAAATCTTTTGCCTTGAACAAAACTGGTTGTCCGGAATTAAGTTTGTTGTCCCTACAGAAATCTCAAAAGACCATAAGTTTGAGTCCTCCTCAGTAGCCTCTTCAGCCGATTCCTCGATATTTTTCTAACCATCATCAAATCCCTGATTTCACCCGGTAGATTATCAAGTTTTTGATTTTTGGAAATTTGTTTGGTATGTCGATCTATGTTTTGAGCGAGTACTTCATTGAAGAGCTCAATGCAGGAGTCGATTTCTGAATTATTCAAATTTCTGTCATATGTGACTTGTATGTTTAGAAAAGCGGCATCAAGATCCTCTGCAAAGGTATCCCACCTTGTATTTTTAAAAGAAGTAATTTTATTGTTTTTTTTTAAGGTAAATTTTAAAAGGATGAAAGAACTTTATGGATACAGCCAGCGTGCTGCAAGTATTTCTAACCGACCATACCTCTTGTCCATGACTAGAAGCTAAGAAAAAAATCTGCCAACAGTCTGGGCGTAACTTTATTATTTTTCCGGCAGAAGTTAGGAACGCGTTCAATTCTGAGATGCGGTGTAGGCTACTATGTGACTGAAAACCTATCAAAAAGAACAAGATCGTGGAAGTGAAAATCTGATTGCATCTGAGAGATATGCAATAATTTAGGGGTCAATTTTCAGAAAACACTTTCTAGGTATTCATACGAAGAATTCGTGGAGTAAAATTAAATTCAATATTTGGGACGAGCTAGCAGATATGTCGAAAATAGTGCAAAAATATGCATTCTATCTTAACAGATAATTTTTTTTGCCCCCCTTCTGACCGCCAATACATATTTGATTTTTTTTTAATCAAAATTGCTTTTCTAGTTGATTTACATATACACACCGAGTTTCAACATTGTAGCTTAAGCCGTTCTATATACAGGAAAAACACCCCCCACTTGTACCACACTACCCTTAGGGGTCGAATTTCAAAAAACCTTGATAAAACTTTCTAGGTATTAATACGAAGAATCCGTAGAATAAAAATGAATTCAATATTTGGAAAGACCTAGTAGATATGACGAAAATCGTGAAAATATATTCATTTTATATATACTGATAATTTTTTTTGCCCCACTTTCTGAACGCCAATGAATATTAAAAATTTTTTTATCAGAATTACTTTTCTAGTTGATATACATATACACACCGAGTTTCAACTTTCTAGCATGAACCGTTTAATAGTTAGGAAAAACACCCATACCATACTACCACTAAAAAAAATTATATTTTTCCAACATGCCGCTACTATAGCTCTATCTGAATTCCAAGTTTAAGGTTTATATAATCACAGGTTCTTAAGATATAAGCATCGGAACTTTTTCTTTTTCACCCTCCCCCAACCCTTACCCCTACACCCTCAACCGCAAGACTTTTTTCCCTACTAGGGTTCAATTAGCGCTACTTCTGGTAAAAATTCTAAGCATCTATCTTACACTGTTCTTGAGATATGAAATGTGTTTTATTTGAAAAATTCTTATCCCCTCCACTTCTATGCTCACCTCCCACTTAAAAATTTTTACTTTGATCAATCTTTATTTGTCGATCTTTACACCGAAACCGAATTTTATTTTTCTAGAGCAATTGGTTCATGAGATATCGCAATCTAAAGCTTTTCACCCTCCACTCCCATACGCAACTGCACCCACCAACAATTTTTTTTTCAATCTGTTCTCCTAGTATAGCTACAAATATTTCTTAAGTTTGAATGGTGTTCCATTAACGGTTTAGGAGATATGGATTTTAGAATGTGTCTATCTCGGCTTTTTTGGGTTTCGGACGCATTATATTCCCCCCCCCCCCCACTCCCACACCCCTTCATGAATATTGACAATTTTTATGCAAATGGGTTTACTATCAGAGCTCTATAGAAATTCCTAGTTTCAGCTTCCTATCATAAGCGGTTACTGAGATATAGAAACCAAAACTTTTCGTTTAAAACGCTTCCCCCTCCTTCCCCTCACACCCTCACCCCTAAAAATTTGGTCACTTCGCACAGAAGGTTAAGTTGATCCAATAGGCCCTTTACATCAGCTTCGATTACCAATGCAGGATTGATATAAGCGGAAACAAGGGCAATTTTTTTTGACCTATTGTGAGAGTCTTTACACAATAGTGCTCTCCCAATAACGGAAATGGAATTAGCTTCGAAAGACAGTTTGTGGGTGATAAAATTTTGCTTGACCACAATGGGAATCATTTCTAAAGACATTGTAGAGAGGGATCCTTAATCTGTTTTTTTCCGACAGTCTAGTTTCGGATATTATGTCAAAAAACCAAAGGTTAAAACTGCCACGTTGTTCTGAGTTGCCCCTATTACAAAACAAAGGTCTCGTTGAAAAACCCTGTAGTATGTTAAAGTTTTAGCAAAAATGGTGACCAAGTCCTCTTTAAAAATTCATATCTCTGGTAATTTTTATCCTAGGTTTATAAAATAGGGCTTACTTTAAAGGGAAGACTGCCGCAATATAAAAAAATACGTTCAGAAATTATCATTGAATTCTTTTTCAAGGAACGAATAAAGTAATGGATGAAAATTGCTCACGTCAAATAATAATAATAATAAAAAATATACCTCAAATTTTTGGTCTTTCTTCATTCCTTTCTGAAATGAAAATAATTATAATATTTTTTGTTTATTTGTGGCCAAAAACCTCAAATCCGCTTGACGTCCGTCCGTCCGTCCGTCTGTCTGTCTGTCCGTTAGGTCGATAACTCAAGAACGCCTTCACCTAGGCTCTTGAAATTTTGAATCTGGGTGTTTGGTTGAATTTGTAAGGCTAAGTTCGTTAACGGGCAAAATCGTCCTACTCCTTCTGGTAGCTGCCATACAAAGAGTCCTTAAAACACGTGTTCAAGATTATTGGTCGATAACTTCAGAAAGGCTTAACCTACCCGAGTAGAAATTTTATCCGGCCTATGTCCGGCCCAGATCAGGCGGCCGTAAGATCAATCCGGCCCAGATCAGGCAACCTGATCAGGGCCATGTCTGGATGTAACGCTCGCGCAGATCCGGGCCGGACATGGCGCCTGACGTGCGCCGGACTTCAGGCCGGACCTGGGCCTGACTTGGGCCGGACATGGGCCGGACTTGGACTGGACTTGAGCCAGATCAAGCTCAAACATGAAATAATAAAAAAAAAAAAAAATTCACAAATTTAAAAAAAAAATATCACAATTTTTTTTCTTTTACTATGGAGTTTATTTTGCTATTTTTTTTTTGTTTGAAAATGCGACTGGATTTTACTTACAATAATTTGCACACTCTCGAATTTAAACCATGGATCCGTCGCACATAAGTCCGACACGCTAACCACTCGGCCATGCTGTACCTTGTTGGAGCATGCTTATATTTCATCAAGAATAGGCAAGAGTGACGTAATTTGAGACCCTCAGATTCTTTTGAAAATTTTTGTACTTTCAGAAGTAGTGAAAATTCATATCTCTGGTAATTTTCATCCTAGAACAATAAAATAGGGCTTATTTTAAAAAGGAAGGTTGTCGCAATAGAAAAAATTGATCAACAGTCTGGGCGCAACTTTATTATTTTATGGGTAGAAGATAGAAGTCCGAACCGAACTAATTTTTGGCTGTTCGCTAGGATTTATAAAATTCAATGCTAAAGGGCCTGCATCGAATCTCGTCAACAGCAATTTTTTTTCTCCCAATTTTACTTTATTATTTTAATAATAAAGTCTAAAGTAATAAAAATTTGCTACCATGAACATTTTTTGTACACGTTTTATGGCTAATAGACACCAAAAAGCAAAACAAATTTCAGTACGCAAATAGCTTATAGCTCTGAAACTCTTTGAGCTATTAAGCTAAATTTTTTTTTGTGGGTAGACTGAGCAGACATCTTTATGTGGCCACCTTTTAGCTGGTGGAGGTGTAAGGGGAGAGTGAGGTAGGGAAGCGTTTTAGACGGAAAATTTTGGATTCTAGATCTCAGTAACCGCTTAGGCTCGGAGGCTGAAACTTGAAATTTATATAGAGCATCGTCTGTCGACCCATTTTCAAAAAAAATATGATATAGGTAAAGGGGTGTAGGACTGGGGGAATAATCATGCGTCCGAAACACTCGCAAGCCGAGATCGAAACATTCTAATCGGTTAATGTCACGAGAATTGATCGGAAACAAACTTTTGAGTGGGTAGTGGCGTACGGGGGTGGGAGTTGAAAATCTTTAGACTACGATATCTCAACCAATTACACTAGAAAAATAAATTTCAGTTTGAGTATAAACCTTGACAAATAAAGATTGCTCAAAGTAAAATCTTTTAAGGGGGCAGGGGAGCATAAAAGTGGAGGGGATAAAATTTTTTCAAAAAAATCACGTTTCATATCTCAAGAATGGTGTAAGATATGCTTAGAATTTTTATCGGAAGTAGCGCTAATAGAATCCCAGTAGTGAAAAAATTTATTGGAGTGTGGGCGTAGAGGGTAAGGGTGGAGAAAGGTGAAAAGAAAAAGTTCCGATTCTTATATCTTAAGAACCTATAATGATATAAAGCTGAAACTTGGTATTTAGATAGAGCTATAGTAGTGGCATGTTAGAAAAATATATTTTCTTACGGATAGTATGGTACGGGGTGGGGGATATATTTCCTAAATATTTAACGGCTTATGCTAGAAAGTTGAAACTCGGTGTGTATGTGAATGTATGTGAACTAGTAAAGTAATTTTGATAAGAAAAATTCGAATATCCACTGGCATTCGGAAGAGGGCGGAAAAAAAATGATCAGTGAAAATTTAATATGCATATATTTTCACGCTTTTTGTCATATCTACTAGGTCTTCCAAAATATTGAATTCATTTTTATTCTACGGATTCTTGATATGAACACTTAGAAAGTGTTTTCAAGATTACTTGAAATTCACCCCCTAAGAGGGTGTAAAGTGGTTGCATACCTATTCATGATTTCTTCCATATCTCTCAGATCAAATCATGTGTCGAATTTGTTTTCACTTCCACAGGCTTGCTTAATAATCACTTATGAAGTTTTTTTCCTTTTTCAACCCCTAGATCACACATCCCGGAATATGACCCAATTATGGTATTCATATATGTATTACGCCCAATTCTAACCGCTTCCCGAACTTTTTGCTAGGTTTTTATTCACATAGTAACTGTTTGTTTGGTTGAATTTGTAAGTCTAAGTTCGTTAACAGGCAAAATCTTTCTACTCCTTAAAACACGTGTTCAAGAATATTGGTCGATAACTTCAGAAGAGTTTAAGCTACGTCTTTAATATTTTGTATGTGTTATTTTTCCAATAGTTGGAGTTAAATGTATGGTTATGAAGAAAATCCTATTAGTCCTTCGTGTAACTGCCATACAAATATCCTTTCAAAATGTCTCCACTTAATTACGAAACTCACTATAACTCAAGTAATCTTTTTGCTACGTATTCCGAATTTCGCACAAATTAGTTTTGAGTAAGAACGAAGTTTGAGTTTACTTGTCAGCTAAAATCCTTTAACTGCTTGTGGTACTTGCCATATAAAAAGTTCTTTAAACACGTGTTCAAGAATATTGGTCGATAACTTCAGAAAGGTGTGAGCTATGATTTTAAAATTGTGTATGTGTTAATTTTTCAATAGCTAAAGCTAAATGTATCAATATGAAGAAAATCCTATTAGTCCTTCGTGTGGCTGCCATACAAATACCCTGTTAAAATATCTTTATTCAATTCACGACACTTATGCTTGTATTACACTGTATGACCACGCTGTCAAATTGCAGTAATATGTAATGCGAAGTAGGCGAATACAAATAAATCTCACAGTGTGATTTATTTGTAGTCGCCTACTTCCCATTGCATATAACTGCAATTTGACAGCGTGGTCATACAGTGTAATACAAGCTTTACGCTAACTCAAGAAATCGTTAAGCCACCAAGTTTAAATTTTGTACAAATAATATTTGACCGAAAATGAAGTTAGACTTCGTGTCAGTGATATTTCTTGACTCCTTCGAGTAGTTTCCATACAAAAAATCCTTATCAGTTGGGTTCTAGAAAATTTGTCGATTGCTTCACAACCATTTAAACTACGTCTTTGAAATTTTATATACGTTTGTTTTCTAATAGTTGGAGCTGAATATGTGATTATGAAAAAAATCCTATTAGTCCTTCGCATAGCCACCATACAAATATCCTGTCAAAATGTCTTCACTTCATTTACGGAACTTACTATAACTCAAGTAATTTTTTGCTATACGAATCCGGAATTTTGTGCAAATTAGTTTTGGGTGAAAACAAAGTTCGAGCTTACTAGTCAGCAAAATCCTTTTACTGCTCATGATACCTTCCATACAAAAAATCCTCAAGACACGTGTTTTGAAATTTTGTGCACATTAATTATTGAATGGTTCCAAGGAAATGGATACATCTATAAGTAATCGAGTGAGTCCTTCCTGCACCTCCCATGTGTAAGTCCTTCAAAAAGAAAATTTTTTTCGATGCCTCACCCAGTTCAAGAAATGAAATTAAACATTAACGATATTGTCTTTTAGTTTCAAGTACCAACCGAATGGCGGTCCTTAATAAAGGACATACAATATGCACACACGTAATTCTACTTTATCCCCAACTACAATATAAACCGGAGTTCAGTATTTCATCTAGAGTATCATACGGTTGGCTTGCAGCCGATCATGACTGCAGTATGTTTTTTACGATATTTTGTTGCATCATACCAAAAATAAAATAAATTAATATTATTTTAAAAACCATGCATATTATTTTTAAAACTTAAAGCCTGATCAGGCTTGGCGTACTTATACCAGACATGGCCCTGATCCGGCGCAAGTCTGGCGACCTGATCAGGCTCGCCGTACTTATACCAGACATGGTCCTGATCCGGCGCAAGTCAGGCGAGCCTGATCAGGCTGCCGTACTTACACCTGACATGGCCCTGATCAGGGCTTCGGTAAATCAGGCAGCCTTAAAATTTTTCTACTCGGGTAGGTCTTCGAAATTTCGCCTGTGTTATTTTTCCAAGAGTTAGAGCTAACTGTGTGATGAAGAAAATCCTAATAGTCCTTCGAGGGGCTGCCATACAAATATCCTGTAAAAATGACTTCACTTAATTTACGAAACTCACTATAACTCAAGTAATCTTTTAGCTACGAATTCGGAACCTTGTACAAATTAGTTTCGAGTGAAGACGAAGTTCAAGTTTACTAGTCGGCGAAATCCTTTAACTCCTTCTGGTACCTTCCATACAAAAAATCATTAAAACACTAGTTTAAAAATATTGGCCGATACCGTCATAAGTATTTAAGCAACGACTTTGAAATTTTGTATGTATTATTTTTCCAAGAGTTTGAGCTAACTGTATGATTATGAAGAAAATCCTGATAGTCCTTCGAGGGGCTGCTAGTTGAACAATAACATTAAATTGATCAGTTTTATTTTGGCATTTAGAAAGGTTTCTAATTAATTCTGTGGATAATTCTATCAGATCCTCAGCTGAGAACAACTCCTCTGAGTTTGCAATGTGGTGCTTTTCAAAATTCGGCGGTTTAAACAAACCACTGTAGGATGGTACTGCTGCCAGTTGTTTTGTTGTTGTCCTGGAAACTCACTATAACTGAAGTAATCTTTTATCTACGAATCCGGAACCTTGTACAAATTACTTTCGAGTGAAGACGAAGTTCAAGTTTACTAGTCGGCGAAATCCTTTAACTCCGTCTGGTACCTTCCATACGAAAAATCATTAAAACACTTACTTACTTACTTACGATGGCGCTACAGTCCAAATCGGACCTTGGCCTCCTGGATGTGCCGCCTCCAGCCTTCTCGGTTCAGTGACCGCGTCCTCCAGTTTCTACATCTTAGAAGAGATTTGCTGTCTGCGTCAATAGAGTCCTCCCAGCGCTTTCGTGGTTTCCCAACTGGTCTTTGTCCATAGACTTTTCCCTTTAGTGTGCGTTTGGGGATTCTTCCGTCATCCATTCGCTCCACATGACCAGCCCATTGTAGCTTTTTAAATTTGATGAGGATCGATACTTCTGGATTGTCGAAGATGGCATACAATTCTCTATTGTATCGTATTCTCCAGATCGAGTCTTCCCTCACAGGTCCGAGGATTCTTCTGAGGACTTTTCTTTCAAAGGCGTTTACTAATTTTTCGGACGCCTGAGTCAATGTCCACGTTTCGCTCTAGCATAGCACAGGTCTTATTATTGTTTTGTACAGTTTAAGCTTTGTTTTTCTGTGCACATTTTTGTTTTTAATTATTGGAAGTACCGAATAATACGTCTTGTTTGCCATCATTATTCTTCTTTTAATTTCGATGGGTTCGCTTCCATCCTTCGATATGTTTGCCCCGAGATATACAAAGTTGTATACGTTTTCTAGGTTGAAGTCTCCTATTGTAATATTTTGTCTGATTGGCATGTTTTTCCTAGTTTGTGTCATAACTTTGGTTTTGTTTTCGTTAATACGTAGTCCAACTTCCCTTGCTACCGAATCAAGGTTAACAAATATTTCTTTGGCACTCTCCAGGGATCTTGCAAGTATATTTATGTCGTCGGCATATGCTACTAGTTGTGTGGATTTGAAGCATAGTGTTCCGTTGGTGTCAACGGGCTGTTTCCGAACAACATATTCGAGTGTCAAATTGAAAAGCATTGGTGCCAGGCCATCACCTTGTTTAAGCCCGTTGTCAGTTCTAAAGCTGGAAGTCAGATCATTTTCCACTCTGACTTGTGACAGAGAATCGGTCATTGTCATTTTTGTAAGCCGAACTAGTTTCGGTGGAACTCCAAAATCTATCATTATTTTATACAGTACGCGCCTGTCGATACTGTCGTATGCCTGCTTGAAGTCCACAAATATCTGGTGCACATCAATGTTAAATTCCCAGCACTTTTCAAGCACCTGTCTAACTGAGAATATTTGGTCCGTGGTCGATCGCCCAGCTCTAAATCCGCCCTGGTATTCACCAATTACTTTGTCCGCAAAGGGCTTTATTCTCTTTTCTAGAATTTTCGTCAAGATCTTATAAGACGTACACAACAGGGATATTCCTCGGTAGTTGTCACAGCAGAGTTTGTCACCTTTTTTATAAATTGGGTATATGATACTCCTGCGCCAATCTTCAGGAAGTGTTTCTTGCATCCATATGTCCGAGATCAATCTGTGTAGGAGATGTGGTATGCAGGTGTCGCCTGTTTTCATGAGTTCAGCTGGAATTTGATCAGTGTCCGGCGCTTTGTTGTTTGGGTGGTTCCTCAGGGCTGTTTTTACTTCTTCGAGTGTGGGGGGACTCGAAGAGGATCCTTCCTCAGCTGTTACCTCGGCTGTTGTTATGTCTGCTGCTGCTGTTCGTGCGGATGATGGGCTCGGGTTGAGAAGGTGTTCAAAATATTGTGCCCATCTTAGTTTTATCTCTTCCGCATTACTTATAATGTTGCCTTCTGCATCCTTGCAGAGGCTCGTTTTCGGTTTGTATCCCTCTTTCATCCTTTTAACTAGGGAGTATGCGGCTCTTGTGTTGTATAACTTAAATTGTTCGTCCATGTTTTTAATTTCGTCATTATTGTACTTCCGTTTTTTTCTGTCTGCAGATTTTGTTTGCAAATCGTCTAAGATCATTATATTTGTCCTGTTTGGCTCGTGTCGGCCGTTCCGTTAATATTTTGTAAGCTTCGTCTTTTCTCTTTAATGCATCTTGGCATTCGTTGTCGAACCACTCATTTCTTTTGCGCCGGGGTTGTTGTCCTATCACCTCCTCTGCGACGGATGTTATGCCATCTTTGATGTTTTGTCGGGAGACGCCCACGTTCTCTTATGAATGTTACGATGCGGGAAGCATGTCGAGCTTACAATTAGGTTTTTGCTGCTGGCGAAATCAGTCAGCCGTTGGCCGTTGTCGTTACTTATATCATGAAGACTGTGCCTTCCAATTGTCCCTATATAGGTTTCCTCTTTGCCCACTTTCGCGTTAAAGTCACCTAATACTATTTTTATATCGTTCGACGGGAAGGAGTCGAATGTTGATTCTAAGGTGCTGTAGAAATCATCTTTAACTTCGTCGTCTTTGTCTTCCGTTGGGGCGTGGACATTAACAAGCCAAACATTAAAGAATTTTGTCTTAATGCGGATTGCACACAATCGTTCATTAACGGGTTTGAAGTTGGTAACTTGATGTTTAAATTTGTTGTCGACGATGAACGCAACTCCAAACTCGCGGCTTCCCGAAGATTTCCCACTTTTGAAAATTGTGTGCGATCTAATGTCGGTAATCTCGCTACCTAACAATTTAGTTTCTTGGAGTGCGATGATGTTTATCTTGTATTTGTTCGCCTGTTCCAGGAGCGCTCTCACTGCTCCAGTTCTGTACAGGGAACGCACGTTCCAAGTTCCGAAAGAATAGTCAGTTTTAAGTTTTAAAAGGTGCTTTATTTGCCGTAAGTTCTTAATGCTAACAGGTTTTCTATCTTAATCCTAAAGCTAAGATTAGTCTATATCTAAGCTGCTACCGTTCTTAATGGCCTCAATGGGCACTCTAAGATATACATTTTATCGGGGGGATGTTTTTTGGGGGGGATCAGAGTCTCTTTATTTAATTACGTTCTTAATGTATACTTATCATTAAATAAAATAAACTATTGGGATAATGGCAAAAAAAACTCCAATATTACATCAATTTCACTCTACTCTACTTAAACTATATACAATTCTTACATACTAACTTAAAACTAGGGTTTGAGCCGAACTCTCCGCCGCCGGGACCAGCAGCATCATGCTCCACTATTTGAGAATAGTAGAGCAGAAACCACCGTTCCCGGCCGCGGACAGCTCAGTCCAGTGTACAATAATTGCATTTAAGAATGCATCGAGAACGGAATATTTAGGTGGGATACGAATCACTTTATTTAATTTATTACAATGTTCCTTAAATATAACAGTTTATCATACATAATTTTTCCTTATAACTATTCCGGGCCGAGCCATTCGTCACCTGGACCGATAGCTGAAGGCCATCAGTTCCTGTAGCAATTGTCTCGGTCCGGCATGCCTTATAACTAGGGAAGCTGCTAACAAGGTTAGTACTTATTCTAGTTTCGTTTATATTTTTTTTTGGTTAGCTTAATTACTTGATTAACCTATACTTGAAAAACTAACTAAATGCCTTGTTGATTAAGCCACCAGTATCGCGTAGCCTCACGCTCATGTCTGTCAATGTCAACATAGTTCGCGGTGGAGTAACGCCATAAGGGCAGGGGGTCGCTGGTTTCGAGATTGGGGTCGTATTCTATTTTTTTATCGGTCGCGCGCCTATATGCGTGATAAATGATTGGTACGTATTCGGAATCTAAAATGTAGCCGTTTTCGTCAAGGTAGACGAAGGCTTCAGGTGGAATAAAACCAGTTGACATGGTTTTTTCAATATATTGTGGGTTTGGGAAGAAGGGTTGGTGGATCCATGGGTTAAGGTCTTGATCTGAGGTGGTTCGAGCTATATGGTTCCTAATTAATTTTATGATTGCTGTATCAACCCGGGAGATTTCTGCCGTTTCATATATTTCCTCGTTCGATATGTAATGCAGAAAATCTGTCTCTGCCTTTCTATAGATGCCAGTACACGCGCGTAGACATTTTCTTTCGAACAGTCTAAATTTTTCCATATAAGATGGACTAATATTGAACCAGATGGGGCAGCCATAAGTGAGAATAGGTCTTACCAAAGCTTGGTAACAAATGATTTTAACGCGAGGGTATAAGTGTTTCGCGTAAAAAAGTCGTTTTAGAGCCATGAATGCGTTACGCGCCTTTACAATCTGGATATTAGAGTGTTGGTTGAAGTATAAGTGTTGATCTAAGTTTACTCCTAGATATTTAACACAAGTTTTGTGCGGTATTTTATCGTGGCTTCCCTCCCCAGCTACAATATGGAATTTCTTCCAATTGCGCTTCAAATCTCTATTGGCATGTGCTAAAGTGGTGCGGAATAGGATAGTCTCACATTTCTGTGAATTAATTTTCATCTTCCAGGAGTTCGTGTAGAACTGAACATCATTAAACATTTTCTGAAGTTCCTCTTGGGCTTTAGTCGCTTTAGAATGGGGTGTGTATATAATAAGGTCGTCTGCGAAGGCAACAATAGATCTCTTGGGTGATTTATTAAAATCAAATGCTTTCAAAAGATCGCTAATGTAGATCGCGAATAAAGTGGGTGCAGTTACTGTTCCCTGTTGGAGCCCTTCCCTAACATTAAAGGTCTGTGTGGTAACAGTTTTCCCGTTTGTTAGCACAAAGTTTTTGTTGTATATCATATGTACAAGGATTTTTATCAAGTGTTTGGGGAATTTTTTTCGGATTAATTTAAAGATCAGACCGTCAAGCCAGACTGTGTCGAAGGCCTTCTCCATGTCTATTAGACAGGCACCTATGCATTCTTTATTATTCAAATGCCAGCAGATGTCGGATGTAACCTTCGTTATGGCGTGTATGGTAGAATGTCTATTTCGAAAGCCAAATTGACAATTCGGTATCAGATCATTCTGTCGAATATGGGAATTCAGGGAGTCATTGAGGATGGATTCAAAGACTTTGCTTATGTTGGGTAGAAGACTAATGGGTCTGTAACTTTTTGGATCTGAAGGATCTTTCCCTTTCTTAAGGATCGGGAATGTTTTCGCGCGTTTCCATTTTTCAGGGTAGTGAGAGTTGTTTAATAGGTTATTAAAAAGGGTGCAATATTCCTGAATAATTACATCCGGCAGATTCTTTAATACTAAATTTGGAATTCCATCCAAGCCGGATGATTTTTTATTATTGAGGCGTTTGAATAAAAATTGGATTGTTTCAAATGAAACGAAGTAGTCTGATAGTTGGTTGTCTGGAATTTGATTGGCCATCCGATTTTCGCTAAAAGTGAGTAAAGGCTCATTGCCTTCGCTCTCATTTTTGAATTCTGTGGCCTTTTGCGTAACTAATTGATTTAGTCTTTCCCTTCCCAAGTTGGAGTTTTGTGTATGAATTCCCTCTAAGTGGGTCCCTATTAGATCTAGCTTTTGGGATTCGTCGGTTATCACGAAGTAGCCGTTTGTATCACGGTTTGCACTTGTGATATCGATATTCGCGTCTTCCAGGAGTTTTTGGGAGTCGGCCGGTACCTTAATCGTGGGTATACTTGCACTATTCTTTTTCCTGAATATAGAATTTATTTGGGCAAACATCGCGGGGGAGTCGCTGGGTCTAACAGATTGAATTTTTTCCCTCCATTGCCTATTACTTTCGTTCGCGAAGTTTTGTCGAATTAGAGTTTTAACATTTTTTAAGATTGATTTTAGTCTACTCAAGTTGGGGTTATTGTAATCTAAAAATCTACGATAAATGTTGTTAATTCGCGTGAGCAAATGACTTTTAAGTCTTTGGAGTTTTCGGATAATAGGGTTTTCGTAATTGTCTAAGGTATTTCGGATTTTTCTTTTTGGGACAGTTCGTTCTATTGTGGCAATTGTGAGATTTTCTAGTATTTGGAGATAGTGTTCTATCTCCGAGTTTGTTAGGTTCCTATCTGTGGGGGTCATGAATTCTTCTTCTTCTGAAATTGTTTCTGAGTGAGCTTTCGCTATTCTCTTTCGAAACAATTTCCAGTTAGTTTTTTTATAATTAAGGATAATATTTTCCGCTTGAGAATTAATGACGAAATGATCGTCTTTCTCATGACCAAATGTCATGAGTATGGCTTGGTGGTCGCTATCATAATTTATGGTTTCTAATTTATTTTGGCTTCCTGCGAACGTGAAGTTCAATCGGGCATCTGCTATGCAAATATCAAGGTATGAATTTGCTCTTGGTAGGGTGGGCGAGTCGGGGCCGTAGAGTATAGATTTAAATTCTATTTGGTTGTCTAAAACCCAGTTAAACAAAAAATTTCCACGTGTGTTATTATCTCGGTTAAGCCAGGATTTGTGTTTCGCGTTGAGGTCCCCTGCTATTACATAGTAGTTTCTAAGGCTATTTAATTCAAGAGTCTGGAATAGTGAATGAAATTCGTCGTTGAATTTTTCGGAATTTCTTTTTGAGGCATAGGTGCTAATAACGAAAAGATTATCATTATTCTGCAGGGAGATTTTTATACAGGTCAGTTCTAAACATTCAAAAAGGGTGAATTCCGGCCGGTTTATTGTAGTGAAGTTTAAAGGTTTTTTTATAAGAATACCCGTGCCGCCTCCACCTCCGGAGTTCGGTCGGTCCGTTCTTATAAAGTCGTAATTAGTGAATTGGGGGGTATGGTGTGGTTTTAATTTTGTTTCGTTTAAAAGGAGGAGATCGGGTTTTTCTTTTTTTAGGAGATCGTCTAAATTCATCCTTCTATTTAGGTACACAATGGAGTTGACATTGACAGAGATGAGCCTGAGCTCGGTCATCTGAAGGCTTTGTGTTACCTGGCCATCAACAGACATTGGACATATTTAAGACGCGACTTATATGGCTAAGTTGTTGAGCGTGAGCGCCAATGGCTTGCTCGAAACGCTCCAACTTGTTATTAAGTAACTGGAATAAGTTTTCCTGAAAAGATTTAAGGGAATTTTGATTAATGTTATTATTATCCTTACTTGTGTGCTCTCGTAGGTTTTCCGGGTTTCGCAGAGCTTTCGTATTATCCTTTCCCTTCACGGCATCTGAAAAGTTGATTCCTGGTCGAACTGCACTGTTTGTGATCCGTTGTAGTTGTTGATTCGTTGGTTTTGTTGTCTCTGCTGTTTTTTCCTGTCGGGCGGTATTTCTCCGGGTTTTCGCTTCCTTATGTGCTGGGCATCCTTTGAACGACGCTGGGTGGCCGTGGCTTTTGCAGTTTACGCAGTATGTTTGCGCCTTTTCCGCTGACGCATCTAGTTTGCACTCGCCTGGGGAGTGAGTTTGCTCGCACTTAACACATCGGTAGGCCATTTTGCAGTTCGCTGCTGAGTGGCCATACCGTTGACAACGCCGGCACTGGGAGATTTCCGTCTTGCGGAGCTTTTCAAAACGCACCACCTGGTGGTTTAAGTAGCGGACTTGATGCAAATCTGACGCTTTGCTATTGCACCCAATCTGGACCATGAGAGTCGGGAGCACTCTCTTTTCCAACGCTGATCTTCTCGTTGAAAATCTTGACACCGAAAGGATTTCGGTCTCCGGCAGTTGCTTTTTCAGCTCAACCTTTATCTCCTCGGGGACCGCGTGGCTGCTCAGTCCCTTCATTAGGAACGTCTCGGTTTTCTCTTCACGTGGGGTATAGGTGAAAAATTTCGATTCGCTCTTTTCCAGGACTTCTTTCGCTTTGCGAAAATCATCGATATTTGATGTGTGGATCGCGATTTTCGATGCAGTGACGTTTTTTACCTGGAAATTCTCGATACCGGCACTTTTTTCCAGTAATTTCACTAACGTTTCTGAATTTTGGTTGAACGTTTTTATTGGCGGCATTTTAGACGCTTTTTTCTTTTGGGTCATCTTATTTTTCGTCGCGGTTATTTTCTCTGCTGGCAGGGCCGACTTGGACTTCGTGCTTGCTGCTGGCTTAGCGCGGTTTTGGCGCAGCACCATTTCAACATAGTCCGTCTCCGTTGTTTCTTTGACTACCATTTCCACGTCGGAAGCCTTTTTCTCGGGTGCTCTCTTTTCTTCGTTGGCCTGGAGCTTGCCAAGCGCTTCCTGCATTTGTTGCATTTGTAGTTGCAGGGCCTTTATAATGCTATCGCGCTTTTCGATCTCGCTCACTAGTTCTGCCTCACGCGCAGTAAAACCCCTCTCAGTCCCGTTCTCGTACTCACTGTCGCTTTCCTTCTCTGCGAGGACGCTGTAAGCTCCGCCCTTGTTGCTGGTCTCTATCTTATCTCTTTTTTTCGCAACAGCATCGTCACTGTCCGTGTCACTCGCGTTAAGGGTTTGGTCCCTAGACCGCACCCTTTTAGAATTTCGTCCCATTTCGAGCACTAATTCTCGCGTACTATCACGGTATGTGCTTCTTGTCCTTAATGTCACTACCACTGGTACCTGTCTCTCGGTCACTTTTAGGCACTATCACTAACACTGGTATGCCGCGCGCTGCGATTTAAACAGGTTTTATCCTGTTTAAATACGAAATCGTCCTTACCTGCCGGTGCAGGTATACGTCTTTCTGTTAAAGTTCGAATTTCAAGGAGCTAGTTAAAACACGTCCGTTCACTTCGACTGTCAGCTCGTCTTGAAAGAATAGTCAGTTTTTCGTTTGCGTGGTCGTTGCCGTTGAAACAATTCAGTCCGAGGCGGTGGATCAGGTTTCGAAACTAGATTGTTTTTCCAAGGATGAGTAGTTAACACATCGCTCAACCCCCTAGCCTGGAGGGCCGGTCCTACTTCTTTATTACACCCTGGTAGGCAAAGGGCGGGAGTTTTCAGCTGGATATGGTATGCTGGAGTTCTCGCAGCTATGCTGCGAGTCCAACTATATCATACATACTTATGCCTACTTCCTGAGACGCACTGGTGTTCCTGGCCATTCAGGATAACTCCATACCCCTCCTCCTTTCTCAACCGGGCTTGGGACCGTCTATGGCGGAGTTATTAAAACACTAGTTTAAGAATATTGGCCGATACCGTCATAAGTATTTAAGCAACGACTTTGAAATTTTGTATGTATTATTTTTCCAAGAGTTTGAGCTAACTGTATGATTATGAAGAAAATCCTAATAGTCCTTCGAGGGGCAGCTAGTTGAACAACAACATTAAATTGATCAGTTTTATTTTGGCATTTAGAAAGGTTTCTAATTAATTCTGTGGATAATTCTATCAGATCCTCAGCTGAGAACAACTCCTCTGAGTTTGCAATGTAATGCTTTTCAAAATTCGGCGGCTTAAACAAACCACTGTAGGATGGTACTGCTGCCAGTTGTTTTGTTTTTTGTTTTCCTGGAAACTCACTATAACTGAAGTAATCTTTTATCTACGAATCCGGAACCTTGTACAAATTACTTTCGAGTGAAGACGAAGTTCAAGTTTACTAGTCGGCGAAATCCTGTAACTCCTTCTGGTACCTTCCATACGAAAAATCATTAAAACACTAGTTTAAGAATATTGGCCGATACCGTCATAAGTATTTAAGCAACGACTTTGAAATTTTGTATGTATTATTTTTCCAAGAGTTTGAGCTAACTGTATGATTATGAAGAAAATCCTAATAGTCCTTCGAGGGGCTGCTAGTTGAACAATAACATTAAATTGATCAGTTTTATTTTGGCATTTAGAAAGGTTTCTAATTAATTCTGTGGATAATTCTATCAGATCCTCAGCTGAGAACAACTCCTCTGAGTTTGCAATGTGGTGCTTTTCAAAATTCGGCGGTTTAAACTAACCACTGTAGGATGGTACTGCTGCCAGTTGTTTTGTTGTTGTCCTGGTTTGGTGCTTTGGTAGCGGTGGAAATTCTTGGTTTGAGCTGGAAATTGGCGATTTGATATTAGTTGAATTTCTGGCTCTTTTGTTGTTAAATGAATTTTGGTGTTGTATATATTCGGCTCTTTTGAGGCAAGCCGGATTATTTGCAGTATGATTTTGACCGCAGTTCGCACATTTGATCTCCTCATCTTTTCCAGCAGAGCAGGTATCGTGTTTATGACCTTTCCCGCAGATCATACATTTCGTCGGGAGATAACAATGAGAAGATCCATGACCGAAAAGTTGACAGTTTCTGCATTGCGTAGGCTGCTTCACTTTAGTGGTGTAATATCTCCAGTCAACAACAGTACTCATGATTGCAGTGATTTTGCGCAGGTCAGCGATCTTGACTGTACCCCGCGCGAAATATAGTAAATAAGTAGCCTGACCATCATACCTTTTATATTTTAAATTAAACTTCTTTATATCGGTGCATTTCACATCGAGAGCGCGAAGTTCGGATTTTAATTTTGGAATTTCTAAATCTTGCAAACCTGTGAGCACAATTTTTGTTGGCCGATAGTCGTTAGCACGGTGGGTAAAGAAATGTACCTTTTTCTCAATTAGGTAGTTTTTCGTAGAAATGTAGCTTTCGTTCGATTCGAATATAAGTTTGCGGCAATTAGGCAGCAATTTTATGCAACAGTCTTTAACCCCAATTTGCTTTAGCATTAGGTGTATTGTTCCAGGGTCCAGAGTTGTAATTTTAATCGGAGGAATTTTAAGTTTTTTGCCTATTACGGGTGCATTTATATCCTCTTCACTGTTATCGCTGAAGATCGCGAACCGGTTTGCACTAGTTGTTGGAACTGCACTTTTCGCTCTGTCAGCCAAGTTTACTGTTTGTTTCATTTTGAGTCTATCACGGACGAGAGTTTCCGGGGAGTCCTCGCGACTCCTTTTATTATTGACCGCACAAACTAGAGAAATTTTTGTTTTTTTTTTTTGTTTTAACTAATACGTAAGAAGGAAAGTAAGTAAATTTGGATGATCGATGTGATCGCTTTGAGTTTCAACTCAGAACTGACAAAAAATCATTAAAACACTAGTTCAAGAATATTGGCCGATACCGTCATAAGTATTTAAGCAACTACTTTGAAATTTTGTATGTGTTATTTTTCCAAGAGTTGAAGCTAACTGTATGATTATGAAGAAAATCCTAATAGTCCTTCGAGGGGCTGCCATACAAATATCCTGTAAAAATGACTTCACTTAATTTACAAAACTCACTATAACTCAAGTAATCGTTTAGCTATGAATTCAGAATTTTGTACAAATTAGTTTTGAGTGAAAACAATGTTCGAGTTTACTAGTCAGCGTAATCGTTTTACTCCTTCTTCCATACAAAAAATTCTTAAGACACGTGTTCAATAATATTTTTCGATAACTTTTGAACGCTTCAAACTACAAATTTGAAATTTTGTACACATTCATTTTTGAATGGTTCCAAGCAAAAGGATGAATATGTAAGAAATCGAGTGAGTCCTTGCTCCGCCTCCCATATAAAAGTCTTTTGTTGAGATATTTTATTGAGACTAAAGAAAATATACAAAGTATACAATATGAAGTTGGTTACAAATACAAATAGGCCGGAATTGCCATTCTAACACTTCCCCTCAATTTTGGTCCTCTTACGAAAAAACTGCGGATAGATTCCCATTGAATCGATGCATCTTGAATGTTTGATTCTTGGCAAAGCTTTCGTCAGAACGTCCGCTGTCATCTCCTGCGTCGGGATGTAGCTTAGATGAAGTAGTCCTCCGGAAATAACTTCCCGTATGAAGTGATGCCGATCGTCGATGTGCTTGGTCCGACCATGAAAAATTGGATTTTCTGCTAGCTTCAGCGCTCCCTGATTGTCGCTGAATACGGTGACCTTCGATGAGTTGCCAGGACTGAGACTCCTTAGCATTCTCACCAAAAGAATAGCTTCCTTTCCGGCCTCGGTTAAAGCCATGTACTCGGCCTCGGTTGATGAAAGAGCCACGGTTCTTTGTTTCCGTGATTCCCAGGATATTGCTCCTCCGTTGAATGTAAAAACATATCCGGTGTAAGATCTTCTGTCGATGGGACAGTTCGCCCAGTCTGAATCCGTGAATCCAACGAGCGAGGCTTCACCGGATCCGTATGTAATTCCGATGTTTGACGTTCCTTTTAGGTATCTCAGGACGCGCTTCGCGGCGTTCCAGTGCTCCCTGTTGTAGTTGTTCAGGAATTGACTTAGATAGCTCGATGCGTGAGCTATGTCTGGCCTTGTTGCTGTGGCTAGGTACATCAGTGCACCCACCAGTTGTCTGTACGGTAGTTTTGACGTTTCTTCATCCATGATACTTGCGGGGCATGTTAACTTAATCCCTGGATCCATCGGCGTTGCATCTGGTTTGGAGCTAGTCATGCCGAAACGGTTAAGTAGATCGTTGATATACCCTCCTTGTTGTATGGTGATGCTTGTGTCACTCCGAATAAAATCGATTCCAATGCAATAATCGATTTCACCACGGTCCTCGATTTCGAAATTTGTTGCCAGAAATTTCTTGAAACGTCGTATTTCCTCTTCATTCTTAGAGGCTATCATGATATCGTCTACGTATATCGTAATGAGAATCTCTTGTTTTCCCTTCTGAATCCTGTATACACAAGAATCTGCTTCTGTCGGTGTACCTCCGTATTCCTTAATAGCCTCGGTAATTTTTGTATACCAGCTCCGTGCAGCTTGGCGTAAACCATGTAGCGCTTTCTTGAGAATACATACTTTGTCACCGTTTTTTATATCAATTAGCATTTTCTTCGCCTTAGTTTTACTGCTCGCGGCGTTGATTTAGCTCTGATGACTCGTTGCAAGATTTCTTCGGAAAACTCTGGAAGTTCCATGAAAACTTCTTCTTCGATTTCTCCGTTTAGATATGCCGTTGTAACGTCTATCTGATGTAATATCATTTGTTGTTCTGCAGCCAGTGCAGTCAATAACCGTATAGAACTTAAACGTGCTACTGGTGCGAAGGTTTCATTGAAATCAACGCCTGGCTTCTACGAAAAACCTTCTGCGACGAGGCGTGCCTTCCTCCTAATGATATTTCCACTTGAATCGTACTTGTTTCTTAAAACAAATCTGCTTCCTATGACATCTCTGTGTGTCGGTCTGCACTGCACCTTCCAAGTGTCATTCTTAATGATAGAAGTAAGCTCTTTTGTCATCGCGTCATACCATTCATCTGCTTCCGCACTGGCTATTGCTTGACGTACTGGAGTTTCTACTACGAATGCGTATTCGCTTTGTTCGGAGCCTGCATTCGCTTCTTGATATTGTTTGCGGGGTCTTCCCCTTGATCCAGTCCGCAATACTTTGGGTCTTCCGCGACCTCTTCCGGTTGCTTTAGATAAATTTTCTCCTTCATCGGAGCTTGACGATTCGTTTAGCGATTGTTCGTGTTCGTTCGGCTCATCTGGTTGAATTCTGACGGTTTGTAAATCTGTTTCCGCCGATGTTTGTGGATTTGTGAGCTCATCCTCTTGCCAGCAGTCGACTTCGATCGGTCTGGTTTCAACTTCTGTCAGCGTGTCTAACATTTCATGTTGTCTTAACTCTGGCTGCACATTTACTTTTTGGATCGGAGTCACTTCCTGCCATTCCGTAAACTTTACGTCTCTCGAAATCTCGATTTTTCTCTCATTCGGTATCCAGATTCTGTAAGCTTTCGAAAAATCTGCATAACCTACGAATATTCCTTTCTTGGAGCGCGGTTCCAGCTTCCCCTTGGTCGGAGCACGGTCCAAGATGTAGACTTTGTCGCCGAAATCTCTAAGGTGCTGGACGTTGGGCTTAATTCCTCTCCATTTTTCATATGGTGTCTTTCCAAATAAGCTCCTTGTAGGACAACGATTTCGCACGTAGTTGGCGGCACAGATAGCTTCTCCCCAGAATGACGTTGGGAGGCCCGATTGTGTAAGAAGACACCTTGCCACTTCTACTTCTACTAATGTGCGGTTTTTCCTCTCCGCTGTTCCGTTCTGTTCGGGGTTGTGAGGGACGGTAAGTCTTCTCTGAATTCCATTCATTTTTAAGAAATTGTTGAACTCGTTGCGTAAGTACTCCGTTCCGTTGTCGGTTTGCAAGAACTTGATCTTTTTTCCAGTTGAGTTCTCTGCGAATGCTTTGAATTCGATAAAGCAATTGAAGACTTCGCTTTTCTTTCGAATTACTCGTACGTAACACCATTTTGAATGGTCGTCAATAAACGTTACGAAATATTTCGCTCCACCTTTCGATTCAACGCGCATCGGACCGGACACGTCCGAGTGTATCACTTCTAATAACTCCGTTTTTCTATTCGAATTTTTAGGGAAAGGGAGTCGCGTCATTTTTGCTTGTACGCATATTTCGCATTTGAAAGTTCCAGTCAACTTCCTGAGATTTAATCCGCGCACGGTTTCGTCACGTTCACATTTCATCAAATCGTTGATGTTCAAGTGTCCGAGTCTGCGATGCCACTTCGTTATTTGCGTATTGTTCGGAATTCGCACTTCATTTTGTCCTAAATTACAGACTTGACGCGCACTGCCTTTAACATAATACAAGCCATCGGTTTGTTTGGCTTTCACGATTATTTTTCCGGATTTGTCTTTTATTAACGCGGTATCACAATCGAAGACCACTTTATATCCGTTCTGAGTAATTTTGGCGATGGATATTAGATTTGTACGAATTTCCGGCACTAGTAAAGTATCTTTTAGTGTGATATTCATGTCGCGGCCGTCTGTTTTGGTTTTTATGATGACGTTTCCCTTTGCGTTGATCTCCGTCGATGTATTGTTCGCGAAATTCAGACGTCCCGTGTCGCTATTGACAATTTTTCCGAAATCGTTTTCGTCTTTGCATATGTGTGACGTGCAGCCGCTATCCAAACACCACAGTTGGTCTTTTTCTCCTGCATTTATTCCGCCATACGCTTGTTCGGGGTTGTAAGCGGTTTCGGCTTGCGTTGTTTTTTCGGGATGAAATTTGTAATTACTCACCGTGGCAATAAAACCAGCGTCTTCGGCGAGTTTCGCTTTCTGCTTAATTCTGCTGCTTTATGCCCAATTTTTCCGCAATTAAAACACTTGAACTTTTTCTTAAAATTGCGCTGCGTTTTCGGCTTGATGCCGCCATTTCCAGCCATCATGGCGCCCTGTACTGTTTTCGAATCACCTTGCCTTGCGTCGCTCTCCTCTATAATTTTGATTCGTAGAGCTTCTGGCGTGGGTAATGAATCTCTTGATTCGATGGCGCATCGAAAATTTTCGAATTGCTCTGGCAAGCTATAGAGTAACAGAATTGCGAGAAGGTCTGGATTTATTATTACCTCCATTTCTTGCAATTTGTCCACTGCGTCAAAAAAATTGCTTACGTGTTCGCGCACGTCGTCACCATCCACCATTTTGTGTAGAGCGAGGCGCTTCAGCAAAGTCGCCTTTCGAGCGGGTCCCTTCGACTGATAGATTGCTTCCAATTTCTACCAGGTTTCTCGCGATGATATGCATCCTTTGATTTGCTTCAACTCGCTGGGATGTATTGCTAAAATTATGTCCGACATCGCTTTCTGGTCCTTATCATACCATTTGTCGTGAGCATCTTTCGACTGTTGATTGTCGGCGATTA
Organism: Beris chalybata; assembly: GCA_949128065.1. Classification (NCBI taxonomy): domain Eukaryota; kingdom Metazoa; phylum Arthropoda; class Insecta; order Diptera; family Stratiomyidae; genus Beris; species Beris chalybata. The sequence continues at coordinate 58,646,560 of OX421895.1, forward strand.
TCTCCGGCTTTATGGTCAATCCGTTAACATGCTGCCAAGCATTATTCTTGATTAGAATTGCTTGCATCTGCATCTTCCACGTATGGAAATTATCCTTTTGTAAAGGCTCGATATGTTTCGCGGATCCGGCACTCATTTTTGCACTTTTATCAAATTGCGCGCACTTGCACAGAAGAAAATCACTTTTTTTTTTTTTTAAACGATGCGTTCTTCTGGGCCCATAACCTGTTGAGATATTTTATTGAAACCAAAGAAAATATACAAGGTATACAATATGAAGTTGGTTACAAATACAAATAGGCCGGAATTGCCATTCTAACATCTTTCAAAAAGGATATTTATTTTTTCCACTTCAAGAAATAAAATTAAACAGTGAATATTGTTTTTTAGTTTTTAGTAGCAATTTAATCGGACTCCTTAATGAAGGACATACAACATGCACACACGTAATACTTCTTCATCCCCAACTTCAATATCCATCGGAGTTCTGTATCATCTAGAGTATTATACGATTGGCTTGCAGCCGATCGTGACTGCAGTAGGTTTTTTTGTTAACTTTTATATATTCTGATATTATTTTGGTTTTATTTGTTTTTTTCTTTGCGTGTTTTTTTAGCTTTCTTGGGTTATCCTTTTCGGGTTATTTTTCTTTGATGCTGGGCAAAAGACCATATATGATACGTTTATACTTAAAAATGATTAAAGGCTAGAAGAGCCAACTGAAATGAACCCGAGCGTCTAGCTCCTTCGCCCCAAACCTCGATAAGGGGCCACGACGTGAAAATTCATTTAAGAAATGTCGTGGCTAAGGTAGGGTGGGCAGAACAGGGCGCTATAACACCAGAGCGCCCTGACAAATAGCGAAGTCGCGCAACTCCACCGCTTTTTGGTCTTTCACGACCTATTAAGAAAATAGTCCCAATTTCAACCTAACCCGAAGTAAGCCGACGCGAAATTTTTGTTGCCCAGGCCTAGGGTTTATGGTATGAAGTAAGAACAAGAACCACTCCACACTGCCGTAGCTAGTCCCGGCCGCCAGCAAGCGTGTCGCTTCGATCTACTTCAGCCACCAATTCGGACGTAGGTAGAATTGGCCCTTCTGTCCCGAACCTTACCCATCCTTCGATTGTTTTGACTTTTTCGGGTCAAAACAATTTTTCCAAGGCCTCAAACACAACAGTGTGCATATTGCTATGATTCTAAACATTTGTTATCCAGTATCGACTCTAGAAAGATCGTTAATTGCAAAATTTTGTACTAAAAAAAGCTGCCTTTAGGATTATAAAAAGGTTCTTCAATTAGCTGGTATGTTTTCTTGTTTCGATCCGTTACGTCACACATCGCCGTAGCTTTTTTCTTTTGAAGTTTTAACCCTAGACCCGTTTCTGGGGCACAGAGTGCCCCTAGCTAATTTTAAACGGTAAATTAGAGACTTTCTAGTTCTATAACATAATCTCAATGCACAATTTTTGGAAACATATGTTATGCACAAATGCATAAACAAAAGAATCGACCTGGTTATTTTGTGTTTTATTTGATAAATATGTAAACGAAGAAAAAAGGTCAATTTCGTGTCCTGGGGCACTGTGTGCCCCGGAACATACGAACATTGACCATTTAAAAACAAAACATTTGAATACATGCATTTGATAAATCTATGAACAAAAATAAATATGTAAACAAAACAAGGCGATTTCGTCAATATGCGTATATAGATCCTTTGAATAAAAATCAGTTCAATACATTTAGTTGTCGATGAAATTTCAAGTGATATTTACTTGAGTATTTTGTGATAATTTTGTTTTGTGATAATTTTGTTTTGTTTTGAGTGGAAGTGGATGCTTTTTTGAGACAATTTATTATTTTGAGTTTCGATTTAGTTTTTTCTTTTCATTACTTTGTGAACATTATTATTTAATTTTTTTATATACACTTAATTAATTTTTCGAAAATAGAGACAATTTGTTATTTTCTCTTCTTTTTCCAAACTTATAGCAAAAAATCAATAACGCTAATTAGCAAAGAAATAAGCGTATTTTTAACACACCACCCATACATTTTGTATGAAAAGGACACGATAAGTCCATTTCTTAATGGGCACGGGTCTAGGGTTAAAAAAACATCACAAAATAGTGACCATCGAAATACGTAATCACAACGGCCAGCTGGGAAACAAATTTAGCGTTTCGAGAAGTTTCAATACTCAATATTGAAAAAAAAAAAAAAAAAATTGAATATTTGTTAGATTTGCTGAGGTAATTACTGGAAGAACCTGAACAAAAGTAATTTAACATAAATTTAGATGGCTACATTTCGTGGTATTTACGGGCGTTAAAAAGAATTTCCCACCGAAACTTGTAAACGCAAATGATTCGTTTTTATTAATCGACAATACATTTGAAAGTTTCTTCAGATTTTCACGTTTTAGAGGTTAACTAAGGCATACAACTTTAAACTATATGGTATACTTGCAAAGGCCAAATTGATAACTGATACTGACACAGCATCATCATTTTCACATGTCTCCAACTAAGGTAAAAGTACCTATATTGGCCATGCCCCTAAGTTGGGACACTCAACTTCAACATGAAAAAAATCTGCCAACAATCTGGGCGTAACTTTATTATTTTTCCGGCAGAAGTAAGGAACGCGTTCAATTCTGAAATGCGGTGTAGGCTACTATGTGACTGAAAACCTATCAAAAAGAAAAGATCATGGAAGTGAAAACCTGATTGGATCTGAGAGATATGGAATAGTTTATGAAAAAGTACACAATCACTTTACACCCCCTTAGGGGTCAATTTTCAGAAAATCTTGAAAACACTGTCTTGGTATTCATATGGAGAATACATAAAATAAAATTAAATTTATTATATGGGACGAGGTAGTAGATATGTCGAAAATCGTGGGAAAATATGCATTCTATTTTCACAGATAATTTTTTTTGCCCCCCTTCTGAACCAATAGATATACGTTTTTTTTATTCAAAATTATTTTTTTAGTTGATTTAGATATACACACCGAGTTTCAACATTGTATTAAGCCGTTCTATATATAGGAAAAACACCTTCACTTGTACCACACTACCCTTAGGGGTCGAATTTCAAAAAACCGTGAAATCACATTCTAGGTATTCATACGAAGAATCCGTAGAATAAAAATGAATTCAATATTTGGAAAGACCTAGTAGATATGACGAAAATCGTGAAAATATATGAATTTTATATCTATTATATTTACAAATAATTTTTTTTGCCCCCCTTTCTAAACGCCAATGAATATTCAAATTTTTTTAATCACAATTTTTTTTTTAGTTGATTTACATATACACACCGAGTTTCAACATTGTACCTTAAGCCGTTCCATATATAGGAAAAACACCCCCACTTGTACCACACTACCCTTAGGGGTCGAATTTCAAAAAACCTTGAAATCACATTCTAGGTATTCATACGAAGAATCCGTAGAATAAAAATGAATTCAATATTTAGAAAGACCTAGTAGATATGACGAAAATCGTGAAAATATATGCATTTTATATATATTATATTTCCAAATATTTTTTTTTGCCCCCCTCCGCCCTTCTGAACGCCAATCAATATTCAAATTTTTTTTTATCACTATTACTTTTCTAGTTGATTTACATATACACACCGAGTTTCAACATTGTAGCTTAAGCCGTTCCATATATAGGAAAACTACCCCCACTTGTACCACACTACCCTTAGGGGTCGAATTTCAAAAAACCTTGAAAACACTTTCTAGGTATTCATACGAAGAATCCGTAGAAAAAAAATGAATTCAATATTTGGAAAGACCTAGTAGATATGACGAAAATCGTGAAAATATTTGCATTTTATATTTATTTTATTTACAAATAATTTTTTTTGCCCCCCCCCCCCTTTCTGAACGCCAATGAATATTCAAATTTTTTTTATCACAATTACTTTTCTAGTTGATTTACATATACACACCGAGTTTCAACATTGTAGCTTAAGCCGTTCCATATATAGAAAAAACACCTTCACTTGTACCACACTACCCTTAGGGGTCGAATTTCAAAAAACCGTGAAATCACATTCTAGGTATTCATACGAAAAATCCGTAGAATAAAAATGAATTCAATATTTGGAAAGACCTAGTAGATATGACGAAAATCGTGAAAATATATGAATTTTATATCTATTATATTTACAATTAATTTTTTTTGCCCCGCTTTCTGAACGCCAATGAATATTCAAATTTTTTTTTATCAGAATTACTTTTCTAGTTGATTTACATATACACACCGAGTTTCAACTTTCTAGCATGAACCGTTTAATAGTTAGGAAAAACACCCCCTACCCCCGTAGCATACTACCCCTAAAAAAAATTTTATTTTTCCAACATTCCGCTACTATAGCTCTATCTAAATACCAAGTTTAAGGCTTATATCATTACAGGTTCTCAAGATATAAGCATCGGAACTTTTTCCTTTTCACCCTCCCCCACCCTCCCCCTCTTCACCCTCAACCCCAAAACTTTTTTCCCTACTAGGGTTTAATTAGCGCTACTTTTGGTAAAAATTCTAAGCATCTATCTTAAACTGTTCTTGAGATATGAAATGTGTTTGATTTGAAAAATTCTCATCCCCTCCACTTCTATGCTCCACCTCCCACTTAAAAAATTTTACTTTGATCAATCTTTTTTTGTCAACCTTTACACCCGAACCAAATTTTATTTTTCTAGAGCAATTGGTTCATGAGATATCGTAATCTTAAGTTTTTCACCCCCCACTCCCATACACAACTTCCCCCACCCAAAATTTTTCTTCATTCTGTTCTCCTAGTATAACTACAAATATGTTTTAAATTTGAATGGTGTGCCATTAACGGTTTAGGAGATATGGATTTTAGAATGTGTCTATCTCGCCTTTTTTGGGTTTCGGACGCATTACATTTCCCCCCACTCCCACACCCCTTGATCAATATTGACAATTTTTCTGCAAATGGGTCTACTATCAGAGCTTTATAGAAATTCCAAGTTTCAGCTTCCTAACCTAAGGGGTTACTGAGATCTGGAAACCAAAATTTTCGGTCTAAAACACTTCCCCCTCCTTCCCCCTCACACCCCCACCCCTAAAACTTTGGTCACTTCAAGGCACCTACCCCGTCTATTCGTTAAAAAAATTTCAATTTAATATCTCAAAGCGTTTGGCAGCTACGAGCCTCCAAACGATCTTGCGTACGGCGTACGGCGTACGGCGTACGGCGGACAGACGGACTGAACATTTTTATTGCTTTTTTCGCGTATACTAGTTATGAAACGTGAAAATAAAAATTTTGAGGGTAGCAAATTTTTTTTTTTAAAAAATCAATCACAATACTTAATTATTAAAATAATAAAGTAAAACAAGCATAATTATCACCATTCTTATAAAGCAATGACGTCACATTACGACTAAACCTGTCAACTGTTCATCCGAATGCCTCTCATTGTTAATTCTTTTGTTTCCTTTGAACTGTGTGGTTTAGAAGTGACAAGTGGAAATTTTTTTCTAAATTGAACTGCTGTCTAACTGCATTTGCTAAGGGTATTTATGTTTTCTTTTAATAAATATTATTTAGTGATAGTGTTATTTTAATGTTTTAACGACACTACTATTAGTATACTGTTCATAAAAGGGCTGACATCTATCATAGTTGTAATTTAACGTAATTTCATCTGAGTACGAGGGTGGCCCAACATAGGGATACAAATTTGGCAAGTGAGCCTAAGTTTGGCCGGGTGGCCCATCTTAGGGTCATAAGCCCTAAGTCCCGCTGATGATTCCAATAGGATACCAAGATCTATCCAAATCTATCGATATACTTAACAGCTATTGTTCGATAACCCGGCCCTATATTTGGCCTCCCCGGTCCAATATAGGGCCACTTGGAACATTTGTGTCCCTAAGGTGGATATAATATATGAAATAAGCCCAGCCCCAACATACATAAATATATTCAATGATGTAAGTCTCATCTTTCCCCAGCAAATAGAATCCGTTGTTCTAACTCCAGAAATTATATAACAAAATAGACAACTTTTTGCAAAAAAAAATAATATTAAAGAAAAATAAAATATGTAACTTTACAAACAATTTGTACGTATTAATCTACTAAATACTTTATTTGAAGTATCTTCTTTGTTTTTATACTCTAGATGAAATCATATAGAGTATTATAAGTTTGATCCAGCCGAAAAATATGTAACGCATAGAACCAAGCCTCGGACGAAAAAAAGTTCTATATTATTTTTTGTTTATTTGTGGCCAAAAACCTCAAATCCGCTTGACGTCCGTCCGTCTGTCTGTCCGTTAGCACGATAACTCAAGAACGCCTTCACCTAGGCTCTTGAAATTTTGAAACTGGGTGTTTGGTTGAATTTGTAAGGCTAAGTTCGTTAACGGGAAAAATCGTCCTACTCCTTCGGGTAGCTGCCATACAAAGAGTCCTTAAAACATGTGTTCAAGAATATTGGTCGATAACTTCAGAACGGCTTAACCTAGGTCTTTGAAATTTCGCATGTGTTGTTTTTCCAAGAGTTGGAGCTAACTGTATGATTATAAAGAAAATCCTAATAGTCCTTCGAGGGGCTGCCATACAAATATCCTGTAAAAATGACTTCACTTAATTTACGAAACTCACTATAAATCAAGTAATCTTTTAGCTACGAATTCGGAATTGTATACAAACTAGTTTCGAGTGAAGACGAAGTTTAAGGTTACTAATCAGCGAAATCCTTTAACTCCTTCTGGTACCTTCCATACAAAAATCGTTAAACCACTAGTTCAAGAATATTTGCCGATACCTTCATAAGTATTTAAGCTACGACTTTGAAATTTTGTATGTGTTATTTTTCCAAGAGTTGGAGCTAACTGTATGATTATGAAGAAAATCCTAATAGTCCGTCGAGGGGCTGCTATACAAATATCCTGTAAAAATGACTTCACTTAATTTACGAAACTCACTATAACTCAAGTAATCGTTTAGCTATGAGTTCAGAATTTTGTACAAATTAGTTTTGAGTGAAAACAAAGTTCGAGTTTACTAGTCAGCGAAATCCTTTTACTCCTTCTGGTACCTTTCATACAAAAAAATCCTTAAGACACGTGTTCAAAAATATTTTTCGATAACTTTTGAACGCTTCAAACTACAAATTTGAAATTTTGTACACATTAATTTTTGAATTGGTCCAAGGAAAAGAATGAATATGTAAGAAATCGAGTGAGTCCTTTCTCCGCCTCCCATATAAAAGTTCTTCAAAAAGGATATTTTTTTTCCAGTTCAAGATATGAAATTAAACAGTGAATATTGTCTTTTAGTTTTGAGTAGCAATTTAATGAGACTCCTTAATGAAGTACATACAACATGCACACACGTAATACTTCTTCATCCCCAACTTCAATATCCATCGGAGTTCTGTATCATCTAGAGTATTATACGATTGGCTTGCAGCCGATCGTGACTGCAGTATGTTTTTTTTTTTAAATTCAGTATTAAATTGTTGTGTTTGAGGCCTTGGAAAAATTATTTTGACTTGAAAAAGTCAAAATAATTGAAGGATAGGTAAAGGTTCGGGACAGAATGGGCCAATTCCTCCTACGTCTGAATTGGTGGCTGAAGTAGAACGGAAGCGACAAAGCTTGCTGGCGGCCGGGACTAGCTACAGCAGTGTGGGGTGGTTCTTGTTCTACCTCAGACCATAAACCCTAGGCCTAGACAACAAAAATTTCGTGTCGGCTTACTCCAGGGTATTTAAAATGGGAATATCTTCCCAATAGGTTGTGAAAGACCATGAAGCGGTGGAGTTGCGCGACTTCGCGATTTGTCAGGGCGCTTAGGTGTTGATAGCGCCCTGTTCTGCCCACCCTACCTCAGCTACGACTGTCGTTTAAAACATGTCGCGTCGTGGCCATTTTTAGAGGTTTGGGGCGAAGAAGCTTGACGCTTGGGTTCATTTTAAGCAGGGCCTTTAGCTTCTAAACATTACCATGACGATATCCCCCCCAAAAAAAAAACGTCCCAAAACACGCACAAAAAAAAACTATGCTGAAAAAAAGGAAGCAAGGAAACAAAAAAACATTTCGCAAAAAAACCACCCCATTTTTTTTTTCAATTCTCCTCTCTTCTTTTTTTTTCTTATACGTTACGTTGTTTTCGTAGAATTTTTCTCTATTATTTTTGTTTAAGATTCGATTTAATTTTTAATCATTATAATTATTTTCTGTCGGTAGTCCTGTCATTTTATGATGAGTTTAATTTTTTTGTTTTAAACTTTAATTCATTTTTTTAATTCATTTTATTGTTAGAATTCTAATTAATTTTTTTTTTATTGTATTTAAAAATTTTATTTAATTATTATTCTAATTTTTTTAAAATTTAATTCATTTTAGTAATATATTTTTTTTTTTTTAAAGAGAATTTTAACTTTCCTTTTTTTTGTGTGTTTTCATTTCCTTATTTAAATCTTTTGCTTTTAAATTTTTCTTTTCATTCGTTTTATTTGTTTTCTTTAAATTTTTTTCGGGGTTCCAGTTTCTCGACTTATTTTATACACCCGAGACTTGTTACGCAATGTATGCCGCTTCAGGTCTCACTTTCCAATTCCACAATAATAAAATGCCTAAATCCACCCGGATCGAAGGAATTTCAGAGAGATTACGGTTTCGCGAATGCGATTTTAAAATTGCACGCAACAGCGTACAACCGAAGCAGCACTTAAATGATTTGCCTGGCTGTTGCTCTGCTTAAAAACTACCGAAGATTCGACTACACTCTGAGCTTGTAATTCCGATGAAAAAAAATAATGGTGAACCCAAATGACACGCGAATCAATTCATCGAACTTTTTCCTCGTTTGAAGCGTGAAAAAAAAAACTAACTGTTCTAACTGCCGATGCACTCTGCGTGTATTTTCTTTTGTGTGTAATTCGTAGGGATCTTTGAAATTACGAAGAACCGTAGGGCACCAATGGTAGACGAATTTGATTTGGGTCACTTTCTGCGAAGATTATTAAGTAATATACTGCAATGACTTGTAATCGAATCGAATTTATTTCGAACTTAAAATCCGTTGTGTACAATGAACGCGTGGTGTTCTGCCAAAAGGCAACTTAAAACACGAATTCCTCTATCATACCGTCGCACAACACGTTTCATACTTCGACATTAACAAGAACTCTCATTCATTTCAGAAGCAAATCCACCAAAATTATCTTTTTAAACTTTTTTAACTCTTAAATTTCGGACAAATCGCGATTCGACATCCGTTCGATAATCCACACCGCGATCCGATTTCGACAAGTACTTCCCTCGATCCCGTAATATTATTCTTTTCTCTGCTAATAAATTTGAAGAGATCACCGATCGACTTCTACCGATAGCAAATACTTAGCGACTCCTATCCAACTTGCAGTTCAAAAAAATCCCCAAATTTTTTCTGTGTGCGAAAGATTTCTGGGTACGCATGCACTTTGGTGTAGGTGTTTGTAAATCCGCTCAATGACAACCCAACAAAGTGTATAAAAATAATTTTTGAATTCAACTACTTCTACCTATATATTATACACTTTAAACACAATTAAATATTAAAGAAAACTAAAGATATGTTTAAAAAATGTACCAATATACTTATTGGTTCTTTGTTCCTTTAATTAAGTATATTATAAGTAATTTTCAAACTCGTCAACCCTTTCAATGTAATCCTCCAATTGGATGTGGGAATGTTAATAACTTGCTTATTACCTGCTTAGTTGCCACCTGATGAGCGTCCTAATATAGGGGGCCCAATTTAGGCACACCATGCTAAAAGGTGTCCCAATATAGGGTCATTCTATCAAAAATCGCAAAAGTTGTGACCTTACCATCGCCGATTCTTTTGAAAAATTTTTTGCTTGAAGAACTAGTAAAAAAAAAATATAATTTTAATATTTTATAAAAATATAATTTTAATATTTTTATACTCTAGATGAACATATAGAGTATTATAAGTTTAATCCAGCCCGAAAAGTTTGTAACGCATAGAACCGAGCCTCGGACGAAAAAAAGTTGTATATTATTTTGTGTTTATTTTTGGCCAAAACCCCCAAATCCGTTTGCTGTCCGTCCGTCCGTCCGTCCGTCCGTCCGTCCGTCCGTTAGCACGATAACTCAAGAACGCGTTGACCTAGGAAGTTGAAATTTTGTCGCAACTTGTAAAATGGAAAAAGTAAGGCTAAGTTCGTTAATGGGCGATATCCTTCCACTCCTTCGGGTACCTCCCATACAAGAGTCCTTAAAACACGTTTTCACAATTATTGCTCGAATGCTTCAAGTTAGGAACTTGAAATTTTGCATACTTAAGGTTTACAATGTTTGAATTGAAAGTTGAGAGTATGATGCAAATCAAATAAGTCCTTCGTGTAGCAGCCTGGAAAAGTCCTTCAAAAATGTATTAATATTACTGAATCCACTATAACTCCAGAACGGGTTAAAGCAGGAATTTAAAATTTTACAGGAATTAGTTTTATACCAAAACCAAAACGGAGTTCATTAATTAGCGCCATCTGTTGACTCCGTCGAGTAGCTGTCATACAAAAGTCCTTAATAAACATGTTCACCAATATTAAACGATAACTTTAGAACACTTTAAGTTGCGACTTTGAAATTTTATACTTATTAATGTTATAATAGTCGGAGCTGAAACTATTAATATAAAAAATATCCCATAAGTCTTTCATGTAGTTGCCATACAAAAATTCTGTAAAATGTCCTAACTTACTTTATGGAACTCACTAGAAATCAAAAAATCGAGTAGCCACTATACAATAATTTCTACCTGTAAGTAAAAGGTCATGTAATAATTGCTTGTGCTCTCCTCATTCTTTTGATTTATTTCCAACTAAAATGTAAATCGGAATTCAGTTTTTCATCTAGAGTATCATACGATTGGCTTGCAGCCGATCGTGACTGCGTTATGTTTTTTCTATCTCTTTTTTTTTGTTAGTTATAGTATCTTAAAGATTTCGCAAAAATGGTGTCCAAGTCCCCTTTGAAAATTCATATCTCTGTTAGTTTTTATCATAGATTAATAAAAATAGGACTTATTTTAAAAGGGAAGTTTGTCGTAAAATAAGAAAAATATAAATAAAATTTATCCTTAAATTTTTTTTTCATGTATAACGATTTTGTCCTGTATCTTTGAATATCTCAAAATGTAATTTTTTTATTTTCTTAATTTTTTTATATTTTGTGTATTATACAGTCCTTCAAAACATATCAAAAAATCAACTTGGAATCGCAATGGGATCGGGGTAAAAAAAATAGAAGAACACTAGTGCTTCTCAATTTACTTTATAGAAAAAAGGTCATTCCATCAAGGATCGCCAAAAGTGTAACTTTACCATCGCCGATTCTTTTGAAAATTTATCTACTCGAAGAATTAGTGAAAAAAAAATGTAATTTAAATATATTGTTTCTATCTCATTTTTTTTAGTAGATTGCGATTTTTGATGGAATGACCCTAAAGGCACACTGACTAAGTAAAATTAATAGTTTATTTTAATTATAAGTTAACTTTTTACATCAAATATAACCAGTGATTATTTTCAAGCAAGGTTAGGGTATGCGTTTAAAAAAAATCGTGTGTCTATCTCTTTTCAAAACTGAGAAAAGTAGAATTAAGTCCTTTAGTGTCCCATTAGTGGTACATTAACCTTATGTGAAGAAATTATTGTGACTTTTCTTGTGACTGCAGGACCAGAATACAGGTATTTTATTCGATAGTATACATTAAGACTGCAAGCACTCTGATCCTACCCAAATCATCCTCTACTAAGGTTTATATCTTAGAGTGCCTATTGACGCCATTAAGAACATTAGCAGATTATAGATTAATTTAATTTTAGCTATAGAATTAAGACGAAAAATTGTTAGGTCTAAAATTTAAGGCAAACATAAAGCACTTTTAAAACCTAAAACGGCACACATAGTTCTCAAAAATGTCGCTGTCGTGTATTCATTCCTCATTCCACTTTTCAGTAGAAAAACCTATTTATTATTATTATTATATTAACAGTTATTAAATGAATTTTTTTTCCTCTAACACGTTACTATGACCTGATAGTATAGGGTTTTTCAACAAGGACGAACAAATACTTTATTATTTATAATACAGTATTGTTATTTATTTAAAAAAAAAAAAAAATTGCTGCCCTCAAAATTTCCGTCCGAAACGCAAAAATGCCGAGATCGACACATTCTAGACTCCATTTCTCCTAAACCGTTAATGGCAAGCAATTAAAACTTTACAAATATCTGTAGTTATACTAGGAGAGTAGGTTGAAACAAAATTTTTGGGTGGGGGTAGTGGCGTACGGTGGTGGGGGGGGGGGGGGGGTGTGCAAAACTTTAGATTACGATATCTCACAAACCAATTGGACCAGAAAAACAAAATTCGGTTTGAGTATAAAGCTTGATAAATAAAGATTGCTCAAAGTAAAATCTTTGAAGGGGGTGGAGTGGCACGGAAGTGGAGGGGATAAGAATTTTTCAAAAATAACACGTTTCATATCTCAATAGCAGTGTAAGGTAGATGCTTCAAATTTTTACCAGAAGTAGACCTAATAGAACCCTAGTAGGGGAAAAAATTCTGTGGGTGTGGGTGTAGAGGGTGAGGGTGGGGAAGGGTGAGAAGGAAAAAGTTCCGATGTTTATATCTAAAGAACCTATAATGATAGAGAGCTGAAACTTGGAAATTAGGTAGACCTATAGTAGTGGCATGTTGAAAATAAATTTTTTTTAGGGGTAGAATGGTACGGGGTGGGAGGTGTTTTTCTTAACTTTAGAACGGCTTGTGCTAGGAAGTTGAAACTTGGTACGTATATGTAAATCAACTAGAAAAGTAATTCTGTTAAGAAAAGTCGAATATTCATTGGCGTTCAGAAGGGGGGGGGGGCCAAAAAAAAAATTATCAGTAAATATAAAATGCATGTATTTTCACAATTTTGGTCATATCTACTAGGTCTTTCCAAATATAGAATTTATTTTTATTCTACGGATTCTTTATATGAATAACTAGAAAGTGTTTTCAAGATTTTTTGAAATTCGACCCCTAAGAGGGTGTAAATTGGTTGTATACTTTTCATGAATTCTACCATATCTCTCAGGTCTGATCAGAGATCGAATATCTTTTCACTTACACGGGCTTGTTTAATAATCACCTCTTTTTAAGTTTTGTCTTTTTCAACCTCTAGACCGCATCCCGGAATATGACCCAATTATATAATTCATATGTTACACTATTCTAACCGCTTCCTGAACTTTTTGTTTGGTTTTCAGTCACATGATAACATACACCGCATCCCCGAATTGAACACGTTCCGAAATTCTACCAGAAAAATAATAAAGTTGCGCCCAGACTGTTGGCAGATTTTTTTAAATGTAAATAAAAGAAATGGAAAAAGAGTGTGAGATATCACCCAATTCTTTTTTATTTGAAAGGATATTTTATACCGGATATACCGTCGTTCAAATGCCCAGCCGGGCATGGCTTGGCGGCACGTATTCTAGAGGCCCAATTTTTCACCACCTTATGTCATAAACCGCGATGAATTTGCCAGATGGCGGCATTCGATATATTATCTTAAAGGTCATGTATTGTGTGCGGATTCTACGCATCGACCTGTAATTTTAGATAGCCCCAAAAGAGTGACCACGGTGGCCAGTTCACGTCGCCGTCGTGCGAGATAAGGATGCCCCCAAATCGCTCGCGCAGATTGTCCATCATGAAATGCGCTGAGTAGCACGTATCGCCGTTCAGCTGAAACCACATGCCGTCGTTATCCATAATAATAAGTTGAGGCAACAAGGAGTCATCGATCGTTTGACCGCTATGGCAATGACAGTCAGTTCGTTTTGGAGGAAGTACGGAGCGTGTAGATTGGTATCGACCCGTGTGGATTGGTATCGACCCGTGTGGATTGGTATCGACCCAAACCTTACAATTTTTATTTATTTATTTATCAAACAAGATATACCTAAATACAAATTCAATATTAACATAAATTAATTTAAATTAATACAATATACTTTAACTTAATTTAATTAGATTAGTATAAATTAATTAGAGGCACTGGGTGATTGGCTAAACTGGGGGAGGATGAGCTGATAAAATCGAACGAAGTTTCAGTTTGTATGTTGGCTTGCTTATTGGAGGTGTGAAGTGTACGCTGAGATTGTTAAATGTTCTACAGCATCTATTGATGGGTTCATTTTGACAGTAATCAGTACGATGGGAATATTCCTTAAGAGGTTTTGAATGTCTCGTCAGCCTGACAGTGTCATTAAGTCGAATTTTATTTGTAAGGTGATCAATCTTAATATCACCATTCAAAACATCAAAGGTGAAGCAGGATATTAGCATAGTTCTTCTAGAGCTAAGTTGTAGAAGATTTAACAATTGTAACCTAACTGTGTAGTGTGGAAGGTTATCAAAGTCTCTAGGGTCATACAAGTCCCTTAGAACAAAAAGAAGAAATTGCTTCTGGATTGACTCTATTCTGCTGCTATATATCTGGAAAAAGGGATCCCAAATAGGACATGCATATTCCAGGAGAGGGCGAACAAGGGAACAGCATTTAGTGACCCATACATTTTTGAACTCTTTAGCCCTTCTTTTAATAAAACCTAGAAGTTTGTTTGCCTTTGAGATTATTCTGTTGTAGTGAGTTTTAAAGCATAGTTTGTTATCAAGCAGCACGCCGAGGTCTTCAATATGCTGCACTCGATTTAATTCATTTCCACTTAGGGTATAGTTCTGGTGATAAGTGGATTCTTTACGTGTGAAGCTTATTACGTGACATATACCGATATTAAGATTTAATTTATTTTGACTACACCACCATCATCTAGTGCCAAGAGCTTGGATTGCAGGAATACAGCATCTGTGGGAGAGCTAATGGAATGATATATTTTCAGATCATCGGCGTATAAAAGATGTGGAACACTTTCTAATACCTCTGAGAGATCAGAAATGAAGATATTGAACAAAAGAGGTCCTAAGTGACTTCCTTGGGGTACACCAGAGAACACTGATATTTCATTGGAAATGAAGCCTTGAAACTTGACACATTGAGTTCTATTACTAAGATATGACTTAAGCCAAGGATCCAGTTATACTGATCTTTTTTAACTTAGAGATTAGAATATTGTGATCTACTTGGTCGAAGGCTTTGCTAAAGTCAGTGTATATTGCGTCGATTTGGCGTCCATTCTCCAGCGCGCAGAGTGTATCAGATACAAGAATCATTAAGTTAGTCGTGGTTGAGCGCCCTTTTCTGAAGCCATGCTGCTGGTCATTAAGAATGGGGTTGATGACATTAGTGAGTTTATCGCATATAATTTTTTCAAATAATTTCGGTATGGCTGATAGTATTGCTATACCTCTGTAGCTTTCAACATTTCGTTTGTGACCATTCTTGTGAATGGGCGTGAGATGCGACGATTTCCAGGCCGAAGGGAAAATCCCTAATGACAGTGACTTGTTGAAAAGAAAGTGTAGAGGTGTTTAAAGTTGAATGGCACACTTTGATAAAAATAAGGAAGGAATAAGATCTGGGCCAGGACCTTTTTTGACGTCGATATTAGTAAGGGCATCAAACACCTCCTCTGCGGACAATGCAATATTGTCAGCAAGTGAAGGGACCAAATCGTCAGGATCGCTGACGGTTGATTCCGACTGGAGACTAAAAACTTCTCGAAAACGGTCGGCAGACATATCGCAAATATCGCGCCGGCATGATGTTTGCTTGATTCCATTGGACATGGTTACGGGGTAACCTGAACTTTTACGTTTTGTATTCACAAAATCGAAAAATCTTTTTGGATCAGTAATAATGTCTTCGCCAATTTTGCTTACATAAGACTCATACGCTGCTCGGGATTTTGAAGAGAATTCCGAGGCCAGCTTGTCATATTTTTTCTGAAGATCAGGAGTAGTCGTACACGTTGTCTTAAGTTTTTTGAAGAACTTATTTCTCTGGTTCCGCAGTGATCTGAGACTCTTATCCAGCCACGGTTCTGATACTTTATCGTTCAGCTTGATTACAGGCACATAGTTGATGACAATCCCAAAAATCACATCGTAAAACGATGATACAACATTGTCCAGATTATTACATGAGAAAAGGAATGTCCAGTCAATTGAAGATAATTCATTATTAATACTAATGAAATCGGCATTACGGAAGTCAAATACAACATTATTGTTGTAAGAGTTAACAAAATTCATATAGTCACATGGTAGGTCTACTATGATGTCAGAGTGATGTTGGGAATTTGAGAAAAGATTCTCAGCGTCAGATGCAGGGCTAACAATCACTTCATCATATGCGTCAGTAAAAATCATATCAAGCCATCTCCCGTTTCTATTTAGAAAGTTCACTACCAGATGTATATCATTACTATACATCGTGTCTATGATACATGACATGATTTAGCGTCGATAAAAAGATTATTAAGTTTCCCTCTAATGCCGCCGCCGTTGTGATAGTATAATCGTAGGTTTTTTCTAGAGCTAACATTCACGTTAGGAACGAAAAAACCTGTTGTGATCTTCACGGCTTTTCTGCATATTTGAAATATGCAACGACGAAATATGGGAGCCGAATGTAGCGAGATCTTTTTGAACTTGGTCGGGCGTGAGGTTAAATTGTTCATGGAATCGAATGTAGAACAGTCGTAAAGCTTCTAGATCCGTAGGAAGCCCTTCTTGCTGGATAGATAGTATCAGACTGGTTTTTGTTTTCCCATTGATACAGGTTGAGTCAGATTTATTGTGCATGTAAGCAAGATACAGCCGCACATTGTCAAATACTCTATGTTCTCTCAACCGCGATAGGAGATATATATTCTCTTCGGATTTCGCAGAATTTATTGAGTTCTTTACGACTGGGGGGAGAAGTGGGTCAAGGAAAGGGGGGTTATTTTTACCAGCAATAGGCGTATCAGTGTCGTCATGATTATTAGTTTCAGATGTGGTGTATACTGAAGCCGAAGGGTAGGGATTGATAGTTTCGCCGCGAACGAAATTTTTATAAGGATTAGGAACTGTAACCGGTTTCGAAGTAAGAGTGTTAGTCGCTTTAGGCAAAGGATTGTTACCGGTGTTAATCAGTTTAGATGAGATTTTAATGGGAGCTTCACGAGGTTTGTAGTTGGGAAAAGTTTTAGTTTTGTTAGTTTTAATTCTAATTTTACTATTACTAGTCTTACTATTATTCTTATTGGTACGTTTGCAATCTGTCTTCCAGTGTCGGATTTCCATGTTGTTCCATTTGAAGACTTCAGATTTTGTATTGAAGAAGAGCCAGTCATATTCCATGGGCATATATACTTTAAAATTTCAATATTTAGGCGTAATCTTACTGTTTCTGCGGTTTGGTAGCTTTTCACACTTACAGCCTTTGATACAAAATTGTTTCGCAAGAGAATTGCTCAACCATGATTCGTCTGCGATTGGAGGAGCTTTCGTGACGAAATAAGAAACGGTGATGTGTGGCTTTTTTCTTTTTTCTTGGTTGTTCGATTTATTAAGCCTCCTTATTCTAGCATCCCAATCAGTTTGCGACCACGTCGTGTTGAATTTTTTTACAGAGTTTGCATCAGGAACGTCATCAGGTAGGTGCACCTTCGGTAGCGAGAAACTGTGATTAGCTGATGGCGAGACAGTATGGATATGTAGGTTTTCATGCGAGGGCTGTGATGTTGATTGATTCTGTAAATTATCAGTAGTGCCATTGCAAACAAATCGGGTAACAGCTAGTTCGCGTTCGAAATCAAGAAGCTTCGCCGTCAAGTCACTGGATCGGTTAATTTTAGATCCGGAAGCGTCGTCCAATTTACACGATAAGTTAGCTAAAGATTTGTCAGCATTCGATGTTAGCACTTTTACTGACCTGATGTCATCATGGATTCTGATCAGCTTACTTGTAATAGCATTTCCATCCAAAAGGAAATCGTTTTCAGGGCGTGCAGAAAAACAGTCGGCAAAAGTACCATCAGATAAACTATTTATGATCGTGGTTAGTTTAGAGTCTGATTGCGTCCACTTTTTAGTCAGTTTAGATGAGTCATGTTGGATTATACTACAACATGACTGTACTTTGTCCAATTGGGATCCATAGTCCCGAAATTCCTCAACACACTCACTCAAGTTCACTACGTTGTCCACTAGGTTATTAAGTTTATTAGCAATGAACGTGCACACATTTTTAAGGTCCTCTAGTGCAGTGTTGCTCGAGTCGATACGTATTGAGGTCATCTTTAAAAATCTCAAAACATGACACGGCTTGATAGCACAACACTCACTACACGTATAGCTCTGGGAAGATGTGATACACTCAGTATGAAAACTGCGTTCACAAATTCCATCGCATATAATGTTATCATTATCACCCACTGCCTTAGTGCAGACACCACATAACTCAATCGATAGTAGTGAAGACATTTCAAAAGATGGTTATTGTTGGGATTGGGAAAACACCAGATACACGTCGTTGACGATGTTAAAAGTATTTGTTTAGAACGGATAAAAATTAAGAGTCGAAATGAAACTAGGTCAAGGTTGAGTGTTAATTCATTAATGGGTCACTAATCACAATTATCGGTAAAGTCGAAAACGGCACGGTAAGCGGTTCGCACAACAAATGACTACGTAAGCGCAATATGTTAACAAGGTAATAATATACGCACAAGACCGAATTAAATTATCGATATTGATATTGTTAATATTGTTATGTAATATTAAACAATGTGAGGAAATAGAGTGAAATAAAGACGCGGAGCTAAACGATAACACGTCCGTACTGTATGAGCGATAAATTGATTTTGGTTGTTCACACATCATTTATTCAAGAAATGAGCCTCGCCGTTAAAAATCACGCAATTCATGAAACGTTTTTTGAACGGAGCTCTGATTTCACACGTTGTTCAACGCTATAACCTTCCATGATGATTTACAATTTACTACTGAAAAATTCACAACAAATTCGAGTGATGTTGCTTTAAGTAACTGGTCACTATAACCTAACAAATTTCTATCGCTCCTTCTGAAACACCCTATAGAAAGAAATATGATATGCCCTTTGCGGAAGAAAGCCGCAAAAATATACCTATTAATACTGTGGATTTATTATATTACCTACGTTCTTTTCTGGATTTCAGATATACAAAAAGTACAATGCAAACAGAAACTAGAGATGATTGACATGAAAGCCAATATTTTGGAAATTAAGTCCGATTCCTTAGACGATTACATAACAAAAGAGGAAATGAATAAAAAATGTATAATATCCTTAATGCCAGTTACAGTTAAACAATCGAATGCTAGCGAGTCGTTGGCAATTAATGCTATTAATGAGTCTTCAGACGTTTTAGAAGAGTTTTATGGTATTTTCAATAATAATAACAACGGTAAGTTTTGCTCTTTATAATCAATTATCTTAAAAACTATATACAAATCATTAAGGTATCAACATTTATGAACCAAAAAGTAACCTATGGATGAATCTTCGTAAAATTTTTTCTGACATTTCTCCTTACATACTTTGGTGCGCTATTCTAAAAATAAGTGAAAAACAACTTCAAGAAATAATTGCATTAACAAAATTAAACTCAACAGAAAATGTCATGGAAATATATAATAATTTTTCACCATTTGAAATTGAAATGCTGAAATTACGAACATTGTTTCTTACTATAATGTCAAAATGTGTAGCCGAAAAACAAAAAATATTACAGTTAAGCCAAGCTTTTCTACATCTTCACCAAACATTTGAAAATGCATTTCGGTCGAAAATTGTACTATACAATACCGGTAATGTGGAAAACTACGATGACATAATGGCCGACTATATTTGTAAATATAATATGATATCATTTACAAAAGCTCAAATGGAATTTATTGAAAAAGAAATTAAATTGTACAAAACTAGAGTTGTTGAGGGAAATCAAAAAATTGATGGTCATCAAATACTTTTGAGTTCAACACGTGAAATTTATGATGACATCGATACATATGTTACGCGAATACTTCAGGAAACTAGACAACTTGGTCAAGTCAAAGAAAAAATTATTTATTCTAAAAATGTATTACGGTCTATGTTGAATGCCAGTAACCGAAGTTTAAATGCAGAAACAGCTAAAATTGGGAACTCATCTCACAGTTTTGAAATTTCAGAAATATTGTGTAGCACTAAGGTCGATTTTGAAAATTCATTAACGAATTTAACATTGAAGTAATTTATTTTTTAATAAATTATTACTAAATTACTTTTTTCAGTTAATAATTTATTTAATTTTAAGGTTCGAGTCAAATGTGTGTGGTAACAAAACACATCAAGTGGCAGCGCACGCGAATGAATTAACAGTATTTAAGGAATTTTGTATGGAGAAAGTACACTTTTTATCAAAAGAATGGTAAGTATCATTTATTTTTTTATTTTCCTACAAATACTATTTAAGATGATTCTCCGACTATCCAAATGTTTCTGCCATACAACTCCACATTTTTTCCAAAAATTACTTTTTGACACCAAATATTATTGAACGCTTTTCCGCTTCTTTTGGGCAATAACCATACGTCTACGTTCATCCGATCAAGTCCTCGAGTTGTCTGGTTCTTGACCAAAATGCATTACCGATCATGACGGATCATAACCGAATATATGCAGATATTATCAGATGCATGCAAAAGTTTCGCAATGTAAAATGATGATTCAGTCTACAGTAGTCGGGGTGGCTGAATTTGCTTGGTGATAATTAATTTTCGAGAATGGGATTGGGTGCCGGACTACCAGCTCACTCAGCTGTAAATGAGTACCTGAGTTATAATCGGAGTAATAATCACAGACGAGCGTGTGGATCACGCCTCGTGTCCCGTTGGTCTCGAAATGAAGTAACTCTAGCATTACTTCAAGGCCTATGCCCAATTTGGGCTGTTACGTCATTGATAATTATTACTATCATCCTGAGTCAAAGTAGTCCAACCGCGCTGGACGTGTTCTTCTCAACTGCTTAAAAATTTTAAATTGCTACTACCTACCTAGTGATTCTGTCGTCCGTTTATTGTAATTCGGGCTGACTGTTGACTTTCTTTAATTATTCTTACACTCGTTCGTGAATTTTTAACTTTATACGTTATTGCTTCAAACATTATGGCGGACTGTGCCGCGTCATTGTGCGTGGATAAACCTAATGGATCGCCATTTGTGCTATGTGCCGGCTTATGCGGGAAATCGTTCCACAGTAAATGTGTTGGTCTTAAAGGTACTGTAGGTGATGGCATCGCCAAATCCGGTAATGGTCTGTACTGGTTTTGCCCCACATGCAGGTCTTCTTCAATGGCGAGCTATGTGTCTAGGCTAAAACTTTACGTGCTACCATTTCTTCCGCAAGCGATGTCTTAACCATCTGCAAAAAAAAACTTCCAAGACGCACTCCTCGAAGTGGATAGACTTCTAACCATCAATACCGATGGTGATAAGGTATTTACTCCACATTTACTGATGCCGTCTGCTGCCAAGACTTCGCAATCAATCATCGCACCGGGTAAAGATTCGCTGCATATACATATTTCCGATACTCGGGTACTTCGCTCTACTAGTGCCAAAACAAACAGTGCTGGCTCAGGTCATTCACCGTGTGCACTGGCTGTCGCATCGATTTCATCAAACGGTAATTCACCGTCGGTCGCCCGTTCTCCTATGCGAACTGACGATGGGTTAACTTCATCAGCTGATCCATTTCTGCCATAGTCGAAAGTAAACAACATCGATCAGCTGATTGCCCAGTCTACTGGAATAAGCGCAATAATCCCCCCGGTTCCTCAGAGCAAGCGGAGGGGACCACCTGTAGCTGATGCGTCAACTGTTCTGCTACCTGCAACGGATACAAACATTCCTGCCGGTATTGAACCCGGCAAAAATTCCGATGAATGGAGTACAGTCAACGGGAGAAGATCTAGCAGGCGTAGAATAATCGGTAGTGCTATTTCTCCAGCTGATTTAAAAATTATTACTGGCCACAAATGGCTTCATCTATCACGCTTCGACGCAAGTACCTCGGAGGATTCCGTAAGAAGCTACATTGCAGGTAAACTCTTGGTTAGCTTCGAGAACGTCCGCTGTCTCAAATTGGTGAAGAAGGACTTTCGCTTTGTAAATTTCAAGATTGGTCTTCCCCCAAATATATTTTCCAAATGCCTTTCGTCTGAGATCTGGCCATCTGGTTTGGTAGTTAGACCATTGAAGCACCTGCCAAAAAACGACATACGCAATGCTTCCAACAACGAACCGTAGAGCACCATAGCTCAGGTAACATTGATTCTCCAGATAAGTTACGTAAAACGATGCTGGCTTACTACCAAAACCAATGTTAGAGGAATGAAAACGAAGCTTCCTCTTTTTCGTTTGAATGTTTCTGATGTAAAGGCTGACGTCATAATACTAACCGAAACTTGGTTGGACGATGATGTTTCTACTTGCGAACTAGGAGTACGCAACTTTAATATTTTTCGATTGGATCGGTGTCAAACCTGCAGTGCTAAAAAACGAGGCGGTGGATGCCTGGTAGCGGTTACAAATTGTCATGCTTCTAAGCGCATTCTGTTGAGTCGTCGCAAAATAAAATTTCCGGTGTTTGCAGCTGCGTTCCAGACTCGAAAATTCGTCGAGTATTGAACGCAGTTGTCAACACCTACACCGTCCTGAGCGCAAGAACAAAAGAAAAAGGGTCGGACTGTTACCTTGGAAAGGCCGGAAGCACATGCGAACAGAGTGTCGACGAAAAGTTATCGCGTTTACAAAGAAAAACCAAATATTTTATTTTTTTTCTCACAATTTACCCGCACCGCGAAGAAATTTGACCGTGGTAAAAGTACATTGACAAGTACAAAGCGCGGATAAAATGTCGGGCAATTAGTGAAAGAGTTCGGTGTCGCCGCGTTCGGTCTTTGTGACTCCAAATTAAGTCCAAATTGGCCCGATTTGGCAGCGGAGCCCCCAAAAGAGTGGTCGCTCCATTTCATACAGCCAGGAATCCGGCCAGCGCCGAGTCCAAAATCCAATTTGCTGTATAATTAGTGCCCACAACGTAAGTGCGACTATAGATTGTGTTTGCCTGTTCTCATGTGCTTTGCTTCTAGCGATCGTCACGGATAAATTGGAAGGAAATCTTCCTGCTAGTAGCGAAAATGAGTGAGATTCCATCTCAACTTGGTCTGGTTTTGGTCATTGAGGTCGGGCACTAGGGCAAGACGTCGTTTCTCGATAAGGAGCTCGGAGTATGAGACGGAAAGGAAACAACTGACCACAAACGTTTCGCTGTCCGCAACCTCCGTCAACCGGATCCACATTTTATTGTTTCGCGAGAGAATTTTAAAAGGGCAACATTATGTACTCGCCGCCTACAAAGTTCAAGTCGTCTAGAGACCCCGCTCCGGTGCTGAGAAGTGATCGAGATCAGGACGTTTTTTCTTTTGATTCGAACACTTACATGTTTTCTTGCGAATTAGTTCGGAACGGAAGCAGGAAACATTTCCCGATAATTTCTTTATAAATTTGGCGTGAATAGGTCAGACGGAGCATCGTTTATAATCAAACCAATTATTAAAACCCGGCAGGTACTCGTGCGCCGCATACGTGTCCAAAGCGGCGGCTCCACGTAATTTCGAGTGCGAGTGTGAATGGCTTGGGCCGGCCGCAAGTTTGACGTTTCGTCGCAAGACGCCAAGAGCGCGCAAACCTTTGCACCCTTTTCAAAATGTTTGAAACCACGGTCGTATAAACTAAAAACAAGAAAACTCAAGTCCCATATTTCGGGGAAGACGAGGAGTTAAGTATGGAATGAACGAATAAATGTAAAAATAGATAAAAAAAAGAAAAAGATGTAACCAGCGAATAAGTGATGAAAGTAGAAAGAAGGAAAAACTTTACAAACGAAACAAGAAAAAAAAAAAATGAATTGGAAAGAGAAAGAAAAACTGATAGAGTATTAATAGAGAAAAAAAAAACTGAAAAGGAATTCTTTAGAAAATGAATTAGAGTCTTAATTAATAGGGAAAAACTGAAAAGGAATTATTTAGAAAATGAATTACAGTATTAATTAATAGGGAAAAACTGAAAAGACAGTATTTAGAAAATGAATTAGGGTAGTAATAAAAAAGAAAACAAGAAAAAAAAAAAAAAAAAAAAAAAAAAAAAAAAAAAAAATTAAAGGAAGAAGAAAAGACAAAAGGAAGAGTGATGGGGAAGAATAAATCGAAAATTCGCGTCAACTAGTAAATCAACCAGACAATCGCGAATAGGAAGCTGTTTTGATGGAGTAAGTTTGTTTCTTTGATTAAACTTTTTTTATTATGATATCGATTATTCACCAATATTTATTTTGGTAATTTTTTCTTTGATCTTTTCAATATGCTTTCCTTCCGGTTTGGTTTTTTTGGTATTGGTGAAATGATTCAAGGCTAAGAAGGCCACGTTATAAATGAACCCGAGCGTCTAGCTCCTTCGCCCCGAACCTCAAAAAGGGGCCACGACGATGAAATGTTTTGAGGACAGTCGTGACTGAGGTAGGGTGGGCAGAACAGGGCGCTACTTACACCTAAGCGCCCTGACAAATCGCGAAGTTGCGCAACTCCACCGCTTCTTGGTCTTTCACGACCTATTGGGAAGATAGTCCCATTTTAAATACCCTGGAGTAAGCCGACACGAAATTTTTGTTGTCTAGGTCTAGGGTTTATGGTCTGAGGTAGAACAAGAACCACCCCACACTGCCGTAGCTAGTCCCGGCCGCCAGCAAGCGTGTCGCTTCCGTTCCGGCTCAGCCACCAATTCAGACGTAGGAGGAATTGGCCCATTCTGTCCCGAACCTTTACCCATCCTTCAATTATTTTGACTTTTTCAAGTCAAAATAGTTTTTCCAAGGCCTGAAACGCAACAATTCTTACATCCGATACCGATAACGTCGAACACATCTTTGTTGAGGTGACCTCGCTCCAGCGTAAGCTGCTAATAGGATGTGTATATATCGCCCCAGTATCATCCGTTGATGTCTACACTAGTCACTGCTCTATAGTTGAAAACAATATGAACGGCTACCCACTCTCCGATATTCTACTTGTTGGCGATTATAATCTGCCGAATGTGACTAAACGTCTACCAATTGGATGGCTTCGAATGACCACATCATAGACAATACTTTTGTAGATTGTCTCTGCGACCTTGATTTGAATCAATATAAACGCATCTTCAATAGGAAAGGTAAATTACTCGACTTAGTGCTCTCAAATATATCGTCATCACCGGAGATTACTCCCTTAAGTTACGAGCTACTTCCCTTGGACGCTATGTATCATCCGGCTCTTGCAATCACACTTAACTTTTCTCACAGTAATCTATCCAATAACCATTTTTCTCATCTTGACTTTAAAAATGCCGACTATGTTTCTATCTCTGAACAGCTAACATTAATCGATTGGACACAGTTGCTTGAGGACCTTGAAATTAATGTCGCTCTCTCACGATTGTACTCTGCCATTTTTAACATTGTGTATTTATATGTTCCATTAAAAATATTTTCCGGTTCATCCTATCCTCGCTGGTTTGATTCTGAACTTAGACACATTATAAGAGACAAAAAAATTGCCCATGCTAAATATAAGGAATCCCTTTCTCTTACTGACTACTCGGAATTTTCACGATTGCGCAGCCTCTGCAAGACCAAGAAAAAACTCTGTTTTATCGCGTATACTCGTCTTATTGAAAGTAATATATCCAGCAATACGATGGCCTTCTGGAAATTCATTAATTCACTTAGATCCGACAATCTCTTACCGCCATGCATGTACGCTAATGCCTACTCTGCCCATGACCCACTCAGCATAGCGGAAATGTTCGCTGACTTCTTCTCGAGTGCCTACAACGATGGTAGAAACAGTCAAGTTAGCCCGGTGTCCACAGCTATGCATGAGGGTATCGGCTTAAATGTGTCATCTTTGGTCATTGAAACCAACGATGTCTACGTAATGCTCAACGAACTGGACATATCTAAAGGCATGGGTCCTGACGGTGTCCCAACCATTTTTTTATGGAACTGTCGACAGTGTCTTGTGCAACCCCTAACGTTTCTTTTCAACCTATCCCTGCAGTCAGGTTTTTTTCCTAATATGTGGAAAACTTCCTTCATTATTCCCATCCACAAATCGGGAGACAAGGGCAATGTAGAGAATTATAGACCGATTTCAATCCAATCCACTGTTGCCAAAATCTTTGTTCAGAAATTACATCACTCCTTTTCAGCATGGGTTCCAGAAACGCAAGTCGACTGTAACTAATCTCTTGCCATACGTGCAAACGATCAACTCTGCTCTAGAATCTAAATCCGAAGTTCACGTAGTACATACTGACTTCGCGAAGGCTTTTGACAAGGTCAATCACTATCTACTTATTTCTAAGCTTGCAGACCTAGGCGTATCTGGCGATTTACTCAATTGGATACGTGACTTCTTACAGGATCGGACCTGCGTTGTCAATTTAAAAACTGCCCAATCTAAACCCTTTGCTGTCAAATCGGGTGTGCCGCAAGGTTCTCACCTCGGACCGCTGTTCTTATTATTCATCAATGACATCAGTTACATATTTGATAATGTAAATTTTTTATTGTTTGCGGACGATTTGAAAATTTTTAAAACTGTTAATTCAATACGAGACTGTGTAGTTATTCAACATAATATTGATAGGCTCTTTGAGTGCAGTTACATTATTTTTCATAGAGTGCGTGAATCCACTTCCTTTAATTATAACATAAATAATTGCCCCTTAGTCCGCGTGCTGACTGTAAAAGACTTATGGCTTGTGCTCGATGCATCACTCACTCTCGTACCACATATAACACAAATTTGCAACTCTGCTCGGAGAATGCTTGGGTTCGTCATAAGAAATACCCAAGACTTTCGGAATATTCATTGCCTAAAAGCTCTCTACTGTTCTCTGGTGCGTCCACATCTTGAATATCTGTCGGTCATTTGAAACCCTTATTTCGAAGTGCAGTCTTCAAAGCTTGAGACGGTTCAGCACAAATTTCTTCGATACATCGCCTACAAGCTTCACATGCCTGTTACTGAAATTAATTACGACTTTATGCTTGCCACTTTTGTCGTTTGATGGACAAAGTCATCCCATCCGAGCTGAAGGAGCAGGTGTTCGTATATATGGATGATCTGCTGTTAATTTCTGAGGATTTCGACTCACATCTGATTTTATTGGCTGAAGTCGCAGATTGTTTGCGAAAGGCTGGCCTAACAATTAACGTCAACAGGAGCAAGTTTTGTCTGAGAGTGGTGAAATACCTCGGATACATCGTTGGAGAAGGAGGCTTGAAAACGCCGATCGGCTTCCTGACGTATGCGTGAGAGATGTTTTCTTGTACAGGCGCGCAGAGCCTCACAACGGTGACCCGATTGCTGAAGACAGGACCTGGAAGTTATGGATTCTATCGAGTCTTACGTCAGCTGCGATTGCTCAGGCGCACGAGGCAGACACCACGGTCCATGGTGGTTATGCCAAAACGCTAGAGCGAGTCAGGCGATTTTCGTACTGGCCCGGAATGGCTACACAAGTACGCACCTACATTCTGGCGTGCGACACTTGTAAAGAGACAAAGTCCACGAACAGACCTCTTCGAGCGCCTATGTGTTGTGTTGCCGGCTAAAAGCCGCAATATATATATATAGCAATGCAAATAATAATTCACCTTGACGACAGAGCCCTAACAGCCTGTGGGATGTCGCGGTGCTATCTATGTACAAGTACATACTATGTACGTACCGTCAGCTGCAACGACACACACACCGGCTCCGGGCGAGAACTAGATTTCTAAACGGTGATCGGGGCTTTTTGGTTTTTGCTAGTTTTGGTCGGTCGAAAAAATGAAATAAAGGGGATTGGGTGCCTTTCGTTCGGAATTCGCGGACTTAAAAATAGAATCCAGCGGGGAGGAGGAGTTGAATGCGGAGTGGAGTTGGAAAGGTTTTGATTGTTAGGTTGTAGGGAAAATGTGTCTTGAAAGAAAAATTGCGATAAAGTGAATTTGAGTTTCCGAAAATGAAATTAAATTGCGATAAAGAAATTAAATGGCGATAAAGTGTTCCGAAAATGAAATTAAATTGCGATAAAAAATTAAATGGCGATAAAGTGAATTTGAGCTACCGAAATTAAATTAAAATGCGCTAAAGTGAATTTGAGCTACCGAAATTAAATTAAATTGCGCTGAAGTGAAATGAATTGCTAAACTAAACGAAGAAAGAAAACCAGAAACTAAAAATTACACGAAAAATCATTTGAACTATTTTTAAACTAAACTAAAAATTACACGAAAAATCATATGAATTATTTTTAAATTAAAAAAAAAAAAAAAAAAAAAAAAAAAAAAAAAAAAAAAAAAATTACACGAAAAATCATATGAATTATATTAAAATTAAAAAAAAAAAAAAACTAAAAATTACACGAAAAATCATATGAATTATTTTTAAATTAAACTAAAAACAAATAAAAATAAATTATCATAAACAAAAAAAAAATGACAAGACGAAGACAGGACGAGAACGTAATCTAAAACAAATGAAATTAAAAAAAGTACATAAATGAATAAATAACCGAATCCAGAAAAAATAGCGGAGAATATAGATGGGGTGAGTCCTTAAAATTTTGATATATTATTCATTTGACGATCCGGATACTTTCACTATACGACGAAGTCGACATGGAAATCTTCGATGAAGAGGAAAACGATGAAAAAATATCGACCGTAGAAGATCACAGTAGATAGAAACTATAGTCATAGAGGACGATGAAAACGACTACGATAATATCGACCCAGGAAGGCACCAGGTATTAGAAATTATAGTCATAGATGACGAAGAAGTCAACTACAACACAAATTAATATAAAAACAAAATTCTTTTCATCTTAAATTTCAATAGCACAATAGACAAAAATTAGACTATATTAAAACAAAGGGAATTTAATTTGACACAAACAGAATTAGTCAAAAAAAAAACTTAACTACAAAAAAAAAAGAAAAAACAAATTATATTGATTCAAATAGAAATAGTCAAATACGGAAGACATTAAAAACAAACAAATAAAACCATAACAAAGTAATAAAAAAAATAATAACAATAATAGTCTTTCAAAAATATAAATAACGTAAAGTGGACACGAAACAGAAATTGAATTAAAATTTTTTTTAGACAAAAATTTTTTTTACTATACAAATAGAGAGTCTTAAAAAAAAAAACCAATTAAACAAAACAGAAAATGAATTGAATAAAAAAATTTTTTTTTAAAAAGAAATAGTCAACGATGCAAAAAGAGAAAAAAAAATTGAAAATAGAAACAAAAATTTCTAGAAAAACGGAAATTTAATTAAATAGTTAAATAGAAAATTTTTATTTTATCAATAATATAATAGTGAAAAATTTAAAAAGAAACAACAAATAACACAAAATATATATGTACGACGTTCACAAAGATGACAATAACAAAAACAAAAATCATTTGAGTAAAAATAATGAAATCATGGCCAACAAAGACAAAACAACAGAAGGTACGCAACAGTAGATTAAGGAAACGAGGAAGAACCAGAAACCAACGACGAAATTTAATAACAAAAAGGAAGAACAACAGAGATACAACGACAACAAATAATGGATAGATATGAATTCAAAGCAGTCCAGTTTGACGATGAAACAAGCGACGGGAAAATCATAAAATTACTACACAACCAAATACTTGTATAATCAGTAAGAACACATAATAACTCTCCTCTTCTTATCGCACCGAGAAAGAAGCAAGGACGACACAAATGATGAAAATTGGTGACCAACCACAAAACCCGAGTATAGCTGACTACAATCAAAGAATATTTAATTGACGACGATTTACATATAATTTTTAAACAAGGTGGAACTGATACCAATGCAGATGCACTAGCACGTATAAAGCAAAACAAGAGGATTGACAAGTTTTTATAAAGAAATGATGTCGAAAAATATTAATGCAGTGACCCGTAGCCGTATGAAAGAAGAGAATAGAGAGAAAAAGTTACAAAGAAAAATCGGAAACTTCAAACACGAATGAGTCTGATCGACTCTACAGGTGGGAAGATACATCCATATCCGATATAAAGAACGTAAGTTAGAGTAAAGAAAAGAAATAAGAGTATAAGTCGCGCACATAGAATTTGCCAATAATTAAAGGAAATATATACTAAGCGGATAATTTACGGAATTTAGCGATAATCCTCACCGAGACTAAGGTCAGGCATTGGAGAAGCTTATAACCGAATTTAGCATGAAGATGTTGATAAAATGAATGGCAACAAGAATAAATATAATACTATATAATCCGCCGGAATAAGTGAAAACAGTAACAGATCAACTAAGGTTAATCAGTGAAAATCACGAATCCAAACACGGAGGGGCACTCAGGCATTAGAAGAACGATAGTAAAAGTATCACAAAAAATTAATAACAAATAACAAATAACAATAGATACCGACAGGAACCGAAAAAGCGAAAGAAACAACCGTCAAGAATATAACGTTAAAACACGGACATTTCAGCTAAAACCAACCAAAGTAAGTTCTGAAAATGTAAATGAACTATTCAACCAAATTTGCGAATAGAACACATGATATCAACCCCTTATCATCTCGAAACGATCGGTTCACTCGAACGCAATCATAGAATACTAAACGAACATCTCCAATCATTTTGCGATAATTACGAATGACATACATGAATTCCTTATTGCACATTTGCGTATAACACTCACCAAATCCCGACTATGTTAGCTACCTATCTGAACTTAAGTTGAAATTGCGAAATGCATGGCCACCCGATCCATATTAAATTAAAAAAAAAAACCATAAGAACATGACGGGAAAATAAATAGTACAAAACATAACTAAATATAAAACTATATAAAATATACATCTGTAAATCTATGTACATATATATATTTTTCTAAAGGGCGAGGGTGTAGTGTACCTAAGCCACAAATGTAAACATAACATACATATAACCAGAGCCTTTTCTAGCGGTGGTGCAAGTGGTGCGGCGCACCAGGGCGCCAACGTGCCAGAGGCACTGAAGGCATCAACGTACCAAAGTCGCCGAAGGCGCCAACGTACCGAAAACGCCGAAGGCGCACTGGCGCGCTTTGGCAATTCAGTGCTCAAACGCGCGGCTCGTGCATTTCCGTGAAACTCCCCATGTACGAAAAGCAGAACGGCACAGCACAGGCTTAGTACTGGTGTCAGAGTTGCCAGTACTGGCAAATGTTTCGGGTCCAGTATGTGCCCTTGGACCAAATCACTGCAAATCAATGTCGATTTGATCATACCGATCCTACTCTTGGTGAAACTCTGGCCCGATACTGGGGCGTCAGTAAGAAACAAAACAATTTTTTTTTTTAATTAAGTGTTTTTTTTTCTTAACTACGATTTTATTTCCCTGTAAATATAAATTTGTTTTTTAAATGCGACAGTGTTCGCAGTTTTGTTTTTGTCTTGAGCCTGTTTCAACTGAGCGAATAAAGGCTAGTTTACATGATGACTGCAAACAATTTTTACTAAGATTGTAAGGGAGCTAGCCTATCGAATTTTCAATGGAGTAGAAAGCAACCACTGCAAAAAATGACATTCACACATATATCGTCAAATTTTTTTTTTAGCTGGATATAATATCTGTTCGTTTCCCTCCTGATCAGTTTCTCATTAGAGACTTTCCTTCTCCCTCACAATCTCAGTGAAAATTGTTTGAAGTCACCATGCAAACCGGCCTTTACATGCCGACTGCAAATAATTTTTACCGAGATTGTGATGAAGCTAGCTTATCGAATTTTCAATGGAGTAGAAAGCAACCACTGCAAAAAACAAAATTCACAGAAATATCATCAACATTCAGCATTCGTCATGTAAACCAGCCTTTACATGACGAATGCAAACAATTCTTACTAAGATTGTGAGGGAGACGGAAAATCAGGAGTGAAATGAACAGATATTATATCCAGCAAAAAAAATTAACGATATTTGTGTATGGTATTTTTTGCAGTGGTTGCTTTCTACTCCACTGAAAATTCGATAAGCTAGTTCCCTCACAATTTCAATAAAAAAATTTTGCATGCGTCATGTAAACCGGCCTTGAAGCGCATGGAGAACCTACTCTGTCTCGAACCAAAAAACACGAACTGAACAAAACACAACTGCAGTGTTTCCACGAAGTGGACTCAGCTAGAAAACACTCCGAAACCTTTGAAGCTACCCAACGGGAAATGAAGCGCTTGCAAATGCATTAACGAGCGCTTTTTTGCAGCAGGGAGGTGCTCCAATGACGCTCTTCGTTCATATATATTTAACATTTCATATAAATTTAACATTTCAGAATGTATTTAAATCACTTTGCATTTATATGAAAGAGTAATACAACTTTCTACTTCTTTTTTCCAGTAGCAAAATAAAAAACGGGAATATATAAATTAATCTCGCATCTCTCCAACATCCTTTAGAGCGCTTCTAAAGCGCCGTCCATTTATATTTAATTTAAAGCCATTGAACAAAATATACATTTCACTGACACAATAGCTTAGGGCTTAGAAAGATTATAAATTTACTTATAAAAATATTTACAAATAAAAGTTAGATGTTAAAAAAAGAAAACAATAGTACAAATCTGAGCTAAAGAAGTACTTGTTTAAGCTTTATGATAAAAGATGAATAGGAAGTGGAAAGAGATCCGAGCTGGAGTGTGCCATGCGACCTTTGGAGCCTAACCATTGGGGAGTAATAGTAGACATCAAGTAATGCTCGTGGATGACAAAAAATATTACGATTTCGGGTACCAACTGAGTCCGTTCTGAAAGAGAGCTCGTCAAGTAAAACACTACAATAAATGCTATTACTAGAAATTTTAAAAAAATATCAAGGAGGAGTCAATACTTCTTACATTTTTTTTAGCAATTTTAAAGTACATTATCTTTATATGTGATAAAGGACTCCCAAACTATTTCGATATGTAGTGCTTCTTTTTTGTTTGATTAAAGTTCTCCTTAAGCGCTTTACAGCGAAGCGCTTGGAATCGTTCCCGCTGGGTACCGCTTCTCGCCGGGACACGAAAAATAATTATCGAATCTGTGATGAATTCAATTACTGACCGTTTCAATGCACTGAAGTAGCACAACGAATTATTTTTATTTTTACCATATACAGTGGCTCACAGCTTATTTCAACTAGCACGTAAAAAAAACTTTAACTGCCTATAAAAGCTAAACTAAAGAAGATATCAATATTATTTAAACGCAGGTTAATCAAATATGACTTCATTTTTTTTTTTTATATTTTTTCAATATTCTAAAACAATTAAAAACGAAAAATGCATCAAATAACAATGCCACAGCTTATTTCAACCAAACACTTTGCAGGTATGCAATGATCCTTTATTTTGCAATGTAGCGGTTTTTTTTTCTGTGATTTAGTTATTATATTCGTAATGTGTTCAAGTTCATTCTTCCTGAATTCTTTGAGAGGATCGTGCAAAAAAATTAGTTTTGCGAAATGGGACCACGTACAACAATTGATCAGCGAGAACTTGTTCTCAGTAATTTTAAAAAAGGTCATTGGCGCAGGAAAATTGGTGAGATGGTTGGACTAAGTGATTCTACTGTGCAGAACATCATATACCGATTTATCCGCGAAAATAGAACGCACGTTAAAGGGAGAAATGCCCCTAACAAAATTTTCAATCCAACGGAAGATCGTTATATTGTCCGGAAAATCTGGGAAACCCCAAGACTATTGGCTCCCAAAATTGCCAGTAGAGTGGAAGCTGAGTTGGGCAAGTCATGCCACCCTTCAAACTATTCGTTGTGTGCATAGAGAGCATAAGACCAATGGTAGAATAGCGCGCAAGAAGCCATTTATAAGCGCCAAAAATCAGAAGTGACGTTTATAATTGGCCAAGGAACATTTATTAAGGATTCTAAATTTTGGAATACCGGTATATTCGCTGATGAGTCGAAGTTTAATATTTTTGGCTCTAATGGAGCCTCATATGTTTGGCGTAAGCCACATACAGAATTGCAAAACAAAAATTTGAAAGCTACAATCAAATACGGAGGTGGTAACGTTATGTTTTGGGCCTGTATGTTCGCCGCGGGAGTTAAAAATTTACAATTTATTGAGACTACAATGGATAGGTCTCATTATCTCGAAATTTTAATATCCAATATGCTTGATAGTCGGGAAAAAAAACTGGGCCTTCGCGATGACTTCAGATTTTATCAAGACAATGACCAGAAGCATAAGTCGGTATTGTACAGACATGGCTGGTTTGGAACTGTCCGCATGTTATCAAACCACCGCAGCACAGTCGCCCGACACTAACGTCATCGAAAATTTGTTTGCTATTTTGGATAGAAACATCCGAAAACAGAAAATATCCAACAAAAGCGATCTGCAAACTGTATTCAATGAAGAATGGGTAAACTTACCCCAGAAGTGACACAAAAACTGGTCGATTCAATGCTTAAGTGGCTTAAGCTTGTATTACACTGTATGACCACGCTGTCAAATTGTAGTAATATGCAATGCGAAGTAGGCGAATACAAATAATTCTCACTGTGAGATTTTTTTGTATTCGCCTACTTCGCATTGCATATTACTGCAATTTGACCACTTGGTCATACAGTGTAATACAAGCTTTAAAGTGTTGGTTGACCAAAAGGGTGGTCATACCAAATATTGAAATTTTTTGTTGTGCCTTTTAACTTAATTTAAACATTGAATCTGTTACTTGGTTAAAATAAGCTGTGGCATTGTTTTTTGTTGCGTTTTTCGTTTTTAAATGTTTTAGCATATTAAAAAATATAAAAAAATAAATGAAGTCATATTTGATTAGTTTAAACATTAGACTAATAACCAGCGTTTAAATAATGTTGATATCTTCTTTAGTTTAGTTTTTATAGGCAGTTAAAGTTTTTTTTACGTGCTGGTTGAAATAAGCTGTGAGCCACTGTATGATTTCAAGAACTACGAAGCAAACAGAATTAACGGAAGTTTGGTGGAATCGTTTAACATGGAGGAAATTCAGATATTAATTTCCGCTTTAGCCAAAAATGATAAAATTGTTCATTCGATCGATACACTTAAATGCCACTCAAATGCGAGGCATGAAGAATTTAGTGCCAACGCAATGATTGCTTTTCGTATTTTGTTAACAATTCCAGTTTCGGTGGCATCTGGAGAACGCTCAAAGCTGAAGCTGATCAAAACATATCTTCGAAATGCAATGCATCAAAATAGACTTAGCGAATTATCCATCATCTCAATCGAAAAAAATATCGCAAATTCAATTGATTATGATGATATAGTAAATGAATTTTCAACTTCTAAAGCACGAAGGAAGATAATTGTTTAATACACATATCTCATCTCTATATTGTTATTTTTTACCTTTGAAATAAATTTCGTTACATAACAGCATTCAAAAATCAGTATATTTTATTTTACAATTCTTTACAAATTTAAGGGGCGCCACTGAAAATCTGCACCAGGGCGCGAAACGCCAACGGAAAGGCACTGCATATAACTATAATACGAAACTCAGAACAAGATCTTCATACATTTAAAAAATGTCAACATAATTTATAACCGATATGTGACACCCTTTACCATGGCCCACACACGCGATGTAAAGAAACATCATTCATTGAGTTCTTTCCATACTATTTCAGGGTACTCCTATTACCAGCGGGTAATTACCTGAAACAATGCGAACTCCGAGCTGGAGCAATGCACCATGTGCTGACCACATTGAACTCTTTGAACTCTTGCGTATGCACATTTTTTTGTAGAAATACAAAGTGCACTGCTAATGATTTATTATCGATGAGCAGTTTAGACACGCGTATTTTTTATGTATGAAGATCTGCTAATTGGGCAATTATGCCGTCTTATATACTTTAGCCTTAAGACAATATTATGTATTTTAGAAGTGTAAGAATTTGTATAAAAAGAAATGTTTTCCCCTTAGGTTAGGTTAGGTTAAACTTGGTAAGTCTTCATAAGATTTCCGCACGTTCGATCTCCACTTAACGTCAAACATAACATGGCAATCCCGCCATTACACGTCGAACTTAACACCCGGATAATGATATAAAATCTTATATTGGAACTAATAAAATAAAATGTATGCGCTTATGTGCCTTGTACGCTTAGTGCGATACTTTAATTTTACAAAAACAGGTACCTGCAATTTAGTAAATCGATAAACTTAATTACTACTATAAATTTTTCTTGGCAATTAATTGATGAGCGTTGTTCTTCTGGTCGATCTGCTAAAATGCTCCGGGCCGATCGGTCTGGTCCGATTGTTGGGGGCTGAGTTGTCGATAGCACACGGTGTGAAATTCTCGTCGGATTTCTCAATTTTAGAATTTTGGTTGAAGTTTATGGCTAGGATTTGTGCTGTTGACGATATAATTTTCTCGTCGAAATTCCAATTTACGGATTATGTTTTAATTTTGTTGTTGTGCTTGTTCTGTTGATCACTTCCGAAAGATTCGATAACGATACGAATTATCGGGAGTTTATTTGTAAGAAGTTTACCCTTTCACCGTATCAATTTGCTTTAATTAGTTAATTCTGTATTTTGGATAACTTTTAAACTTATATTTTTGAACTTTTATTAGTTAGACTTTAAACGTATACTTTTAAACTTTTTTTGGTTTTAACTTTTAACTTGTTGACTGTGTTCTTTGTTCGGGGTCACCATTATTGAAATTGGTTAGGATACAGGAGGTAAAAGTAGGTTTTAATAAAAAGTATCCGTCTCCGACGAGTGTTCGATATAGACTAACATTTTATTTCTAAAACATTACAATTTTCTACTTACTTCTAGTTGTATGTAGTTAGGATGATTTCAGGTACCTGGCTACAATTGCTCGAATTCAATAAGCGATATATTCCGTTTTAGAACAACGGTGCGGATTAAAGTTAAAACAATGAGCTTTTGCCTAAAATGCATTTGCTGCTCTTCTTTGAAGTTATCCCGAATTTATTTTTAGCATCCAATGCTTTGTTTTATTAAAATCACGGTTATCGGAACGAAATTTTGAACTCAAATATTTTTGCGATAAATTTTAAAATAAAAATGCTTTTGGGGTACGTCATTGGTATGATACCACTTGATCAACTATCTTGCACAAATATTTCATTAATAATAAAAATCAAAACATAAACAGATCTTGATCATAATGTAGAGCAACACTGTCAGTCCAAATGGTGCATTTCTCACATTATACGGGAGAAATGCCGATCCAAACCAAATTAGTTGAAACAACAAAATAAAATATATGTATATTCTAAAGTGGCAAAATATTCAATTTCAATGCAATCTAGAACAGAAAATCAAAATGAAAATATGTGGAAAAAGTCAGCAACGCAAATAAACTTCCCTTTTACCGACTCCAAGCAAATTGCATTCAGCGGTTTTGTTTGTTTTTGCGAACAGGCTAGCTAGGTAGTTTGCTTTTTTCAATAACCACTGATTTTGTTATTGATCTGAAAGCTCTTTCGTTCGTTTTTAATGACTTGAGATATTTTATAGAGTCTATTGCCTTTGCTTTCGGTCATTCAAGTTTTATGGCCATGAATTCCGGGCAAAACAGTCATAAC
This sequence comes from Beris chalybata, assembly GCA_949128065.1. NCBI lineage: Eukaryota > Metazoa > Arthropoda > Insecta > Diptera > Stratiomyidae > Beris > Beris chalybata. The sequence goes on from OX421895.1 coordinate 58,684,349, forward strand.
AATCTTTCAGCGCAGATAGATGTTCTTATTATTATTCTTTAAATATAACAAATGATAAACTAGCACTTTACTAAAACACATCTTAGACTATACGCTATATGGTATATAAGCCTAACTAGAAAGGTTCACGACCATTAATTTGTCCTTGAACAAAACTTTATCACATACATATAATAAAATCATCTCATTCATATAATAAAATAAAATTGTTTCCTCTGAGTAAATGTTCGAATTTACTCGGTATTTTAACAATTACTGAACGTGATTGTATTAATAGGAAAGAGAAGAGAATGCCTTCTCTGCTGTGTAGAATTTACTTCAGGACGAGCGCTAATGGCGAGTAGTGCATTTCTGGGTCTACTATTAAAGCTCTATATAGTTTCCAAGTTTCAGCTTCCTAGCGTAAGCAAAACCAAAATTTTCCGTTTAAAACAACCCCCACCTCCCCCTTCACATCCCCACTCCACAAAAGAGGTGTACCCAGTCTACCCACAAAAAATCCAACTGAATAGCTCAAAGGGATTGGGTGTTGCTTCGAGCCTTCAAACAATTTTGCGTACACCGGTAGGAGTATGGTGGACAGACGGACTAAAATTTATTTTTACTTTTATCGTGTCTACTAGTCATGAAACTTAAAAAAAATTGAAAGGGACCATCTGTGAAAAACACGAAGATTTTTTTTTTTTTTTACGGTCATCATTATAACTTAGGGGGTCACCCTTTAATGCGATTGCACAGCTATAACGACATAGGTTGAGGATAAAATGGTATGGTAGGAGATTTAGGTCGGTGGAACAGGAGGGAAACGTCTAAAGTGTCGGTGGACGTTGTTTTTGAACCGCTGAAGGTCATACTTATTAGGGAAGATATCAGCTGGTAATGCGTTCCACATTCCTGTTGTTCGAGGGATAAAGGACTGCCTAAATTTCACTGTTCTCCACGAATGGGGCTTAACGGTATACTCGTGGGCGCGTGAAGCTTGGCGAGTGCTACGGGGGCGATTAAGAGCGGGGGAATAAGTTCTTTAAGTTCTTTACTACATTTACCATGAAAATATCGGTAGTAAATACTGAGTACTCCGACATTACGGCGATGCTCAAGGGAGTCTATAGAAGCTGAAACGGCTTCGTCTCCAATTAGTCGGAACGCATGTTTTTGAACACGATTGAGCAAGGCTAAATGGGATTTAGGGGCCCCAGCCCAGATATGCGAATTGTACTCAAGACGTGGTCTGATATATGCCTTGTAGATTGTAGCTAAATCGGACGCTGAAAAGTATTTCTTACACTTCCGTAGAATTCCAAGGCGTTTAGAAGCATCAATTGCGACATCATAGATGTGCTGGCTCCAGTTTAGGTGGTTATTGATTTTTGCACCTAGTAATTTGAAGTCATCAGAAGAAGAAATTTGATCGCCACCAAAGGATATACTTGAGACCGACGTCGGAACATCACGTTTAAGGGATAGATGACAGGACTGTGTTTTCGAGACATTGAACTCTACTCTATTTTTCTTGCCCTAGTCCAAGATGAGATTGAGGTCTGAGTTCAATGAGCCGAATAACTCAGTGCGTT